>CM046451.1:44418187-45130111 GCA_025506515.1 Flaveria trinervia
TTTAGGATCCGAGGGTAGGGTGTTATCGATGTGATTAACAACTCGATACACGATTGAGTGAAACTTGAAAAGCTTCACCCAAGAGGAGAACGTGACCGAAGTGCCATCAAGGGTGCAAATTTTGGATTGTATGTTGGTGACAGAGTAGGCGGGGTGTAGGGTGGTGGGTGGTTTTGGGGTCGGTGGGCCGAGGCCGAATGGGAAAATAAGATAGGGTAGAAATCAGAACCGAAGCTTTAATACCATAAAAGTGTTTATGGTTTAAAATTCTTGATGATCTCATTTAATGAATCAAAGCCCTTTAAATAGGGAGTACAATAACTAACTTGCCACTATCTAGGAACCAAATCATAAAACAATTACAAGAGATCATGTATATCTAGTCACAAGAATAATTCAAACCTAAACCAATATTATCTATAATAATATATATGGGCTAAGAGGATGACTTCATGGAAATGGGCCATTCCATCTGTATGACTAAAGAAATCTTTTCTAATCCTTTATAATGTGACTTATTCCATTGTTTCATTGATTCCATCAAACTATACACAAAATGCATCTACGCAATTCTCTAGGATCACCTCATTAAATGGAATCATATGGCAAGAATCTTAAATTGTTTTCTGCATTCTAATCTGAGCATTGGATGCTGCAATGCTTTACTTGATTACTGAATAATGTTATTTTTCTTTCAAGGGTAAAACCTTTACTACTTGCTTGCTCAGAACAAACCTGCTTCTGAACAGTATAACATTCATGTCTTTAAAAAAATCAAATGTGCAGTTCAACATGATAAAGAAGAGTGTTTATTGTAACTACCACATGCCAATTCCTTTAGAAATTTATCCCTTCTATTTCAGGATCATTTTTCTCAAATTTTTTGCTTCAATCTTGGGAGGCTACCGTAACTTCATTGTAAGGAACGTAACCTTGGTTTTGTATAAAACTGCATATGTTGTACGAATGTGGAATCATTGATACAATCATCATTTTATTAGGAAAATACTGCAAATCAAGTCTTCAACACTCAAGCATTTTTGAAGAAGCGCTCTCGGGCAACTCAACAACCATAGATGAAATGGTAACAATCATGAACATGATTTTCTAAGTTACATGTAGAATATTTAGACATCCTGCATGATTTTATAAGCTATTTTGCTTTTGGTTAATGGAGTTGCTTTTTTTAGTTTCTATACCTTTCTATTAAATGTGGCAATTTCAACCCATTTAAGTGGGTCAATTCAGGATATGTTTCATCTGCTAAAGCTAAAAAGATTATAAAAAGCAACATAAAAGGGAATCATGTCAAAGGGTGTCAAAAGTAGCACAGTGTAATTTTAAACTATTATAAAACTTCCTAAATCATCTTTCTAGTGCCTAAAATACTTTTTGTAATCACCTTTTAGGCATTGCTTATTAAAACTTCAGTTAGTTTGCATTTATTTTGGGCCAATCCATTATGACCTGCACATAAATTAACTGCCCCTTTGCTTAACCAGTTTTTACCAGCTATGCATCCCGCTTGGTCTGCCCATCTTGCCACCTCTTGTTTCTGTTATTGGCTGCTACAACCCCGTAACTTGAATTTTCAAATTTTTAATTGTTTTTTTACTGTTGCACAGTTAACTCAGTTTCTAGAGTCTCAAGGATTCCTGATTACTTGGAAAGAGGTTTAGGTTGTGATGGAAATGGTAATAATCTTCTTGATAAGTTACAAGATGCAATTGGACGGGGTCAAGATCCACTTTCTATCTTACCCTCATTTTCAGCGTCAGCAAAACCTGAGATTATAACAATATCAGACCCTAGTCTTGAATATCAGGTAATTCTTATTGGTTATTCATGTTACTACTCTCTGTTTAGTTTGTATCCTTGTATGCCTTTTCTAGTTTTTAATATATAATGACTTGTGTAATTTTGGCATCTATATTATAACTTAAAATCTGTGTAATATATATATATATATAGGCTGATAGGGCATATTAGTCTTGCTCCACAGAGCACTATTTATGTACATATCCATTGCTACGTATTCATAGTACACAACTTGTATACTTCAACATGTAGTTGTACGTAACTCTTAGTTGTACACTTGTTACACATACATATAAAACCCATACATGTACGTAATTCTTAATTGAATACTTTGTAACACATACTTACATATATGTAACACCTAGTTTTCATGGTTTTCATTTATAATATGGTTTTCAAGGGATCCCTCCCCTATACACACACACACCACACACACACATATATATATATATATACACACATACATATAGGGGAGGGATCAAATAAGAACCAACTTTTTTTGTGAGAACTCTATAAACCAATCTCAGTTTTCAATGGCAAAATTGTAATTAACAAAAACATATTTAAAAAAAGTATAAATCGAAAAATAACATAAAAATTAAAAAAAATAAAAACACAAAAATGTTCCCCTACTTTTTCTCTTTCATAAAAAAATAATTTTTTTATAAAAAATAAAAAAAATTCCCGTTTTTAATGAAATTCGTTTTACACATGTGTAAATCCAGTACTACACATGTGTATAACTAGATTTACACATATGTCAACAACGGATGAACGATTTTTTTTAGAAAAATATATCAATATGGTGGCGTTGGAAACATAAAAAAATATTGAATTTTATGGTGAAATTTTTTTTTTTGAAAAAATGATGTCGTGAAAAAAAGTTATGAACGTTTTAAAAAAAAAGGAAAATGACATGTGATTTGCATGTGATAAAAAATGTGGCTGAGATTGGTTCCTAGAGTTCTAAAAAAAGGTGGTTCTAATTTGAACCCTCCCCTATACATACATATATATACACACACACACACACACACACATATATATATATACACACACACACACAGATATACATATACACACACACACATATATACATATATATATATATGTATATATATATATACACACCACATATACATATATATATGTATATATATACATATATATATGTATATATATACACACACACACATATATACATATATATATATGTATATATATACATATATATATGTGTATATATATATACACACACACAACATATACATATATATATATGTATATAATATATACACACAACATATACATATATATATGTATATATATATACATACACACACACATATACATATATATATGTATATATATACACACCACACATATACATATATATATGTATATGTGTATATATATGTATATACACACACACACATATACATATATATACATATACATACCTATATAGGTATGTATCTATATATATAGGCATGTATGTAGATATATCTATATAGGTATGTATGTATATTTATGTATGTATGTATGTGTATGTATGTATGTATATGTATGTATGTATATGTATGTATGTATGTATGTATGTGTATGTATGTATGTGTATATATGTATGTGTATATATATATGTTATATATGTATGCGTGTGTATATATGTATGCGTGTGTATATATGTATGCGTGTATATATATACACATATATACATATAAATATAAATATAAATATATATATATATATACATATACATATATACTATACATATATATATATACATATAAATATATATAACATATAAATATATATATACATATAAATATATATACATATACATATATATATACGTATAAATATATATATATATACGTATACATATATACATATACATATATATATTACATATAAATATATATATACATATAAATATATATATACGTATAAATATATATATATACGTATAAATATATATACACATATAAATATATATATATAACATATAAATATATATACGTATAAATATATATACATATATACCTATACATATATATATACACATATAAATATATATAATATACATATAAATATAAATATATATACGTATAAATTTATATATATACGTATAAATATATATAATATAAATATATATACGTATACGTATATATATATATATACGTATACGTATATATATATACGTATAAATATATATACGTATACATATATGTATACGTATTATATATGTATATGTATATTTATAGAAATACATATACATATATATATATATGTACATGTATATATAGATATACATATACATATACATATATATATATGTACATGTATATAGATATACATATATATATACATCTATATATATATATATATATACTATATATATATATATACATATATATATATATGTATATGTATATTTATATATATATACACATATATATATATTATACATATATATATACATCTATATATATATATATGTGTATATATATGTATGTATATATATGTATATATATTATGTATATATATATATATATGTGTCTATATATATATGTATATATGCACACACACACACATATATATACATAGGAGGGATTAAATGAGAAATAGCTTTTTTTTTGAGAACTCTAGGAACCAATCTCAACCACTAGTTCTCAATGGCAAAATTGTAATTAACAAAAACATATTTAAAAAATTTATAAATCAAAAATAACATAAAAATAAAAAAATAAAAACACAAAAATGTTCCCCAACTTTCCCTCTTTCATAAAAAAATATAAAAAAATTTATAAAAATAAAAAAAGTTCCCGTTTTTTTAACTAAATTCGTTTTACACATGTGTAATATCGGATTTACACATGTGTAAATCCAGTACTACACGTGTATAAATAGATTTACTCATATGTAAACAACGGATGTATGATTTTTTTTAGAAAAATATATATCAATATGGTAGGCGTTAGAAAGATAAAAAAATACTTAATTTTATGGTGAATTTTTTTGAAAAACTGATAGTCGTGAAAAAAAGTTACGAACGTTTAAAAACGAAAGGGGAAATGACATGTGATTTGCATGTGATAAAAAATGAGTGGTTGAGATTGGTTTTCTAGAGTTCTCATAAAAAAAGATGGTTCTCATTTGAACCCTCCCCTATATATATACATACATATATATATATATATACATACATATATACATACATACATACATATACATACATTTATATATATACATACATATATAAACATACATTTATATATATACGTATATATATACACATTTATATATATACGTATATATATATACATACATTTATATACGTACGTATATACATACGTATATATACGTACGTGTATAGATATATATATACGTACGTGTACATATATATATATATATATACGTACGTGTGTATATATATATATACGTACGTGTATATATGTGTATATAGATACGTGTATATATGTGTATATAAGTGTATATAAGTGTATATAGATACGTGTATATATATACGTGTATAAGTGTATATATATACGTGTATATATACGTGTATATATGTATATATATACGTGTATTTATGTATATATACATGTATATGTATGTATATATATACGTTTATTTATGTATATATACATGTATATGTATGTATATATGTATACGTGTGTATATGTATGTATGTATACACGTGTGTATATGTATGTATGTATACACGTGTGTATATTTATGTATGTATACACGTGTGCATATGTAGGTATGTATACACGTGTGCATATGTAGGTATGTATACACGTGTGCATATGTAGGTATGTATACACGTGTGTATATGTAGGTATGTATACACGTGTGTATATGTAGGTATGTATACACGTGTGTATATGTAGGTATGTATACACGTGTGTATATGTAGTATGTATACACGTGTGTATATGTAGTATGTATACACGTGTGTATATGTAGCTATGTATACACGTGTGTATATGTAGCTATATATATAATATACGTGTATATATATATAGATACATTTATACATGTATGTATATATATATGTACGTGTATACATGTATGTATATATATATGTACGTGTATACATGTATGTACGTGTATACATGTATGTATATATGTATGTACGTGTTACATGTATGTATATATGTATGTACGTGTATACATGTATGTATATATGTAGTACGTGTATATATGTATATATACGTGTATATATGTATATATATACGTGTATATATGTATATATGTATATATATATATGTACGTGTATTATGTATGTATATTCATATATATGTAGTGTATGTATGTATGTATATTCATATATTGTACGTGTATGTATGTATGTATATTCATATATATGTACGTGTATGTATGTATGTATATTCATATATGTACGTGTATGTATGTATGTATATTCATATATATGTACGTGTATATATGTATGTATATTCATATATATGTACGTGTATATATGTATGTATATATATATATATACGTGTATATATACGTGTATATGTATGTATATATGTATGTAATATATATGTACGTGTACATATGTATGTATATTATATATGTACGTGTATATATGTACGTGTACATATGTATGTATATATATATATGTACGTGTATATATGTACGTGTACATATGTATGTATATATATATAGTACGTGTATATATGTAGATATATATATATATATATATTATATATATATATATATATATATATGTAGGTATATATATATATATATGTGTGTGTGTGTACGTGTATATATGTACGTGTATATATTATATATATGTGTACGTGTATATATATATATGTGTGTTGTGTGTGTACGTGTATATATATGTACGTGTAACTATATATATATGTGTGTACGTGTATATATGTATGTATATATGTGTAGTGTATATATGTATATATATATATATGTGTACGTGTATATATGTATGTATATATGTGTACGTGATATATGTATGTGTTATAATGTGTGTACGTGTATATATGTATGTATATATATATGTGTTGTACGTGTATTAGTATGTATATATATTATGTATACGTGTATATATGTATCTATATATATGTTAATTATTCCGGTGATTGAGAATCAATCACACTGATTAAGGGTCATTATATAAGGGAAGTCAGATAACTTATTTTTGGGTCCTTATACTATTTACTGCATGATTTGTTTTCCTTATTTTTAGGGTTTTGTTCTCCTATATATGGAGCTAGTATTAGTCTAAAGATGTATCTTTTTTTCTCTCAATTGTCTGAATAATCAATAAAGTAAAGACTGTGCCTACTGCACTTTCTTTTCTTCAGCAGTTCTTGTATCAATGTTTAGTCTAACAATTGGTATAGAGCTTTGCTTAAAGATCCAACAACCACAAGTTCATCAGCAATCTGCTCCAGTTTTTCTGATCACAGTTGTTTGCTACCATGGGCGATAAGGGCGATAATGGTGGAAACAAAATGCGGGGAAAGGAAACAACGAAATAATGCAGTTGTTATTCCGGTTAGGGAAGGAGGCGACAACGTACCAATGTTCTGTGCTCACTGCAATGAACTATACATCTTGGGCGATCAAGATGGAATCTTTCATGGATGCCCAAGGTATTTGGGATGCCATAGAACCACCGGATGAGACGGAGGTGGACGTAAAGATTCGGAAAAAGGCGAGGGCCTTTATCTTCCAAGCACTGCCGGAAGATATACTGTTGCAAGTCGCAAAGCACAAGGAAGCCAAAGACGTTTGGGAGGCCATCAAGGTACGTTATCTCGGAGCAGATCGGGTTCAAAAGGCTCGGATTCAAACCTTGAATCGGGAGTTCGAGTTGTTGAACATGAAGGAGAATGAGATGTAGATGACTTTGCAAGCAAGATCGGCACAATTGTTTCCAAGTTCGAGCACTTGGATCAACAATAGGAGAAGGCACACAGGTAAAAAAGCTTTTGAATTCTGCCCCTGAAAGACTCCTACGATTGTTGCCTCAATTGAGCAATATTCGGATTTGGAGAAAATGTCTTTTGAGGAAGCCGTAGGTCGACTCAAGGCATATGAAAACAGCGGTCAAACCCGTGAACAAAACAAGAATAGTTCTGGCCAACTATTGTTACAAAAGCTGAATGGCAAGAAAGGCAGAAGTTGGGGCAGAAGCATACAGACAGAGGTCGAGCATCAGGTTCAAATGATCACCGTGGTCGTGGTCGTGGTCAGGGCAGATCCAATGGTCGTGGACGTGGAGGATGGCAACATCAAAACAAAAATAAAAAATGGAGCAGGAAGGTAAACTGCCAGGGAAGAAAGGCGAGGACAAAAATGTTTCAATTGCGATAGAATTGGTCATTTTGCGGCAGAATGCCGTGCCCTCGGCGAGCCGATGCAGAAGTTAATTTAGCACAAGAAGATGAAGAACCTACTCTCCTAATGGCACTTTGCACATAGGAGGTTGTTATGCTAAATGAAGAGAAGGTATTTCCTAATTTGTATGCCCAAGATGATAAAGATGAGGGTTTGTGGTACTTGGACAATGGTGCAAGTAACCACATGACCGGACGACGTGATTATTTCAGCGAACTGATGAAAGAACCGTGGGTCGAGTACGGTTTGGAGACGGGTCGCAGAGTAGAAATCAAAGGAAAGGGATCGGTGCTTTTACAATGCAAAAATGGTGATGAGAGACTTATCACAAACGTCTACTTCATACCAGATTGTGCAATAATATTCTTAGCTTGGGACAACTTGATGAAGTGGGTTGCAAGGTGGTGATGAAAGACGGTTTTCTGCGGCTGTATGAACGAACAAGTGAGCTGTGTTAAAGGTAAAAAGAGCTCAAAACCGACTTTACAAAATAAATCTCAAAATAGTCCCACCAGCTTGTTTACTCACCAAGATGGATGAAAACTGCATGGCTTTGGCATGCACGTCTCGGTCATCTTAATTTTGATGCTATGAAAAGGTTGACAGGATTAGCACGTGGGATTCCAGCGATTAATCACAAGGCAGAACTGTGTGAAGCTTGCTTGGCTGGAAAACAACACCGAGCACCATTTCCGAGTCATTTAGCGTATCGTGCCAAGCAACCACTCGAGCTAATACATGCTGACCTGTGCGGTCCTATTACACCGAGCACACCATCGAGGAAACAGTATTTCCTTCTTCTTGTTGATGATTTCAGCAGGTTCATGTGGGTGACAATGATTAAATCAAAGGACCAAGCTTTTGAAGCATTCAACCAATTCAAAAAGGCTGCTGAATTGGAAAGTGGGTACAAAGTAAAGTCTTTAAGAACTGATCGCGGTGGTGAGTTTGTTTCTACAAACTTTGAGCAACTTTGTTCCGAAGATGGAATAAATCGGTTCTTAACCGCACCGTACACGCCACAACAAAACGGTGTGGTTGAACGCCGAAATCAAACCATTCTCGGAACGACAAGATCGATGTTGAAAGCCATGAAGCTACCTCAATGGTTGTGGGGAGAAGGAGTTCGGCACGCAGTTTACATCTTAAACAGGTCACCAACAAAAGCTTTGGAAAACAAGACTCCTTATGAAGCGTGGAAAGGTTACAAACCAAACTTGGATCACTTAAAAGTGTTTGGATGTACGCTCATGTTAAAGTACCATCGGTTAAACTCACAAAGCTGGATGACCGAAGTGTACCTATGGTATATCTTGGAAGTGTGAACCAGAAGTAAAGCATATCGACTTTACAATCCACAAAGCAAGAAGGTTGTGTGAGTCGGGATGTCCGGTTCGAAGAAAAGAAGCCATGGGACTGGTCTGATGATCCTGAAAATGAAGGAAAAGAAGACTGGATTGAATTCCAGGTCCAAGACGAAGCACAAATTACACATGGAAGTCCATCAGATGTAGCCCAAGGTAACCCTTCGCCCAATCAAAGCGAAGATTGGGCTAACCAATCCATTCCAGTTGCTTCGAATGGACCAAGCCTAATGGAAGAACAAAGCAGCCCATCACAGACCGGCCCAATTGACCCAGGTCCAAGTTTAACTCCAAGATCAACTTATGATGATACACCAACAAAGGGATTTCGATCCCTCGATGGTGTATACATGGATACACTCCCGATCCAACAAGTTCCTTTTGAAAGCTTTTGTTACTAAATGAAGAACCTGCCAACTTTAAAGAAGCCAAAGATGACAAGAATTGGCAGAAAGCTATGAAGGAAGAATTAGAGTCAATAGAACGGAACGGAACGTGGAAGTTGACAATTCCTCCCAAAGGGGCTGCACCCATTGGTTTAAAATGGGTCTATAAAATCAAGAGAGATGCTAAAGGGGTAATCACACGCTACAAGGCGAGGTTGGTAGCAAAGGGGTATGTGCAAAAACACGACATCGATTACGATGAAGTGTTTGCCCCGGTAACAAGGATGGAGACGGTTCGGTTAATTCTAGCTTTTTCTGCTCAGAATAATTGGGAAGTTCATCATTGACATCAAGACGGCTTTCTTGAACGGTGACCTGAAGGAAGAAGTTTATGTTCATCAACAGAAGGATACGGAGTACCCGGGAAGGAACATTATGTGTATAAGCTGATAAGGCCTTGTATGGCTTGAAAAAAGCGCCAAGGGCCTGGAACTCAAAGCTTGACACCACCCTTCAACAGCTTGGTTTCAACAAGTGTCCACGAGAACATGCAGTCTACAAACAGGCCAAAAAGGAGGGAACTTTGATAATCGGTGTCTACGTAGATGACTTGATTATCGCGGCTCAAACACGGCTGTTATAACTCGGTTCAAAGAACGAATGAAAGGGCAGTTTGAGATGATGACCTGGGTTGTTAAACTATTATTTTGGAATTGAAGTGATACAAGATAATGTTGGGATTTTGTTGAAGCAATCAGGTTATGCATTCAAAGTCCTTAAGGATGCAAACATGTTGGAAGCTAATCCAACAAAATTCCCAATGGATCCAGTTTACGACCTCACGAAGGAGGAAGAAGCAGAACCGGTTGATGCAACAGAGTACCGAAGGCTCATAGGGCGACTTCGGTACCTAACTCACAATAGACCAGATACAAGTTTTGCAATCGGGGTAGCTAGCAGATTCATGGAGTCACCCAGATTGTCACATTTGCAGGCTGTGAAACAGATTTTGAGATACATAAAAGGTACCATAAATTATGGTATTCGATACAAGAGGAATGGAGATGAAAGGCTGCTGGGTTACAGTGACAGTTCACATGCTAGTGATCGAGTTGATGGAAAAAGCACAACTGGAGTGGTGTTTTATTACGGGGGTGGTCCTATAGCATGGTGCAGCCAAAAGCAAAACACTGTTGCTTTGTCATCATGCGAAGCTGAGTTTATGGCAGCAACTGCTGCAGCTTGTCAGGCGGTTTGGTTGAAAGGTTGCTTGAAGAAATGACCGGGAAATTTGTGAAGCAATAAAGTTCGTGTGGATAACAAGTCTGCAATTCAGCTAATCAAAAAACCCGTTTTCCATGGGAGGAGCAAGCATATAGACACAAAGTACCACTTTATCCGCGAGTGTGTTGAAAAGGGGCTGGTGATTGTCGAACATGTTAGTGGCGATGAACAGAGGGCAGGCATCTTAACCAAAAACTTACCAAGTGTTAAGTTTATCGATGAGAGAACTTTTGGGCGTTGAAGACCTAACGGATATGATGACCGGAATTAAGGGTGAATGTTATTAATTCCGGTGATTGAGAATCAATCACACTGATTAAGGGTCATTATTAAGGGAAGTCAGATAACTTATTTTTGGGTCCTTGTTTGCTATTTACTGCATGATTATGTTTTCCTTATTTCTTAGGGTTTTGTTCTCCTATATATGGAGCTAGTATTAGTCTAAAGATGTATCCTTTTTTTCTCTCAATTGTCTGAATAATCAATAAAGTAAAGACTGTGCCTACTGCACTTTCTTTTTCTTCAGCAGTTCTTGTATCAATTGTTTAGTCTAACAATATTACGTGTATATATGTATCTATATATATATGTATATATATAGTGTGTGTGTATATAATAATATATATTATAATATATATATATATATTCTAACATTAACTAATATATTATGAATATAAATGATGAAATTTGTTGTCAATTAGGATCTGGTTCCAGGCACACTTACGTGAGGTTCCCTGCCAACTATAAATCAGAAGAGCAAGAGCAGAGGAGAAAGGAAGCAGATACTATCAGCAGCTAGTGGAGCTCTTGAATACACTATGAAGCATACTCCGAGGTGAGGAAAGTTATATTCAAGTGAGAAAACATACATCAAATTCTGTTGCTAATTTTTTATGTGCTTTTTCTTTATATCAGTTCAACTTTAATTTACAATGGAGACTCCAAAGGAGGAAGTTTAAGTCCTAGAGAGAGGGCTGTAAGTTCTATTGATTACAATAATAGAGGTGACAATTTTAAGTCATATAGTTTAAGAATGGGTCAATTCGGGGTATATTTATCTCTAACAAGTCCGATAACACAGATCCATAACATAGTTAAAATGAAAATGGGTCTATCCATTGAATATGCCCAAAGGGTCCTTTAACGCATACTGCCCTCTAGCTACTAGTCTTACAGTTTCCGTAAATATATTTAAAATCCTAATGCTAAATAAAAAATTGACTGTCAATTCCAACTCCAACAAAAAATCGAGTCAACCGTTCCAACTCCCACCAAAATAGTTTCAATACCCATTTTTCTGACTGTCCATTTTGCCACCTCTAATCACAAGTTCATATGCTGGCATCTTTGATTCAATTTAAACATTTGGAAGTGAACTTACACAGGCTGAAACGGAGCGCATGGTATTGGATATAAAAGTAAAGCTGCAGGTGAGATTAGGGTTGTTTTTAACTTTTTCATATTGGAGAATTGTTCTTTTGAGTTACAAACCGAAGATTTTCATTTTCTCCAAAATCATCCATCATGATTCTTTGCAACAGCATACTCTTCTTATTGTACCTTATGCACACATTATGTGT
Source organism: Flaveria trinervia (assembly GCA_025506515.1). NCBI lineage: Eukaryota > Viridiplantae > Streptophyta > Magnoliopsida > Asterales > Asteraceae > Flaveria > Flaveria trinervia. The sequence goes on from CM046451.1 coordinate 44,431,001, forward strand.
ATTGCATACTTATGCTTCCATGATTGTGTGTACTTATGATGCATGCATGTCTATGGATGAATGTGTGCATGCTTTTAGCAGATGAGTATAGCAGTTTGCTTCTTTTTTTGTCTCTTTCTATTTATTATGTTGCCTTTTCTTCTACCCCAGAATCTGTATATTTTTACCTTCAAACTTTTATGTTTATCTTGTTTAGTGTTCCCATGTGATAACAATAGGTTATGTTAAACAGGGTTTGTGGCTACGCTTTTGAAATTGGGAACCACTGATGATCCTCTTTCATCGTTTGAATATGGAACAAAACTGGTACACTAGTTAGTAGTACAGTTTCATTTTCATATTAGGAATATACTAATTGGCTTTGCCTTTGGCTTCTATAGTATTATTATTATTGTTATCGTTGTTGTTGTTGCAGCTTTGATAGAAATAGATGCAGAAGGGATTGGTGGTAGTGGCTTTGTTGAGTGTATAAGGGAACATATTCACTCGGTATGAAACATTGTGTGCCATAAGTTGATTGAAGTTTTTTCTTTGTAGCAGGGAGCTTAAATATTTTACTTGGTCTCAGGGTTGGAAAGGTCAATTGACTGAGAGCAGTTCATTGCGGTGAAGAACTGGTATGTTAGTTCTATCTATGATATTTTACTTAGTTTAGAAATCATTATTATTATAAATTTTGTTGTTAGATACCAATGGCGTTAATTAATTGAGGTCTCTTGGAGAAGTAAGAGATAATTAGACTTGGTTCGTGGTAATGATTGCTTTCGATTCAAACCAGACTAAACTTGCAAAAGTATCAAGTGACAAAAATCATAAAGTAATAAACTTTGGGTGCCAAAAGTAAAACCTATGAAAGTTAAAGTGGCATTTAGTTTGTACTTTAATATATAGATAATTACTATCTAGAGTTTAGTAATTATCTATCTAGTAGTTTGGTATTTAGAGATAACTAGTATTAAGCCCTCGCGTTGCAGCGGGGGATAAAATCATACAAGTATCACAATGACACAAAACCGTATTATCAAAGAACGGAAAGTAGACGCTAAATTTTTAATAAAACAAACGGAAAGTAGACGTTAAAAGTTGAACGAAGCATGTGAAACATAAAATTTAAAAACAAAAACTAAATTGATCTATGACCCACACGTTACGACAAAGCCGTTAAACGAGAAAAATAGACGTAACAACGTTGAATCGTAATTGCACGTTACAGCGTGTTAGCTCTCAAAATTTAGACCAAAATGTAAACGAAAAACTTGTAAAAGATGAAATATATAGGTAATCAAATTTGAAAGTGAAAGTTTTAAGGGTTAAATTGTAAAAGTATTGGGTTTAAAAATAAAAATTTAAAACAAAAAAATATTTACAAATTTTAAAGCTCCTAGTACATGTGTAAATAAGGGGTGGACGATGTTTTAAAAAAAATTATATCAATATGGTACGTGTTGGAAAAATAAAAAAAGTATTGAAATCAAGGGTGAAATTTAAAAGAAAATAGTGTCATGAAAAAAAGTTAACATTTAAAAAAAAGCATGTAACTTAAATGTGTGGCTCATATTAGTTCTTAAAGTTCTCATGAAAAAATCTAGGTCTTAAGATAACCCTTTATATATATATACATATACGTATATATATATACACATATATATACGTATATATATACATATATATACGTATATATACACGTACATATATATACGTATATATATATATATCGTACATATATAAACATATATATATAATATATATATATATATATATAGTATATATATATATATGTACATATATGTTCGTATATATATACCTATATACGTATATATATATACCTATATACGTATATATATCTGTACCTATATACGTGTATATATATAAACGTATATATACGTGTATATATATACTTATATACGTGTATATATATACGTATATCTAACGTGTATATATATATACGTATATATACGTGTATATTATATACGTATATATACGTGTATATAATAGATGTATATATATATATATCTATATATACGTCTAGATGTATAAGTATATATATATACGTATATATAAGTATATATATATACACACACGTATATATACGTATATATTATATATACACGTATATATACGTATATATATATACGTATCTATATATGCGTACGTACGTACATACGTATGTAGATATATATATATATATATATATACGTATCTATATATACGTACGTACGTACATACATATATATATATACGTATCATATATACGTACTACGTACATACATATATAATATATCGTATCTATATATACGTACGTACGTACATACATATATCTATATATATATATACGTGTATATCTATATATATACGTATATATCTATATATATACGTATATATAGATATACACGTATATATATAGATATACGAATACGTATCTATATCGTATATATATACGTACGTACATACGTATGTAGATATAGATATATATATACGTACGTATATATATACGTACGTACATAACGTATGTAGATATAGATATATATACGTACGTTATATATACGTACGTACGTACGTATGTAGATATAGATATATATACGTACGTATATATATACGTATGTACTACGTATGTAGATAGTATGATATACGTACGTATATCTATACGATGTATATATACGTATATATAGATATATATACATACGTCGTATGTGTATATATACGTACGTACGTATGTGTATATATACGTACGTACGTATGTGTAGATACGTACATACGTACGTACGTACATACGTAGGTGTATACGTACGTAGGTGTATACGTACGTAGGTGTATACGTACGTAGTTGTATACGTACGTAGGTGTATACGTCGTAGGTGTATACGTACGTAGGTGTATACGTACGTAGGTGTATACGTACGTAGGTGTATACGTACTTAGGTGTATACGTACTTAGGTGTATACGTACGTACGTAGGTATATACATACGTAGGTATATAGATACGTACATATATACGTACGTAGGTATATACATATGTACATATATAGGTACGTATGTATATACATACGTAACGTATGTACATATAAACGTACGTATGTATATACATACACATAGTACGTATGTATATACGTACGTACGTATGTACATACGCAGGTACGTACGTACGGTCACGCCCGTATACGCACGTACGGTCACGCACGTATACGCACGTACGGTCACGCACGTATACGCACGTACGTACGTACACGCACGTACACGCATGTACGTACGTACGTACACGTACGTACGTACACGCACGTACGTACACACACGTACGTACCCACAACTCCAAGTTTGGTTTTACCCTCAACTCATGATAACTACAATTCCTGGTTATTGGTTATTTATGGTTATTCACCCGTTCTAAGTCACCATAATCTTTTTGATTATATTGACGAAACCATACCCTGCCCGCCAACCACCATAACTATTCTTGCAGAGCCTCCCAAAGATAATGCACCTGCACCACCACCCAAATCCCAACCCAATCCACAGTACCCAATCTGGCTTTTCCAACGATGCACATGTTCGGATGCTCCTTATCTCCACTAGCTTTGGGGTGCTTTACATCATGCCAGAGGCTCTCTTACTGCCCGTGACCTTTGGCTTGCTCTAGAGCGGGCCTTTGCACCTCACACTTCCTCTCGAGAATATACCTTAAGAACACAACTTTTAAGGATTGAGATGAAGGCTGATGAAACACAACTCCTCGTCCTCGACCTTCTAATCTGCGGCCCAAGCCAAAACCTACCACACCTTATAACATATCATCCTCTACCTCTTCTACCACCGATCCCAACACCGAATTAGCCTTCTTTACTATTGCCAACTGTTTTCCTTAATGGCGTCAAGCTATGGCTGATGAATACTATGCACTTTTGAAAAATGGCACATGGTCCCTAGTTCCTCATGTTTCGGGTTCTAATATCATCGATTGCAAATGGGTTTACGAGATTAAACGGGATCCAAAGGGGCCATTCACGTTATAAGGCTTGTTAGTGGCCGAAGGGTTTCGACAACAACCGGGTATTGACTACAAGGAAACATTCAGTTCTTTGGTCAAGGCAACCACTACTCGTATTGTGCTTTCCTTGGCGGTCACGCAAAAGTGGGCCTTTCGTCGTTAGACGTTCAAAATGCTTTCCTGCATGGAGCCTTGAAAGAGACCGTTTATCTCCGGCAGCCGCAAGGCTTTGTGGATCCTCACAAACCGGATCATGTCTGCTTGCTTCACAAGCCTTTGTATGGGCTAAAACAAGCCCCACGTGCTTGGTTTCATCAGCTGTCTTCCACCTTACATCAGCTTGGTTTTCGAGGCTCCAAGACCGATTAGTCTTTGTTTATTTACACCTCCGAGGCCACGGTACTTTATATGTTGGTATATGTTGACGACATCATAATTACCGGTAATGATCCGACGGTTGTTGATGCGGTTATTAGCCACCTTAGTCGAACTTACCCTATTCAGGATATGGGCAAACTTTCTTATTTTTTGGGTATTGAGATTGTTCCAAAGGGGCAGACATCATTTTATCTCAACAAAAGTATATTTTGGAGCTTCTACAAAAAGCAGGCCTATTGGACTTTAAACCCATCTCCTCTCCAATTTCTACATCAGCAAATCTTGCTTTAGAGGACAGTCCACTATTTGCCAATCCGGCACGCTATCGACTAGTTGTTGGGGCTTTACATAATGCCACCCTTTCCCGTCCGGACATCGCCTATGCAGTCAACAAGGTCTCTCAGTTTATGCAGTATCCGATAGAGAATCATTGGTCCGCGTTAAAGCGTATTCTGCGGTACTTAAATGGTACTCTCTCCCACGGCTTACTTATTCAGTACCAGTCTACTCAAGTTCTCCATGCCTATGCAGATTCAACCTTCAACAATCTGTCTGCTTTCTCAGATGCTGACTGGGCCGGGTGTTCAGATGACCGTTGTTCCACACGGGGGATTTGCTATCTATTTAGGGTGTAATCTTGTCTCGTGGTGTGCACGGAAACGGAAAACTGTCTCTTGTCGAGTATAAAGCTCTAGCTGATGCAGTTTATGAACTCACTTGGATACAATCCGTCTTACAAGAATTACGGTCGCGGCTCGCTCAACTTTTACATTGTGGTGTGATAATCTCGGAACCACATACTTGTCAGCCAATCCGTATTTCATGCCCGCACAAAGCATATGAAGTTGATTTCCATTCAGTTCGTGAAAGAGTCGCTAGAGGTCAACTCTTACTACAATTCATCTCTACAGATGATCAGATTGCCGACATCTTTACAAAGCCTCTGTCTACTCAGCGTTTTCTCTTCCTTCGATCCAAGCTAAGAGTCGCTTCCCGGCCTTAGCTTGCGGGGGGATGTTAGACAAGATATTATTCCATATTTAAATAATGGCTAATTGTATAGGGTCTAGATTGTATTATTCTAGTCTTTATATATCTTGTAATCTCCTTATTATTATTCATAATAACAATTACAATTACAAGGTTTAATTATTGCTTCTCAAGTTCTATTACAAAGTGTTACCAAAACTAATAGAAAGTTACAAGTACTTAAGATACATATACTACATCTACAGCCGACCATACTTTGAAGGCCAGCCGAATACATAAGACTAGACAACAAAATCAAATGTAGAGTCAAAAGGCAGATTGCCTTTTGACTTTGTAACTATGACATGCCATAGCTCACATTTTAATATATTACAAAAAGAATTAAGTACATAAAGTAAAAAGCTCAGACTCAAGACCTTAATGTACAGTTTTCCCAAAGCATGGACCTTTTCACCAACTTGTGAAAGTTGGTGAGTCAAACAGAGTTGCAGCGGAAAGGTGGTCTAGCTTTATGGAAAAGTATATCAGATAAAAGCATGTTCATAAAAGTATTCGGAAGAAATTTGTCTTCATAAACTGGCTTCGGAAGACTTTGTCTTTGAAGTTTCGGAAGACCTCATATTTGGCTTCAGAAGATATTGGTATTGGCTTTGGAAGCTTTTACACTTAGAATATTTCGGGTGTGATGTGTAAAACTTCCGAAGCATTTCTACTTTAGTACTTTAGTGCATGCATGCAGAGAGACTTTGGATGCTTTGAATGCAGGTAAAAGGGCTCTATATATAGCCAAAAGTAAACAACTATTCCAGGCTAAAGAACCAGTAAAAATATGACCCACTCTTTCTCGATCTTAACGTAAACTACCAAAGGATTCGGTCTAAGTCTTTTAACAATTCTAGATACCTTATTATATACTAAATAACATAAAATAAAACCATAAATAATTGCTTTAGTCTTCTCTACCCATGCACATAACGTGAAGTTTGAGACAAGCTTATTCCATGCACTTCAAACATACTAATAAAACCAATTAAACCCACAATCACCTCCTTATTTGGTTTGTCCATACCACTTATAGGAGTGTTGGTTCGTCATACTAGATTCACTTCTTCATTTTTCAACTTCGGACACTCGTTGTTGTAGTGACCATATTCACCACACTTATAACATTTCACGTGGCTTTTATCCCGGAAACGCTCGTAACCATCTCGACCCTTCACGGATCCCCGGCCTCTTTCCCGGCCACGCTCGAAGTCATCTCGGCTTGAACTTCCACCACAATATTTACACCCGTGTGATTTTTCATGACTAGTCAACAATAAAGCACCTTGTGTATCTTCCGATTTCTCACTTCCTTATAAGCGTTCCTCATACGCTTTTAGTCTACCAACGACTTCATCAAATAGCATCTTGACCAAATCAAAGCATTGCTCGATTGAGGCAACAATTTGAAAGAATGGCTTGGCATCGAGTCAAGCAATCTTTTTACTGAATCAACCTCTTCAAGTTCATAACCAGAGAGTCTTACCTTCGACACTATACCATTAAGTTTTGCCACGAAATCATCTACCGCTTCACCCTCCTTCATACCATACTTTCAAGCTCCCTTCTTAATGTTGCAAATCGAGCCACTCTGACCCACTCGACTCCCAAATAATGCGTTTTCAGCCCGTACCAAACTTTTTTCGGGTCTGTATAAGCTGCCATTTACAACACCATTTCCTCGGGTATGGCTTGGAACAAAAAGGAAAGAGCTTGTTTCGCCTTTTTCGGATCCGATTCTTCACCTAACACACGTGGTTTGACAACCTCCAATACACCATTCACATCCATAATAGCTTTGACCTTCCCAACCCATACCGGGTAATTTGTTGCAGTCAAAACTAGGACTTGGTATGACATCGAACCACATTCTTTAAACGGTACCATCGCCATTTCTTCACAACTTCAACTCTTTTTACGATCCAACCTGTTTCAAGAGCTAATAACACCGAACAAGAAAACAAGCTGTAGACTTTCACGTTTTCTTTCACGCGCTAAACGAACAAAATCCAAAGCCACCTGCTTTGACAGATCTTTTTCACGTTTGTTTTTCACGTTTGTTTTTCACGCACCTCTGTCGGTTAGACTCTTATCATGAAACAAGGTTAGACTCTTATCATGAAACAAAAGTAGAGGCTGCTGCTTCTGTAACTTTAACTTCTGATCACAGCACCTTCAAAACGAGTGAAGCTCTCAAATGTTGGTTATCAGGCTAAAATATAAACACAAGCAAACTCAAAAAGCTGATAAGAGATTGACAAAAGAAAATGACTTTAATAAAGAAGAAGATATGTGTACGAAAGATACTGTAAGGAAAAGTTGATATTTTTTCATTAGGCAAAAGGGCTCTATATATAGCCAAAAGTAAACAACTACTCCTACCTAAAGAACTGGTAAAAATATGACCCACTCTTCCTCAATCTCAACGTAAACTACCAAAGGTTTCGGTCTAAGTCTTTTACCAATTCTAGCTACCTTATTATATACTAAATAACATAAAATAAAACCATAAATAATTGCTTTAGTCTTCTCCACTCATGCAACATAACGTGAGGTTTGAGACAAGCTTATTCCATACACTTCAAACATACTAATAAAACCAATTAAACCCAACAACAACTAAGCGTTACGTACATGTATGGGTTATGTATATGTATAAAAGTTAAGTACATGTAGCTCCTACAAGTTACGTATATTTAAGTTGTTTCGTCATCATTGATGTTCCTTGGAGTTTATATTAAAAAATATATAATGAGCTTGAAAATTAAGATTGAAGTTTACTCAAATATACTTTAAACAATTAAAAAGTTAAGTCATTTATAAATTATGTGATTGGTTAATGGTGGTTTTCAGAGTTTTTAATTATAAATATAGTTTTCATTTGATCCCTCCCCTATATGTGTGTGTGTGTGTGTGTGTGTTTATGGGAGTCCCCTTTAGATTTTTTTTTCTCTTTAAAGCTTTGTTTAAATGTTTTCTTTCTCATACATCAACTTTTTTTGCAGATTACAGTCAATATTTATTGTCCCTTTCTATTGTGTATATTGTAAAGAATAGATTATTATGTATTTGTGATCTTGTAGTTTTAGCATGGATACAATTTTTTGTAAGGTTCAAGTACTTGTATCTTTTAAACTTAGTGGGCATCAGTATGTTATTATGTGTTTTTCATTTTAGATATCATTTTATTAGTTTTTACTTTTTTTGTTTAAGATATCCTCCATCCTGGAGTTTGGAGTTCAATTCACTTATGATGATTTTGCTAATAAAAAGGCAAATTTTGTTATTTTTTAATGTAACCCAGCTAAAAACGGCTATCACTCGTGCTACATCACGGAATGATATAGCAACTATAAGAGACGCCCTTGAAGTTTCAGCTGAAATGTTCAAGAAAGACAGGAACAATGTTCCAGACTATGTTCAGCGACATCTGTCTTCCCTTACTATATGGGAGGAGTTACGGTATTACGTTTTTCAACTTGAAGCGTTTTGCATCCTTGGACCTTTTATAGAAAAGACAAGTGGGTGGGTTGGGTAATGGATCTAAATATGTTCGTATTGTAACAACTAACAAGTTCTTCCTATCTATGTACTGGCCAAATTTAGTCAGGGTGGGTTGATCCGCAAACATATTATGTGCAGTTTCTATGATAAGAAGATATTGTGTTAAATTTTATAAATTAGATAATGTTTTTACGATATTAATCGTGGACTTTTTTATAAAACAATCTAGGAGGCCGTAAGCCATTATGGATACACTTTTGAAGAAGTAAGGAAATGAGCCGAATCTTTCTTGAACTATATTATAAACAGACCTTGACAACTTAAAATTGATGTAACCTGTTCATCCTATATTTGCTTATTTATATTTTAAGTAAAACTCTGATTTGACTCCTGACCCAATAAATTAGTATATTGGTCACTTATAGTAACTACTGGCAATTTTTACCTCCTTTACATGCAGTTCAATGGAAATAAATTTGTACATCGAACCTTTTGTTTTGTTTTGTTGATCGCTGTATTCTATATCTATATTGTTGCAGCTTCTGGGATGTTTACTTTGAGTATCTAATGGAATGCTTTTCAAACAAGTGAGTAGCTATTTGTTATCATCTGCGTTACAGTTTCCTAAAAATGTTCTATTTCAAGGAAAAAGCATATTTTTTCTGGGTCAACTGCTTTAGTCCTGGTAATTCTGAATATAAAAGTAATATCATAAAGCTTATTATCGGCTAAATTTTGTCAGGTCAACTAACTATGCGGCTTTGGTGACTGCACAGCTAATCATTTTGGCCACACACATGGTATATTCCATCTCAACAGATTATTTTCTGTTGTCCTGTATTTTTTTTTGTTTTATTCAATGATCATTGTACTGATATAGTCCTATCTAATTTTTTTATATGAAGGCTGGGTTAGGTCTTCCTGACACAGATTCTTGGTATATCATTGAAATAATCGCTGGGAAGAACAATATTGGGTACAGTCATATTGTAAGTCAAGCATACAATGATCTATTTCTCTTCCTCCATGTTGGATATTTGTAAATTAAATGTCATACTACACTAACAATAATTTTAAGCATCTTACATAGTGTCTACGGTCTGCCTACCTTTGCTTATATTCTGAGTGATAAAATATTATCATTGCTGGTGTGCTTTTAAATTGTCATGAAGACCCATGCATATAGTATGACAGTTCTAAAATTTTTCATTCATAAAATTTATAGAAATCTGAAATATGTGCATCTGAATCCTGAATTTATCAATCTATCTTGCTATATCTTTCTTTTTTCTAATATATATACACACACACACACACTTTCTCTAGATAAAGCTTAGGGGATACATGTCACACATACAACAATTGTGTGTTGGTTATTGGGGCATTTATTCAGTGAAATCCCAGTCTATGCCTACATTGGGATTGCCGTCCCCACGGCCTCAAGATGTTGCTGCAGACAATCACAACCCGCTGAAGCTTCTGGTAGGAGTTGGGTCCAGAGCATGTTTAGCAGAGATACTACTACTTTACGGGCTAACTCATTTACTCGTGTCCGTAAGTGGACGTCTGATCAAGGTTAATCCTTCTTTTAAATTTTGATATTTAAAATGCTTTATATTAATTGTGATTATCTGTTTACGGGAATATAGCAAAAAGTGAGAGCGGTGGTACTGGGCAACCTAAACTACAAACTAGCATCCGGACAATTAGGGCCATAATGGTGCGATCACTGCATTGCATTGTGTGGCACAAAGAGAAGTTTGGGACTTGGTTGGTGACCGTGAGGATGCAGGCTTCTTTATTAGCGGAAGTACAGACTGCACGGTATGGTATAACTGTATTTCTTCTAGACCACTTTTAGTACGTGTCAAAATGCATGGAAATTGAATCCTTTATTGTTTTATTAAAATTGTTATGCCTTGCTTGAATTACAAAAGAATAAACAATACACAACAAAAATCTAAATATTTTCATAAAAGTCTTTACGATTGACCTATTTTCTCTCTTTGCTATTTAACCTGTTTGAGATCAAATCAGCTCATTTAATAGTAAATGAGTAAAAACTGAACCTCTACTATGTTTGACCATGAATCATTATAATGCAGTTAAGATTTGTTTCAATCGACCTAGCTGTTTGACCCGTTTGAGATCAAATCAGCCTATTTAGTAGTAAATGAGTAAAATATGCTCCGCGAATATGTTTGACTATGAATCATTGTAATGCAGATTAAGATATGGGATCCAAGTCTTCGTGGTAATGAACTTAAGGCAACTTTAAAGGGACATACAAGGTAATGCTAGTGTAAATTTTTTTCAGTAGACTATATTTTATAAATACATTTGGGACGTGGTATGCTGTGCAGGACCATCAGGGCGATTAGTTCTGATAGAGGAAAAATCATATCAGGATCTGATGATCGCTATGTGCTTGTATGGGATAAACAGACAACACAGCTTCTAGAAGAGCTTAAGGGCCATGATGCTGAGGTTGGTTGTATTTTCATCTCTTTTTTATTAGCATTTGAAGATGTGATGGGTGGTTGTTTGTTCATTAGGTTAGCTGTGCTCGGATGCTATCTGGGGAGCGTGTGCTGACAGCATCATACGATGGAACAGTGAAAATGTGGGATGTAAGAACCGATACATGCGTTGCTACGGTTGGTCGTTCCTCCAGTGCTGTCCTGTGCATGGAGTATGATGACTCCACCGGTGTCCTAGCTGCAGCTGGAAGAGATGCGTAAGTATGGAAATTATATAATTTTTTATTACAGTGACAATAAGTAAGAGTTTATTTTGATTGACAGTGTTGCAAACATATGGGACATCCGGTCTGGTAGACAAATGCACAAGCTTTTAGGACACTCGAAATGGATTAGGTCCATAAGAATGGTTGGGGATACTGTTATCACCGGCAGTGATGATTGGACAGCCCGGATGTGGTCCATTTCGCGCGGGACGTGTGATGCTGTACTGGCTTGCCATGCTGGTCCTGTTCTTTGTGTTGACTACTCTAAGTCGGACAGAGGAGTAATAACAGGTTCAAGTGATGGTTTAGTGAGATTTTGGGAGAATGAGGATGGTGAGAAACCACCATATATATGTATATTCTTATACACCTTGGAAAGAAAATGGAATTACTTTGTTTTGTTGTCTTGTAGGTGGAGGATTAAAAAGCTCAAAGAACGTGACAATTCATAACGTGCTGTTCTATCGATTAATGCTGGGGAAAACTGGTTGGGAATAGGAGCTGCTGATAATACCATGTCTCTCTTCCATCGCCCTCACGCTAAGATGTCTAGCTGGCAGCTCTACAGAACTCCCCAGAAAACAGTAGCTATGGTAACAACATTATTATTTAGAAATTAGTTTTCGTGCGTGTGGCCATGTGTGTTTCTTTCTTTATTGATTCCCTCTCTGATTTGTTTCAGGTAAGATGTGTGGTGTCAGATCTTGAACGGAAAAGGATATGCAGCGGTGGCCGTAATGGATTGCTTAGACGTGGGATGCAACCATCAATATTTAGATTCAGTTTTCTTTTACTTGATGTGACGTCGGCTTGGCTTGGTTTGGTTGTATCTTGTTTTCAAGTGTATACGTATTAGAATCGGTACTCTTATCAATAAGGTATCTGTCCTTAAGTGTCTTACTCTTACCAATTTTTTCGCCTCATCAACTCCCCAGTCTTCTGGATTTCTGTAATTGTTTTAAAGTTTTATTTTTTGGATGAAAGAAAGTTCACATTATCATTTACCTTACCTAATACTCTTTTTCTCGTCTAGAAATAACAGAAAAATAAAATAAGAAAGCCACAATATTACTTTTACAAAAGATCGTACAACTGACAAGAAAAGTTATTAAGCTTCGAGTCCCTAGTGTGCTACACATGAAACCGAGCTAAAGCGCCTTAAGAATACAAAACACCCTAAAATCTGACTTCAGACCATCCAGAGGTCTTTATGAAGTTAAACATATTGTCAAAATTGACTATTTCACCTCTATAATATTCTTTACGTATTTAAAATACATATTTTGGATAAGATCAAGTAAACAGATTCAAATGCTGATGAATGTTTTACACGTATAACAATTTTGTTGCTTTAATTATTATTTTGAATTTTGAAGCGCATCTATATGTTAAAAACACATTCTACCGAACGGTAACATCGAACCTTCTTATAAATTACAGCTTAGTTTGTGTTCAAATTTACTTGAAAGTACTTTATATAACCTGCGTTTTACGTTAGTTGGGCAATTAAGTGCTTAGATAGTACTTTTGAGTATTTATGATTAATTTTAAAGTTTTTTTTTTGTCTAAAACTAAAACGGTACAAACCTGAAACTCCAGTGTGTGGAGCTATTTTAAACTTATAATAGTATTTACACTTTATAATGCATAAACATCACGTTCTTATACAACTATTAGACACCGTAGACGTTGGACATTCTTGACTCTGACCCAAGACCTGACCCATGGATCTGAAACAACACCTGTGGTCATGTGTCCTACATCTAGGGAATTACAATTATCTTCAATTCTAAACTGTAGATATAACACATGCTTAATCACGTGAAAGGTATGGCTAAATTACGTAACAAACTCATCTACGATCACTCCCATCGTCGTACATGACTAATAACATATTCATCGTGTAACACTATAAATATAAGGTAAAGGGGATTGATTTTCTTTACACTACTTGGAAGAATCAAACCAAGAGTCTTGGAAAATCAAAATCAAGTTTTGAAGAATTAAAGACACAAGTTCGTGCAAGAACACTTGTTATATATAGATGTTTAGTTTTTGTAATTGTAAACATTTGATGTTATTTCTCATTTTGTATTGTGATTCTCTCTGGAACATATAGTGCGAAGATTATATCTACATCTTGTATTGTGACACTATGACATTTGATGTCTAACGAATCCAATCATCATTTATTTCGTGTTTGATTGAATAAAATCAATCTATTTGTGATTTCTTGGATTTTACAATTGGTATAAGAGTTTTGGACCTCGAGATCGGTTGGTTGGTTGATTTTGAAGTCGTTTTTGAAGAAGAGTCAAGGTAGAAAGCTCATTTTTGAGAAGCAAATGACTACTAATTTATTTTATATTTTAGAAGATTATCTGTGAAATCAAAGACCGTTTGAAAGAAGTTTAAATCGGTTTTGAAGTATTAGACCTTTTAATTGATAAATTGAACTGAATTAGTGACAATTAGGTTTGAACTTGAACTTAATTGACATTAACCAAGCTCAATTACCATATTTTGAAAATTTGGTGTGTAATGCTTGGAAAATTAATCAAAACTGAACAATAGAGAAGTTGCAAAAAGTCATGAATTCATGTGAAAACAAAAGTTGTCACGCGAAAACTACTTGTTATCACGTTTGATAGTTATTTTCTAGGCTATGTTTGTGAGAAGTACTACTACTCGCAAGAAATTGTTACAAGCAACTTATTGCATGAGAAGTTTAAAGAAAATTTGCAAGTTTTGTTTTATTTTGAAATTCAATTCCTAGATAAAAAATTGCTGTAAATACCAATCTCAAGAATCTTACTGACTCTTTGAGCTTGAATATGAATATTGGTATCGGTACCAAACCTCTAAGACGATTAAGTGAAGATTGTAAGGTTTATGTAAAGGCTGATGTATCGAAAACATTCAAAGTCTTCTTGAATGCATGCACTGAAGTACAGAAGTAGAGATGCTTCAGAAGTTTTACACCATGCACTAGAAAATACTTTAAGTGGAAAATCTTCCAAAGGCAATGTCAACATCTTCCGAAGCTTAAAGTGAAATCTTCTGAAGCTAAGAAGTGAAGATAGATTATGTTCTACAAACTTTTGAATACATGCTTTACCTGACGTACTTTACCATAAAGCTGGACCACTTTCGACTGTAACTCTGTTGACTCACCAAGTTTCACAAGTTGGTGAAAAGGTCCATACTTTTGGTAAACAGTACATTGAGGTCTTGAGTCTGTGCTTTCTACTTTATGTACTTTTATCTTTTTTATAATATATTAGAATGTGAGCTATAATATGTCATAGTCACTAGTCAAAAGACAATCTTCCTTTTGACTTTACATTTGATTTTGTTTTCTGGTTTAAATGTTTCCAGCTAGCTTTAAAAGTATGGACGACTGTAGGATGAAGTATAAAGTATCTCAGGTCTTTGTAACTTAGTAATAATGCTTTAACACTTGTAAAAGAACTTGAGAGAAATATAAAACATTCTTGAAAGCCAACTTACTTGTGTTGTTTGTTTCCAACTTACTTGTGTTGTTTGTTCTTAGTTCTGTCTCATATTGTACTTGTGTTCTAAGTATCATTCAAGTGTTTTACCAGTACCCTATCTGATCTATTAAGTGTTCTAACATCACTCTCTCTTTATTATGTGCTTGTGTTGTAAGTGACCAACCCTCTTAAACATCCTGCAATTGGTATCAGAGCATTCTAGGCTCTTGATTGTAAGATCTTACCATCTTAAAATCCCTCACACACACAAAATACTTATCTCAAATAGAAGCTATATCTAAAGCTGATATGGAAATTGGAACCATGACTAAGTCCCCCTGATCACTCCTAAAGATTTTGATACTTGGTGCAATTGAATGGAATGATTCATCAAGTCACAAGATTTCAAGATGTGGGACTCTGTTGTCTTAGGACCATACATACCAAACACCTCCTCAGCTGCTACTGGAGGTGGTATGATCCCAAAGGCTGTGGTTGACTATTCTGATAAAGACAGGAAGAGAATAGACATTGATCACAAAGCCATGATAGCCCTTTAAAATGCTCTTCCAAACTATGTATATAGAGGCTTCAAGAAGTGCAAAACTGCTGAACAGCTATGGGATGCACTGAAGCTGATGTATGAAGGGTCAAATGAAGCCAAGGAGAACAAGAAGGATCTCCTGAAGCAGCAGTTTGCAAACTTCACCTTTAAAACTGGTGAAACCATGACTTAACAATACTTTAGCGATGTAAGATTATGGACACTCTAATGGATGTTGGAGTGACTCTTGAGAAGAAGGACATTGTAAGAAAGTTCATGTCCTCTCTTACTAGGCAATTGACACATTATTGTGTTGTTATTAAGAGAACTAAGAACCTTAAGACTCTTACGCTGATAGAGTTGTATGTATTCTTAGTGGATACCAGATGGAGATGAATATGCAAAGTTCATATGGTAACTCTAGCAATCAATTGAGTTCAGCCCTCCATGTGGTTGAAAGGGATAGCTTAGAACCATTGCATCATCTTATATGCTACCTTGATAACTCACAAAAGGGTCCTTGCATCACCTTTTCGGAGACACCAAGAGAAAGCTACACTCAAGGAAGCCCATTCCAAGAGATAAGCTCTTCACATGCCTTTGTGTCTTCTAATGATAGCACAAAAAACTTTCTCTTCACCTTTAAAGACTTGGACTGTATCCATCCAGATGATTGGAGTACATGGAGATAGTTTAGCAAATAGGTCTTCTCACTCATAGAGCCAAGAAGTTTTACAAGAGGACAGGGAGGAAGTTGCCAAGGCAATGTAGCCAGTGGAAAGTTTGGGCTGGATAAAAGCAAAGTTAAGTGTTCAACTGTAACCAAATGGGTCACTTTGCAAGGTAGTGCAAGGCACCAAGGACAAATGGTGATCAAGCACAAGCCAGACCAAACTACACTGAGAAAGCCACCCAACATGAGAAGCCTAAGCAGCAGCTGTAGTTGTTGTTGAAGAAGGAAGCTTTGACTAGAGCTTTCAGGTGGAAGATACATCTCCAAACCAAGCATTAATGGCTGGCCATGATGAAGCAAAGGTATTGGAACTCTCTGTACACCTGAATGCATTACTAAAGTTAATAGATACAGATCCTAAAACTTAGAGATGAGATTTGATCTTGAGTCCTTAAATGTCTTAAAATCTGATTTCAAAAGAGCTAGAAAATGATTATAAACTAAAGATAAGGACTTAGAGAAAACCATTTCAACTCTTAAACAAGAGCATACCAACTAATAGACTTAGATCAAAGACCTTATAACTAAGTTGACTGAATGCCAGGCTGAGCATGTGATCAGCAAACCCAGGGCAAAAATGTGTTCTTGATGAAAAGACCTTCAATAACATAATATCCTCATACTTGCATGCAAAAGTATGTTATCAAAAAAGTAGGGACTAGGATCTTGTGAGATAGCTCCTTCACACACAATCTTGTCTGTAAGATCTCCTAGGTGTAGAACATGTGAAGATGAGCTTCCCTTCATAGAACCCATGATTGAAGAGGATGAAGAAGAGATAGTGAAGAATGCCTCTGAGAAGAGTGAAGAAGAGATTTTGAGAAGGGTCGCTATCCTTTTGAGGAGAGTAAGAAGGTTGTGATGAACAAGTCTATGAGAAAGAATTTGATCAGGAAGAGCAAGAGAAAGGCAAAGAAGGCTCAAAAGATCAAGTCACCTTTAAGTCTAAACATAAACAAGTCTTTATCTCTGCAGGATTTGAGATGGTGAAGACTAAAGACACCAACTTAAACTCTAGTACCAGGAGTTCTAGTTTATGTCTAACTCATCCTAACAGCAAGAAGAAGGCTGATCAGTTATGTAACACTACTACACAACCTGAACCATCCAGCTCTAAAGGAAGTTCTCACCCTTAAGGAACTTCCACAACATTTGCAAATATGAATATGGAGAAGGAAAATGATCAAGTTCAGCCTTGTTCACAAAAGAAGGCTCTTAGGAAGAAGAAAATGGTCATTTGTCATGTGTGGGAATACCTTGCTAAAGATTGTTGTTACAATCCAAAAGGTACTGTCCACATGACCAAGAAAGAGTCTTCTAAGAGTTTCAAGGAAGAAGCAAGCTTCAGAAGGAAAAAGTTTTCCTTTCGGAAGCTCCAAAATAAAGATGAAGGCAAGTGGAAATTACCTTCAAAAGAAAATTGGTCTCGGAAGAAAGGAATACTTCCGAAGCACTAAATCCTGCTGTAGTGTTAGCAAGATTTTCCAAAGGTTCGGTCATCAAAACTTCCAAAGTCAGCAAAACTTCTGAAGTATTGAAGGTCAAGTCTAAATTTTCAAGGTGGTGTGGAAGACAAAGAAAGATCAAGTGACTGAAAGTTCTCCATCAACATCAGAAAATGATCCTCAAAACATGACTATAGGATCAATACCTGTTGCATTGTCATCAAATTCTTTTGATAAGCCCAAGACCAATAAGGCCTGGGTTTCCAAATGTAAATAACCATCTATTTTATGTAAGAACAGTTCAAGACAAACAAAAATGTATGGATCATTGATAGTGGCTGTTCCAGGCACATGACAAGCAATAGGTCACTACTCCAAAAATTTGAAAAGATTGATGGAAGACTAATTTCCTTTGGTGGAGATGCTGGAGGTTACATTACAGGTTGGGGTAAGGTTATAAATGATAAGCTTAGCATTGAGGTAAACTTTGACAAGGAGCTTGGATACAATCTTTTAAGTGTATCTCAATGTTGTGATTAGAGTCACAACATGCTCTTTACTGAGCATGAGTGCATTGTTCTCAACCCGGGTGGTCATTCCTTATGAGCATATCCTGCTCAGAGCCCCTCAGGAAAGGGAACATGTACAAGATGGATTTGCAAGAATCATCTCCTTTAGGAGAAGTTTATGCTTTCTATCTAAAGCAAATAGTGATGAGTCTTTGCTCTAGCATAAAAGAATGTGCCATGTAACTTTAAAAATATGAATAAACTAATAAGAATAATTTGTTACTGGAATGCCAAAGAAAGAGTTTACAAGTGATGAGCACTGTGTTGCATTCCTGAAAAGGGATTCATTCATCCATTACAAAATAGCCCCTAATGGGTTAAAAAAGTCCATGAAAACTAACTTTTTAAGAACTTTTGAAGCAAGTATTCCACATAACCGGCTCTAGATGCCATTGTTAGGTTTTGTAACATGTTAGTCAAAGCTAGTTTAACCAATTAAACTACAAAAACACAACGGATATAAGGGTTTAAAAAGGTGTTTAACAATCTGAAAATTTTAACCATTTTAACCCAAAACAAAATCCATAAACAAGAATCATATATATGTGAAATGAAATGCTATCAAAACGAAAAGAACAACCATAGGGTGTTTCTGAAACTGCCTTTCAAGAACAAGATGACATAGTATGGATGAGAAGAAGATGATGATGCTTCTTAAATGTCTAGCCTCCAAACGAGAAGTTCTCAAGCTTGTATACCCACAAGCTCTTGCAAACACCTAACTTGTTAGGGAGTGCAACACCAAAAACCCTCTTCTTGTGCCTCTTTCAAAACTAAAATTTTCAGCTTCTTTTTGCCTTAGATCCGAAAATTTTAGGCTTGTGGAGAGAGTTCTCTTGCAATGTGTGTGTGAGAGAGAGTGTGTAAGTTAGGTTGAGTGCAAGAGGGATTAAAGTCTTGTATTAACCAAGACAGGCAATCCCAAGGAGTGGACCTCCCCTTGGGTGGCCGAAAATACATTCAAAATGGGTTCCCCCATTTTTGTTTTTATAAAAATTGCACTCTTTTAAAACCATAAGTTTATAAAATTAAAACTTTTTTTAATTTTATAACATTAACACACTATTATTTGTTATTATTTAACTTACTTAAATAATGATACAAATAATTTCTCATGAACAAATTATCCATATAATGTTGTTCTATTACAAAAGCAATGTTTTAGAAAATCCATTTTCTAGATTGGTGTCAATATTATTTTTATAATCTCATCAACAAATAAATATTTACCGGTGTTTGTTTAACTTGTTATTGGGTATGGCCCGACTTGGATCATAATGTACTAACCACATCGATCTTGTATGTGTCTTGGGCATACAAGATCCAACAATCTTCCACTTGCACAAGATTCATAGAAGATTAATGCAAGCAGTAAATACCGCCTAACAACGGTTTACTACCCTTAATACGTATGACTAAGTGCCATTCAATAAGATCATCCCCTTCAAGTACCTTACTTGAAATGTTTTAGGTGAATCATCATCTATCCTTTTGTCATAGATGTCATGTTAAATCCCAGAGACACAGAGTGATCATTCTCCATTGATTTAACTTTATCAGGCCTTAGACATCTTACTCTCAACGAATAAGAGGGACAAATCCCATCTTGACTACATACGTCTCTCATAATTACCTTATATTATACCTGAACTCAGACTTATGTATTGCCATGTTTTAGAACAGCGAAGAACTAAGTCAAAGTATAATATTCGGTAAATATCAAGACCCAATATGTATCTCAGGTCAGAGGATACCAAATGATATTCGCCTTTACTCAAAATTACTTATGATTAATCAGGAAGATTTCATGTAGTAATATTTGAGATGCAGGTCAGTCCAATATTTGTATCCCATAAATATCTATGAACTTTGGCAGCAACCCTTTGCTCCATATTCATCCATATGAATATCTACCAATCCAAGTTCATAATAGTCTTACCTTCATACTTGTTTCCCCACAAGTATGAACGACTACGGACGTTTTGAGTAAATGATTTACTCATGGATTTTAAACATGCAAAATAGAAATATTAGTTGAACCATTATAATCAAATAATTCATTTAAGTAATAAAGGGTTACAATATCTAAATACAAAAAATTAAAGATCAAATCCAGTCACTAGAATATTGAAGTCCCATGGCACAAGTATGACTTTCATGCTTTGCCTTTTTAAGAAGCTTTGTGAGTGGATCCACAATGTTTTGATCCATGTGAACTTTACGAATACATATCTTTCCCTTTTCAACTTCAACCCTTATGTAGTTGAATCTCCATTCAATGTGCCTAGTCTTTTGATATGCATGGGGTTCCTAGATTTGAGCAATCGCCCCTCGTTATCACAAAGAATTTCTAGGGGGTCCTGAATGGAAAGGACAACCCTAGATCAACAATGAATTTCTTTAACCATGCAGCTTCTAAGCTGCTAATGAAGTGAAAATGTATTCTGACTCTATAGTTGATAATGCCACCACATCTTGCTTAGAGCTCTTCAAGAGATTGCTCCTCCATTCAAGATGAAAATGTACCCCGATTGTGATCGTGAATCATCCCGATTAGTTTGGAAACTCACATCCATGTAACCCTTTACAGCGAGTTCCTCCTCACCAGATCCATAGATTAGGAACATATCTTTGGTCCTCCTTAGGTACTTAAGTATGTTCTTAACATCCATCCAATATCTGTTTCCAGGATTTGTTGGTATCGGCTTGTTATTCTCAAAGCGCATGACACGTCCGACCTAGTGCATATCATTGCATACATGATAGATCCTATAGTAGACGCATATGGGATTCCTTCATTTTATCTTGCTCATCCTTTGAGCTTGGACATTGAGTCTTACTCAATATCATTCCTCTTTGGATAGGTACTGTACCTTTCTTAGAGTTTTCCATCTTGAACCTTTTCAAGATCTTATCAATGTATGCACTTTGATTTAAACCTATCAACCATCTTGATCTATCCCTATAGATCTTTATTCCTAAAATATAAGTGGCTTCACTAAGATCCTTAATGGAAAAATAACTTCCAAGCTAGGTTTTAACACCTTCCAAGGTTGGAATGTCATTTCCAAATAGTAGGATGTTATCGACATACAATACTAAGAAAGTGATGATGCTCCCACTAGCTTTCTTATATACACATGCTTCATAAGCGTTTTTGATGAACCCAAATTTGATTCTCTTCATCAAAATGGTGATTCCAACTTCTTGATGCTTGCTTCAATCCATAGATTGATTTCTTTAACTTTCATACTTTGTTAGGATGTTTTTTATCGACAAAACCTTCAGGCTGAACCATATAGACATCTTCCTCAAGATATCCATTTAGTAAATCGATTTTGACATCCATTTGCCAAATCTCATAATCATAATGAGTAGCTATGGCAAATAATATCCTAATAGACTTTAGCATTTCAACCGGTGAGAAGGTCTCATCATAATCAACCCTTGAGTTTGAGTGAAACCTTTTGCTGCAAGTCTAGCTTTATAAGTATCAAAGTTTCCATGCATATCGGTTTTCTTCTTGAAAACCCACTTACTTCCAACTATCTTGGAGTTAAGAGGTGGTTCAACCAAGTCCCACACTTGTTGTCATACATGGATTGCATCTCAAAGTTCATGGCTTCAAGCCATTTGTCACAATCCAATTGGAATTGAATCACGATAAGTGGTTGGTTCATCGGAATCTACCACATAGCATCCATCTATGAAAAATACATATCTTTTAGGTGGATTACTAGTTCTACTAGATCTGTGAACGTTTTGTGTGTATTGATCAACTATTTGATCACCCTCAACATCCTCATGTTGAGTGCTAGTGTCAACCAAACGTGTATCATTTGTGGTTCTTGATCCTCCTCAAGATCCACTGTTCTACTGCTAGTTCCTTCCATAAGGAACTTAGCTTCTAAGAACTCAGCCTTCTTGGCAACAAACTCCTTTTGTTCCAATGGATCATAGAAATAATATCCATAGAATCTCTAAGATATCCAATGAAGATACACTTAGTGGAATGACTTTCTAACTTGTTTGAGGTGGGAGTCTTAACATAAGCCTCACAACCCCATACCTTTAAATATGTTAGTGATGAAACCCTTCCATGCCATATTTGAAAAGGTGTCTTTTCCACTTTCTTGGGGCCATATTCAAGATACGGGCCGTAGAGAGCAAAGCAAAACCCCAAAATGATATAGGCAATGAGCTTCTAGGCATCATAGATCAAACCATATCCAATAGAGTTTGATTTCTCCTCTCGGACACACCATTGTGTTGTGGTGTTCGAGGTGGAGATAGTTGTGAGACAATACCACAACTTCTAAGTGGATCTATAAAAGCATCACTTAGGTATTCACCTACTCTATCGGTGCGGAGAATTTTTATTTTCTTGTTGAGTTGATTTTCTACTTCATTTGGAAGATTTTGAACATTTCAAAAGCTTCATCTTTGTGTCTTAACAAGTACACATAACTATATCGACTATAGTCATCGGTAAAGGTAATGAAGTATCTTTCATGTACCTAGTCATTGGTTTAAAAGGACCACATACATCCGAATGTATGATGCCTAATAAATCTTTTGCCCTTTCGGATTTGCCAATAAAAGGTGCCTTAGTCATTTTCCTTGTAAACAAGATTCACATACATCAAATGAATCATATTCATTCCTTTTAAAAGACCATTCTTTTGAAGTGTTTGTATGCGCTTCTTGTTTATATGACCAAGAAGGCAATACCAAAGATAGCTATCACTCAAATCCAATTTGAGTTTTTTGGTGGCGGTTTGGTACAATGAGCAAACATATAATGTGTTTTCACGAACCAATTCATAAATACCATTAATAGGAATAGCTTTAAAATAAAAGATGTCATTAAAGAAACATGAATTTTATTTTCATTAAATGTCATAACATAACCATCTTATTGTTTAATGGGAATAGAAATAATGTTCTAGTCAAACTAGAAGCATACAAAACATTGTTCAAATTGCTTCCAAACCATTTGGAAGCTTCAAGATGTAGTACCCTTGGTCTTCAACTTGAACTTTTGCCCCATTCTCCATGTAGAGGCTAACATCCCCTTTCTTGAAGTCCTACTTCTTTTGAACCCCTGCAATAAGTTGCAAATGTGAGTTCACATCCAGTATCCAATACCCATGTGTTAGATGATATTAAATTTTAATCAATATGAATCATGAAAATTGTACCCGAGGTTTGCCCTGCATCCCTCTTAGCATGCAACTCTTTGAGATGGACTGGACAATTTCTTGCCTAATGTCCAATCTCCCCACACTTAAAGCATGGGTCATTTGAAGCAACCTTTTGCTACTTCTCCGCTTGTTTTGTGGTGTGGCGCTCTTACCACTCCCTTCCCCTTTCCCCTAATGTACCCTTTGCCTTGGAAACATTTGCCTTTGGTGTGGGGGTGAGGCCTCTTCTTGTTCCCACCTTCATTGATGGTGAGAACGGGTAAAACCTTTTTACCCATGGCCGCCTCGATAGTTTTGAGCATAGAGTGAAGATCACTTATGTTCTTGTCCCACCCGTTCATGTTATAATTCATAACAAAGTTGTCAAACCCTTTGAAAAAGAGTTGAGGATCAAATCGTAGCCAACTCTTTTGAGACGGGACAATTCAGCCTTTCGAGGCGGTCAATGTGGCTTTTCATCTTAAGTACATAAAATGAAACAAATTGGGAGTGCTCGAACCGTTTCGAAACACTCTACCCTTGCTTGTTGTTGGAACGTTTCCTTCAACTGGGTAATCATGTCGTACGCTCCATGATGTTCATACTCTTTTTGGAGATCCGGAGTCATACTTGCCAACATGAAGCAATACACTTTGATCGAGTCCTCAGTGTATTTCACCCATTTATTATAGGCCTCCTCATCCTCCTCATTAGGTTGATAGAGAATCGGATCATCTAAAATATACGATCATTTCTCTTGCTTGAGAACAATTCTCAAGTTTCGAAACCAATCTATAAAGTTATTATGGTTTAGACGCTCCTTTTGAAGAATGGTTCTTAGTGATAGTGAAGAGTGAGTGGACGGATATCATTATTTCCATTATTGTGGTGGCCATCTACCAAATTAACAAGTTCAATTTTAGATTTCGATACTATCATATTAATTATTTAAAGCCCTTTTGTGTGTCTTACACAATTTTAAAATTCTAGAATCAAACGTTCCATTTAAATAGGGTTTATCCCATTATTTAAAAATAACAAGGTAGTCAAAGTTTTGACAATTGCAACCTTTGCAACTTCTAGAGGTATGGATTGACTCAACATCATATGTATGGTCGGCTGTTTATTCCATCAACACCTTTGTAAAAACACATTGTAGGTGATCATTTAACATGTTTGCAAATCAAGTCACCCTACTTGCACACACATGTGAGTTTCCAACATAAGTGGTTAGGGTGACCTTTATCCTAATTATGGTATCCCCACCTCAATCACAGTTCCCAAAATGTTAGGTGACCTTACTCTTATCCGAGGCGTTTCCAAGTGAAAAGTGTGTGAAAAGGACGTGTTAAACTTGCTTATAAAAGAAATTTTAGTGTTCATAATACTAGTTTAGAAACTCTATGAACTTATATTTCATGCTTCAAATACAAGGTACCTATGGTTCACCTTGTTAATAAAACTTGTGGACCAAAAGAACCAATGAGCCAGATCAGAAAATCTCTAAGTCCCACACGGTATCACAACAACTGCTGAAAGCCTCATCAGTAGTTTGACAAGTGCTGAAGACTTCAACAGCTGAAGATCAAGTGCTGAAGACCTTAACAGCTGAAGAACCAAAGTGCTGAAGTACAACAGCTGAAGAACACAAGTGCTGAAGCTGAAGACCAAAGTACTGAAGAACAACAGCTGAAGAGTTCACAAGTGCTGAAGATCAACAATGATGTACAAAGTCTGAAGACAAAGACTGAAGACATCAGCTGATGATATCTACTGAAGTCATCAGCTGATGAAACACCTGAAGGTCAAAGTCTGAAGATCAAGTACTGAAGCCTCAGTAGTTTGTCACAACTGCTGAAGAGTACTTCTTCAGTAGTTGTGATATCAGTAGTTTTATTTTCTTTGTCAGTAGTTTGTAAAACGACTGAAGAGCTTGTTCTTCAGTCGTTGTAGTTTCAGTAGTTTTATATTTGTACTTAACTTGCTGATATGTCTCAGTAGTTGTGAACATTTCAGTAGTGTTAAGAATTAGTTATTTCTGTATTGGATCTGCCAGTTGTCACTTTCCGTGATAACAGCAGTGACTGTTGCACTCTAATAAGGAGTGAACCTATTGTAATCATTGAGTGAATGAGTAATTGAATGGAATGAATGATTGATTCGATTAGAAATATTCTACATCTATAAACATTCCTAGAAATCAGAAATTCATATTCTCTCCCTATAACTGTATGCGATCTTAATGCTCACAAATATCGTTGCTTGCTACAATTTGTCTAATTCGTGTTTGTATTCCGCTGCTTTATATTCTGATACGTCAAACTTGTGATCACTGATCCTGTCAATGGTATCAGAGCAGGTTAATCATGATCGATCTAATAATTGATCATTGAAACTGCTATTCAAGATCCAAGTTTGATTGAATTAGTTTGTTTTTGCAAGAAACGGTTTATAGAGATTGAATTTTCTGTATTTCTGCTCATTCATCCTGAGATCTTTTCTTGGTTCTCATTGAGTTTGTTGTGGTTTGTCTAAAACTTTTTAAAACTTGAACTAAACTGTTTTTGAACTGAAAATGACCACTCCCTCCAATGATCCTCACAATACTGGTTCCTCAACCAAGCCTCCTATGCTGGTTAGGAATGAGTATAACATATGGCAAAGACGTATGCTCCATCACCTGTCTGTTAACAGCGCAGGGTGTTGGACATCAGTGGTACATGGTCCACACAAGCCTATGTGAATAACCCGGAAACCAATCAAATGGTTCCGAAGAGGAGGGAGCAATACTCAGATGAGGATAAAAAGTTGCTTGAGATTGATGCAAAAGCCATGGAATTCTGGCCATGGCTTTGCCCAATGAAATCTATTCTGGCTAATGCATCATGAACTGCCCATGACCTCTGGATTGCTTTGAAAGAACAATTTGGAGGAACAGATGAGGTCTTGGCAAATAATAGAGAAATTCTTGCCCAACAATATGAGACATTCTCTCATAGAAAGGGCGAGACACTGACTCAACAATATGAGCGGTTTTCTTGTTTGATCTCTGAACTAAAAATGGTCAAACTTGAATACACCAATATTCAGATGAATAACAGATTCTGAGATCACTGCCTGAGAGATGGGACACATATACTATTGTCCTACGCTCCAGTGCAAGTTTGGACAAACTATCTCTCACCCAACTCCATGGGAAATGCTCACTTTTGAGAGAGAGATAGAACAGAAGAGAAAGCTGTCTTCATCTGGAAAGCTCACTGAAGACTTTATACAAGGCAACACTGCCTGGTGGGTCATGAGTCAGAATATGCTTCATCTGAATGCCAGTATGATGAGCATATTAATTTCTCTTCGAGCACTTCTAATTCTGCATTTGTAAGTGTTGATGGTCAGTTCACTGGATGTAATAATGACAATTTATGTTTCATTATGGATGATCTCAGGGGATTGCTGATGATGACTTAGAAGAGATGGATATTTTGAGCCAAATGGCCTTGATAAATATCAGATCTCAGAAGTTCTACAAAAGAACTGGAAGAAAATTCCCAGGACTCTCTGGCAAAACCAAAGTTGGTTTTGACAAGAGCAAGTTGAGGTGTCACAAATGCCAACGGCTTGGACACTTTGCAAGAGAGTGTAGATCAACTGGATCTAACTCTACTGCACCCTTTGTGATTTCCTGGCAATAGTCACCACACAGAGGGCAACATCCTGTCACATCTAGTCATCATCCTCAACAACAATCTCCGGCATATTTTGTTCCTCAGGGCAAATGCATATCAGTACCCTGGTTATTACATGCCACCAAATCAAGTTCAAGTTCCTATGACACCACAACCTCATGCATTACCAGAACCTCAGCCTTCCCTATCTCATCAACAACCTTCATCTCAACAACACAGCTTCTTCACCCCAGGAGTTGTTGACTGGAGCAGTTTACCAGATGACTTGTCTGGTCATGATCAACTGTTCTCAGGTGCTGGTCAACATGGTGGTGACAGTCCCTTTGGGAATCTAGCTCTTATGGCTTTGGAGTCTGCTGATACTTCATCTACCAATGCCTCTACACCTCAGGTATCACAGGTATCCTCTGAGGCAAAAGCCAAAATTCTGAAACATGCATAGCAGCATTTGCTTCCATTAGAGAAGCAAATGTAGCTTAATTAATAAGACATTGAGCTAGAACAAAAATTTCCAAAAACAAAGCTGAGTTTGAGTTTGTGCTCAAAGATAAAAATGATGAGGTTTATAAACTGAATTGCAAAATAATTGATGATAAGGCTAGAGAAGATGTACTTCTAGAGAAGTACAAAGATCTCAAAGAAACCCTTGCAGTTACCCAGGTCGAGTGTGATAGATGGGTACAATCATGCAAAGTTTTGAAATGCTTCTTAGTAAGCAATCTGCTTCAAATGTGAAGTTTGGCATTGGCTATAATCACACTGCTCCACCTACAGATTTTACCCCGAGAGCAGAGGTAGAATCTGATGGTGAGAGTGATAACCAATCCATCAAATCATGTGATCTACTTCTGATACAGCACAATCAGAAGTAGCAGTCAGCATCAAGTCCTCCTTGAACCTATCAGCTGATGTTGATGGTCCAAATGCTGACATTCACATGATCAATAAGTTGATCAACTCAGGAGTAATCCTGAAAGTCCTAAAAGGACTGGAGAGCAGGATTTAACACCTGAAGTTCAAACTTCAACTGCTGTCAGCACTGAGAGAAAACTGGCAGTAGAAAGAGTTTGAAGGCTACTAAAGAGGATGTCAAGAAAGCAACCAATGCTTCCAAAGCATTGAAGAACAAGTCTTCTGTTGCTTCACCATCTTTAGTTGATGATCAACCTAAGATGAAGAAGAAACCATGTGAAATATGTGGTTTGTTCAATCATCTTACAGATGATTGTTGGTACAAAAGAGGTTCCAAACTCAACACAAAAGAAGAAATTAATAAGAAAATGGTAAAAATGAAAAATGAGTTTGAGACCACATTTGTATCAGCAACATCAAATCCTGTAACCCTTAAGTCCTTAAAGCAATTCAAAAAGGAAGGAGTTAAACAGGTGACAGCTGAGGGTGCTCAAAAGAAGAAGTGCAACATAGGACCTTATCTAACTCCACTAGCAATGTGTCTGATGAGCTGAAAGCTTTATCACAAAATCAGACACAGCTGGTGATGATGGTACAACATCTGTTGGGTAGAGTTAACCAACTAGATTCTCCTATGTTGAAACCACAGAAAAGGAGGTCTAAGCCAAAGGACTCCTCTTCTACACCATCTTCCTCTTCTCAGGCTGTTGTTACAAATAAACATGTTAGTTTACCATCTATTGATGAGACCAGCCCAAAACCAAAAAGGTTTGGGTCTCTAAAACTAACTGATTGTTTATTATTGCAGGGTTCTTCAACATGCCAAAGTAGCATCTGGTATGTAGACAGTGGGGGATCTATGCACATGACTGGGAACATCTCTCTTCTTCATGACTACTCTCAAGGAAAGAAGGGATTTGTCTCTTTTGGCAACGATGCTAGGGGGTACATCATCGGTAAGGGCTTTGTCTCCAATGGAGAAATCAAATTTGATGATGTTAATCATGTGGAAAATCTCAAGTACAACCTCTTGAGTGTCAGTCAAATGTGTGATAAAGGCCATGTTGCCCTTTTCAAGTCAAAACTGTAGGATTCTGTCATCCAAATTTTGCACTTGATTGACAAGGTGTTTGGATGATCACACTCTCCTGAAAGCCACAGGACAGGAAGAGTGTATGCCTTAGATCTCTCTAAGAAGATAGATCTCAAAGGCAATCCTTGCCTATTTTCCAAAGCCTCTTTTCAAGAATCTGAACTGTGGCACAGGAGGCTTGGTCATGTCATCTCAAAACATGAATCAGCTTAGCCACAATAGTTTAGTCAGAGGCTTACCAATAAAGGAGTTCCACTGTGATGAAACATGCACTGCTTGTTTAAAAGGAAAACAGCACAAGGTCTCATTTCCTCCTATTGAAGTGTCCAAGTCCACTGCCTGCTTGCAATTACTGCATATGGATCTATTTGGTCCTGTGAGAGTAATGAGCATGGCAAAGAAGAAATACTGTCTGGTAATTGTGGATGATTACTCCAGATTTGCATGGACTTTCTTTCTACATTCAAAGGATGAGGCTGCTCAGAAGATTATTCACTTTGTGCTGTACATTGAGAAGCAGTATTCCCTTCCAGTCAAGTGTATTAGGAGTGATAATGGAACTGAGTTCAGAAATCATACACTTGATGACTTCTATCTTTCAAAGGGAATCAAAAGGCAGTTCAGCATTCCAAGGACTCCAGAACAAAATGGAGTAGTGGAGAGAAAGAACAGGACCCTCATTGAAGCTGCCAGGTCCATGCTGGCTGACTCAGGTTTGCCATTGACCTTCTGGGCCGAAGCTGTCAACACAGCTTGTTATGTGCAAAATAGAGTTTTAGTAAATCAGAGGTTGATGAAGACTCCATATGAAGTTCTCCATCATTTGGCTCCTCTGATTTCATTTTTCAAAGCATTTGGGTGTCCCTGTTTTATTCTCAACACAAAGGATCAACTCCACAAATTTGATCCTAAGGTGGATGCAGGATACTTGTTGGTTATTCATCTACTTGCAAGGCATACAGAGTCTTCAACTGCAGAACAAAGATGGTTGAAGAAACTCTACATGTAAGTTTAATGAATCTCCAAAGGACAAGATTCCACAAAGTCCTGTGGAGTTATTTGATTTGGACATACTGCAATATGTCCCTATCAAACTCCTGCTGTTGCTCCTGTCAACAGTTCACCACCTGGTGGTACTGCTGATGATGATGATGATTGCAGTACTCACCTCTTTAGGTTAGTGATCAGCTGCCTGACTCAACTAGACCTGATGTTCCTGTAGCGCCAGTAGCACCATCCACAACAAATGCTGATGAGATTTCTTCGAATTCAACTTCCTTTGAATTACCATCCACTGATTGGTTTCAAGGAAATGATTCACCATCACCATCTGTTGCTGCTGAACCGGCTACAAACACGTGCACAGATCTCATTGTGTATCAAGATCTGAAGAATCACCCTATGTCTCAAATCATGGTGATATCACTGCTGGAGTATCACAAGAAGTCAATTGTCAAATTTCTGCTTTTATGCTCTCTTCATCAGTCAGCAAGAGCCAAAGAATTATCACATTGCTTTAAAGGACAATGGATGGGTTGATGCCATGCAGCTTGAGCTTCTTCAGTTCAAGAAACAGCAAGTGTGGGAACTGGTTCCTCTACCTCCAGGTAAGTGTGCAATAGGCACTAAATGGGGTGTTTAGGAACAAAACTGATGAAAATGGGCTTATTGTTAAGAACAAGGCCAGACTGGTTGTTCAGGGGTTTGCACAAGAAGAAGGTATTGATTATGATGAAACCTTTGCCCCTGTAGCCAGACTGGAAGCAATTCGATTGTTTTTAGCTTATGCTGATTATCAAAAACTTAAAGTCTTTCAAATGGATGTCAAAGTGCATTTTTGTATGGAAAAGTTAAAGAAGAGGTTTATGTATGTCAACCTCCAGGCTTTGAGGACAATAAACATCCTAATTGGGTGTATAAGCTTGATAAAGCTCTTTATGGGTTAAAACAAGCTCCCAGAGCCTGGTATGAGACATTATCAAACTTTCTTCTGGAAAACAATTTCACTAGAGGCTCCATAGACAAGACTTTATTTATTAAGAAAGCTGGGCAGCATAATCTACTTGTTCAAATTTATGTAGATGATATCATTTTTGCATCCTCTGATCCAAAGTTGTGTGATGCCTTTACAAAGTTGATGCAACAGAAGTTTGAAATGAGTGCCATGGGAGAATTACAGTTCTTTCTGGGGTTGCAAATCAAAAAAGGCTGATGGAATTTTTATTCATCAATCCAAATATACAAAAGATCTTTTGCAAAAGTTTGATTTACAAAACTGTAAGCCCTGTTCTACTCCCATGAGCAGCACCACACAACTGGACTCAGATCAGAAAGGTAAAGTGGTTGATGAAACACTTTACAGATGTATGATTGGGTCCTTGATGTATTTAACAGCTTCTAGACCAGATATTATGTTTGCTACATGTGTTTGTGCTAGATTTCAGGCTGCACCTAAAGAGTCTCATCTGATTGCAGTCAAGAGGATTTTAGATATCTGCAAGGCACTCCATCTCTAGGTTTATGGTATTCTACCACATTCTGGTAAATTAGTTGCTTTTCTGACAGTGACTATGCAGGGTGTAAGTTGACCAGGAAATCAACTTCTGGTGGATGTCAATTCCTAGGCAACTGCTTGATTTCTTGGCAGAGCAAGAAACAGACCTCAGTTGCTACATCCACTGCGGAAGCAGAGTACATTGCTGCTGCAAGCTGTACATCTCAGGTACTCTGGCTTCAAAACCAACTTTTGGATTATGGCATACAGAGACTAAGACTCCATTGTTAATGGATAGTGCCTCAGCTCTTTGCATTGCAAAAATCCAGTCCAGCACTCTAGGACCAAACATATAGAGATCAGACATCATTTTATAAGGGATTGTTTTGAAAAAGGTCTGATTGATCCTAAGTTTGTGCCTAGTGCTGATGAGCTTGCAGACATTTACTAAGCCTTTGGATAGTTCAACTTTCCAAAACCTGGTGTTAAGGCTTGGTATGCTGCAGCTAGAATAGGTGACAACTACTGATGATCTCAGTAATTCATACTGATGATCATGCCTGTCACATATAGTACTGATGAGCTCTTTTACCTCAGTAGTTTTATAACTACTGAAGGCTAAATGTCTCACAAGTACTGAAGTACTTCATCTGCTCTAAACTACTGAAGTAGTTACAACTACTGATGCAGTCATAACTACTGCAATCAGTAAAAACAGATAAGTACTGATGTCCTATGAAACAACTGAAATCAGCCATAAAGACTGATGAATGTGTGAGGATAGTTGAAAACAGCTGAAAAGCTAAGAATTGACGAAAACAGCTGAAGAGAACTTTCTCTTCAGTCGTTTGTACAACTGCTGTTTCATTTTAAACAACTGAAGCAAAACCACGTCTTCAGCAGTTTATAACTACTGATGACCAATACCAAGTTTTCAGTCGTTTTACAAGCTGATGACAAACACTGTCTTCAGTAGTTTCATAACTACTGATGACAAACACCATGTCCTCAGTTGTTTCCAATCATCTGAAGTCAAAACCACGGGCTTCAGTAGTTTTCTAAACTACTGATGCCTAACACCACGACTTCAGCTGTTTCAACGTCTGAAAGGATAATACCATGTCAACGGTCGTTTAAAACTACTGATGACTAACACCACATCCTTCAGTCGTTTCCTCACCCGTACCCTATAAATACTCTTACCTGAGCTCTCCATGCTTCATCTTCTTCAAACCTAACGTTCCTCTCCTAAACCTTCCATGGCGTCATGCAAATTAAACCGCGACACAATTGTGTTGCCTACCTCACAAAATCGCCGATCTGGACTAAGTTCGATGCTGCTATCGATCTTATGGTTCAGTCCCATACACAAGGCATTCCTTCTGAACCCCGTTTTACATGCCGAATCCTTGAACCAATTTGGATGAACGTTACTGTTACAACTGAGGAGAGCAACACACGATCCCTCCGGTCAGTCGTCAACAACAAAGAAGTAGTGATTACTCCTGCAACAATCCGTAAAATTCTTCAACTGAGTGATGCTACCTCTCCTGCTGGATATCCGAAGGGCACCATAGATCTATCATTTGCTCAGCATGGATATCAAGGTGATCTCAGTGCCACCACCATCATGAAGAAACACTTTAATGACGCTGAGCGCTGATTTTTCATATGGTCAATGTATGTTTGGCCCCTAAGACATCGTCTTGGGATCAAATGTCCACCAAATGGCAGCAGGTAATGTATTCTATACTTGAGCAACAACCACTGAAATTTTCAGAATTAATATTTCAGAGCTCAAACGATGGCTCAAAAATAACTGCCAACCGTTGGATACTCTATCCACGGTTCATAATGGCCATTATTAAGACCAGCTTAATGCTGAGGACTCTTGTGGCTTGGGAGTCCCTGCTACGGCTGTTCTGCCAGAAGTATACTCCCGGCACAACTCTGACCGGACACTCAAACTGGCTGCCAAGCTGCGAAAACCCACGCAGCTGGACCCACAGCCACCACCTCCAAATCCAATGTCCCCACCAAACCCACCAAAAAGAAACCCAAAATGGCTACTCAGGTAATTGAGTCCCCTGAGGATGCTCCTGCACCACAAACGCAGGATATATCCACTAGTCCTAACCCCTAGTGGATACAATGACTCTCCAGCCACACAGCCGCCAGGCTTCCTCTCAACAGGAGCCTGCAGCAACCCAAGGGGCACCTACTTATCTGGGATCTACTCACTTGTGGAGATTGCCATTGAAGAGCACCATCCACCCCAGGTGCACACTGCTTCTAACCCCTTACCCCAAACAACCACCCTCACAGCCCAACTTTAATAGTTGCACAAGTGCTGACTCAATTGCACTCTCACCCCCTCCCCAGAAACCACTTACTACTGGGAATTCCTCTACAATTGAGGGGGAGGAAACAGTGCACCTGAGAACCCACAGCACAGGGGTTTCCCAATTCTATCTCCTGGTGTAGACAAGGAGCTTAGAATATCTAGTGAGGCTGCACCTCCTCTGACTCAGCACATGACCAGAGTGAGGCTGGTACATTGCTAAGACCTCCCTAGAGGCAACAGCTGATGATGGACATTGTCCTGAGGCTGGAAGTCCCAGTACCAAGCACAAGGGGCACATGCACCAACTGGTCTACACCCAGTGCATGTAAATCCTGCTCTAAGCAGGAGGTCAGGTGATTCAGTATCAACTGATGATGACCTGAGCTTCTTCTATGTAGTTGCTCAAATACCATTCTAGAGGATGAGGTTAGCAGACTCAAAGAGCTGCTGGCCAAGATGTCTCAGGATGCAAGTCCATCTGCCACCATCATACACCCACAGCTGGCACCTTCCCTTGAAGGTTTCCCAAACACAGAGCCACCCTAAAAATCAAACCACCTGCCTCTGCTTCAGGCCCTACTTCTCAGGAACAGAACCCTCCTGAGCAAATAGGTGCTGTACTCCAAAATTCCCTCCCTCTCATCCCCCATAATCACTGATATAGTGATCAAAGCCCTTGATGAGAGGCTTTCCTCAACATTACAGCCCCTGGTTGATGCT
This sequence comes from Flaveria trinervia, assembly GCA_025506515.1. Taxonomy (NCBI): domain Eukaryota; kingdom Viridiplantae; phylum Streptophyta; class Magnoliopsida; order Asterales; family Asteraceae; genus Flaveria; species Flaveria trinervia. Next base: position 44,465,861 of record CM046451.1, read on the forward strand.
GCTGTCCAAAAGACTCTTTCTGCGGTACCAACCCCTTCCTCCAATGCAACCAAAAGGGGGAGAGTACTGCAGTGAAAGAAAGAAAGAGGAAAAGATCTGAGGAAAAGAAGAGGAGAGGAAAAAAGAAAAGCAACCTCTGCTCACGTACAAGCGTAAGAGAAGTGCTGATGATCACACTGCTGAAGACAAATCCTTGGAGGAGTTGGTCAAAGAAGCTGACACCACACACAGCCGCTCCATGGATAATATATTGAACAACTCTTCAGGCAGGGGTTTGACACAGCCACACTGGATAGTGAGATCAGAAGGTTAGAAGTACAAGAGATACAAACCCGATGGGCAGGGTATGATGCTCTTGAGAAAGAGAGGTTGGAATAATGATCCGCTTTATTGCAAAATACTTGGGAAGATCATTAATGGAGATCCGCGCATGGTCCAGGGATAGCATTCTGGCTATAGCCACCAGAATCTGTCTGTCTGAGCAATTCAACAAAGGGATTATTGTGGAAGCCCTTGATGAGGCTGGGGCTGGCAAAAGGTTAGAGATGGCTAAACTCACAAAGGCGAAATTAACTACAAGGAGCTAGATCAACCTTCCCTTCCCCCACTCAAACAGACCTATCCCTCAAATCTCCCAACCAACCTCTAAGCCAAAATCCAAACATCCTCTTCTTCAAAACCAATCCCTTCACCAACCCAACCATCATCCAGTGATGTACCCCGAAGGAGGAGAAGGGTGCTGAGGATGGAAGAAGCAGAAGAAGAGGATGAAGATGATTGTCTGCCACTCTCTGCTGTTCTGAAGCTACCAAACCCCGGAGTCAATCCATGATCACACCTGACTCTCAAAGGGAAATGGTCAGAGTCAAGATAGAAGAAGAAGAACAGCAAAAACAACACGATGAGCAACTGTTGAAGATGGTTGACAAGGAATTTCCTCAGTCATCATCTATTCAAGCCATGAAAGGGCATGCTCAAAGGCTGTACACTCTCAGGCACACCTTTCAGTATCAGAAGGAGAGAGTGAGAGTATGGCCAGACCCCAGGGTGAGTTCTAGAATCCATAAAAGAACTATCCCACACAGATACAACGGCCAAGTACGAAAAACAATAGAATCTACCATCATGTTGGCTGTTGTAGTCTCACCTTGGGAAATCATTGATGAATTCAAGAAAGCTCACCAAGCAAAGAAGACACCTCAAGCCTTACTAGAAAACAAGATGATTAAGAAGGGGTTGTTATATAAAAAGCTTGAAGACATCCAAAAGAATGAGCTCCAGTTACTCCTTGAAGGCAACCATCCTGATGAATTTGTATATAGGGAGGTAACTACGGTGGAGCTGAAAAATGGCAGGACCATGAAGTACTTATCAGAGTACTATGGTCCAGAGTTCTTCTTCGAAGGAGGAGCTGAAGAACTCTCTCAAGAGGAACAAATTGTTCTCCTTGAGGCCTATGTTCGTGAGTCATACAGACTCATTATGGGAAGTAAATCTCATGAATGGGATAACAACTCTGTGTCCAGTTCCCCAAAACAGAGTTCCCATTCATACTCTGCCAAACAAATATTTGAGATTTCTTCCCAGGCCGGAGCATACATGGGTCATCTTCTCTACTGATCAAGAAGGAAAAAGACCAACATTTTGGCCATCAATAAGTGGGAGTATAAATAAGTTAGAGGTTTTGGCTGCATTGGTTCAGGGGGGAGTTTGTTGGACCAAAAGAACCAATGAGCCCAAGATCAGAAAATCTCTAAGTCCCACACGGTATCACAACAACTGCTGAAAGCCTCATCAGTAGTTGACAAGTGCTGAAGACTTCAACAGCTGAAGATCAAGTGCTGAAGACCTTAACAGCTGAAGAACCAAAGTGCTGAAGTACAACAGCTGAAGAACACAAGTGCTGAAGCTGAAAGACCAAAGTACTGAAGAACAACAGCTGAAGAGTTCACAAGTGCTGAAGATCAACAACTGATGTACAAAGTCTGAAGACAAAGACTGAAGACATCAGCTGAGATATCTACTGAAGTCATCAGCTGATGAAAACCTGAAGGTCAAAGTCTGAAGATCAAAGAGAGCCTCAGTAGTTTGTCACAACTGCTGAAGAGTACTTCTTCAGTAGTTGTGATATCAGTAGTTTTATTTTCTTGTTTCAGTAGTTTTGTAAAACGACTGAAGAGCTTGTTCTTCAGTCGTGTAGTTTCAGTAGTTTATATTTGTACTTAACTTGCTGATATGTTCTCAGTAGTTGTGAACATTTCAGTAGTTTGTTAAGAATTAGTTATTTCTGTATTGGATCTGCCAGTTGTCACTTTCCGTGATAACAGCAGTGACTGTTGCACTCTATATAAGGAGTGACAACCTATTGTAATCATTGAGTGAATGAGTAATTGAAGAATGATTGATTGATTCGATTAGAAATATTCTACATCTATAAACATTCCTAGAAATCAGAAATTCATATTCTCTCCTATAACTGTATGCGATCTTAATGCTCACAAATATCGTTGGCTTGCTACAATTTGTCTAATTCGTGTTTGTATTCCGCTGCTTTATATTCTGATACGTCAAACTTGTGATCACTGATCCTGTCAAAAACCCCTTTTATTAAATCATTAATCCTTTTAATAACCTTTTATTAATCACTTAATGATAGAGAACCATAAGTTTTTAGCTTGTTATGCATGTTAATAAGTTGTTATGCATATCCAAATATCAAACAAAAACCATACAACAAACAACCAACAAGCAATCATACAAACATAAGTGCATAACCATAGCCACTAAGTTGACTACACTTGTTTGCCATCACAAGTGTGTCATTAGGTCTTTCCTAAGGGTCCAATCACACATCAAAATGTGTCTGAATGCCCACTTGAATCCACATCCAAATGCTTCAAGTGTCCATGTCTTTGTGTCCTTCTTTGGGTCTTCATCTTGTGCCTTCTTTTAAAAAAATCTATCCTAATACACAAATATTACAACCCAAAATACAAACACAAATATTACAACCCTTTCAAGAATCAAAACCAACATGACAAAATCACAATCAACCAAATCCAAAACACATAAGGTCAGGCTATGGTTATGCACCAAAATATGTATCATATTCAACATTCAAGAACACTATGAACCCCTTTATTTAACCTTAAAGTTCTGGCCAACATAAACCAAAACTTTAGGGTTTAGTCCAAACATATAATCCACCATTTGATGTTAATCTTTCAAGGTTTATACTAAAGCATGTAGGATAAAACCTTGAAAACCTAAGGGATTCATTAATCCATAACAAAACAGCCCCTAATGGGTTAAAAAAGTCCATGAAAAGTAACTTTTCAAGAACTTTTGAAGCAAGTATCCACATAACGGCTCTAGATGCATTGTGGGTTTGTAACATGTTAGTCAAAGATAGTTTAACCATTTAACCTACAAAAACACAGCAGATATAAGGGTTTAAAAAGGGTTTAACAATCTGAAATTTGAACCACATTTAACCCAAAATAAAACCATAAACAAGGATCATATATATGTGAAATGAAATGCTATCAACATGAAAAGAACAACCATAGGTGTTCTTGAAACTACCTTTCAAGAACAAGATGATGTAGTATGGATGAGAAAGAGATGATGCAGCTTCTTGAAGTCTAGCCTCCAAACAAGAAGTTCTCAAGCTTGTATACCAACAACTCTCGCAAACACCAACTTGTTAGGGAGTGCAACCACCAAAAAACCCTCTTCTTGTGCCTCTTTCAAACCAAAATTTTCAGCTTCTTTTTGCCTTAGATTCGAAATTTTAGGCTTGTGGAGAGAGTTCTCTTGCAATGTGTGTGTGAGAGAGAGTGTGTAAGTTAGGTTGAGGCAAGAGGGATTAAAGGTTGTATTAACCAAGACATGCAATCCCAAGGAGTGGACCTCCCCTTGGGCGGCCGAAAATACATTCAAGATGGGTTCCCCCCATTTTAGTTTTTATAAAACTCGAACTCTTTTAAAACCATAAGTTTATAAACTTAAAACCTCTTTAATTTTATAACATTGACACACTATTATTTGTTATTATTAACTTACTTAAATAATGATACTATAATTTCTCATGAACAAATTATCCATATAATGTTGTTCTATTACAAAAGCAACATTTTAGAAAACCCATTTTCTAAATTGGTGTCAATATTTATTTGTATAATCTTATCAATAAATAAATATTATTGGTGTTTGTTTAGCTTGTTGTTGGGTATGAACCGACTTGATCATAACGTACTAACCATATCAATCTTGTATGTGTCTTGGGCATACAAGATCCGACACTCCATCACTACTCTCCTACTCTTATTACATATGGGTCTCTTTGGACCCAACAGTGTATGAGTCTAGGAAGGATCTCGTATTGTTGGGTGATCATAGATTACTTTAAAAGATTCACTGGGTTTTCTTTCTTAGAACTAAGGATGAGACCTAAGATTCTAAATAATTTCATCTTAAAGATTGAGAATCAATGTGATCACAAGGTCAAAACCTTAAGTTGTGATTAGGGAACTATTTCAAGAACCAAATTGCAGGATCGTTTAAAGGAGTTTTGGTCACTTACAACATATCACACAGTGAGGAGAGATTTTTTAGAACACTTAACAGATGAAATAGGGAACTGGTAACACAAGATTGACACTTAAAACACTAGCAAATATGAGACAGAACAAGAACAGAAAACAACACAAGTGTTTGAATTTCAAGGATGTTGTATATTACTCCCCGGTTCTTTTACAAGTGTACAAGCATAAGATAAGTTACAAAGACCTGATATACTTATACTACATCCTACAACAGTACATACTTTGAAGGCCAGCTGGATACATGATCTAGACAACAACAAAATCAATATAGAGTCAAAAGGCAGATTGCCTTTTGACTAGTGACTATGACATGTAGTGACTATGACATGCCATAGCTCACATCCTAATATATTAAAAAAGGATAAAAGTACATTAAGTAGAAAGTAAAAGACTCAAGACCTCAATGTATAGTTTCCAAAAGCATGGACCTTTTCACCAACTTGTGAAATTTGGTGAGTCAATAGAGTTGCAGCGGAAAGTGGTTCAGCTTTATGGAAAAAGTACATTAGATAAAAGCATGTCTTCAAAAGTATTCGGAAGATAGTGTTGGTCTTGGCTTCAGAAGATTTCACACTTAGAATATTTTCTAATGTAGAATGTGAAACTTCCGAAGCATTCTACTCTGCACTTCTATGCATGCATGCAGGATGGGCTTTTGGATGTTATTGGATGCATTAGACTTATACAAAACCTTACATATTCCCCCTAGTCTGCTACTACAAAAACTTTTGAAGAGTTTAGATATTGATAGTCCTTATTATGATGATGACCATTCCTTTGTTCATAAGATGGTCAGGATCTCTCAGACTCTCATAATGTCTTCTCATCTTAAAGCAATCATGCAAAGGTAAATTGAACATGTCTTTCCATGTGTATCCATCTTCAATGTCTTGATCGCTGGTCACATGCCATCTCTCTGGATTAGTAAAGTAAGTCCATGATAAGATGGGTCTTCCTGATGCTAGAGGAGCTACTTGAATAGAAGTTGATGTAGCTTCCTCTTGTTGCACTTCCTCAGGATGTTTTGACTCATCCTGAGGTTGGAAGTGGATGGACCTGTATTTTTCTTCTTCTTAGGCTTTGGTTTAGAAGTCATCCTTTTCTTCCTCTTTGAAATCTTTAAATAATAAGACTAGCCTGTAACACCTTGTTGATCTTCTTTGTCTTTCTTAGTTGGGTCTACCTCCCTCACAGGTTCAGAAGGAGAGGAAGGTCTACCCTGCGGTTTTAGATCAGAAGCTGAAGCTTGCTGAGATTCAGCTTGAGGTTCTGGTTGTGTTGTCTCAAATTGTTCAACCTTAACCTCAACTTCAGGAGGAGCTTGACTTGGTGGGGAGTGTAAGTCAACAAGCTCTCCTCTGCTTATCTTCTGCTTGACCATTCTTATATGCTTATCCATTGTAGATAGAGACATGGGACCAAGTTTCCTTCCGAAGAATCCATGCAGCCTTAAGAATCTCACCATCTCTTGTCTATCTGCAAATTTCTTCATATTTCTTTGGATGATAGCTCTTGACTTTGCAGCTTCTTCCCTTATCTTTCTTTTAGTTGCCTTTTGTTCTTTGAGCACTTGAAGTTCAAAGTTGCTTGAGATACTCAAACTCAATATAGTCAAAGGACAAGGGAAGAAGTGCAAATGCTTAATAGAGACCCGTGGCACTCAGGTAGTTGATCATATTCTGTCTATCTATTTCTTTGTCTACATGAGGTTCTTATGGAGCCATAGTCTCCTACATAGGACTTTCCTAAACTGGAGTAAGAGTAGTAACATTTATATAGTCTTTTCAGTCTCTTTTCTTCCTTTATTTGAAGGAGCAACCTTGCATCCTCTCCTTCCTTCTTCTCTCTTGACAATTCCCTATTAGCCAGTTCATTCAATTCTTCTAAAGGGAGGGAGATGGTGTTATCAACATCATAGTTCCTGGACTGTAAATAAGTAATCTGGACTACCCTTAACTCATCATCTTGAGTGTTTGGTCTGGGGGCAGCCCTGATTGTAGCTTGTATGAAGCCAGCAGACCTAGCAAATGAACTTTCTCCCTTAGCTTCCTTTTCCTCTCTCTCTCTCCCTCCTCCTCAATCTCCTCAGGAGTCATTTTCCTTTTCTCTTTGTCACTCACAGACCTTTGTGACTCTGGATGGAGAGAGCTTTGGCCTTCATTGCTTGGAGTAGCATCCACGCTCTGGCCAGCGAGAGGTTGAGATGCACATTCACAAGTAGGTGTCTCATCAAGGGAATGGATTTTTGAAGCAGTTGTAGGTGTGATAGGGCTCTCAAGTTCTATCACTGGGCCTTCGGTCAAGGTTTTCTCTTTGATGCTAATCTTAGGGCCTACCTTAATATCTAGTTGACTATTGACAGTGCTTGATTGCCTTTGTCTCATTCTTAGGCTAAACTCTTCAGTAATCATGTCTTGAATCCTTTGAGCCAACTTGTCAGCTTGTCTAGATTGGCTTGGGTTGACAAGTGGCATGTTTATAAGGTCAAGACCTTCATAGTAGTTCAAGGTCTGAAAATTGAATACTTCGTACTGCCCTTGAACTCTTTGAAGAATGAGGGCTCTTCTTTTGGAATCATATCAGACATAGCCCCTGGAATGCCTTCCTAAAGAGAATTTGAATGAGAGAATCTAGAGAGTCCACATCAATTTGAACTTGAGGAAGTTGCTAAGCATGGACAATTGCAAGTGAGGATGGTGAGTCCTCAATGTCCATACTCTGTGAAGATCTCCCAGGTTCCGTTATTGTAATGACTTTTTCCCCCTTTTTGGTAACATCACCCTCTTGCATAAGTAAGCTAAGATTAATATGAGACAGAACAAGATTAATAGTTAGAACACTAGTAAATATGAGACAGAACAAGAACAGAAAACACCACAAGTGTTTGGTTACAAGGATGTTGTATATTACTCTTAAGTTCTTTTATAAGTGTACAAACATAAGATAAGTTATAATGACCCTTTGAATATAGAGTTAAAAGGCAGATTGCTTTTTGACTTGTGACTATGACATGCCATAGCTCACATCCTAATATATTACAAAAAGGATAAAAGTACATTAAGTAAAAAGTAAAAGACTCAACACCTCAATGTACAGTTTCCAAAAGCATGAACCTTTTCACCAACTTATGAAAGTTGGTGAGTCAACAGAGTTGCAACAGAAAGTGGTCTAGCTTTATGGAAAAAGTACATCAGATAAAAGCATGTATTCAAAAGTCTTCAGAAGATAATCTGTCTTTACTTCTTGGCTTTGAAAGACTTTGTACTTAAAGCTTCGAAAGACTTCACTTTAAGCTTTAGAAGATGTTGGTCTTGGCTTTGAAAGATTTCACACAGAATAGTTTCTAATGTAGAATGTGAAACTTCCAAAATGTTATACTTTGCACTTCTATGCATGCATGTAAGATAGACTTTAGGATGTTATTGGATGTTTTGGATGCATTAGCCTTATACAAAACCTTACAAAAATCCTTGATATATTTTATGATGAAAAAGGTATTACAAGACAATATAGTGCTCCCAGGAGTCCTCAGCAAAATGGTATTGCTAAGAGGAGAAACATGACACTTATTGAAGCTGCAAGAACTATGTTATCTTTCTCGAAATAGCCTATCACCTTCTAGGCAGAGGCAGTCAACAACCTGCTATATGCAAAACAAATTTTTAGTAGTTAAGACACATGGTAAGACTCCTTATGAACATTGGCATAAGAGAAAACCCTTCATTGGTTTTCTCAGGTCATTTCGATGTCCTTGCACCATCTTGAATACCAAAGATCAAATTGCCAAGTTTGCTGAGAAATCAGATGATGGACATTTCATTGGATACTCTTCTTAAGCCAAGGCTTATAGGGTATATAATCTCAGAACTAAAGTAGTTTAGGAGGCAACCAATGTGACTTTTAATGAGCACACTCTTAGTGTGAACGGTTCTGGTCCTGATTGGCTATTTGATCTTGATTTAGTTACCAATTGTTTTGACAAATCTTGTGAGCATGTTTCAGGGTCTATAGAAATACTACCTACAGGTGATCCAGATGCAAGATTTCAGCTGAGAAGACCTTCAACATACACAACCTCAGCTCCAATTGTAACTAATTATGCAAATGGAAGCACGACAATGACAAATTCAGTTGATATCTCTGAGATGCCTTCAAATTCCAACTTAGAGGCACCAAACTCCAATGCATGAGCTTCAAATGTAGGAGAAAATATGGTGGTGACAATGATCAAGAATTTCTAGATGCTAATAACCATCCTATTGAAGACAACGTAATGATGTTACACATTCATTGGATCAAGTTTCACTTGATAAGTGTGCTGATATGGTAGGAGAAACCTCAATGCTAGATCTAAATTTCTCTAATTTAGATCTCTCTAAGCAACTTGCTGTGATTCCTCAGCTAAAATCCACAAGTCTCATCCTATCATAAACATCATTGGAGACATTGATTTAGGGGAAAAAACAAGAGGACAAACCCATGATGCAAATGTTTGTCTTCACTCTTGTTTCTTATCCTAAATAGAGCCTAAGAATATTGATAAGGCTCTAAATGATGGAAGTTGGGTTGAAGCTATGCGGGAGGAGCAACTTTAATTCAAAAGGCAAAAGGTTTGGAACCTATGTCCTCTTCCTCAAGGGAATACTACTATAGGAACCAAATGGGTTTTTAGGAATAAGAAGGATGATAGAGGACTTGTCATAAAAAAACAATTCAAGACTAGTTGTTCAAGGATACACACAAGAAGAAGGAATGACTACACATATGTCTTTGCTCCTGTTACAAGACTAGAAGTTGTTAGGATATTCTTAGCTTTTGCTGCATCCAAGAATTTCAAGGTCTACCAACTTGATGTCCAGTGTGCTTTTCTTTATGGGGTCATTAATGAAGAGGTGTATGTTAAACAACCAACTGGGTTTGCAAATCCTAATCATCCTTATTATGTTTGCAGGCTTAATAAGGCTCTCTATGGGTTGCACCAAGCACCAAGGAAGTGGTAAGAGACTTTATCTCAGTATCTCTATCAGCATGGTTACAGAAGGGGTACTATAGATAGAACTCTCTTCATCAAAGGAACATGAAATATCTTAATGCTAGTTCAGGTATATGTAGATGACATCATCTTTGGGTCAACTAATCCAAAGCTCTACAAAGACTTTAAGAAGCTGATGAAGGATAGATTTGAAATAAGTGCCATAGGGGAACTCAATTTCTATTAGGAATTCAACATGACTGGTTATACGGTTGCTAAGACACATAGCAAGAAATCACTCCCTTGGTCCTGATCTTGAGGGGGAGTGTGTAGATGAATATCTTTACAAGGATATGATTGGGTTTCTTTTGTACCTCATAGCTAACATGCCTAATATCATGTTTGCTACATGTATTTGTGCAAGATATCAAGCTAACCCTAAGATGTCACACCTAATCACTATCAAGAAAATTTTAAGATACCTCAAAGGTGCCTTAACACTTGGTCTTTACTATCTAAAGAATTCTGATTTCAACTTGTATGCATATATAAATAATGACTATGGTGGCTGTAACATGACTGCATAGTCTATATCAAGGGGATGTTAGTTCCTTGGTGGAAGGGTGGTCTCATGAAAAATGCAAGAAGCAATCTTATGTCTCTACATCAACTGTTGAAGCTGAATATATTGCTGCTGCAAGCTGCTGTGCTCAAGTGCTTTGGATTCAGAATCAGATACTAGACTATGGATTCAATTTCAAGGAGACTCCAATACACATGGACAACAATAGTGCTATCTCTATCATATAGAATCCTATGTAGCACTCAAGGACAAAACTCATCAATATAAGGAATCATTTGATTAGAGATAACATTGAGAAGGGATTAATCAAACTAGTCAAAGTTAACACAAATGAACACTATGCTGATCTGTTTCAAAGCATTTGATGAGCATAGATTTAAATATCTTGTTTAAGCTATTAGGATGATTAACTTTGAGTTTACCAAAGATTGAAGCGTTTGGATTTAAAACCAGGGAATAAGGGTTATCATCCTAATTAGACTACACTTATGTAACTGTGATGAATTAGTGGTGCGATTAAAGATATGGATTAATGTAATTATGTTAATATTTATAAAGGTGACCTGGCATGATTTCTCGTCTATCCACTCTGTAGTGACTAGGATCACGTCAGGCAGGTTTACTGCTTAGATCAAAGCCCTAGTAATGTAGGTAAATCTTTAGTGACCTATTTGACATATGATTTTTGCAAAACAAAACTTAATGTTAAAAAGAGAGTTGATCAGGTTCCTTCCTAACATACCATTAAGTTTAGAAAACCGTAACATCTACTGTAGATTTCTCAAACTAATAAAATGAAACCTGAAAATGATCAGAAAGTTAAAGTGATATGATTTCTAATAACCATTTCTACTTCATTAGCCATGGATTTATTATGAACACCGGTTTCACGAATGAAAGTTAATCATATGTTTTTCAACCGTGTATGACAATCACAATCACAAACCATAAAGTTATAACTTCCCGTTCAGATGTAAATGCTACCCATCAAAAGTTTCCCAAGACTACCATAACATTAACATAATATATATCACACCATTAGTTCATCACAAATTACATAAGGTTCATCCAATTAAGATGATAATAATAGTTTAGCTCATAATGAGCTTGAACATAACAACAAATAACATAGAAGATAAATATGAAATTATCAGTGAAATGGAACAATCAAACTGGTGATCCATAATAGATGATGTTTAGGCAATCCCGAGCTTCTTCCTAGTGTTGTATGCACCTCCTAAGCTTCAAATGATCTTGAGGACTCATTCCTGAGAGAATTCTACAGAGTAACTTTCCCACCAAATCTTGCCAAAATGGTGTACTTAGGCCTCTATTTATAGGCTTCTGGAGTGTTTAAGCACAACCCCATGCTAAAAAGGCACGACCCATGCTAGTATAATGCTTATGAAAGTTGGTCGGCTCGTAAAAGCTTCAATCTTATTTTACTTTATTTCTATTATTGTTTTTAAATGCTAAAAAATCTTATCAATGCAACTTATCATTTTATCAAACAAATAACAAATCTGATAGCCAAATATTAAGGTTGTTGAGTAGGCTAGGTGTGTCCACGGAGTGATACTTGGTTCTTACTATCCCTATACTACAACACGATATGTACACTTGCCTTTTCTGTGTGTGGTTTAGTATTAGTAATACCATTTAAAACTAAATCTATGTGAAAAACCTCTAATAAAATATATACGTTCCGCACCGCATCAAAGCCCATTATTATTAATGGCTCATTTCGATTTTAATCTGGGCGTTACATACTACTACCTACAGCCGGATATACTTTGATACCAGCTGGAAACCTATGATTAAAGCAAATACTACATTGCTAATGACAAGGTTATAATTAAAGCAAATATTACATTGCTAATGATAAGGTATCTTAATAAAATACTATCTAAGATTTGGTAGTCATGAAATGTCCATGACTTACCTTTTATCACCAGCTAAAGTTGGTAATTGTACTAACTAATAAGGAATGAAAAGTGGAATAGAGTATGGTCAACTACATGGGCTAGGAAAACACATGTAGTATCTCATAGATTTGCAGCAAAGTATTAGAGGGACCATACTTATGTCCATTGGTTCATAGTAGGATCTTTTGAAGGTTAATTGGCTTTGGAAGAACTTGTTCTTCCAAAGCCACTTATACTTCGAAAGAGGCTACTTCTTCCGAGGCTTAAGACATTCTTCAGGCCTTCATACTTCGAAAGTCATTGTCTTCAATTCTTCCTAGTGTTGAACTTCAGAATAAGGAAGCCTTTGTCTTTGGAAGTTAGAGTTTCTCTTCTAAAGCTCTATGAGACTTGACCTTTAAAATTTCAGCATTTGCCTTTGGAAGTCCTTCATCAGTTACACAAAAATTGTCTAAGTGTTAGTTTGAGTTGCACTAGCCTTACTTGATCCAACAAACTTCCCCTAGGTTGATGCTACCTAAACCTCACTTGTTTCTACTTCACAAAACTCTCAGCACCAGGGAGAGAAGATATTTATCTGTCATTTTGTTCTTCCTAGAAGTTGCGCTGAGAGGTTTGTAAAAATCATTCATGGAAAAGAGATCCAGTCTGTCACTTTGAATGATATGCACCCTCTGTTGTGTCCCTATGAAGAGAGTTAGTTGACGGGAGCTGTATTCATACTCATATCTAACTTTAGACTCCAGTTTAGGACCTTCATCCAGTTCAGGAACTTCAAGCATCTAAAGAAAGGCCTTGCCTTTGGTTGCTGATCCTTCCGTTTCATCTTTCTCTTTTAGCTTCAACTCTTCTTCAATCTTGGCCCCTGCAGTTAGCTCGGCCAGATGAAGACTACTAAGATGATTTCTAATGTAAGCAGCTATCTTAGAGGTGGAGGGATTGTAGAATCACTTCTTTGCTAACTCAACAATATCAAATCTGCTTATGTGTAGCAGAGAGGAGGCATTGATCCTATTGACTTCACTATTTTTTTTCCATAGCAAATTTGTGAGAAGAGTCTTCGAACCTCCACTAGATTATTTTCTTCCTAGGCACACGAGACTGACTTGGTACCTTGTCTCCTTTCTTTGAATCCAGTAGAGTCACTAACCTTCTTCTTAGCTTCTTCTCTTTTTCGTTTAATGAGTCAGAGTTAAGGCCAAAGAGTTTGAGAGCTTGGTCCAGTGTTCCTCTTGGCAGATCAAGGAATTATTCTCTAGTGAGGGAACATGAGGATCCATCAACACAGATTAGCTTAATAGATCCCTCCTCACACGAGATATCACTCAAAGTAGAACATTGATGAGCTTCGCCTTGATCTCCTTAAATTATTCTAAGGAAAGAGGTTGGGATGGTTGAGAGGATGACTTTGGTGGTTGCTGGGCAAGTAATGATGTTTGGGTTCTAGGGAGTGTTTTGGGTTTAAGAATGGGTAGCCGAGGTGGTTGTTGTGATTAAGTGGGTGAGGAAAAGGGTATGGTTAATGGTGTGGGTTCAAGAGTGCATGGTTCAGAGGTTGGCTCTATTTTAATGGGAAAAGGGAAAGGGATTGCTTCTGGCTGAGGTTGAGGTTAAGGTTGAGATTAAGGTTTAGGTTGCGGTGTTGGTTTGAAGTCATCCCCTATACTCTCCTATACATCTCTTTCCTTCTTCCTGAGCGAATGTCAGCCTTGATGTCATCGACATATCGCTGCATGATCTTTTCTGACATGGGACCCACTTTCCTGCCAGAGAAGTCATGGGCCCTGAGATAACCCTTCCGCAGCTTGCATCTTAGCTTCAGAAGATTGAAATAGTTCTTTCGAGGCTTTGACTTCAGCTTCGAAAGTTTGTGGGAATGCACTATCTGTACCAACTATTTCAGTTGCTAGGTCATCAGTCCCCATATCCTCTTCAAAATCAATCTCGGGTTCAATGTAGACCTTAGGTTGACCAACTTCTTGGACAATGGTAGAAGGTGCATTAACCTTTGAAGCTCTTCAGCTCTAAAGTATGCCACAACAACATCTAGACTTGGCTGTTCAATGGAAGATCTTATTAGGAACTTGGAAAAGAATCTGTTTAGATCTTTGAGTATCCTTGGGTCTACCTGGAAAATGATTGGAGAAGGCTCATGGAAAGTTGCTGCTTGTTAAGCATGATATCTTGAAGTTAATGTAGAAAGAGCTAAACTCTTTGGTTCCTGATGTGTTTGTCTCTAAACACCCTCCCCCTTTTTGGTAGCATCATCTTAAGAGCTTGATGATCTAGTGGAGAGGTCAAGGATACTTGAACTTTTCATTTCATTATAAATGCTTTTGCAAGTTAATACAATAATTCATTTCAAAACATCATCCGTTTGCATTACAATGCAAAAAAATTATAGAAAAGAATGCCATCCAAAAAAGCCAAGTAGCCATCCCGTGCCATCCTCAGCAACCTTACCTGCCAACTGGAAAATGCATAAAAAGTCAGCATTGCTGAGTGAGTTCTAGTTTTAAGTAAAACATACTTTACTTTCATTAAAACCGTTCTTTACTTTTGCATGTTGTCACACATCATACGTACACATAGATAATATCATTATTATCTTCATCATTCATTTATTAACTTTCATTCATTCATGCTTTCCTTACTTTCATTCATACGTTCATCATTACTTCTTTTCATTCCATCAAAAAACCATGAACTTTACCCCATCGTCATGCATAAAGCTGGTATTGGGCCGGGGTCTATCATAGACCCCCCATCATGGCGCACAACGGCCTAGCCATAGTACCTAGGGTAAATTCAGGTGTACCATAGTACCTAGCCATAGTACCTAGGGTCTATCATAGACCCCCTGTCATGGCGCACAACAGCCTGGCCACAGTATCTAGGGTAAGCGACAAAGGCTCTATACAAATGGTCAATCATAAAGAAAGACCCCAGTGTGCATCCTTCTGGGGTAGCTAACCCACACACCGTTGAACTAACACCCTTCATTGGGCGTGTTTCCACATACAAGGCTTGCAAGACTTACTTTACTTTCCTTCATTCATTAATGCATGCATTCTTTCATCATGTTCCTCTTTTCATTATCTTCTACTTTACGTTACATAATAGTTTTCATTTCATTCATTAACAATCAACGTAAAGCCATGGGAAGATAATCTACATAATAAGGAACATCAACATACACAGTCAACATCATCATACAGGGCATCATACATACATAACATACATCATACATACCATCATGCATAAGCATCAATCATACATCATAACATCATCATACAATGCCCATCATATCATTTATGACCTCAAAGTCAGCCTACATGAACCCCCGGGAACCTCCCAAGTCAAAGCCTACATTTCACTTTTTTTTCCAAAAAGTCTGAAAATATTCTAAGTGTTCATCTGCATTTCCCTTTGTTCATCCGCACTTCTTTTACTCATTCGCATTTCTTTACTCATTCGCATTTCTTTTACTCATCCGTATTTGTTCATCCGCATTGACTTTACTTATCTGCATTTGTCAATGCTCATCCGCATTTGTTCATCCGCATTGACTTTACTCATCCGCATTTGTCAATGATCATCTGCATTTGTTCATCCACATTGACTTTACTCATCCGTATTTGTTTATTCGCATGAGTACTCATCCACATTTGTCAATGCTCATCCGCATTTGTTCATTCGCATGAACTTACTCATCCGCATTTGTTCATTCGCATGACTTACTCATCCGCATTTTTCAATGCTCATCCGCATTTGTTCATTCGCATGAACTTACTCATCCGTATTAGTTCATTCGCATGACTTACTCATTCGCATTTGTCAATGCTCATCCGCATTTGTTCATTCGCATGAACTTACTCATCCACATTTGTTCATTCATATGACTTACTCATCCGCATAGACTTTCTCATCCGCATTGACTTTCTCATCCTCATTGACTTTCTCATCCACAATGACTTTCTCATCCGCATTTCTTACTCATCCTCATTTCTCACACTTAAGCAATTTTTCTAAACTGAGGCGTATGAACTACTGTTTGGGCGCATGAGCAGCCTAGGGCACACTTATCATCATAATTCGGTCCCCAACACCATCTATCATGTTCTAAGCTTAAATCGTGCATTCTAAGCCTTAGAAAAATAACCATAACATCATAAAGCATGAACATAGACCAAAATCACACCATACCCGTAACATACACACATTGTTACATACGGGTATGAAATCTAGTTTTATAAAAACATACATTCATGCATTTCCAGTCCCAAAATAGTAAAAAGAGGGGTTTTAGAACTCATCTTTGTAGCTCTTGAGTATGGCTTCTTCCAAACCCATTTGCAATTGAGTTCAACCACCTATAAACCCACCAAAAACACACAGCTGAACACACACAACACACATGAGCATAAACCTGAGGACATAACCAGTTAAGAACATCATAAAACACACGAATTCTTACCTTGAACTCGCACTTTTCTGGTTCTTCTTCAAAAACCCGAGAGTTTTCAGCTCCTTGCTACTCTCTCTCTAAAAATCCGATGGTACAAGGTGTGTAGGAGGTGATGGGCGGCCATCACCTTTTACACCCACTTTTTCAAACATTTTGTCCTTTTGACACTTTTTACCCCTCAACTTGGGTAAAATATCTTTTCTTTCTTTTTCTTCACATTATTCTTTCTTTATTAACTAAAAAAATAACCGGGTGTTACAAGTCCACCCCTTATATAGGGTCGTCCTCGAAACCTGTTATTCCTCAAACAACGTGGGTAATGCTGTCTCATCTCTTCTTCAGTCTCCCATGTAGACTCGGATCCTTTCATGTGCTTCCACTATACACGCACAAGAGGAACCACTTTATTTCTCAGCCTATTCTCTTTTTGATCAATGATCGCCACTAGTTGCTCCACGTAATTGAGCCGTTCATCTACCTTGATATCCTCCAGTGGTACAACCATATCCTCATCTGCTAAACATTTCTTCAGATGAGATACATGGAATGTTGGGTGAATTCCACTTAACTCATCTGGTAACTCCAATCTATAGGCCATCTCTCATATTCTAGCAATTATTCGGAAAGGCCTTATGTATCTCGGGCTTAACTTGCCCCGCTTTTTGAACCGAATGATACCCTTCCAAGGTGAGACTTTCAACATAACCCTATCACCCACCTGGAACTCAATCGGTCTATGTTGTTTATCAGCATACGACTTCTATCTATCCTTGCCTACCTTCATGAAGGCTTTGATCTTTTCCAGCTTCTCAGTCGTAGCCTCGATCACCTTAACGCTCCCTAACTCCTTGACCAATATCACCCCAACACACGGGTGTCCTACATCTCCTACCATATAGCATCTCATAAGGGGGCATACCAATACTTGCATGATAACTGTTGTTATATGAGAACTCAGTTAACGGTAAGTGGTCATCCCAACTTCCTCCAAAATCGATGAGACATGCACAGAGCATATTCTCTAGTGTCTGACTGGTCCTTTCCGACTAACCATCTGTCTGAGGATGATGAACCGTGCTAATATGCAACCTCGTCCCCATTGCATCTTGGAACTTCTTCCAAAATTTTAATGTAAACCGGGTGTCACGATCAGATACAATAGACACCAGCACACCATGACGAGTTACAATCTCCTTAATGAAAAGATCAGCCAACCTCTCGGATGAATACATCTCGCGAATCAGTAGGAAGTGAGCACTCTTCGTCAAACGATCAACTATCACCCATATGGCATCATACCCTCGTGCGATACACAGTAGCTTCATAATAAAGTCCATGGTGATGTGCTCCCACTTCCACTCCTGTATATCCAAATGTTGGATCTTCAAACAAGTAAGGCATTTACTCATATACTCCACCCCATCACGCTTCATACCCGGCCATCAATATATTTCTTCATGTCTTGGTACATCTTTGTAGCACCAGGATGAATAGAGTATCTAGTCTTATGAGATTTGTCCATGATCGTCACACGTAGATCCCCAAAACAAGGAATCCATATTTGTCCAAATCGGGTTCTAACATCAAGTGTGTTTTCACTCAATTACGTAACCAGACCTCTCATTCTTTCGGAGTTAAGATGATCTTCTTTCAATGCCTCATCTTGAAACTCTTTGACTTGCTTCATCACCTCAAAGGTCATGGTCAACTGGTAAGCTTTCACCCGAATCGGATCGGGTCTCTCTTTTCGGCTAAGGGCATCCGCCACCACGTTGGCTTTGTCCGGATGGTAGTGGATCTCACAATCATACTCTTTTATAATCTCCGAACATCTCCTCTGCCTCATGTTCAAATCTTTCTGCTCAAAGAAGTACTTCAAGCTCTTGTGGTCGGTGAATATAGTACACTTTGTACCGTATAGGTAGTGCCTCCATATCTTTAACGCGAAGACCACAACTGCTAGCTCTAAGTCATGAGTAGGGTAATTAACCTCATGAACCTTAACTGTCGGGATGCATAGGCTATAACTTTTCCCCTCTGCATTAACACACACCCTAACCCCGAGTAGGTAGCATCAGAATAAACCACCAGATCTTCACTTCCATCGGGTAATGACAGGACATGAGCTTGAGTCAACCTCGCCTTTAACTCCTCGAACGCCTTCTCTTGAGCTTGACCCCATACGAACTTTACATCTTTCCGGGTCAACTTGGTCAGTGGAGAAGCAATCTTAGAGAAGTCTGGAATGAATCTTCTGTAGTAGCCCGCCAAACCCAAGAAACTACGAATCTCGGATGGCGTCTTTGGAGACTTCCATTGCATCACCGCCTCTGCCTCCATCAACCATCTGAAGAAAGGCTTTGCCTTTGGTTGCTGATCCTTCCTTTTCATCTTTCTCTCTCAGCTTCAACTCTTCTTAAATCTTGGCCCCTGCAGTCAGCTCGGCCAGATGAAGACTACTAAGATGATTTCTCATGTAAGTAGCTATCTTAGAGTTGGAGGGATTGTAGAATGGCTTCTCTGCTAACTCAGCAATATCAAATATGCTTATGTGTACCGGAGAGGAGGCACACGAGACTAACTTGGTATGTTTTCTCCTTTCTTTGAATCCAGTAGAGTCACCAACCTTCTTCTTAGCTTCTTCTATTTTTAGTTTAATGAGTTAGAGTTAAGGCCAAAGAGTTTGAGAGCTTGGTCCAGTGTTCCTCTTGGCAGATCCAGGAATTGTTCTCTAGTGAGGCAACATGAGGATCCATCAACATAGATTAGCTTAATAGATCCCTCCTCACACGAGATATCACTCAAAGTAGTACATTTGATGAGCTTCGTCTTGATATCCTTAAATTATTCTAAGGAAAGAGGTTTGGATGGTTGAGAGGATGACTTTGGTGGCTATTGGGCAAGTAATGATGTTTCTGTTCTAGGGAGTGTTTTGGGTTTAAGGATGGGTAGCTGAGGTGGTTGTTGTGATTAAGTGGGTGAGGAAAAAGGTATGGCTAATGGTGTGGGTTCAAGAGTGCATGGCTCAGAGGTTGGCTCTATTTTAATAGGAAAAGGGAAAGGATTGTTTCAGGCTGAGGTTGAGGTTAAGGATGAGGTTGCGGTGTTGGTTTTGAAGTCATCCCCTATACTCTCCTATACATCTCTTTCCTTCTTCCTGAGCAAATGTCAGCCTTGATGTCATCGACATATCGCTGCATGATCTTTTCTGACATGGGACCCACTTTCCTGCCAGAGAAGTCATGGGCCATGAGATAATCTTTCATCCAGGCTTTATCACCTATCTTTTTTACAACAAGTTCAGCTTCTTCCTCCTTCTTCTTTCTCTCTTTTAGCTTCTCCCTAATAGCCTTCTTTCTCTCTTTCTCCATTTGATCTTGTTCTTTCTTGAAAAGCCATAAGATTCTATCATTTTTGAGAGGAGTTAATTCCTCAAGAGAGAATCCCTTGAAGCTTAGGAAAGCTATCCTTTCACTCCTGAGCTGCTGGTCAACTTCTTCTTTCTTTCTCTTCCTTTCTTCCTCTAAGGCCAACCTAGCTGCATCTTCTTGCTCAGTCCATAGTAGGGTTGCTTTTTCTAACTCAATCAACTCCTCTAGTGGTAGCAGGAGCACATCTTCACTAACAACTCCAAGATTGACAAGCCTGTCAATGTTCTCCACCCTTCTTCTATTGTTGATAGCCTCCTGGTTGGTTGCAGCTGCTTTGCTACATGCAACTAGTAGCTTCCCAGTGGGGAGTCTACTTTTCCTTTTGAGTTTCTCTAATCTTATCCTTTAGAAGTTCTTCCGTAGTCATGATCCTCTTCCTTTTGATGTCTTTGGAAGATTGAGGCTTGGGGAGGTTCTTGTGTAGAGGTTGCATGTTGAGAGGTGGAGATTGGAGCATGAGGTGATGTTGGTGTTTGAGTGAGGGGTAAGTTGAGAAAGACTTCACTATTTACCTCAGATGCTAGTTCAAGAATTGCATATATGATAATTAGATCATCAGATAGAGAAAATAACCCTTCCGCAGCTTGCATCTCAGCTTCAAAAGATTGAAATAGTTCTTCCGAGGCTTTGATTTCAGCTTCGAAAGTTTGTGGGAATGCACTATTTGTGCCAACTGTTTCAGTTTCTAGGCCATTAGTCCCCATATCCTCTTCAAAATCAATCTGGGGTTCAATGTAGACCTTAGGTTGACTAACTTCTTAGACAGTGGTACAAGGTGCATTCAACCTTTAAAGCTCTTCAGCTCCAAAGTATGCCACAATAACATCTGGATTTGGCTGTTCAATGGAAGATCTTATCAGGAACTTGGAAAAATATATATTTAGATCTTTGAGTATCCTTGAGTGTACCTGGAAAATGATTGGAGAAGGCTCATGAAAAGTTGTTGCTTATTAAGCATGATATCTTGAAGTTAATGTAGAAAGAGCTAAACTCTGTGGTTCCTGATGTGTTTGTCTCTAAACACCCTCCCCCTTTTTGGTAGCATCATCTAGGGAGCTTGATGATCTAGTGGAAGAGGTCAAGGAGACTTGAACTAGTACATGCCTAATAGATCACTTAGTCTATTTAGTAGCTAGTTTGGCCTGGAGACTTTCAATCTCAAGTTTGCAGAGTGGCAGACCTATCTTTTAAAGTTTTAACCATGGATTAGAGGTTTAAGACTTTAAAAAGTAGGTCTCTTATGGTGAGTTGTAGACTTCCTCATCTTCTTTTGAAAAATCATGGGGGGATGAGGTAACATAGTGAGTATGTACATCTTCACCACTGGATGTGGTTTCTTGGCACCCTAGTTTCTCCTGCCTAATGATGTCTTTCTCAGAGTCATCAATAGGCATTATTGTCATAGATTCAGTCTTAAAAATGTTATCTAATTTCTTGAGGATCCAATGAGGCTCTTTCAGTAGTGGCAACTGAATCTACATGAGTCCCCTCCATATTAATGGGACTCACCTTAGTTTGGGCTTGCTAATGGAAGCTAGAGATCAGGGGTCTCTCTAGGCTTAGTTGATCCTTAGGTGGGTGTTGTGGATCACCTCATGGCCTTGAAGAGACATAATCTCCACATTAGATCCTATTAAAAGGTTAGTAAAGGATATAGAGGTTATTCCTAATGACCTGGGACCTTGATCAATGTCTAATGGCATTGAGCCTATGAGAAGGCTGTCCTTTTTAAGCTACTCAGGAGAGTATAATGACTTGTCCTGAGGGGTTTCAGCTTGGGTTTTGGGCTCATGGAATTAAGACTAAGGAGACTTAATACCCATATTGATGTCGATTGTGAAGGAAGGTGGGACCTCAGACTGAGTGGGAGCCCATGTTTCCACTCTAGCCTTTTTGGATTAAAAAATGGGACTTGTTCAATCAGAGGAGATTGAACAAAAGTTCATTTGGATTGTATTTGATAGGTAATTTTGATGGGTGAGATGGTAGATTTGGCATTGTGGGGGTCATTGCTAGTGTATGATCATCACCTATAGGGTCAACAGGGATGTCACCAGGAGATGTGTGCTTAATCGTACCTGGAAGAAGTGTAGTGTGTCTTCCAGTGAAGTTGGTGGACATCCTATTCAGCACTTTGAAGATGGCAGGCCTCATGTGAGGGACAAGGAGAGCAACTGCACAGACAAGCTTGCTCTGGTCCAGCTCACAGTTGATGATATGCTGAATGAACCTGGGATACATGTAAAATGTTTCCCTTTGAAGGTTCCCCATAAGGTTGGATAGCACAAACCTTGAGTAGTTAAAACAGAGGCCTTTTACCAACCCATGAACTAGGCATCATAGTTCATATGGGACTTGATCCCATCCCCCAAACTTGTTTGACAAGCAGTGAAGGACTATGTGAAGCAGGAACTTCCAGTTAGGAAAAGTTAAACTTGTACATAGTTGACCTGCTCACATCACCACCATATCCCATTTGGGTTTATGTGTCATCCAGGTCTGCTTTGGGCAACTCTATAGGAGAGATTTCATCATGAAATCCAAGATGCTCCTTGATGATCTGTTCAGATATGATCAATTCATGATTGCAGATGCTCGACCTAAGAATCCTACCTCCATTCAGGGTTATAATATGTCTATTTCCCCAAAAATTGGCCATGTGGTTCGAATAAAAAGTGGAGTTGACAGTTAGGGCAGTGAATTAGGTGGATTGGGTAAGAAAGAAGTTGATAACACAGAAGTCAACATCTATGGAAGAGTCCAAGAGTGCGACTTGATAGTGCTGAGGGTTTAGTGTCATTTTTGAGAAAGATGCAGAGAAATGACCTTGAATTTGGGTAAATTGAAGATGAAGGAAGCTTTGGGTAGTAAAATTGGTAAAAAGATTAAGTGAGTGGCTCAAAAGTATTTAAATGAGTGAAAATGGCAGATGGATATGATGAAGTGATGGTTTGGGGTATGATATGACAAGGGCGGTAATATAAAATCCATTCAAAAATTCCAACATCATTAAGAAAATCTTTACCTTTTCACAGAATGGGGCCCAAAAGATTTACGTTACACAGTGAAGCTTTCTTTCGAGTATAAGACTTTTCCAAAGGTAATCTTCTTCCCAAGCCAGTAGTACTTCCAAAGGTAAATTGATCCAATTTTCTTCCAAGAGTGAGAATGCCTTCTAAGTGGAGAAATTTATAAGAAGTAGATTTGATATGATACCGGATACTTCTTCCAAGATAAAAACTCTTCCAAAGATAAGTTTCTCCTTGGAGGAATTTTGCTGCAGAAGATATATATGACATTTTCTGAGAGTTAATTCCTTTTCAGAAGAATTTATACTTAGTGAAATTTTGAAGAAAAACTTTTTGTAATAGGCTTAGATTGTATTGACAAAGACGAGACATATTTTGAAAAGGTTTTCAAATGAGATAAACTAATCAATGCTTATCATCCTAATAGCCATAATAAGATACTTGAATCTTTGCTCGTAAAATGATTTGGTGAACAAATTAGCATATTGTTCATTTGAATTGACTTTGATTAGTTTAATCAGATTTTTCTCATGAATATCTCCAATGAAATGGTACCCGATGTTAATGTGCTTTGTCTTGGAGTGCTTGACTGGATTTTTAGTAATGAGATAGCACTGTTTTTGTCAATATGGATAGAAGTACACATGAAGTTGAATCCATAGTCTATCATCTGGTTTTGAATCCACATCAGCTGAGCATAGCAACTAGCAGTAACAATGTATTCAACTTCAGTAGTAGATGTTGAGACATAGGATTGCTTCTTGAATTTCCATGAGACGATCCTTCCACCAAGAAACAGACATCCTCTTGATGTTGATTTCTTGTCAATGTTGCAGCCACCATAGTCACTATAAGAATAGCCATAGAGATTGAAATTATTGTTTCTTGGATACCTGAGACCCAGTTTAGGTGCTCCTTTGAGGTATCTAAGAATTCTCTTGGCAGCAACTAGGTGAGACACATTTGGAGTAGCCTGATATCTTGCACAGATGCAAGTAGCAAACATGATATCATGTCTACTTGCTATGAGATACATCAGAGAACCAATGATTACCCTTATTGATGTTGATCAATATCCTCCCCCTAAGAGTCAGGACAAAGATTATGGTTTTTTGGGTATAGGTGTCTTAGCTGGCTTACAATCTTTCATATCAAATCTTTCTAATATGTCATATAAATATTTAGATTTATTGATAAAGAACCCTTCCTTCATTTACTCAAAGTCTTTGCATATATGGTCACTTGAGGAGTCAAATATGAGGTCATCAACATAGACTTGTACGAGCAAGATGTCCTTCCTAGATTTTTTATGAATAAAGTCTTGTCGATGGTACCTCTAGTGTAGCTGTTCTTTAGAAGAAACTAAGACAAAGTCTCATACCACAGTCCAGGTGCTTGGTGCAGCCTATAAAGAGCTTTATCCAAATTACACATGTAGTTGGGGTGTTGTGGGTCTCCTGGAGGCTGGCACACGTAGACTTCCCTATCTATATTCCCATATAGAAATGCACACTTGATATCAAGTTGGTAGACAATAAAATTCTTGCATTCAACATAAGTAAGAAATATCCTCACTGCCTCAAGTCTTGCAATAGGTGCACAGATATAATTGTAATCAATTCCTTCCTTTTGTGTGTATCCTTGAACTACTAGACTTGCCTTGTTCTTGATAATTAAGCCTCTATTATATCTCTTACCCATTTAGTGCCTATTAGTACTTGATTGGATAGTAGGGGACATAGGTTCCAAACCTTTTGTATTTTGTATTGAAGCAAATCCTCTTGCATTGATTCAACCCAACTACTATCTTTCAAGGCATATTCTACTTCCTTGGGTTTCATCTGAGATAAAAAGCGAGAGTACAGGCAAACATTCCCATTGTGAGTTTGTCCCCTTGTTCTCACACCTTCAAAAACATTTCCAATGATTTTCTTAGCTGGAAGAGTATTGTAAATCCTAAGTCTAGGGATCACATCCAGTTGCAAAGATAGATCCAAATTGAACATATTTTGCTCTGGAACTTGAACACTTGGACCAGCTATTGTTTCAAACTCATTCAATGAGGACTGATTGAATGAATGAGAAAAAACATCAGTTTCACTTGACTGTGGGACAACATTGACACTTGCCTGTTCCTTCAGAATGCTGCTTCCATCAGCTTGGTGTTGTCCATTGTCAGCTGATGAGTTTTAAGGCTCACTAGGTTAGCAACTTGTTAATGCTCCACTATCTATTGAGATAGTTATGCTATCATATTTGATAATCACAGGAGCTTGATTTTTAGCAACTCTTGGAGAACTTGGAAGAGGTCTGGGTAACTCAATAGTTGATCATCATCAGAATCACTTTGAGTACATGTTCCGAAACATTCACACAAGAAGGTTTAGAATAGTTTGGAAACAATTCTAAATCAAAAATATGATTAGGGCCATTCCTCCAAACACAAGGAGTGTGCTCATTGACAACAATGTTGGATGATTCCTCAATTTGCTGAGTTTTAATGTTGTAAACTCTGTAGGCAATAGATTTAGATGAATATCCAACAAAGATAGCATCTTTCGACTTTTTAGCAAATTTTACCAAATTTTATTTTGTGTTAAGTATGGTACACCTGCTACCAAAGGACCTAAGAAAGCCGATGAACGGTGGCCTCTTGTTCCATAGCTCATAAGGGGATTTTCCAATGGCTTAACTACAAAAACTCTGTTCTGCAGATAACATGCAGTGCTAACTGCATCTGCCCAAAATTTTAGAGGCAACTTTGAATCAGCTAACATAGTTGAGTAGCCTCAATAAGTGTCTTGTTCTTCCTCTTAACAACACTATTTTGTTGAGGAGTTCTAGGAGCACTATATTGTGTGGCTATCCTTTTTAAGTTACAGAATGTGTCAAGAACTTGATTCTTAAACTCAGTCCCATAACGACTTCTAATTATCTTAACCTTATGATCAATTTGATTTTCTATTTTAAGGATAAATGATTTCAATGTTTCAGCAGTTTCATCTTTAGTTCTTAAAAAGAATACCCATGTAAATCTTGTAAAATCATCAACAATCATACGGCAATGTGATTTTGTTGGAGCATATATTGTCATATATATTGTGTCCGTCGCATGACGAATAGTGTAGGCTTAATTTAATACACCTGATATGTTGTAAACACATGAAACTGAGTCATTCGCAAGAGCATATGCGAATGAGACTCAGTCGTATGACTGAGCCATGCTAATGGACCAGTCGTACGACTGAGAGATGCTATTGGGCCATTCGTAAGACTGAACCATAAGTATGGTCCAGTCTTACGATTGAACCATACGCATGGTCCAGTCGTACGATTGAACCATACGCATGGTCCAATCATACGAATGGGCTCAGTCGCATCTGATATGGGCTGAGGCCTATAACTACCAGTTTCATTGTGTATAGAGGTAAGGGTTTTGAGAGTGTGCCCGGGGCCTAGGTGCTACTAGATAAGAGGGGCGATCATGCTCAATCTCCCCTTGCCAAGAGTCGTGATTCTTCTATTTAACAAGCTTGTAATCATTAGGTTTTATCAATGAAACCGTTCTATTATTTTTCATTCTCTTGTTTGTCTCTTGGTTTTGTTTTCTCCCTTCCGTCAAGAACACGCTCGGATGTCAACCGATCCAGGGACTTCACAATTGGTATCAGAGCAAGGTTACTGCTAGAATGATCTAAAATTATTCTAGCAACCGAGCTCTTGATTTTTGGATCTATTTCATGTTCTTTTATGTTAAACCCACTTCGTGTTCTTCGTGTTTTGCTCAGATCTTGTTACGTGTGTTGTTTCTTGGTTAAAATCGAACTCGAAACCACATTCTTATCACCCTTGCGAATCTTATGATGTCTATTTTGTTTTGGTTAATGTGAAATTCATCAGATTAGGGTTTTTGGCAGCCATGGCTGCTGCAGATCTGAAAATCTGCATGCAGATCCGCTCATGCGACTGGACCATGCTAATGGACCATTCATACGACTGGACATAAGACTGGTCTAGTCGCATGACTGGACCAGTCTTATATCCAGTCGTGCGACTGGACCAGTCTTATGTCCAGTCGTGCGACTGGAGCAGTCTTATGTCCAGTCGTGCGACTGGACCAGTCTTAAGTCCAGTCGTGCGACTGGACCAGTCTTATGTCCAGTCGTGCGACTGGACCAGTCTTATGTCCAGTCGTGCGACTGGACCAGTCTTATGTCCAGTCGTGCGACTGACCAGTCTTATGTCCAGTCGTGCGACTGGACCAGTCTTATGTCCAGTCGTGCGACTGGACCAGTCTTATGTCCAGTCGTGCGACTGGACCAGTCTTATGTCCAGTCGTGCGACTGGACCAGTCTTATGTCCAGTCGTGCGACTGGACCAGTCTTATGTCCAGTCGTGCGACTGGACCAGTCTTATGTCCAGTCGTGCGACTGGACCAGTCTTATGTCCATTCGTGCGACTGGACCAGTCTTATGTCCATTCGGGCGACTGGACCAGTCTTATGTCCAGTGGTGTGACTGGACCAGTCTTATGTCCAGGCGTGCGACTGGACCAGTCTTATGTCCAGTCATGCGACTGGACCAGTCTTTTGACCAGTCACATGAATATATCATTTGTATCATCCATTCACACAAATGTGATATTTGTCCTCCATGTCATACGAATGAACGGTGTTCCAGACCAAAAATGTTTTTTGAATTGCCTCTTGCATAGATTTCAGGATGAGCAAAGCACATTCACCCTAAGGTTCTTTTGTCAAATAAGTTCAACGGATACCCCATTCTTCGTTGGACTTCCAGAATAGATGAATGTAGTTAGAACACATAAGAGAGAAGAGAATATGTCAGTAGTCGGTGCTGATTTTGTGGGGTAGTCAAGAGCATCTGACTATTTATGGGCCAATCAAGTTATATTTATCCGCATGGAGAGGATTCTGATTCTTAGGGGGAATCCATGTATAGAGAAATTGAAGACACAATCAGAAAGTGATGATGTGAGCTAGTTTCTGATGATGAATCTAAGTGCATGCTGATTTGTTTGAGATTTTCAGCTGTGGATTGGAACCTTCTACTTTTTTCCCAATACACCGTATGAAGACACCAGGAGAGCACAATGTTTATATATTGGGATATGCTGAATTTGAGGGGGAATTTCTGTAGCTGTTAATGTTAATCAGGTTTGCATGTGTGAAGATTAGAGCAATGGAAACTGTTCATGTCATTATCTGGAATAATCAGTCATATGTGGAATCTTACTGCTATGATGGTGTTTTCCAAAGTAAACGAAAGCTATTGAACCTAAATTCATTTTCAAGGATACTGTAGCAACCTGACGGATCAACAATGTTTGCTAATGTGGTGCTTCGTTTGATTCTATTGGAAACCAGAGCAAATATTGATTGAAGATTGTAAGAGGTGTTATCTACTATTCGCAAGCAACATCCAAGGGCGAATTTGTTGGAGCATATATTGTCATATATAGTGTGTCCGTCGCTTGACGAATAGTCTAGGCTTAATGTAATACACCTGATATGTTGTAAACACATGAAACTGAGTCATTCGCAGGAGCATATGCGAATGAGACTCAGTCGTACGACTGAGCCATGCTAATGGACCAGTCGTGTGACTGAGAGATGCTGTTGGGCCATTCGTAAGACTGAACCATAAGTATGGTTCAGTCGTACGATTGAACCATACGTATGGTCCAGTCGTATGATTAAACCATACGCATGGTCCAATCGTAGGAATGGGCTCAGTTGCATTTGATATGGGCTGACGCCTATGAATACCAGTTTCATTGTCTAGCGACTTAAGAGTTTTGAGAGTGTGCCCTAGGCCTTGGTGCTGCCGGATGAGAGGGGAGATCATGCTCGATCTCCCCTTGCCAAGAGTCGTGATTCTTTTGTTTGACAAGCTTGTAATCATTAGGTTTCATCAACGAAACCATTTTATTGTGTTCATTCTCTTGTTTATCTCTTGGTTTTGTTTTCTCCCTTCCGTCAAGAACACGCTCAGATGTCAACCGACCCAGCAACTTCACAAATTTCCTTACAATGCTCATTATACTTGTGGAATAGATCCATGTGCAATAAGTGTAATGGAGTGGTGATAGAGTTAACTACTTTGGATTTATGAAATGCTCTATGTTGCTTTCCTTTCAAACATGCAACACATTTATTTTTGCAGAAAAAAATACTTTTTAGGCAAACCATGTACCAAGTTAATTTTTAACCAATTTGTTCATGGTTTTATTATGCCATAGAGTTGACTCATCACCATCACCTTTGGAAAGAATGTATGATACTTCACCCAAAGGGGAAGCATTATTCATATCCAGCTTGTACATATCCCCTTTCCTGGGAGATCTAAGAAGCATCAATTTCTGAAGAATTGTCAACCTAGGTTTGAGGATAATGCACTCATGTTTTTGAAAAGCATTTGGTGCTTCTGATCACAAAATTGAGAATCACTTAACAGATTGTGTCCAAGCTATTTGACAACGTTTATTTTGTCGACTTTTAACTTTCCACTAGATACGCTCCCTCTGCTAGAAATGTATCCTCCAGCCTCACCTTCGAATTGAATAGGACCACCATTAATATGTTTAAATTGTTAAAGAAGAGATCTATTCCCAGTCATTTGCTTGGAGCATCCACTGTCCACAATCCACAAATTGTCATTTTTGTCATGTGGATGTCCCTACACATAAGGTGTAAAGTTAGTTTTTATTGGAAACCCAAGCCTTATTGGTCTTGGGCTTTTCCAATGATGAGGATTAATTGAACCACAATGTATGCATGGGGCTTCAATAGATGTTTGTGAAGAAGAGGTTTGGGCTGTAACATCTTCTTTGATCTTCCATTCCATCCCATAGCTGATCAATGTAGATGAGCTTATTGAAACTTGAGCAGCATGTCATTCTTCCAAGCATCTCTTTTCTGGGAAGTAGCCTTCACCACCTTTTCTTTCGAAGTAGTCTTTTTCTAGGAAGGTTTCAGTGGAACACTCTTGTTCTTTCGAATTTTCTTAGCCTTATCTTCCGAAGCTATTTCCCCTTTGGAAGAATGAGTTTCTGAAAGTAACATCGCTTCAAAAACAAGCTTTCTTTTCCTCATCACTTGGACCATGTGAAAAGGTCCAATGCGAAATTCTCCTTGACTCCTTCTTTCTTAACATTATTTGCATAATGTGTGCTTGCACGATTGTAGTAATAATCTTTAGCCATATGGTTTTGCAACCCACACATTATGTATGCAATGTTAATCTTTTAGGAAATTAAGGGCCGTTGTTTCTTGCTTTTCTTGTCTTCATCAACAATCTTTCCTTTTAACTTCTAGTCCTTTTGTAGGACAGGTGTGTTGGTACTACACACCTTTCTAGAATCAGAGTTTCCAACCACTTGGAATCTAGTTGAAATGAACACACCCTTTTCTTTTGGGTCTATTTTCAACTTAGACTTAGCCACTTTCTTGGTAGTTTTTTTGGCTTCCTTAGCCCTGTTTCATCTAGCTTTTGTGGTTAGGGCTTGATCATCACCGGTGAGAGAGAGTTGATTTACCTGGTTCTTCCCTATGATAGTCTTCATAGTTGCATCACTCTTCAACTCATGAGAATATGGGTCAACAAATGGAACCTCTTGCTCTTCAGTCCCACATCTTGGTTATCTAATAGACTCATAAGAGTATGGTAGAGCAATTTCATTTGTTCTCAACCCACCTTTGTTTTGATAACAAAGTGGGACGATGATGCAAGAATGGCTTGGAAGTTTTGTTTAGAAATAGCATGCTTCCTTGCTTGAGCCTCAACCATGACTAGTTGGGCTTGAGTCTCACTCAATTTGGAAATTAAATCTTTGATTTAAGTCTTATAGTTGGTATGTTCATGTTTAAAAAGGACACAATTTTTTCTAACACTTCTATTTTTGTTTTGTAGTTAGATTTAGCCCTTTTAAAATAAGATTTTAGGATATTTAAAAACTTAATATCAGATTTTATTTCCATATTGTAGTCCTGATACAGTTCAACTTTAGCAATACAAGCTAGAGTACAAAGATGTTCAAATACCTTGCTGTCATTAGTTCAGCCATCAATGCTTGAGCAGGAGTCATATCCTGTACCATGAAGCTCTAGTCCACTTCTTGAGCAACATCAGCTGTGTGTTGTTCAGTTGAGTTCCCGGAGGCTTTAGGTGTAGTAGGATGTATGGAGGCTTAAGATGTCCCGAATTTGATTTGGGAGCCTTGCATTCCCTTGCAAAGTGACCAAGTTGGTTACATTGTAACATTTGGCCTTTGTCTTGTCAAACCCAAACTTGCTGTTAGTTGGGTTTTGAGGAAACTGCCTTCCAGTTCTCTTGAAGAACTTCTTCGCCCTGTAAGTTAACAGAGCCACCTGATGAACAATGTACATGTACTCGACATCATTTGGGCTGAAACATTCTAGATCATCAAAGCAGAACTGAAGATCATTAGAATGCCCATTTCTTGAAACAAAGGCACAACTATTTTGGAAATGACTCGACTGAGCCTGTTGAGACCTTGGAGTTTCAGCCGTAACTAGCTGGGCTTGAGCCTCACTCAATTTGGAAATTAAAAATTTGATTTAAATCTTGTAGTTGTATGTTCATGTTTAAAAAGGACACAATTTTCTCTAACTCTTCTATTTTTGTGTTGTAGTTAGATTTAGCCCTTTTAAAATCAAATTTTATGATACTTAAAGATTCAATATCAGATTTTATTTCCATATTATAGTCATGATATAGTTTAACTTTAGCAATACAAGATGGAGTATAGAGGTATTCAAATACCTTGCTGTCATTAGTTCCGGCCATCAATACTTGAGTAGGAGTCACATCCG
Source organism: Flaveria trinervia (assembly GCA_025506515.1). NCBI lineage: Eukaryota > Viridiplantae > Streptophyta > Magnoliopsida > Asterales > Asteraceae > Flaveria > Flaveria trinervia. The sequence goes on from CM046451.1 coordinate 44,497,730, forward strand.
GTACCATGAAGCTCTAGTCAACCTCTTGAGCTACAACAGATGTATGTTGTTTAGTTGACTTCTCAATGGCTTTAGGTGTAGCAGGATGTGTGGAGGCTTGAGAGGTTTTCGGATTTGATTTGGGAGCCTTGCATTCCCTAGCAAAATGACCAAGTTGGTTACAGTTGTAACATTTCACCTTTGTCTTGTCAAACCCAAACTTGGTGTTAGTTGGGTTTTGGGGAAACTACCTTCTAGTTCTTTTAAAGAACTTTTTCGCCTTGTAAGTTAATAAAGCCATCTGTTGGACAAGGTCCATGTACTCAACATCATGTAGGCTTAAATATTCTAGATCATCAAAGCAGAACTGAAAATAAGTAGGATGCCCATTTCCTGAGACAAAGCACAACTATCCTAGAAAGGACTCGACTGAGCCTGTTGAGACCTTGGAGTCTCAGGGAATGTTATGTATGGCCTAGAAGAACAGGATGGCTGCTGGGAGTAAGTCAGGTATTGCTGAGGTTGGGGGAGGGGGTCTTGAGCCTCAGCGACCATTAAAGCGTTGCTAGTAGGAAGGCTTGAGGGTCTGCTCACCTGGTGGCCTATCTTGTTTTCCATCTCTACATGGTATCCATCAAGGATTCCATATAGTTCAGTCATGATGAGGGAGTTCATGTCTTCTGTCCTCTTGGTAGAGACATCTTTTAATTCAAGAGCTGTTCCTACAGACTGAAGGGAAGAGATAAGATCCATATACCTAAAGTATTGCAGGCAAAGGGTCTCTCCATCAATATAAGTGAAATTCTCAAATTATTGCTTTAGGGAATCTTTCTTAGAGTCAATGGAGCTAGCATACATCTGAGACAAAGCATCAAAGAGTTCTTTGGCTAATTGACAATGCTCATAACCCACCATGATGGAATTGGGTATGATAGTCATAAGAATACTCATTGCTTTTCTGTCAATCTCTAGTAGCTTGAGTTCTTCATCAGAATAGTTTTTAATAGCCATCTCTATCATAACACCATTTCTAGCCGGTGCTGCAACATTTGGCTTGTAAGGGGCATAGGTGATAGATTTCCACATCATTTTGTCTTGATACATAATGAAACCTTCCTTCCGTCTTCTCTAAGATCTGATATTCTTAGGGGTGATGATGGGTGCTTTAGACATTTTTCCCATTTCACCTTTAGAGGAATTCTGATTGAGGGCCATTTTGAGTGTGGTGAAAGAATGAGTAAAGAAAAGGTTGATTTGGATAGTAAGATCTCACAATCAAGAGCCTAGGAAGCTCTGATACCAATTGCAGGATTGGTATTGGTCACTCAACACTAATGTTTTCTCTCAAACTCATTAAATCACACTCAGTTATATGATGCAAAATCCCTCTAAGAGTTGATAATAATATACTAAGTAATCAAAGCACAAGAAGATAATTTTCAAGATACTTGTTTATATTACTTCTCAACTCAAAGTATTACAAGATTCTTACAAGCATATTACATGAGTTACAATAATAAACTATATATACTACTACCTACGACTGGATATACTTTGATACTAGCTAGAAACCTATGACTAAAGCAAATACTACATTACTAAAGATAAGGTATCTTAGATAAAATACTATCTAAGATTTGGTAGTCATGACATGTCCATGACTTACCTTTTGTCACCAACTAAAGTTGGTAACTGTACTAACTGATAAGAAATGAAAAGTGGAATAAAGTATGGTAACTACATGGGTGTGGAAAGCACCACATAGTATTTCAGATATTTACAGCAGAGTGTCTATAGGACCATACTTATGTCCACTGGTTCATAGTAGTTTCTTCTAAAGGTTAATTGGCTTCCGAAGAACTTGTTCTTCCGAAGCCACTTATACTTCAAAAGAGGCTACTTCTTTCGAGTCTTGAGACATTCTTCAGGCCTTCATACTTTGGAAGTCATTGTCTTGATTCTTCTAAGTGGTGAACATCAGAAGAAGGAAGATTTGTCTTTGGAAGTTGGAGTTTCTCTTCGGAAGCTCTATCAGACCCAACCTTCGAAAGTTCAGCATTTTCCTTCGGAAGTTTAGCATTTGCCGCACCAAAATTGTCTAAGTGTTAGTTTTGGTTACACCAGCCTTACTTGATCCAACATGGGACTTCACATCCTGAGTAGTTTGTGCGGGGGTTTGTTTGGATCTTCTTGAGTTGGTGAGGGTGATTTGTGGCTGTGTGGGTGGTGCAGATGTAGAAGGTGTGGGTTCAACATTGACTGGTGTTGCCAAGTTGTCACCTTGAGCAATATGCTCTAACATTTTTAGGACCAGGGCTATTTCTACCCTTGAGAAGCCAATAGTGGTTCTCATAGTGTTAAATATGTTAGGCTTCATCTGTCCCAGTTGAAGAGTGTTACCCCTTCCCTTTAACTGTGAGCCTCATTCACAATTAAGAATGTGTTGAACATATTTAGGGAACATATAGTACTCTAAGGAGTCCAAGTTAGTAAGCAAGTTTGTGTAAATAAACTAGGAGTACTTGAACTTAACCCTTTGAACCAACCCATGGATTATAAAGGATAAGTCCTCAGGAATTTGTTCCTAACCTCCATGTTTGTTAGATAAAGAATTATGACCAGAAGAAGGAGGTACTTCCATTAAGAGGAAACCTTATCCTTCTTGATGGTTCTTACTTAGTAGTCCCCTTCATAACCCATCTACCAGAATAAGCTATTTACAATAGATTTAGGAAAAAAATCTTTTCTTTTTCATCATCTAGCCTCATATGAGGGTTAAAGGTGGTTGGAGTGATGAAAATTGTCTCCCCCTGCATTGTGGCTAACAGTGCCTTCTCACCGTCCAAGATGACCTCTTGGAAGGTGCAGGACCGGTGAAGGATGGTCACTTACAATACAACAACACAAAGAGAAGAGTAACTTAACTTAATCAAACAGTGAAACTATATTAACCAAAAAAGATGATACAAAGAACACAAGTAAGAATAAGATAGAACACAAGAACAAAATACACAAGGAGATGGTTTTCAAGATTGCAGTATATTGCTTTCTCAAGTTTTATTACAAGTGTTACAAAGCATAAAAGAAAGTTACAAGAACATGAGATACTTATACTACATCCTACAGCCGACCATACTTTGAAGGCTAGCTGAATACAATTGACTAGACACAAAACAAAATCAATTGTAGAGTCAAAAGGTAGATAGCCTTTTGACTAGTGACAATGACATGCCATAGCTCACATCCTTATCTATTACAAAAAAGGATACAGTACATGAAGTAGAAAGTTATAGACTCAAGACCTCAATGTACAGTTACCAAAAGTATGGACCTTTTCACCAACTCATTTAAGTTGGTGACTTTACAGAGTTGCAGCGAAAGGGGTCCAGCTTGATGGAAAAGTACATCTGATAAAGCATGTTGTTAAAAGTCTTCGGAAGAAATCTGTCTTCAAGTGTTGGCTTCGGAAGACTTTGTCTCTAAAGCTTCGAAAGACTTCATCTTTGGCTTTGTAAGGTATTGGTCTTGGCTTCAGAAGATTTCACACTTAGAATATTTCAGTACTTGTGTGCATGCATGCATAAAGACTTTGGGTGTTTGGTTGCTTTAGCCTCTTCATATAATCTCTACAAACTCCCCTAGGCTGATGCTACCAAAACACTTAAAGACCTCAAATAACAATCCTCATCAGGATAATGACCAGCCCTTTCTTCATAAGATGATCAGGATCCTTCAGACTATCAAAGTGTCTACTCATGTCAAAAAGATCATGTAGAGGCAGATTGAACATGTCTTTCCAAGTGTAGACATTCTCAATGCCATGATCTCTAATGACATGCCACCTTTCTGGATTTGTAGTGTGTGTCCAGGACAAGATGGGTCTTTCTGATGCTAGTGTATGTAGCGTTCTCTAGCTGCACATCCTCAGGATGTTCTGACTCATCTTGAGGTTCAGAAAAGGATGTTTCTTTCTTCTTCTTTGGCTTTGGTTTAAAAGCCATCCTTTTCTTTCTCTTTGTTCCTTTTAACTGAGAAGACTGGCCTGCAGCACCTGATTGATCTTCATTGTCTTTCTCAATTGGGTCTTCCACTCTCACAAGTTTAGAATAAGAGGGAGTCTGACCCTGCTGTGGATCAGAAGATGAAGCTTGCTGAGACTTAGTAGGAGGTCCAGGTTGTGTTGTCTCTGGTTGTTCAACCTTAACCTCCACTTCAGGTGGAGCTTGACTTGGAGGTGAATGTAAGTCTATCAGTTCTCCACTCTTTATTTTCTGCTTGATCACCCTGATATGCTCATCCATAGTGGATAGAGACATGGGACCAAGTCTCCTTTTGGAGAATCCATACAGCTTCAAAAAGCTCATCATCCTCTGCCTGTCGGCAGATTTATTCATGCTCTTCTGGATGATGGCTCTGACTCAGCAGCTTCTTCCCTTAACTTCTTTTTAGTTGTCTTTCTTTCCTTGACTACCTTAAGTTCAAGTTGTTTTAAATACTCAAACTTAACATAGGCATAGGGTAAGGGAAGAAGTGCTTCGGCCTGATAGATGTTGGATTCAGATGCCCAAGACACATAGAACATTGATGCGGTTAGTATGTCATGATCCAAGTCGGGTTATACCCAATAACAAGCTTTGCAAACACAAAAAAATATTCAATTGATGATATGATCATGCAATTAAATAATAACACCAAATTTAGAAAATGGGTTTTCTAAATAAGTTGCATATGAGATGGAACAACTTATTAGGATATTTTGTTCATGATTATTATTTGTAATGTTATTTAAATAAGTTAGATAACATCAAATAATAAAAGGGGTTTATAACTTATACAATTAAATAGTTAATTGTATAAATATTATATGACTAGTTTTATATATTATGTATGTGTGTTTAAGAGGGAAAATCCCTTTCCCTTAAAAATTTTCGGCCGCCCCACTCCAAGGGGATTGACCCTTTTCTCTCTTGAAGACATACACAAAAAGCATGTCATACACTCCACATTTTGCACCTCTCACATTACATGCAATCTTGAACCAAAACACTCTCCTTTCTCTCTCAAGCTCCACGGCAATTAGCAGCAGATTTGGGGTTTTCTTTTGGTTTTTTTTGGTGTTCATCTCCCTAACAAGAAGAGTGTTTGCACACAAGCTTGGGGTATACAAGCATCATTCAACCCTTCCTTGGTCGTTTTTTGCTGGAGAAAGGTAGTTGTTCACAGCTCTATGTAGCTGTGATTTTATGTACATTAACATATTGTTCATAGCTTGCTTATTCACATATATGATCCTTTTGTTTTGGGTTTGTTTCTTTCGTATATTTGTCACCATAAAACATGAATTTTCAGCTTTAAAATCATGTTTTAAAAAATATATATATCCGCTGCGTTTTCTGAAAGTTTAAAAGGTTAAACTCGTTTTATCTTCCAACAAACCCTACAATGGCATCAAGAGCCGGTTATGTGGATAGCTTGCTTGTTCTTGTCCTTTATAATTGTTTTATGGGACTTTATAACCCTTTTAAGGGCTGCTATATTCTGTTTTGTTGAATCCCCAACTTTCAAGGTTATATTACACATGCTTGTGATTAAACCTTGAAAGATATGTATGTTGATATGTTGTGTTGTTTGGACAATATTTAAACCCGAAATTTTCAGTTTATGTTGGCTGAAAATTCGTGGGTTTTGAGGGGATTCATAGTTATATTTTGGATGATATGATGGATGTTTATATTAGTGCATAACCTAGCCTTTGGCCTTATGTTGTTTGGATGATTGCAATAGTTGTATTGTTTATTCAATGGGGTTGTATATATTTATTCATTTGTGCTTTGTTTAAAATGCATTTTATTTATTATTGGGTTGTAATAAATAGAATAGATGCATTTTCATTTTGCTAGATATCTTGTATTAGGACTTTATATCTTGTAATGTGAAGATGTATGGATTGGAAGCACAAAGGAGAAACATGGAGCATTTTGGATGCGGTTTCAAGTGGAAGGCTTTTGGAAGCTTTCTATGTGTTTTGTTTGTGACCCTTAGGAATGCCTTTGGACCACACTTGTGATGGCAAACAAGTGTGGACCTCTTTAGATGCTATGGTTATGCACATTTGCTATGTTGTTTTGTTTATATTATTGTGGTTGATAGCATGTATGTGATATTTGCTTTAACAAACTTTTCTATGAACTTAACAATCTAATTAAATGGTTCTTAATCATTAAAAGGAAATAAAAGGTTATTAAAATGATTTAATGATTTAATGATTAAAATGGGTTTTAATCAAAGGACCATAGGGTATCTTGTATTTGAAAGCATGCAAGTAGAAGTACATAGAGTTTCTAAACTAAGACTATGAAATCTCTAAATATTTGAAACTATATTTCCAACAAGTTTAACACCGTCGTTTTGCACAACACTTGAGTCATTTGGAAACTCTTAATGGGATAAAGATCACCTAACCATTTAGAGGGAACTTGTGACTTAAGGTGGGGATACCACATTTGTGGGATAAAGGTCACCTAACCACTTATGTTGGTAAACTCACATGTGTGTGCAAGTAGGGTAACTTGATTTGCAAACCATGTTAAATGGATCACCTACAATATGGTTTCCAAATGGTGTTGATGGGATTAACATGCCGACTTTACATATGATGTTTAAAGTCGATCCCATACCTCTAGAAGTTGCAAATGGTTGCAACCATCAATCGTTGACCACCTTATTAATTTAAATCGTGGGATAAAGGTCACCTAACCACAATTTAAATGTAATGTTCGGTTCTAGATTTTAATATAAAAAATGACCTTAAAAGGTATTAATTATTTAAAATTGCAATATCGAAAATACTAAAATAGATCCTTGTTATATTTTGTAGATGGCCACCAATAATGATAATCATGATAATTCATCCACGTCCGCCCAATCATTGCGAGCGATTCTCCAAAAGGAACGTCTAAATCATAATAATTTCATTGATTGGTATCGAAACTTGAGAATCGTTCTCAAGCAAGAAAGACGATCATATATTTTAGACGACCCTATCCCCGATCAACCTTCTGAGGATGATGAGGAGGCCTATAACGATTGGCTAAAGTACACTGAGGACTCCGTCCAAGTGTCTTGTCTCATGCTAGCGAGCATGAATCCGGATCTCCAAAAGGAGTATGAACATCACGGAGCTTATGACATGATAACCCAGCTGAAGGAAACGTTCCAACAGCAAGCAAGGTTGAGCGCTTCGAAACGGTTCGAGCACTCCATGCATGTCGTATGGACGACAACCAATCGGTTTCATCTTATGTACTTAAGATGAAAAGCCACATTGACCACCTCGAAAGGCTTAATTGTCCTGTCTTGAAGGAATTGGCCACAGATTTGATCCTCAATGGCCTTACCAAGAAGTTCGAGACATTCGTGTTGAATTACAACATGAATGCTTGGGATAAAAGCATTGGTGAGCTTCACTCAATGCTTAACACGGTTGAGGCGGCCATGGGTAAAAGGGTTTTACCCGTTCTCACCATCAATGAAGGTGGGAACAAGAAAAGGCCTCATCCCACACACAAGGCAAAGGTTGCCAAGGGCAAGAGACCCGTATGGGGAAAAGGGAAAGGGGTGGTAAGGGTGCCACCCAAACTACAGGAGAAGAAGCAAAAGGTTGCTACTAATGACCCATGCTTCAAGTGTGGGGAGATTGGACATTGGGCAAGAAATTTTCCCGTCCATCTCCAAGAGTTGAAAGCAAAGAGGGATGCTGGGCAAACCTCATGTACAATATACATGATCCATATTGATTTAAACATGATATCCTCTAACACATGGGTATTAGATACCGGATGTGGAACTCACATTTGCAATTTGTTGCAGGGGTTCAAAAAAGTAGTGACTTCAAGAAAGGGGATGTTAGCCTCTACATGGGCAATGGGGCTAAAGTTCAAGTTGAAGCCCGTGGGGACTACATCTTGAAACTTCCAAATGGTTTGGAAGTAATTTTGAACAATGTTTTGTATGCTCCTAGTTTGACTAGGAATATTATTTCTGTAGCCCTATTAAAACAATTTGGATATGTATTATCATTTGTTGGAAAAGATATTCATGTTTCTTTAAATGATATGTTCTATTTTAAAGCTATTCCCATTAATTGTATTTATGAATTAGTTCATGAAAATACTTTAAATAGGTCATTGTACCAACTAGCACCAAGAAACTCAAGTTGGATTTGAGTGATACCTATCTTTGGCATTGTCGTCTTGGTCATATAAACAAGAAAAGAATTCTAACACTACAAAAGAATGGTCTTTTAAAAACAAGTGAATGTGATTCATTTGATGTGTGTGAGTCTTGTTTACAAGGTAAAATGACTAAGGCACCCTTTAGTGGGACTAACGAAAGGGCAAAAGATTTGTTAGGAATCATACATTCGGATGTATGTGGTCTTTTAAGCCTATGACTAGAAAGGTGAAAGATACTTTATTACCTTTACCGACAATTATAGTCGCTATGGGTATGTGTACCTGTTAAGACACAAAGATGAAGGTTTTGAAATGTTCAAGATCTTTCAAAATGAGGTACAAAATCAACTTAACAAGTCGATTAAAGTTCTCCGCACCGATAGAGGAGGTGAATACCTAAGTGATGCTTTACAAGATCATCTTAGGAGTTGTGGGATTGTCTCACAACTCACTCCACCTGGAACACCACAACATAATGGTGTGTCTGAGAGGAGATCGAACCTTATTGGATATGGTCCGATCTATGATGCTAGAAGCACATTACCTCTATCATTTTGGGGTTTCGCTTTGCTCTCCGCGGCCCGTATTCTAATTATGGCCCCAACCAAAACGTGGAAAGACACCCTTTGAAATATGGCATGGAAGAGTTCCATCCCTATCATATTTAAGGGTCTGGGGTTGTGAAGCTTATGTTAAGACTCCCACCCCAAACAAATTGGAAGTCCGATCCACCAAGTGCATCTTTATTGGATATCCTAGAGATTCTATGGGATATTATTTTTATGATCCACTAGAACAGAAGGTGTTTGTTACTAGAAAGGGTGAGTTCTTAGAAGCAAAGTTCCTTATGGAAGGAACTAGCAGTAGAACAGTGGATCTTGAGGAGGATCAAGAACCACAACCCGATGCACGTTTGGTTGAAACTAGCACTCAACATGAGGATGTTGAAGATGATCAAGTGGTTGATCAATACACACAAAACGCTCGCAGAAGTGGTAGAACTAGTAATCCACCTGAAAGATACGGATTTTTCATGGATGGATGCTATGTGGTAGATTCAGATGAACCAACCACATACCATGATGCAGTGTCCAATTCCGATTGTGACAAATGGCTCGAGGCCATGAGCGTTGAGATGCAATCCATGCATGACAATCAAGTATGGGACTTGGTTGTACCACCTCTTAACTCCGAAGTAGTTGGAAGCAAGTGGGTTTTCAAGAAGAAAACCGATATGCATGGAACTTGATACTTATAAGGCTAGACTTGTAGCAAGGGTTTCACTCAAACTCAAGGGGTTGATTATGATGAAACCTTCTCATCTGTTGCGATGCTAAAGTCTATAAGGATATTGTTTGCCATAGCGGCTCATTATGATTATGAGATTTGGCAAATGGATGTCAAAACCGCTTTCCTAAATGGATATCTTGAGGAAGATGTCTATATGGTTCAGCCTGAAGGTTTTGTCGATCCAAACTTCCTGATAAAGTATGCAAGTTAAAGAAATCAATCTATGGATTGAAACAAGCATCGAGAAGTTGAATCACCGTTTTGATGAAGAAACAATTAAATTCGGATTCATCAAGAACGCTGACGAAGCTTGTGTATATAAGAAAGCTAGTGGGAGCATCATCACTTTCCTAGTATCGATGTTGATGACATACTACTATTTGGAAACGACATTCCAACCTTGGAAGGTGAAAAACCTGGCTTGGAAGTTGTTTTTCCATCAAGGATCTTGGTGAGGCTGCCTATATTCTGGAATAAAGATCTATAGGGATAGATCAAGCGGAGATTAGTTTAAATCAAAGTGCATACATTGATAAAATCTTGAAAAGGTTCAAGATGGAGAACTCTAAGAAAGACAGTACCTATTTAAAGAGGAACGATATTGAGTACGACTCAATGTCCTAGCTCAAAGGATGAGCAAGATAAAATGAAGGCAATCCCATATGCATCTGCTATTGGATCCATCATGTATGCAATGATATGCACTCGACCGGACGTGTCATGCGCCTTAAGCATGACAAGCTGATACCAGCAAAATCCTAGAAACAGTCATTGGATGGCTGTTAAGAACATACTTAAGTACCTAAGGAGGACAAAAGATATGTTCCTAATCTATGGATCTGGTGATGAGGAACTCGTTGTAAAAGGTTACACGGATGCGAGTTTCCAAACCGATCGTGATGATTCACGGTCACAATCGGGATATATTTTCATTCTGAATGGAGGAGCAGTCTCTTGGAAGAGCTTCAAACAAGATGTGGTGGCTCTATCAACTACAGAATCAGAATACGTCGCTGCCTCATTGGCAGCTCAATAAGCTGCATGGTTGAAGAAATCCATTGCCGATCTAGGGGTTGTCCCTTCCATTCAGGACCCCCTAGAGATCTTCTGTGATAACGAGGGTGTGATTGCCCAGATCAAGGAACCTCGTGCTCATCAAAAGACTAGGCATATTGAGTGGATATTCAACTACATATGAGATGAAGTTGAAAAAAGAAAGATATGTATTCGCAAAGTTCACACAGATTAAAACATTGCAGATCCTCTCATGAAGCTCCTTGGAAGGCAAAGCATGAAGGTCATAGTTGTGCCAAGGACTTCGATATTCTAGTGATTGGATTTGATCTGTAAATTTTGTATTTGGATATGTGGAACTTTGTATTATTTGAATAAAAAATTTGTTTATAATGTTTCAATTAATGTTTCAATTTAGCATGTTTAATCCATGAGTAAATTGTTTACTCTAAACATCCATAGTCGTTCAGACTTGTGGGAACAAGTGTGAGGGTAAGATTATTATGAACTTGGATTGGTTGATATTCATAAAGATGAATATAGAGCAATGGGTTGCTGCCAAGGTTCATAGATATTTGTGGGATACAAATATTGGACTAACCCGCATCTCAAATTTTACTACATGGAATCTTATTGATTGATCATAAGTAAATTTGAGTAAAGGCGAATATCATTTGGTATCCTCAGACCTGAGATACATATTGGGTTTTGATATTCACCAAGTGTCATACCTTGATCTGTTTATCCACTGTTCTGAAATAATGAACAGTACATGAGACTATGTTCAGATGTGACACAAGGTGATTGTGAGAAATGTATGTAGTCAAGATGGGATTTGTTCCTCTTATTCGTTGAGAGTAAGATGTCTAAGGCCTGGATAAGTTAAATCAACAGGAATGATCACTTTGTGTCCTTGGATTTAACATGACATCTGTAACAAAAGGATAGATGATCAATTCACCTAAATCATTTCAAGTAGGATACTTGAATGGGATGATGTTATTGAATGGCTATAAGTCATGTGTATTAAGGGTAGTAAACTGTTGTTAGGCGGTATTTACTGCTTGCATCAATCTTCTATGAATCTTGTGCAAGTGGGAGATTATGGATTCTATATGCCCAAGACACATAGAACATGATGCGGTTAGTATGTCATGATCCAAGTCGGGTTATACCCAATAACAAGCTTTGCAATCACCGACAATTATTCAATTGATGATATGATCATGCAATTAAATAATAACACCAAATTTAGAAAATGGTTTTCTAAATAAGTTGCATGTGAGATGGAACAACTTATTAGGATATTTTGTTCAGAATATTACTTAGTGTTATTTAAGTTAGTTAGATAACATAAGTAATAAAAGAGTGTATAAGTTATACAATTAAAAGTTAATTGTACAAACTTACAAGGGACTAATTTATAACATTGCTAGATTAAAATTTGGGGGGAAACTTTATCTAGAGGACAATTTCGGCCGCCCCACCCTCTCCAATGAGAGGGTTTTACCTTCTTGAAAACAAAAGAACTTGGAACTAGTCTAACACTCAACCATCTCATCTAACACACACATGCAAAACAGAATTTTCGAGCTCCTTCTCTCTCTCAAGGTTCTCGGTTTTTCAGCAACTTTTGAGAGGATTTGGAGTCACTTTTGGTGTTCATCTCCCTAACAAGAACAGGTGTTTGCATATTAGCTTGGGGTATACAAGCTTGAGGGGTCCTTTCCTTGGAGCCTTGGCCGAATTTAAGCATCCTACATCCTTTCTTGGTCGACTTTAAGCTGCTTGAAAGGTAGTTATTCACAGCTCTATGTAGCTGTGATTTTATGTACATTTACATATGTTTCATAGCTTGCTCATTCACATATAATGATACTTTGATTTTGGGTTTGTTTTAACATTTATATTGTCACCATAAGAACATGAAATTTCAGTTATATAATCATGTTTCTTAACTTATTTCCGCTGCGTTTTTCTGAATGTTTAAGAGGTTAAACTTTGGTTTTATGAACAACAAACCCAACAATGGCTACTTGTTAAGACACAAAGATGAAGCTTTTGAAATGTTCACATCTTCCAAAATGAAGTAGAAAATCAACTTAACAAGAAAATAAAAATTCTCCACACCGATAGAGGAGGTGAATACCTAAGTGATGCCTTTAGAGATATCTTTGAAGTTACATTGACTCACAACTATCTCCACCTCGAACACCACAACACAATGGTGTGTCCGAGGGGAGAAGTCGAACTCTATTGGATATGGTTTGATCTATGTGCCTCTATGATTTTGGGGTTTCGCTTTGCTCTCTACGGCCCGTATCTTGAATATGGCCCCAACCAAGAAAGTGGAAACGACACCTTTTGAAATATGGCATGGAAGGGTTCCATCACTATCATATTTAAAGGTATGGGGTTGTGAGGTTTATGTTTAGGCTCCCACCTCAAACAAGTTAGAAAGCCATTCCACTAAGTGTATCTTCATTGGTTATCCTAGAGATTCTATGGGATATTATTTATATGATCCAATGGAACAAAATGAGTTTGTTGCCAAGAAGGCTGAGTTCTTAGAAGCTAAGTTCCTTACAGAAGGAACTAGCGGTAGAATAGTGGATCTCAAGGAGGATCAAGAACCTCAAACCGATACACATTTGGTTGACACTAGCACTCAACATTAGGATGTTGAGGGTGATCAAATAGTTTATCAATACACACAAAACGTTGGAAGATCTAGTAGAATTAGCAATCCACAAGAAAGATATGGATTTTTCGTGGATGGATGCTATGTGGTAGATTCCGATGAACGTTGAGATGCAATCCATGTATGACAACCAAGTATGGGACTTGGTTGAACCACCTCTTAACTCCAAGATAGTTGGAAGTAAGTGGGTTTTCAAGAAGAAAACCAATATGCATGGAAACTTGGATACTTATAAAGCTGGACTTGTAGCAAAAGGTTCCACTCAAACTCAAGGGGTTGATTATAATGAGACCTTCTCACCGGTCGCAATGCTAAAGTCTATTAGGATATTATTTGCCATGGCTGCTCATTATGATTATGAGATTTGGCAAATGGATGTCAAAACTGCTTTTCTAAATGGATATCTTAAGGAAGATGTCTATATGGTTCAGCCTGAAGGTTTTGTCGATCAAAAACATCCTAACAAAGTATGCAAGTTGAAAAAATCAATCTATGGATTGAAACAAAAATAAAAAAGTTGGAACCACCGTTTTGATGAAGAGATAATTAAAATTGGGTTCATAAAAAACGTTGATGAAGCATGTGTATATAAGAAAGCTAGTGGGAGCATCATCACTTTCCTAGTATTTTCTGTCGATAACATTCTGCTATTTGGAAATGACATTCCAACCTTGGAGGGTGTAAAAGCCTAGCTTGGAAGCTGTTTTTCCATTAAGGATCTTGGTGAAGCCGCCTATATTTTTGGAATAAAGATCTAAAGGATAGAACAAGGCGGTTGATAGGTTTGAATCAAAGTGCATACATTGATAAGATCTTGAAAAGGTTCAAGATGGAAAAGTCTTAGAAAGATACCATACCTATCGATAGAGGAACGACATTGAGTAAGACTCAATGTCCAAACTCAAAGGATGAGCAAGAAAAAATGAAGGGTATCCCGTATGCATCTGCCATAGGATCCATCATGTATGGAATGATATGCACTAGGCCGGACGTGTCATGTGGCTGTTAAGAACATACTTAAGTACCTAAGGAGGACCAAAGATATGTTCCTAATCTATGGATATGATGAGGAGGAACTCGTAGTAAAAGGTTACAAGGATGCGAGTTTCCAAAGTGATCGTGATGATTCACGATCACAATCGGGGTACATTTTCATATTAAATGGAGGAGTAGTCTATTGGAAGAGCTCTAAGCAAGATGTGGTGGCATTATCAACTATAGAGTCAGAATACATCGCCGCTTCATTAGCAGCTAGAAAGCTGCATGGTTAAACAAATTCATTTCCGATCTAAGGGTGGTCCCTTCCATTCAGGACCCCCTAGAAATTCTTTGTGATAACGAGGATGCGATTGCTCACATCAAGGAACCCCGTGCACATCAAAAGTCTAGGCACATTGAACGGAGATCCAACTACATAAGGGATGAAGTTGAAAAGGGAAAGATATGTGTTCGGAAAGTTCATACGGATCAAAAAATTGCAGATCCACTCACGAAGCTTCTTGAAAAGGCAAAGCATGAAAGTCATACTTGTGCCATGGGACTTTAATATTCTAGTGACTGGATTTGATCTTTATTTTTGTATTTAGTTACTGTAACCCTTTATTACTTGAATGAGTTAATTGGTTATAATGATTCAACTAATATTCTTATTTTGCATGTTTAAAATCCATGAGTAAATCATTTACTCAGAACGTCCATTGTCGTTCATACTTGTGGGAACAAGTATGAAGGTAAGACTATTATGAACTTAGATTGGTAGATATTCATATGGATGAATTTTGAGAAAAAAGTTGCTGCCAAAGTTCATAGAGAGTTGTGGGATACAAATATTGGATTGACCTGCATCTCAAATATTACTACATGGAATCTTCCTGATTGATCATAAGTAATTTTGAGCAAATACGAACATCATTTGGTATCCTCTGACCTAAGATACATATTGGGTCTTGATATTTACTGAACATTATACTTTGACTTAGTTCTTCGCTGTTTAGAAACATGGAAGTACATAAGTCTGAGTTCAGGTATGATATAAGGTAATTGTGAGAGGCGTATGTAGTCAAGATTGGATTTGTCCCTCTTATTCATTAAGAGTAAGATGTCTAAGGGCTGATGAAGTTAAATCAATGGAGAATGATCACTCTGTGTCTCTGGGATTTAACTTGACATCTGTGACAAAAGGGTAGATGATTGATTCACCTAAAACATTTCGAGTAAGGTACTTGAAGGGGATGATGTCATTGAATGGCACTTTTTCATACGTATTAAGGGTAGTAAACCATTGTTAGGTGGTATTTACTACTTGCATCAATCTTTTTTGAATCTTGTGCAAGTGGGAGATTGTTGGATCTTGTATGCCCAAGACACATACAAGATTAATGTGCTCAGTACGTTATGATTCAAGTCGGGTCATACCTAATAACAAGCTATACAAACACCAATAAATATTTATTTGTTGATGAGATCATACAAATAAATATTGACACCAATTTAGAAAATGGGTTTTTTAAAACATTGCATTTGATATAGAACAATTTATATGGATAATTTGTTCATGAGAAATTATTTGTATCATTATTTTTAGTAAGTTAAATAATAACAAATAATAATGTGTTTATTTTATAAAATTAAAAGATGTTTTAATGTGTAAGTTTTTTTAAGTTAAATAATAACAAATAATAATCTTATGGGTTGAATGTATAAGTTTTTTTAAAAAAATTCAAAATGGGGGGAACCCATTTGAATGGATTTCGGCAGCCTAGGGTGGTCCAATCCAAGAGAGTTTTTGGCTTGGTTAATGAAGACTTTAATCCTCCTTGCACTCAACCAAAAACACACACACTCTATTACACACACACATTGCAAAGATACTCTCTCCAAAAGCCTAAAAATTTTCGGATCTAAGGGAAAAGAAAGCTGAAAATTTCGGATTTTGGCTAAACTTGAAGAATCTCTTGGATGATTTTCGGGTTCATAAAAAGGAGTTGGGTCTTCGTGTTCTACTACCTAACAAGTTAGGTGTTTGCTAAGTCTTGTGGGTATACAAACTTGAGGCTTTGTCTCTTGGGGGCTGGACATTCAAGAGCATCATCTTCTTTATCTCATCCATACTTCATCATCTTGTTCTTGAAAGGTAGTTTCAAGAACACCCTATGGTTGTATTTTCGTTTTTGATAGCATTTCATTTCATATATACATATGATCCTTGTTCTTGGGTTTTGTTTTTTGTTTAAAAATGGTCCAAATTTCAGATTGTTAACAACATGTTTAAACCCTAATATCCGCTGCATTTTTATAGTTTAAATGGTTAAACTAGCTTTGATTAACATGTTACAAAACCTAACAAATGTTGCAGTTGTTGATTGTTGGAGTGAAAGCTTGTGCTTGGTTGTGAAGATGACTGACCCTGAGAATTCCTATGGAAATGGTTGTTGTTTCTTCTAGGCGCATCACATTCTCTAGAGAAGTGGCCAGTCATACCACAGTTAAAACCCTTTTCCATGGATTTGTCATATTGAAGTTTGGTGTTTTCATTGTGGCTAAGTTTTCTCCTTTTTCTGAAGAACTTCTTGGCTCTCATTGCAATCATAGCCATTTGCAATTGTAGATCCATTTCTACCACATCATCTGGATCCATTTCTTCTAAATCTTCTTGATCAAATGAGTAGAAGTGAGTCTACCTCCCAAGTAAGCTTCAAAGCTAGCAACAAAGGCATTGTAAGTTGCCTTTTGCTCTTATGATCTTGGGTCTTCAGGGGTAGTTGAGGGAGTTGTTGTGAACCCTGTTGGTAGAGATGATGTTGAAGGCTTGTTTGTTGATGGAGCAGCAATGAAACAGGTTGTCTTCACCTGATCTCTTGAGGAGAGAAAATCATCATCCTTAGTGATGAATGTATTTTCCATAGAGTGAGTGTCTGATGAAAATTTATAAGTTTCAATAATTCAAGGTCCACAAACATTTCTGCTCCTTTCATCAAGTTCAGGAGCTTCTATTTTCGCAATCATGATGTCCAAGTGGTACTCTCTAGATCTAGAGTATTTTTCAGCATTGTAACATTTGTTTCCAACTTTTAAGAAGATCATGAAGTATCTTCTTGTTCAGTTCTTTGACTTTGTATGTTATCTCCATGATCTCTAAATCATTCACCAGTTGCATAAATCTATGCAGCTGTTTAGAGATTGACTCCCCCTTAGAGTGATAAAAGTTTCATATTGTTTAACAAGCTTGTCCATGTTAATTTCAGGCACTTCACTGCTGCCTTCACACAATATCTGTAGTGCATTCCAAACAGCTTTAGCAGTTCTATACTTTTCTAGACCTTTTAGCACATCCATTTTCAGGGCTTGAGTGAGTTTAGAATAAGCTTTGAGATCAAATTTTATGTTCTTGTAGTCATCATCATCAAGTGTGAGATCCTTAATAGGTATTCTTGAGGTTTTGTATAATGCAGCTTGATCAGCTAAAAGAGTCACAAGCATGTGAGGGCCTTTTCATATTGAAATCCAATACTCAGGATCAACACGTATAATATAATACATGAATCTGATTTTCCATTGCTTAAACCCAGATTTGTGTTTAAGCATGGGAGGTTTTGGAGTATGACCAAGTTTAGTGAAATTATGAGAATCCATTTTAATAAGCTATTTTTAACTTGTTTGAATAATGATTAGATTTATTTTTAAGTTCAACTAGTCCAAATAGTCCAAAACAAGCTTATGTATAAATAGATCTACTGATGTTTATATGTTTCTGTTGTAATTTTTATAGTTGAGCAACTATTCATAGATTTGTATTTCTTAAAGGTAAGTACGGATGAACAATGACTATTAAGTATTTCAACAGATATTCTACTTGTATAGAAAATGGAGGTAGTCGAACACTCTATGAGCAACTCAATCACCAGATCAATCGAGTTCAGCTTAGATATAAGTAGGTTTGTAGAAGAAACGAGAGCCAAGGCTCTGATACCAATTGACTGGGTGTGAGTGATATTCTCCATTGATGTGAATCAACAAGAATTGAATATGATGATTAAGTCAATTATTGTAAGGCGGAATCAAACAATCACAAAACATTGAATACAAGAAATACTCATAAATGCTCTTTGTATTAATGGAGGTGAAAACAGTTACAATAATGCTAAGGTTTGAGCATAAAAATAGTAACAATCCACCTTGTGAACATAAGACTAAACAAAATATTCTGATTTTCTATAATGTCTATCAAAGGTCCCCTCACATACGAGGTTTTCTAGTCTATTTATAAGCTGACAAGATGCCTTTTAAAAAATGACTAAACTACCCCTGACCTATACATTAGAGAACTAGTTTAAGTACAAAAGTCTTCATCTACATTTCTTTTATTCTTCAGCACTAGTGTTTGCTCAAGAGTATTGACAAATGCGGATGAACAAACACTTATGCGCATTTGTTGCTGGACATCTACATTAGTAAATGCGGTTGTACAAAGTACTTATCAACATTTGTTTCGGCTATCCGCATTTGTTAATGCGGAAGAACAAAAACTTGTCAGCATTTCTTCTATGTTCATCAGCATATATACAAATGTTGTTAGCCGACACTTGTATTCTATTCTCTTTGCAGATTCTTCATCCGCATTACTTCTTGGACTTGTGTGATTTTCAGCAGAACAACTATCAACCCACCACTTGAATTGGCATTTATGATCCTTTTAGGGTCGAACACTCTTCATGTTTAGTATCTACTACAGCCTCAAATATTCCTTCTTCATTACATCCTGCGGTTGTAGCTTCTTCAGCACATGCACTTGCCTGCGGGACTTGTCTCGTTAAGTCATGCACGCCCATTCTCATGTCATCTTCTTCCCGAACCTTCTGGCCAGTTCCCTCACTTCAGCCAACAGGCTTGCCTCTTTGCGTGTTTCCACTCTAGCCCTAGCTTTTATGTGATTCTCACCAAACACAAGTAAATCCTCATCACATAAAGCAAAAATCTACACAGGATCAAACTGTTAGTATCTAGTCTTATCACATAAAAATCTACATAGGATCAAACAGTCAGTATCTAGTACCATCCTTCAGTCTAATCATCGCCTCCCCAGTATTATTATTATCATAAAACCATTTCTCAAATGTCTGCATCTTTTGGGGGAGGGGATTAGGCAACCTCACCCTGCTCACAGCCTTAGGGGGTTTCATCCTCATCATTATCCGACCTTTCCCAGTCTCCCAATCTTTGTCTTTCTTTGATCTCCTTCTTTCTGCCTTCATATACCTAAAGGCCTCAAAGTTATCATTCATCCCTAGCTTTATTTCTTCCTCCAGCATCTTGGCCCGCTCAATCAAATTAAAATTAATCATTAGCATCACAACTAATCTCCTTAAATACCATTTAGGCAAGGTCTTAAATGCCTTGCTTTTATGCAAGTAAGTAATCCCTCCCCCTCTCCTTTTAATCATAAACATTTTAAGGTCGATGTTGTATTTCCATCTAATGATCTTCTTGTTAGTTTCCTTCTTGCTCGGCCGCTATATATTTTGATATAAAGGGGTTAACTTTTCAACCTCCTTCTCCCTCACAAAGCACTCTTCCATTGACATCTTAAACACATCTCCTTCATCCGAGCCCTTCTTGGCCACATAAATCAATGGTCGCTCATCCACCTGATAATATTCAGGTTCAGAGTCATAATATACAAGTTGTTCATCCTCCTCCTCTTCATCAATCGACCCCTTCTCAGTTAACTCTCTCACAACTTCATTACCTCCTAAATCAGTGTCTATATTCAGCCCAATGTCAACAAAAGTAGCTTCTATCACTTCATCCTCATTCTCCACATTCCCTTTCTTTCTAGCACAAATATCTGTTTCCTCCTTAGCTCTCACACCTAATCGTCTAGTTGTTTCGGTCCTTGCACAACTAGTGCCCTTTCCTGCCCTAGAAGATGTACCCAAATTCAGAAATGGGTACTTAGAAAAATCAGTCATATCATCTAACTCAGAATGAGTTAGCTGATTGGGCAGCCCAGTAGCAGCCTTAAGCTTATTGACTCCAATAAACAGTCTCTTAATTAAATTTTGCTGATCCACCAGCAACTTTGTCATTCCTTCCAATATCTCATCCTTTCTATTCTCTCTCAACTATTGATTGGTCAACTTAGTCTTCATCATGCTCAACTCATTCACTAAAGAAGTGTTGAGGTTCTTGATCACATCCTCATCTAACCTTGTCCTCTCATCCCTTCTTTGGGGCTCAGTCCCCCTTGATGTTTATGCTTTGTCCTCCTCTCAAACTCCCCCTGATACGCCTTTTTCTTGGATAGTCTCTCTTTCTTAGCCCTCATATTTTGTACAATCTCATGAATTTTCTCCCCAAAATCATACTCTGCCTCTTTTGCATATCTTTTCCTTTTCTTTATAGACTCGGTTCTTTTCTCTCTTGTCTCCTCAGCATGCTTGTCTTCAGCGTCAACTACCCTTCTTATATAGTTCCATGTTTCGGTTGGACACATATTCTCCCACAAGTGTGTGATCTTACCATTAATGGCATGCCTTATGGCAAAGTAGTTAGCAAATATCCAAGTTTTCATCTGAACCATTCTATTTATTTCTCCATGTCTCGGTACATTTAGAATCAGATCATCTATCAACATCTGTAGAAATGTTGGATATAACAACCATTTGTCTTTCTTAGGGCCATAACAATCTCGACAATGCAATCAAAAATGAGTTTGGCTATATTAGCCTTCTGTCCACTACAGATTACAATCATAGCTTTGGCCCAATCCAGATTCAACCCATCAGATCTACCCTTTCAGTGATCTAAGCACGTAATGAAGACGTGGGCGATGTGTCTCCATTCCTTGGACAAAGAGGACTTCTTGATCTCCTTTCTTGTCCTAAAAGGAGGGCCCTCATATCCAATGCTACAGAAGGCCTCATAGACCTCCTGGTCAGTCAATATAACCTCCTCTCCAAAGTCTTCTTGGAGTCGGAGCACTAGGGTAATGATATCCACAGTGATCGTAATGTCATTTTCTAGCACTCTTGGGACGATCCTCTATGGATTGGCTCTAGTATCATATTCAGCAGTTCTCTAGAAATATTTGACATGAAGGTCGTGAATGGTGGGAGAGTGCAAAACTACGTAAGCAATGGGTGACTATTAGAGCCAACGAATGCAATATCTAAATCCCGTAGCTTTGGGGTTGGCATCATCGAGAACGGTTGTAATGTTGTTCTGCTCGTCGAACATTAGATTAGCCATTTTATCTGAAAGATAGATGAAACTCATTAGAATGATATGTTAATATGATTAATAATGTTAGGACCGTGTACGTACGGAGTACTAACTGATTCTGCATGTATACCAACTCAAATAGTGAGGAATCCTATTTGATTGGCCATCCAATCAGGGAGAACACAGTTAAGATCAATCTAACGATTAATGAAACGTTATGAATGATTAAAACACTATCAACTATGATTTATGAACTTGGAACAGGTTTTCTTGAGTCTCTAGAGAGCTAGGGTATGATTATGTGCATAGGTATTTGAATTGTTTAGTTTTTCCATGAATTAGGTGGTATTTATAGGTTAAGATTTTCCATTCGTACGACTGAAGCATTAGCATGGTTCTGTCAAGCGACTGAAACATGCAGTTGATCCATCCGCGCGACTGAAGGTCCAGTCGTTTGACTAAGTCAATTTTATGTCTCAATCATGCCACTGATCCAGTCTCCTAGTTCAGTCGTGCGACTCGTCCATTAGCATGAAGTATTCATGCGTATGGTCCATTAGCATGGTCCATTCGCATAAGAACTTCACACGATTAAGTTTGAACATATTTCTCAATCATTATTGACTGAGAACTATATACAATAACCTCAAACCTATATAGTTAGTTCTATATACTATATTACACAATAAACAATGAAATATTAAACATTATAAGCATTAACCACACATTGTATTTCATTCATACTTATTCGGTTACATATATGTAAGACATGAAAGACATTTTACATTAAGCTCCTAAACTAGGTACACATGTATCTACAAACTTCCCCTTGGACCTTGTTTACATCATTGTCTAACATTCTTTATTAGCTCTTCGAATTTCTTGTACTTTTCCTCTCTTGTAGCTCTAGCATGTATCTTAAATGCAAAACAAAGCCTTACAACATTTTCAAACGGAGGGCTTGTACAATGTCTTGCGAATCATAGAATAGTGGCCACTTGTATAAAGTATAAACATCTTCAGCAGACAAGTTAGTCAACCACATTGGGTCAAATACCATGATAGTATCCATTTGGCTCTCCTTTTGTAAGACTGCAAGATCGATGTTGGTCACTAAACACAATGTTTTCTCTCAAACTCACCTAGAACAACACTCGAGTATGAAAAGAATCCATAAGAGTTGATCACAATATAGAAAGTAATATAGAACACAGAAAGTAATTTTCAAGGTACTTTTATATATTGCTTCTCAACTCAATAATACAAGACTCTTACAAGCAGTGGGTACAATGAGTTACAAAGAGAACCTATATATAATACTACCTACAGCCGAATATACTTTGATACCATCTGGGATCCTATAGCTAAAGTCTATACTACAAGACTAAAGTTTAAGGTATCTTGGATAAAGTCTTATCTGACATTTGGTAGTCAGGACATGTCCCTGACTTACCTTTTGTCACCAACTAAGTTGGTAACTTGTACTATCATGAAAAGGTGAACAGTGGAATAAAGCATGGTCAACTATATGGTTCTTTAGGAAGAAGCCATACAGTATTAGAGGTCTGCAGTAGAGTGTCAGAGACAATACTGTGTCCACTGGTTCATAGCAGTGTTTTCCGAAGATAAATGGCTTCGGAAGAGTAAGTACTTCCGAAGCCACTTATACTTCGGAAGAGGCTGCTTCTACCAAGGCTTGGAGACTTCTTCTTTTCATCATACTTCAGAAGTGGTCTGCAGCTTATTCTTCTAAGACTTGAACTTCGGAGTATGCACTTGACTTTGAAATTAGAGTTCTGTCTTCAGAAGTTGATCTTCACTTTGTCTTCGGAAGAACTCTACAACCTTCGGAAGTTCCATATTAAGCTTCAGAAGCCTTTGCATGTAGCACAAAATAACTTAAGTGACATACTTTTGGTTGCATTAGCCTTCTTCTTGATCCAACAAACTCCCCCTAGGCTGATGCTATCAAAACTTCACTTGTCTCGACTTCTCAAAACTTTCAGCTCTAAGGAGAGTAAATATTTGTCTGTCTCCTTGTTCTTCCCTGATGTGGTGCTGAGAAGTTTATACAGATCCTTAGTAGACAGGAAATCCAGTCTGTCACCTTGGATAACATGTACCCTTTGTTGTTCCCCTCTGAAAAGAGTTAGTTGATGGGAACTGTAATCATATTCCTATCGAACTATAGGTTCCAATTCTGGACCCTCCACCATCTGTAGAAAGGCAGTGCCTTTGGTAGGAATCTTTACTTGTCTTCCGATCTTCTCAATCTCAACTCTTCTTCAATTTTGGCTTTTGTAGTTAGCTCAGCTAAGTGAAGGCTGCTAAGATAATTTCTGATGATTGCAGCAGCTTCTGAGTTGGAGGGGTTGGAGAATGGCTTCTCTGCTAACTCAGCAATAACAAACCTGCTGGAGTGTAGCAGAGAGGTTGCATTAAGTCAATTGACTTCGCCATTCTCCCTTTCCACAACAAAGTTGTGAGGATTTTCATCGAACCTCCACTGGACTATTTTCTTTCTACGCATAAGAGACTGACTGGGAATCTTGTCCCATTTCCTCGTGTCTAGCAGAGTCACCAGTTTCCTTCTAAGTTTCTTCTCTTCATCATTTAATGAATCTGAGTTGAGACGTAGAAGTCTAGCTGCCTAGTCCAGTGTTCCTCAAGGTAAATCAAGACATTGATCTCTTGTGAGGGAACAAGAGGATCAATCAAGATAGGTAATGTTAACAAAATCTTCATCACATGAGACATTGCTCAGAGTTGTGCAGTTGATGAGCTTCATCTTGATTACCTTGACCTCCTCAAGAGAGAGATGTTGAGAAGGCTAAGGGGATGGTTGGATGGTTGTTGGGTGGGTTGAGGTTCAGAGGTTCTGGGGAGAGTTTTAGATTGATGGATGGGAATTTTGGTGGTTGAGGTGAAAGAGTGGATGTGGGTAATGGTATGGGTTTAGGGGTGAATGGCTCGGATTTAATGGTGAAGGGTAAGGGTGAGGAATCAGGCTGTGGTTGAGTGGTTGCAGTGAAGGTCATCCCCTTTACCCTTCTATACATCTCTTTCTTCTTCCCAGCCGGATGTCAGCCTTGATTTCATTGACAATCCGTTGGAGTGTCTTCTCAGACATGGGACTCACCTGCCTTCCAGAAAAGCCATGGACCCGAAGATAGTCTTTCATCCAGGCCTTTTCACTGAGCTTTCTCGTTGCAGTGTCCCTAACTTTTTCCTCCTCCTTCTTCTTCTCCCTTGTATTTTCTCTTGCAACCTTCTTTCTTTCTTTCTCCATTCGATCCTGCTCTTTATTGTAGAGCCAGAGGATCGTCTCATCATTGTGTGGAGAGAGCTCTTGAAGATTAAAGCCTCTAGAGAGTAGGAAATTTATCCTGTTTCTCCTTAGTTGCAGTTCAGCCTCCTTCTGTTTTTCTTGTTCTTCTTTCTCCAAGGCCAACCTGGCTTCTTCTTCAAGTTTCAGCCGGGTTGCGTTCTCCAGATTCACCAACTCCTCTAGTGGTAGCAGGAGTGTCTCTTCATTAGCAGCTCCCATTTGGATAAGCTGGTCAATGATCTCTTCCCTTTTCTTATTGTTGACAGCCTCCTGATTGGCTGGAGTTGCTTTTGTGCTGGCAGCTAGCAACTTCTCAGTTGGAAGTCTTCCTTTCTTCTTAAGTTTCTCAATCTTTTTCGCTTCTTGAAGCTCTTCTGTAGTCATCTTTCTTTTCCCTTTATCCTTTGAAGAGCCTGACTATGGTGGTTCTTGGACAGTGGATTATGATTCTGAGAGAGGCAGAGATGGTGTCTCAGATGGAGGTAGATTCAGAAATTCCTCGCTGTTCACCTCAGATGCCATTTCAAGGATTTCATCTGTGATGATCAGTTCCTTGAGCATTTTAAACAGTCCTTCCGCAGCTTCCATTTGAGCTTCAGAAGATTCAGCTTGTTCTTCCGAGGCTTTAACTTCAGCTTCGGAAGTTGGTGGAGATGCAGATTTTGTCCCAACTGTTTCAGTTGCTGGGCCATCAGTCCCTACGCAGCTTCCATTTTAACTCATGACGTTGTAACCCCATGAGTATGCAACTCACTCATTAAATGGTAGAATCGGTCTATGACATCATCCAAGCTCTCCTTACCCATTGACGAGAAGTTATCGAACTCCTTCTTCAAAGCTTTCACGTTTAGAGTTTTTAACGATGCATTCTTGTCATATCGTTTTTCCAGAGCCTCCTATAATTTTTATGCCTGTTTATACACTATAAATTGGTGGAATATATCCTTAGGTATTGACAGAGTCAATAGAGCATACACCTTTTTCTCAGCATTGTATTTCACCTTCTGGCTATCAGTCATGCCGCCTAGAGTAAGTTTGATGCCATCAGCACCAACCGGCATACTATAACCAGTCTTGATTGATTCCCATAGATTTGGATCAACACCATTAAGATAAATTTCGAACCTTTTCTTACATTGTGGGTAATCGTCTAACGTGATAAGCTAAGGCGGCTTATTGTGATTCCCAATATCATTTTCCAGAAGTAACACATTCTGGATATGCGAGTCCCTACCTGCAGTAAATGCCGAGTACTGATCTTCCATTTCTTTATACTTTGAGAGTTAGAACAAAAGTGTTTCACTAGTGCGAATGAGAGATGCGACTGGGCCAATCGTGCGGATGAGTCAATCGTGCGATTGAACAAGTGCGGATGAACAATGTGAATGGGGTGTTCAGTCGTACGAATGGATGGGAGACTCAGTTCAATCGTGCGTATGAGAGGTGCAATTGAGTTTAGTCATGCGATTGAGCCAATCGTGCGACTGAGGCTGCTGGATTTGACAATTCGAATATTTTAGGTACTTTGACACAAGAATACAATTTTTCACAAACCCTAATCTGCTGTAAGCCGAAAAACATGAACTTTTAGATCTGGAGACACTGAAAACATTGTTTTACTCAAAAAGATGGTGTTTTTGGATGGAAAGACATGATTTTTACACCAAAACGATTGGTTCACACGCAAAATCAAGAGCCAAAGCTCTGATACCACTTGTTAGGACCGTGTACGTACAGAGTACAAACTGACTCTGTGCGTATACAAACTCAAATAGTGCAGAATCCTATTTGATTGGCGATCCAATCGGGGAGAACACAGTTAAGATTAATCTAATGATTAATGAAACGTTATGAATGATTAGAACACTATCAACTGTGATCTATGAACTTCGAACAGGTTTTCTTGAGTCTCTAGACGGCTAGGGTACGATTATGTGCGTAGGTATTCGAATTGTTTAGTTTTTCCATGAATTAGGTGGTATTTATAGGTTAGGGTTTTCCATTCGTACGACTGAACCATTAGCATGGTTAGTCGTGCGACTGAATCATGCGGTTGATCCATCCGCACCACTGAAGGTCCAGTCGTGCGATTGAGTCAATCTTAGGTCTCAATCGTGCAACTGATCCAGTCTCCTGGTTCAACCGTGTGACTGGTCCATTAGCATGGTCCATTCGCATGAGAACTTCACATGATTAAGTTTGAACATGTTTCTCAATCATTATTGATTGAGAACTATGTACAATAACCTCAAACCTATATAGTTAGTTTAATATACTATATTACACAATAAACAATGAAATATTAAACATTATAAGCATTAACCACACATTGTATTTCATTCATACCCATTCAATTACATATATGTAAGACATGAAAGACACTTTACATTAAGCTTCTAAACTAGGTACACATGTAACTACAAATAAAGAATAGTAATTAAAAAAGAATTAAAATAAAGTAAAAACAAAATAAATTCGCTAGGCTAAAGTATAATTTCGCTGGCCGAAAGAGTAGTTTCGAAAAACGAAAATGTAGTTTCGGCATTGATTTGGTTGTAGTTTCGGCTTGCCAACGAAGTAAATTCGGCACGACGAAACTATAGTTTCAACCAAGCGAAACTGAATTTTGATCGGCGAAACTATCATTTTCGCACGGACATCATAACTTCACAGTAGCGCTGGGGAATCAGTACTTTCGCGAAGGTACCGAAGAGTCACAAGTCAAATCATCCTTAATATGTTGTTGAAACCTAGATTAATCTATAACCAAGGTTTCAAAGCTCACATTAAAAGCTGAAATGATCATCAATAACTAATAAAACACTCGAAAACTCAAAATCATACGGGAGGTTCTCAAAATGTTTTCCGAGACTAGAAACAATGAATGTGCGAAAATGAGCTTTTAATTTTGCAAAGAGCGATATAACTCTTAGTTTCGCCGGCAGCGAAACTATAGTATCGCCGGTAGCGAAACTATAGTATCGCGGCAGCGAAACTATAGTATCGCCGGCAGCGAAACTATAGTATCGCCGGCAGCGAAACTATAGTTTCGCCCGGTACATGCTTTGATAAGAAAAGACTCAGAAGTGAGTGAAAATGCTGGCGAACCTAGAGTTTCATGCTGCGAAACTACCAGCGAAAGTATAGTGTCACTAAAACTTAAAATCTTAAAAGTTTTTATTTTCTTTTTCACATATAATAATTAAAAAGAATTAAGAGAAAAGCAAACAAAATGAAAGAAACAAAGAGAAATTGCCCCATAAGATCTCACTAAACTTCACATAATTTTGACATAGTAATGTAAAATAAAAGTATATAGAGGACGGATGAGCTGAAGAGATATTCCATAGACTCATGTTTTAGTTTGTATAGAGAAAAATTAAATGACTTGGTCCCCACAGACATTTGACAAAGAAACATATCCTCTCTACATGATATATTGACAAGTGATACACTCTGCTTGATTATTCTATTTGAGAACAAAGATCCTTTTCAAAAGAAGCATAGTTCTGATAGACATCAAATGATGAGAGCTCCAGGTCTATACTCATGTATATCAAAGGAGTTGTTGAATTGAGGCTAATCGATGAGAGCTTTAGCTTTATATTTACATATAACAAAGAAGATCATCATATCTTGCCGATAAGAGCTCCTGGTCTATACTTACATATATAACAGAGGAGATTATCACTCCAAGTCAATGTTTACACATAGCAGAGGAGATAAGCACGAAAGAAAATACAACAAGGAGCTTCTTAGATGTAAAGAGAAGTTTGCAAGTAGCTTCTGATACAGAATGTGAAAAGGAAACAAAAATACATTTGCTAAAAATACATCAACGAAAAGATATCGTGTTCTCAATACATTTTGAACAAGGACTTGTGACTTTGTTAAGGCCAAAAATATCAAGGGGATAATTCAAGTCACAAAGTTTCTTGTTGTTTATGTTTAGCCATATGCTTACTGTCTACTTCACTTTCTGGCTCAGGCTATCAAGCATATCCCAACAATACACATGTGAGCTCTTTCACATCTTTCAGTCAGCAAATAAGAGAGCTGTAAAACGAATAAGACAGATGTTATGGTTCTCCCCCGAAATTTCTACGAACTTGTAAGATTGGAGAAATATGGATTTTTGAGTTTTTTATGTAAAATTTTGGGGGACTATGGAGCTTTCGGAAATACTAAAAGAGAGAAAACAATAAAAGGAAAATATACAATATATACATGAGATAATGCAGAAAATGAGTTTTAAAATGATATCAATCCTAGCATGGAGATCAATTCATAAAAATGAGGTTTATCGAATGTTTTGGTGAAAAGATAAGTTTTGATTTTTAGTGTGAATAGGAATAATATCGATAAAACCCTACTCCTGAGCATCACAGATTACATGAATCCTTGTCTTGATATGCTTAGAGCGGGAATGGTGAATCAGATTCTTTGCGATTCCAGTGCCAGCTTCATTGTCACAGAGCAAAGGTGTATAGAAAAAGTTAATTCCATAGTCAATCATTCGATGTTGTATCCAAAACATTTGGGAGCAATATCTTGAAGTAGCAATATACTCTGCCTTCCCTGTTGAAAAAGAGACAGTAATCTATTTCTTGCTCTGGCATGATCCAAGACAATTTCCTAGGTATTGATAGCCTAGGGTGACAAATTTTCTTTTTAACCTACAACCGTTTGAATCACTTTCAAAATAAGCATGTAAATCAAAATTTCCACCATAAGGATACCAAAGTCCTAAACGAGAAGAGCATTTAAGATAACGAAAGATTAATTTTACAACCTTTTCATCAGACTATTTCGGGGTGGATTGGCAACGAGCATAGTTTCCTACAACAAAGGTGATGTCGGGACGGCTTGCTGTAAGATACATTAGGGAACCGATCATGGATCTGTATAGATGAGGCTCTGTATTCAACTACTTTGTTTATATTTTTGAAATTAACCTCGCCCAATCTACAATGCAACAAGAAAGACTTAGATGTCGAAGCTTTAGATAGAAGGCATGTGACGATGGATGTTGACTCTTTGGAACCCATGTCAAGAAGGTATGTGTCATTCTTTCTTGGAGCTCACATGAGCACCATATCCTTTGGAATATCAATCCTGGATTTTAGAAAGAGACATTCATTGGACTTGAACAAGACCGGAATGTATTTATCACAAATCTGAGAGACACTCAAGAGATTGAAATCAAGCTCTAGCACATAATTCACTTTCTCTAGAGTAAGAGATCCATTGGAACCAACCCCTTGGCTATTCATTTTTCCTCCTTTCTTGTCGCCGACAAACGCGACATATCCACCATTAATGATGTGGTAGTTTGTCAACAGGTCTTTCAGCCCCGTCATATGTTTGGAGCATCCACTATTAACATGCCAAACACTATTTACAACTTTAGAGGATGACGCCTACAATTATAGAGTAAGAATATTAACCATTTGAAACTGGAACCCATGGTTGAACAACATTAGGCTTTGGTGCAGATGACTTTTTGCAAAAGAATTTTTATGAACATGTCTATGATGAAGCTCAGGACAGTTTTTAACTATATGATCATCTTTACCACACCTATAACAATGTGAATTTTTATGAACAGTTTTTAACTATATGATCATCTTTACCACACCTAGGTCTGTTATGCTGAAAATCAAGGATTTTATCGATGTATATTGTTGGCTTTTGTAACATGTAAATCAAAGTTAGTTTAACCATTTAAACTATAAAACACAACGGATATAAGGTTAAACATATGGTTACCAATCTGAAATTTTAACCATTTTAACCATAAACAAAACCCAAGAACATGGATCATATATATATATATATATGTGAAATAGTGTGCTCTCAAACCAAGATAACGACCATAGGGTGTGCAGTGAAACAACCTTTCAAGCAGAAGATGTGTAGATGGATGAGATGAAGATGATGATCTTCTTCAATGTCCAGCCCCCAAGAGAGAAAGCCTCAAGTTGTGATACCCACAAGCTCTTCCAAACACCTAGCTAGTTAGGGAGCTCAACACAAAAAATCTCTACAAAAGCACCTTCAAAATCCGAAATTTTTCAGCGTTTGAAGACTTGAATCCGAAAATTTCAGCCCTTGTTTTGGAGAGAATGCCTTGCTTTGTGTGTGAGAGAGAAAGTGTGTTTTGAAAGAGTGCAAGATTGTCTCAAGTCTTGCAAAGACCAAGACTAAAGATGAGTCCCAATACTCTTTCAACCCTTAGTTTATAAAATTAAAACCTATTTTAATTTTATAATATTAACACACTTTTATTTGTTATTATTTAACAAACTTAAATAATGAGACAAATAATTATCATGAACAAATTATCCATATAATGTTGTTCTATCACAAAAGCAATGTTTTAGAAAACCCATTTTCTAAAGAGGTGTCATTATTTATTTGTATGATCAGATCAACAAATAAATATTTATTGGTGTTTGTACAGCTTGTTATTGGGTATGACCCGACTTGGATCATAACGTACTAACCACATCAATCTTCTATGTGTCTTGGGCATATAAGATCCAACAATCTCCCACTTGCAAAAGATTCATAGAAGATTGATGCAAGAAGTAAATACCGCCTAACAATGGTTAAATATCCTTAATACATATGACTTAATGCCATTCAATAACATCATCCTCTTCAAGTACCATACTCGAAATGTTTTAGGTGAATCAATCATCTATCCTTTTGTCACAGATGTCATGTTAAATCGTAGAGACACAGAGTGATCATTCTCCATTGATTTAACTTTATCAGGCCTTAGACATCTTACTCTCAACGAATAAGAGGGACAAATCCGATCATGACTACATACGTCTCTCACATTTACCTTATATCATACCTGAACTCAGACTTATGTACTGCCATGTTTCAGAACAGCGAAGAACTAAGTCAAAGTATAACATTTGGTAAATATCAAGACCCAATATGTATCTCAGGTCAGAGGATACCAAATGATGTTCGCCTTTACTCAAAATTACTTATGATCAATTAGAAAGATTCCATGTAGTAATATTTGAGATGCAAGTCAGTCTAATATTTGCATCCTACAAATATCTATGAACTTTGGCAGCAACCTTTTGCTCTATATTCAACCATATGAATATCTACCAATCTAAGTTCATAATAGTTTTACCTTCATACTTGTTCCCCCAAGTATAAACGACTACGGACGTTCTGAGTAAATAATTTACTCAGGGATGTTAAACATGCAAAATAGGAAGATTAGTTGAGTCATTATAACCAAATAATTCATTCAAGTAACAAGGGTTACAATATCTCAATATAGAAACTAAAGATCATATCCAGTCAATAGAATATTGAAGTCCCATGGCACAAGTTTGACTTTCATGCTTTGCCTTTTCAAGAAGCTTCGTGAGTGGATCCGCAATGTTTTGATCCGTGTGAACGTTGCGAATACATATCTTTCCATTTCAACTTCATCCTTATGTAGTTGAATCTTCGTTCAATGTTCCTAGTCTTTTGATGTGCACGGGGTTCCTTGATTTGAGGCAATGTTTTGATCCGTGTTCCTAGGGGTCCTAAATGTTAGGGACCACCCCTAGATCGGCAATGAACTTCGTTAACCATGCAGCTTCCTAAGCTGCTAATTAAGCGGCGATGTATTCTGACTCTGTAGTTGATAATGCCACCACATCTTGCTTAGAGATCTTCCAAGAAACTGCTCATCCATTCAAGATGAAAATGTAGCCCGATTGTAATCGTGAATCATCCTGATCAATTTGCAAACTCGCATCCGTGTAACCCTTTACTACGAGTTCCTCCTCACAAGATTCATAGATTAGGAACATATCTTTGGTCCTTCTTAGGTACTTAAGTATGTTCTTAACAACCATCCAATGACTGCTTCTAGGATTTTGTTGGTATCGGCTTGTAATGCTCAAAGCGGATGACACGTCTGGTCTAGTGCATATCATTGCATACATGATGGATCCTATAGCAGACGCATATGGGATTCCCTTCATTTTGTCTTGCTCATCCTTTGAGCTTGGACATTGAGTCTTACTCAATATCGTTCCTCTTTGAATAGGTACGATACCTTTCTTAGAGTTTTCCATCTTGAACCTTTTCAAGATCTTATCAATGTATGCACTTTGATTCAAACTATCAACCACGTTGATCTATCCCTATAGATCTTTATTCCTAAAATATAGGCGGCTTCACCAAGATCCTTAATGGAAAAACAGCTTCCAAGCCAGGCTTTTACACCTTCCATGGTTGGAATGTCATTTCCAAATAGTAGAATGTCATCGACATAGAATACTAGGAAAGTGGTGATGCTCCCACTAGCCTTTTTATATACACATGCTTCATTAGCATTTTTGATGAACCCAAATTTGATTATCTCTTCACCAAAACGGTGATTCCAACTCCTTGATGCATGCTTCAATCCATAGATTGATTTCTTTAACTTGCATACTTTGTTAGGATGTTTTGAGTCGACAAAACCTTCAGGCAGAACCATATAGACATCTTCCTCAAGATATCATGAAGGTCTAATCATCTCAAGACTTCAAGGACAGCAAGAAGACTTCAGTTTTCAGACTTTGAACTATTATAAAGGTTTCGATTTAGTCAACATGCCACTTGTCAACCCAAGCAAATCAAGACAAGTTGACAGACTTGCTCAAAGAATCCAAGACAGGATCACTGCAGAGTTTAGCTTAAGAAGGAGACTTAGGCAATGAGGCAATGCCATCGGTCAACTGGATGTTGAGGCAGACCCTAAGATTAGTTTCATAGGGGAAACCTTGACTGAAGGCCCAGTGGTAGAGCCTAAGACCCTTATCTCATCATCATCAACTGCTACATAGATCCACACTCCTATTGAGACACCTGCTGGTGAAGGTACTTCTCAACCTCTCTCTGCCCAGAGCTTAGATGCTACAACAAGCAATGAAGGCCAAAGCACTTTTCACCCTGAGTCATAAAGGTTTGTGAGTGACAAAGGAAAAATAAAGATGACATCTGAGGAGATTGAGGAGGAGAGAGAGAAGAAAAGGAGGCTGAGGGGAGAAAGTTCCTCTGCTGAGTCTTCAAGACTCATGGAGTCTGCTATCAGGGCTGCCCCAGACCAGATACTCAGAATGATGAGTTAAGGGCAGTCAGGATAAATTACCTACAGACAAGGAACTATGACATAGACATTGTTATCTCTCTCCCCTTAGAAGAGCTGAATGAACTGGTTGATCTGGAAAGATCAAAGGAGAAGAAGGAGGCATAAGATGCATAGCTTCTAGTACAAGTCAAAGAAGAGAGAAGAAGAAAAACACTGTACAAGGATATGCCTACCCTCTTCCCAGTTCAGGAAAGTACTTCACAAGAAGATGTGCTTCAATAAGAACCTCAAGTAGACAAAGAAGAAGAATGGATCAAGATGATCAACTACCTATGTGCCACAGGCTTGTATCAGGCAGACGCACTTCTTCCCTTGTCCTATGACTATGTTGAGTTTGAGTACTTAAAACAACTTGAACTTGAGATAATCAAGGACAGAAAGACAACTAAGAAGAAACTAAGGGAAGAAGCTGTAAAATCAAGAGCTATCATCCAAAAGAGCATGAAAAAGTCTGCTGATAGGCAGAGGATGATGAGTTTCTTGAAGCTATATGGATTCTCCGGAAGGAGACTTGGCCCCATGTCTCTATCCATTATGGATGAGCATATTAGGGTGATCAAGCAGAAGATCAAAAGTGGAATTCTCATTGACTTACACTCCACTCCAAGTCAAGCCCCACCTGAGGTGGAGGTTAAGGTTGAACAACCACAGACAACACAACCTGGACTTCCTACTGAAACTCAGGAAGCTTCATCTTCTGATCCACAGTAGGGTCAACCTCCTTCTCCTTTTGAGCCTGAGAGAGAGGAAGTCCCAACTGAGAAAGACAGTGAAGATCAATATGGTATTGCAGGCTAGTCTTCTCAGTTAAAACATGTTAAGAGAAAGAAGAGGATGACTTCTAAACCAAAGCCAAAAAAGAAGAAAACTGCACCCTCTTCTACACCCCAGGATGAGTCAGAACATCTTGAGGTTGTGCAGCCAAAGGATGCTACATCAACTCTAATTCAAACAACTCCTCTAGCATCAAGAAGACCCATCTTGTCTTGGACATACACCACAAATCTAGAAAGATGGCATGTCATTAGAGATCAAGGCGCTGAAGACATTTACACATGGCAAGATATGTTTCAGTTGCCTCTGCATGACCTCTTTGATATGAGAAGACACTTTGATAGTCTGAAGGATCCTGATCACCTTATGAAGAAAGGATTGGTGATCATCCTAATGAGGACTGTTGACATGTGAAGTCTACTAAGTGTTTTGGTAGCATCAGCCTAGGGAGAGTTTGTAGAGATTAATGAAGAGACTGATGCAACCTAAACATCTAATGTCTTTCCTGCATGATGTACAAGAGCATTAAAGAAGAATGCTTAGGAAGTTTTACACATGCAACAGAAAATACTCTAAGTGTAAAATATTCCGAAGCCAAGACCAATATCTTCCGAAGCCAAATATGAAGTCTTTCGAAGCCTCAGAGACAAAGTCTTCTGAAGCTTCAACTTATGAAGACAGATTTCTTCCGAGGACTTTTAATACATGCTTTATCTGATGTACTTTTCCATAAAGCTGGACACCTTTCCGCTGCACCTCTGTAAGGTCACCAACTTACATGAGTTTATGAAAAGGTCCATGCTTTTGGTAACTGTACATTAAGGTCTTGAGTCTGTAACTTTCTACTTCATGTACTTTATCCTTTTTGTAATAAATAAGGATGTGAGCTATGGCATGTCATAGTCATAAGTCAAACTTCATGTACTTTATCCTTTTTGTAATAGATAAGGATGTGAGCTATGTCATGTCATAGTCACAAGTCAAAAGGCAATGTGCCTTTTGACTCTACAATTGATTATGTTTTGTGTCTGGTCAATTATATCCAGCGGGCTTTCAGAGTATAGCTGGCTGTAGGATGTAGTATAAGTATCTTATGTTCTTATATCTTTTAGATATGCTTTGTAACACTTGTAATAGAACATAGAGAAAGCAATATACTGCATTCTTGAAAACCATATACTTGTGTTCTTTGTGTTCTGTCTCTTAGATTACTGGTGTTCTTAGTGTCTTACCTTGGTTAATCCAGTTCACTCTTTGATTAAGTTTAGTTAATCTTCTCTTTGTGTTGTTGTGTTGTAACTCTACACCCTTTAACGATCCTGCACACTTGATCATTCTCAACATCCTCATGATGAGTGCTAGTGTCAACCAAACATGTATTGGTTTGTGGTTCTTGATCCTCCTCAAGATCCATAGTTCTACTGCTAGTTCCTTGCGTAAGGAACTTAGTTTCTAAGAACTCAGCCTTCTTGGCAACAAACTCCTTTTCTTCCAATGGATCATAGAAATAATATCCCATAGAATCTCTAGGATATCCAATGAAGATACACTTAGTGGAACGACTTTCTAGCTTGTTTGAGGTGGGAGTCTTAACATAAGCCTCATAACCCCATACCTATAATATGATAGTGATAGAACCCTTCCACTCTATATTTCAAAAGGTGTCGTTTCCACTTTCTTGGTTGGGGCCATATTCAAGATACGGGTCATAGAGAGCAAAGGGAAACCCGAAAATGATAGAGGTGGTGAGCTTCTAGCCATCATAGATCGAACCATATCCAATAGAGTTCGATTTCTCCTCTTGGACACACCATTGTGTTGTGGTGTTCTAGGTGGAGATAGTTGTGAGACAATACCACAACTTCTAAGATGATCTTTAAAAGCATCATTTAGGTATTCACCTCCTCTATCAGTTCGAAGAATTTTTATTTTCTTGTTGAGTTGATTTTCTTCTTCATTTTGGATGATTTTAAACATTTCAAAAGCTTCATCTTTGTGTCTTAACAAGTACACATAACCATATCGACTATAGTCGTTAGTAAAGGTAATGAAGTATCTTTCATGGTACCAAGTCATTAGCTTAAAAGGACCACATACATCCGAATGTATGATGCCTAATAAATCTTTTCCCCTTCCGGATTTGCCACTAAAAGGAGCCTTAGTCATTTTACCTTGTAAACAAGATTCACATGCATATTTGTATGCGCTTCTTGTTTATATGACAAAGACGGCAATGCCAAAGAAAGGTATCACTCAAATCCAATTTGAGTTTCTTAGTGGTGGTTTGGTACAATGAGCTATCATATAATGTGTTTTCACAAACCAATTCATAAATACCATTAATAGGAATAGCTTAAAAATAAAATATGCAATTTAAAGAAACATGAATTTCCTTTTCAATAAATGTTAAAACATAACCATATTTTCTTAATTAGGCAATAGAAATAATGTTTCTAGTCAAACTTGGAGCATACAAAATATTGTTCAAAATTGCTTCCAAACCATTTGGAAGCTTCAAGATGTAGTCCCCCCAGCCTTCAACTTGAACTTTTGCCCCATTCCCCATGTAGAGGCTAACATCCCCTTTCTTGAAGTCCTTACTTCTTTTGAACCCCTGCAATAAGTTGCAAATGTGAGTTCCACATCCGATATCCAATACCTATGTTTTAGAGGCCATTAAATTTAGATCAATTTGAATCATGAGAATTGTACCTGAGGTTTACCCGGCATCCCTCTTAGCTTGCAACTCATTTAGATGGACTAGGCAATTTCTGTCTAATGTCCAATCTCCCCACACTTAAAGCATGGGTCATTTGAAGCAACCTTTTGCTTATTCTCCCCTGGTTTTGGTGGTGGCGCTCTTACCACTCCCTTTCCCTTTCCCCTAACGTGCCCCTTACCCTTGCCAACATTTGCCTTGGCTGCGGGGTGAGGCCTCTTCTTGTTCCCACCTTCATTGATGGTGAGAACGGGTAAAACCCTTTTACCCATGGCCGCCTTGGTAGTTTTGAGCATAGAGTGAAGCTCACTTATGTTCTTGTCCCACCGGTTCATGTTATAATTCATGACAAAGTTGTCAAACCTTTTTGACAAAGAGTTGAGAATCAAATCCGTAGCCAACTCTTTTGAGACGGGACAATTCAGCCTTTCGAGGTGGTCGATGTGGCTTTTCATCTTAAGTACATAAGATGAAACATATTGGGTGTCTCCATACGACACACATGGAGTGCTTGAACCGTTTCGAAGTGCTCTACCCTTGCTTGTTGGTGGAATGTTTCCTTCAACGGGGTTATCATGTCGTATGCTCCATGATGTTCATACTCCTTTTTGAGATCCGGAGACATACTTGCCAACATGAGGCAAGAGCTTGGACCGAGTCCTCAGTGTATTTCACCCAATTATTGCGGGCCTCCTCATCCTCCTTATTAGGTTGATCGGGAATTGGATTGTCTAAAATATATGATCGTTTCTCTTGCTTGAGAACAATTCTCAAGTTTTGAAATCAATCAATAAAGGTGTTATGGTTTAGACGCTCCTTTTGGAGAATGGTCCTTAGTGATAGTGAGTTAGCGGATGAGATTTCATTATTTTCATTGTTGTTGGTGGCCATCTACAAAATTTAACAAAGTTCAATTTTAGTATTTTTGATATTGTTCATATTTTAATAATTAATGCCCCTTTTAAGTGTCTTACACAATTTTAAAGTTCTAGAATCCAACGTTACATTTAAATAGTGGTTAGGTGACCTTTATCCCATTATTTAAATTAACAAGGTAATCAACGTTTTGACAATTTCAACCCTTTGCAACTTCTAGAGGTATAAGATCGACTTTAAAACATCATATGTATAGTTAGCATGTTTATCCCATTAACACCTTTGTAAACCATAATGTAGGTGATCCATTTAACATGGTTTGCAAATCAAGTTACCCTACTTGCACAGACATGTGAGTTTTCCAACATAAGTGGTTAGGTGACCTTTATCCCACAAATATGGTATCCTCACCCCAAATCACAAGTTCCCTCAAAACGGTTAGGTGACCTTTATCCCATTAAGAGTTTCCAAGTGACTCAAGTGTTGTGCAAAAGGACGGTGTTAGACTTGTTTATAAAAGAAAATTAGAGTTTTCATAATCTAAGCTAAGAAAACTCTATGTACCTTATATTTGCAAGCTTTCAAATACATGGTACCCTATGGTTCACTTTTAATAAAACCTCTTTTATTAAAATCATTAATTCTTTTAATAACCTTTTATTAACCACTTAATGATAAAGAACCATCAATTTTCAGCTTGTTAAGTTTGTTAATGAGTTTGTAATGCATATCCAAATATCAACCAACAATCATACAACAAACATCCAAACAAGCATAATCATACAAACATAAGTGCATAACCATAGCCACTAAGTTGACCACACTTGTTTGCCATCACAAGTGTTGTCATAAGGTCTTTCTTAAGGATTAAAATGACACATCAAAATGTGTCCATCAACTCCCACTTGAATCCACATCCAAATGCTTCAACTGTCCATGTCATTTGTGTCCTTCTTTGGGTCTTCATCTTGTGCATCTTCTTTTACAAAATCATATCCTAATACAGTTTTTCTAATAAAGAAATGCACCTAATCTATTTATTACATAACCAAATGAATAAATAAATTACAACCCAAAATACTAACACAAATATTACAACCCTTTCAAGAAACAAACCAACATGACAAACCACAATCAACCAAATCCAAAAAACATAAGGTCAAGGCTACGTTATGCACCAAAATATGAAACATATTCAACATCCAAGAACAACAATGAACCCCTTATTTCACCCTAAAGTTTCAGCCAACATGAACCAAAACTTTAGGGATTTACCCAAACAACACAATCAACCATTTGATCTTTATCTTTCAAGGTTTATACTAAAGCATGTAAGATTAAACCTTGAAACATAAGGGATTCATACATCCACAACAAAACAGCCCCTAATGGGTTGAAAAAGTCCATGAAAACTAACTTTTCAAGAACTTTTGAAGCACATATCTAACATATCTAGCTCTGATACCATTGTTGGGTTTTGTAACATGTAAATCAAAGTTAGTTTAACCATTTAAACTATAAAACATAGTGGATATAAGGTTTAAACATATGGTTACCAATGTGAAGTTTTTACCATTTTAAACCATAAACAAAACCCAAGAGCATGAATCATATATATATATGTGTGTGTGTGTGTGTGTGCATATATATTTGTGAAGTAGCGTGCTAGCAAACCAAAATAACAACCATAGGGTGTGCAATGAAACGACCTTTCAAGCACAAGATGTGAGATGGATGAGATGAAGATGATGATCTTCTTGAATGTCCAGCCCCCAAGAGAGAAAGCCTCAAGTTATGATACCCAAAAGCTCTTCCAAACACCTAGCTAGTTAGGGAGCTCAACACCAAAAATCTCTAGAAAAGCACCTTCAAAATCCAAAATTTTCAGCCTTTGAAGCCTTGAATCCAAAATTTTCAGCCATTGTTTTGGAGATAATGCTTTGCTTTGTGTGTGAGAGATTGTATGTTTTGTAAGAGTGCAAGAGTGTCTCAAGTCTTGCAAAGACAATGATTAAAGATGAGTCCTAATGCCCTCATGGGGCTGCTAAAAATAATGTTCAAAATGGGTTCCCCCCATTTTGAAACTTTTATAAAATTTTACTCTTTCAACCCTTAGTTTATAACTTTAAAACCTATTTTAATTTTATAACATTAACACACTTTTATTTGTTATTATTTAACCAACTTAAATAATGAAACAATAATATCTCATGAACAAATTATCCATATAATGTTGTTCTATCACAGAAGCAATGTTTTAGAAAACTCATTTTCTAAATAGGTGTCATTATTTAGTTGTATGATCACATCAACAAATAAATATTTATTGGTGTTTTATAGCTTGTTATCGGGTATGACCCGACTTGGATGATAACGTACTAACCACATCAATCTTGTATGTGTCTTGGGCATATAAGATCCAACATATATTTCCCCATCACATTTAGACAATCTAAAATGATCATCACTATATGTCTCATACATATCTCTGGGTCTGTTTTTATTTATAAAAGAATGATTATTTACATATATTGATGAATTTTCATCTAAAGTACATGTGGTACTTGTACTACTTGTACTTACACAAAATGATGAAGTTACCCTTTCACTTGATGGTGAAATATTAATTAGGGTAAACGATGGAATGGGTTGGGAAAAGAATTTTTCAAAACAATTACTTTTAGTTTTCTCTTTACTTAATAGCAGAATCATTCACAATAGTATTAACACAATCAGTAGAAGCATCAACATCACAACTCAAATCATTTAAGGAAGAGATTGAAACATCACTAGAACAACCTAAATCAATGACTGAGACAATTTTTTTTTGCAAAAAAAAAAAACAAACTTAAACTAGAGTTATGATCTAAAACAGAGTGTTGAGGTTTATGTGTACTAAAACTATTGCATCCAAGCCCGCTAGACAATCCATAACCATACTTGTAACACCACGAAATTTCTACTTAAACGAAAGGAAAAGAAAAGTAAATAGAAATAATGGAAATTGTGCACAAATGGAGGGGGATAAAGTGTACAAAGTAGAAATCTTATTATTTTAAGATATTTAAGGGCATGGGTGCCCATTATTTCTTCTTACTCTTCTCCACTGAAAAGAAGAAGAAAGAGAGAGACTCTCGGTTCTAGAGAGAGAAAGAGGAAGAAGAAGCTGAAAAAGGTAAGTCTTCTCTTGTTTGAGCTCGGTTTCAACTTGGGTTTCGAGTTCTTGACGGAAGTTCTTGGTGTTCAGTGTTTGTTTCCGAGATTCAAGAGCTGAATCGAAGGTGGTCTTGAACGGGAAGAGTGTTGCTCAAAAGCTTGTTAAGGTGAGTTTCTAGAACCCCTCTTTTACTGATTTTCAACTAATTTGGGGCTATTATGCATACCAAGTGATGTTTTCAAGTAAAACCGTGGGTTTACAGCCTTTTGTTCGAATGTTGTATGTACGTATGTATGATTTAGAGTTGGATTATGAGTTAGAGATGATGTTTAGCATGCTTAGATGGCCTTAGTATGTTACATCTGTGTTTGGGTATGCTTAGAATGATTATCGGGTGAAATTGGTAGCATAGAAAAGATTTCAGAATGTTCTGATGAACATGAACAGTAGACCATGCGCCCAGAGGTGGCTCATGCGCCCAAACAGTTGTCCATGCATCCAACTTGAGTGACGAGACACCTAAGTGTTGGCCATGCACCCAAGGGTGGGTCATGCGCCTAAATAGTGGCCCATGCGCCCAGCATGTTGGCCCATGCGTCTAAGTATTGGCCATGCGCCCGTGTTGGCCATACGCCTAAATAGTGCCCTTGCGCCCAAGTGAAGAAAAGACTAAGTGTGGACCGTGCGCCCAAACAGTGTCCATGGTGCCAGAGATTGAAACGACTAAGTGTTGGCCATGTGTCTAAGCAGTGCCCATGCACCCAAGTGCTTGAAACGGATGTGATAGGTGACGCGCCTGAACAGGGCAAAAACGCCCAAATAGTGCCCATGTGCCTAGACTGTTTTGTACTTAGAATTTTTATGCTCATGCGCCTGGAGGACCCATGCCCCCACTTTGTACTTGAGGTTTTCTAAGTGGTTTTTAAGGGGTATTATGGAGAGATAAGCCTCGTTATGATGTGATGGCTTACGTTTCATGTGTGTTATGCATGTATGATGTGCCTGTATCGGTGATGATGTATGTTTATGTTTATGTGTGTCCCTTATTATGTATGTCTTCCCTTGGCTTTGCGTTGAACGTTAATAAATGTAATGAAAGTATTATGTAACGTAAAGTGAAAGATAATGAAAAGAGGAATGTAATGAATGAATGCATGCATGAATTAATGAACTAAAGAGAGAAGTAAAGAAAGGCTTGAAAGCAATATGTACAGAGGTGCACGACTTTAAATGCGTTAAGCTCTACCACGTGAGGTTCAGCAAATCCTAAAGTGTGCACGAAAGGGTTCCAGTCTTTGTGACTGGCCTTCAGAGGTGTTACCCACGACGGTGGGGGTGTTGTTGCCCATTTCTATGGGGGTGTTACCCACGACGGTGGGGTGTTGTTACCCATTTCTATGGGGGTGTTACCCACGATGGTGGGGGTGTTGTTACCTATTTCTATGGGGGTGTTACCCACGACGGTGGGGTGTTGTTACCCATTTCTATGGGGGTGTTACCCACGACGGTGGGGTGTTGTTACCCATTTCTATGGGGGTGTTACCCACGACGGTAGGGGTGTTGTTACCCATTTCTATGGGGGTGTTACCCACGATGGTGGGGGTGTTGTTACCCA
This sequence comes from Flaveria trinervia, assembly GCA_025506515.1. Taxonomy (NCBI): domain Eukaryota; kingdom Viridiplantae; phylum Streptophyta; class Magnoliopsida; order Asterales; family Asteraceae; genus Flaveria; species Flaveria trinervia. Next base: position 44,540,800 of record CM046451.1, read on the forward strand.
TTTCTATGGGGGTGTTACCCATGACGGTGAGGGTGTTGTTACCCATTTCTATGGGGGTGTTACCCACGACGGTGGGGGTATTGTTACCCATTTCTATGGGGGTGTTACCCATGACGGTGGGGGTGTTGTTACCCATTTCTATGAGGGTGTTACCCACGACGGTGGGGGTGTTGTTACCCATTTCTATGGGGGTGTTACCCACGACAGTGGGGTGTTACCCATTTCTATGGGGGTGTTACCCACGACGGTGGGGGTGTTCTTAGCCATTTCTACGGGGGTGTTACACACGACGGTGGGGTGTTGTTAACCGAGTTATGTATAACTTCGGGGGTGTGGCATAAGGCCAAGCATAGTAATGAGGTGAGCGATTCTGTGTTGCAACAGACTCGACAGAGGTCTTTCTCCGTGAGACGAGACAATGAGATGAGCGACTATATATTGCAACAGACTCGGATGGAGTTCAATCCCTGTGATTGACTCGTATGGGATCTTTGTTGCGTATCCCAGGGCTGTGTCAGTCTTCGGACATGAGTCGGGAGTTTGTGAGCAGGCCCCGGCACAACATCATCTTTCAAGCATAAGTCAGGGATATTGCAAGAGACAAGATTCGAGTAATAAAGAGTAATGGATGAAAGATCATGTATGAAAGAACGTAAATGAATTCTCGTAATAAAGTACTGAACGGGATCCTTATCATTCGACCTCACTAATCGTGGCTAAGTGCCACGAAGAGGGTAAGGTCTGACCCGATCTAGAAAGAGAAATGAACGATAATGTAATACGTTGAATGAACAAAGTTAATGAACGTAATGGAAGATCATAATGATATTATCTGTATGTACGTATGATGCATGATCACGAACGGTTGTATAGTATAGTATGTTTTGAAAGAACGGTTTTAAGGAAAGTAAAGTATTTTATTATAAAACTAGAACTCACTCAGCATCGCTAACTTTTGTATGCATGATAGTTGGCCGGTATATGTTCATGCTGAGGAGTTGCAAGCATGGATGCATAAGCTACTGGGAGCATTTTGAGGCTGGCATCCGTATTTTCACATGTGTTGTATTTTGAGACGAAAACAGATGTTGTAAATGACATGTTTTAGTTATTAAAGAATGTTTTAAATTCCTCTGCAAAATAATGTACATTTTATAATGTTTTAAGTGCAATGAATGACCGGCTGTAAGCGTCCCGGGAACGGGTCCTTACAAGTTGGTATCAAAGCAAAAGTTTATGTGAATTGGGTAAATATTTTGAAAAACCTAATCTTAAACTGAGAATGGGACTAAAAGGAAAAAGGGATGCTAGTCCTAGTAGCTACGTGCCTGCAGGTAAAGGTTTTATGTAAACGTTCTATGTAAGTTATGTTAACCGGCATTATGTGCGCATGTTATGTGGCTTGTGTGCTTTTGTGTAGATTTAGATACTCATGTAGTCGGGATAGGAAATTCTTGGGGTATGAAGAGTAAAGTAGGTGGCTAATCACAACTGGCCACTGTAATTAGAGACTTACTATACTTGACATAAACTGAGTTATTACCTTGAATGACCGCGTTAGTGTTTGAATCTTATAGTTTGTTAGAAGATGGTTGGCGGTAGATCTTCGAAAGCTTCACGAGGTGGAGGTGGTGGTGTACTTGGTGACGAACCACGGGTCACAAGAGGAAGGTCTAGGGCTGAAAGAGCAGCCCATAAGGAACCCGATATCCCTCATCAGGAGGGCGGTGATGAGAATGCTAATAAGAGAGACTCGATGAGAGAGGCAGTCAGGGAGGAAGTGCATCAGGCCATGTAGATGATCCTACCGTCTGTGGTGACCGAAGTTATGAAGGCTGTTAAAGATGGGGAGAGACAGGAAATGGGTAGACCTTCGGGCGAAAGGAGACGACCCGAGACTGAAATGGTTTTCATCGATGACGAAGAGGACGAAGAGGAAGAGCCTGCGCCAGAGGCGGCACAAGGCTGTAATTATGGGGCATTTCAACAATGCAAGCCCACAACTTTGGATGGAAACGGCACTGCTGTTGCTGCTCACTGATGGGTTAGAGTGATGGAAGCGGTATTGAATATCAGTGAGTGCCGGGAGGATTAGAAAGTAAATTTTGATGCCCATTCTTTTATGGACTCGGCTCTATGCTAGTAGGACAATATCGTCTAGGTTGAGGGAAGCAGGGCTATCGGGAGGATGCGATGGTCAGAGTTGAAAAGGCTGGTGATTGAGGGATTCTGTCCTCACCGTGAGATGGATAAAGTTGAAGGAGAGTTCTTGAAGCTGGAGGCGGGAACGATGACACATCAGCAATATACCGCTAAATTCAACAAGATGGCACGTCTGGTGCCGAATCAGGTGACACCTCTTTCGCGAAAGATCAAGAGGTATATTCAGGGCTTGCCAGGGGACATCCGTAGGCATATGATCGCTACCCGACCGAGCACGTTTAGGTCGGTGGTTGATTTGGCGGGAAGATTGTATGATGAAAGATCTGTGATGGTGACTGAAAGTATTAAGAAAGGAGAGGATGACCAAGAATGGAACAAGAAGTGATTGGAATGTGGTGGAGCTGCTCCAGTTTACAAAGGTGCACGAGTGGATGATCAGTGTGTGGTCATAACTGGTGCGGGGTGGAAAAGGTGTGACAAGTGTGGACACAGGCACCCCGGGGAATGTAGACTGGGAGGCAATGTTTGTTTCATTTGTGGAAGGACCGAACATGTGGCGAAGAACTGCGGTATGGGGAGATGTTATTCCTGTGGTGAGGAAGGTCATATGAGCAGGGATTGCAAGAAGCCCAGAGCGGAAGGTTCAGGAATGAAGAAGATTGGAGGAAGCTCCGGTACGAGGAAGGAAAACAGAGGGTGAAGGCTAGAGCCTTGGCTATGACCGGGAGGAGGCTAGGTCAGACTCCGAGGTAACGTCAGGTACGTTCTTACAAGTTTAGATTTATACATCTATGCTTTAATTGTGATGCTAGTAGTAGTTTTGTTGCCGCTATTTTCTGTGATGTTGCACGTTAGGGATAGGAAGATCGATGAGCCGTCGATGTAAGAATTGCCATTAGTGAGTCTACCAGGTTACCTAATGCCCTGGAGGTTTGCGCGATAGAATTGAGAGAGAGCACTTGTTCCTGCTAGGCTGCTCAAGACAGACATAGGTAGACATCTCAGGGTGAGTTGATGAGTAGTCTATGACTCAAACCCCAAGTGTTGCAAAAAGATGGATTGCTAAACTATGCATAACCAGAGTTTAGTGACGACCTACGAAAATGAAGTATGAGGAAGGCTTTGACCAGGAGAGTGGATTGCTTGATTTGAAATCAAGTAAAGCTAATATTAAAGTGTAGAGGGTCATTCTCAGTTGTTGCTCAGGTAGGAGAAGTGGCATATCGACTGGAGCTACCCGATCGGTTAAGTGGAATTCATCCGATATTCCATGCATCTCGCCTAAGAAAGAGCTCAACCGATGAGGATATGATCATGCTACTAGAGGATACGAAGATGGACAGAGTATCCAACCACAAGGAGCAACTAGTGATCACTACTAATAGGAAGAAGAGAATAGACCAAGGATGATGATGGTTTCACTTGTGCGGGTGAAGTGAAGCCTAAAGGGGTCTAAGCTTAAATGCGAGATCAAAGAAGAGGTGAGACAGTGTTACCCGTGACTGTTCAAGAAGCGACAGGCTTCGGGGACGAAACCTCTTTAAGGGGGGTAGACTTGTAACACCTCGAAATTCTACTTAAACGAAAGGAAAAGAAAAGTACATAGAAAGAATTGAAATTGTGCACAAATGGAGGGGGATAAAGTGTACAAAGTAAAAATCTTATTATTTTAAGATATTTAAAGGCATGGGTGCCCATTATTTCTTCTTCATCTTCTCCTTCACGACTGAAAAGAAGAAGAGAGAGAGACTCTCGGTTCTAGAGAGAGAAAGAGGATGAAAAAGCTAAAAAAGTAAGTCTTCTCTTGTTTGAGCTCGGTTTCAGCTGGGTTTCGAGTCCTTGACCAAAGTTCTTGGTGTTTAGTGTTTGTTTTCGGGATTCAAGAGCTAAATCGAAGGTGGGTCTTGAACGGGAAGAGTGTTGCTCAAAAGCTGCCTTATGTTTGAATGTTGTATGCACGTATGTATGTTTTAGAGTTGCTTATGAGTTAGAGATGATGTTTAGCATGCTTAGATGGCCTTAGTTGTTAGATCTGTGTTTGGGTATGCTTAGAATGATTATCGGGTGAAATTGGTAGCATAGAAAAGTTTTCAGAATGTTCTGATGAACATGAACAGTAGACCATGTGCCCAGAGGTGGCTCATGTGCCCAAACAGTTGTCCATGTGTCCAGCATGAGTTACTAGATGCCTAAGTGTTGGCCATGCATCCAAGGGTGGGTCATGCGCCTAAATAGTGACCCATGCGCCCAGCATGTTGGCCCATGCGTCTAAGTATTGGCCATGCGCCTAAATATTGCCCATGCGCCCAAGTGAAGAAAAGACTAAGTGTGGACCGTGCGCCCAAACAGTGTCCATGCGTCCCAGAGTTGAAACGGCTAAGTGTTGGCCATGCGCCTAGGCAGTGCCCATGCGCCCAACTGCTTGAAACGGTTGTGATTGGTTATGTGCCTGAACAGTGTAGAAACGCCCAAACAGTGCCCATGCGCCCAGACTATTTTATACTTAGAATGTTTATGCTCATGCGCCTGGAAGGACTCATGCGCCTGGAAGGACCCATGCCCCCACTTTGTACTTGAGGTTTTCTAAGTGCTTTTTAAGGGGTATTATGGAGAGATAAGCCTCGTTATGATGTGATGGCTTACGTTTCATGTGTGTTATGCATGTATGATGTGCCTGTATCGGTGATGATGTATGTTTATGTTTATGTGTGTCCCTTATTATGTATGTATGTCTTCCCTTGGCTTTGCGTTGAACGTTAATAAATGTAATGAAAGTATTATGTAACGTAAAGTGAAAGATAATGGAAAGAGGAATGTAATGAATGAATGCATGCATGAATTAATGAACTAAAGAGAGAAGTAAAGAAAGGCTTGAAAGCAATATGTACAGAGGTGCACGACTCTAAATGCCTTAAGCTCTACCGCGTGAGGTTCAACAAATCCTAAAGTGTGCACGCAAGGGTTCCGGTGTTTGTGACTGACCTTCAGAGGTGTTACCCATGACGGTGGGGGTGTTGTTACCTATTTCTATGGGGGTGTTACCCACGACGGTGGGGGTGTTGTTACCCATTTCTATGGGGGTGTTACCCATGACGGTGGGGGTGTTGTTACCCGAGTTATGTATAACTTCGGGGGTGTGGCATAAGGCCAAGCATAGTTATGAGGTGAGCGACTCTGTGTTGCAACAGAGTCGACAGAGGTCTTTGTCCGTGAGACGAGACAATGAGATGAGCGACTATGTGTTGCAACAGACTCGGATGGAGTTCAATCCCTGTGTTTGACTCGTATGGGATCTTTGTTGCGTATCCCGGTGGTGTGTCAGTCTTCAGACATGAGTCGGGGGTTTGTGAGCAGACCCCGGCACAGCATCAGCTTTCGAGCATGAGTCGGGGATATTGCAAGAGACAAGATTCGAGTAATAAAGAGTAATGAACGAAAGATCATGTATGAAAGAACTTAAATGAATTATCGTAATAAAGTATTGAACATGATCCTTGTCATTCGACCTCAGTAATCGTGGCTGAGTGCCACGAAGAGAAAGAGTAATGAACGATAATGTAATACGTTGAATAAACAAAGTAATGAACGTAATGGAAGATAGTAATGATATTATCTGTATGTACGTATGATGCATGATCACGAACGGTTGTATAGTATAGTATGTTTTGAAAGAATGGTTTTAATGAAAGTAAAGTATTTTATTATAAAACTAGAACTCACTCAGCATCGCTGACTTTTGTATGCATGTTAGTTGGCAGGTATATGTTGATGCTGAGGAGTTGCAGGCATGGATGCATAAGCTACTGGGAGCATTTTGAGGCTGGCATCCGTATTTTGACATGTCTTGTATTTTGAGACGAAAACAGATGTTGTAAATGACATGTTTTAGTTATTAAAGAATGTTTTAAATTCCGCTGCAAAATAATGTATATTTTATAATGTTTTAAGTGCAATGAATGACCAGCTGTAAGCGTCCCGGGAACAGGGCCTTACAATACTCCTCATGCACATCCTTAGAGTTCACACCTTCTAAACCTGTAGATAGACCATTAGTATCTATTTGACTCAAATCATTAAAAGAGTATGGGACAGGCATAGGTGAATAACAATAAGTACTAGGAGGAGGATAAACTGCAGTAGTTTCATAACCTAAACCTGTTTTAATCCTAACCCATTTTGTGATTTGCATAAAGCGTCATGTTTCATCCCAGAAATTGTCCATTTATCAAGCTTTGACTGAAGTTTACTTGTTTCAAACTATGCAATTGCAACTCTTTGAGTCAAGGTATTTATTTGATAGTTTCTTTACAAGACAATTCATTTTAAGTGTTAATTTTCTTTTAAAGCTTTATTTAATCTAACAAAATATTTTGACTCGTTTATTTTATGTTCTTCATTAATTTGTTTTAGATCCTTTTCATTATTGAATAACAGACGATTTGCTTTATACACACCAAATTTTCTTATTTTGCAAGTTGAAGAGCACATATCTTGTATTACTTCATATGGAAGTTCCATCACCACATTCTTTGTTGCCAAAGATTTCTCTCATTGACACACCGGAGTACTCTTCTTGTTTGCCTCGACAGTGGTTGTAGCATAATTCTTCTCTTTGCTCTTATCTTTAGTCTGGCTTTTAGTTATCCTCACCTTCTCATATTCACTTTCTGTTAAAACCTCAAGCTTCAAGTTATCATTTCTAATCTTCTCAACACTCTCCTCGCGATCCTTCTTACCGTCTTTAGATACTTCTGCTTCACTTATGAATTCTTTAAACGGATCAAACTCTTCCTCGCAATCCTTCTCTTCAACAAACACTTTAATAAGGGCTTGATTGAGTTCTTTTTTAATCTCTTCTGCTTCTACACTCTAGTCAAAGTTTGAAGTTAAAGATGTTTCTTTATTTTGCTTTATTTCTTCTTTATCTCCACTGGAAGCTAATCTCGGACTCTATAATTGCTTGGATCTATGATAATTAGAAACGAACATTCCTTTTTGAAGTGTCCAAACTGCTCGGAGTTAAAGCACCTCACTCTTGTTTTATCAAAGACTAATTTAGAGGTTGAGTTTTCGACTCTAAAATTCTTCCTACCAGTTATCTCCATAAACCTTTGAGCTCTGAGAGTCAACATTGCCATTTTCCACTATCTGTCAGTCTCCTCCAAATCACCCAGATCCTCCTCATACATATCCTCCATGGTCATTCCTTTCCCTTTCAGTTTTCTAGCCACTAATGCCTCATAACTCTGCATAAACATGCCAAATAGTGCCATCGTTTCAGAAGGAATTGATGTTCGAGCACTGGCTTTGGAGTTAGCTTGTTCTCTTCTAGAATTAACACCACCACCAAGTTGATCACATGTATTAACTCTTCCTTGTCTTGATGCTTGAACTAGGGAGCTTGTAGTAGAAGTAAGTAATGCAGCATTTAGAATAAAGCCCAATAATGGCAACATGGTCTGATTAAACTCCCCTCTCTTCATATCTATCTCAAATGATTTAAGCTTGCTAAAAATTTCCATAAGTTTTTAGTCGCTAAAACCTCTTTCTTGCTTCAACATCCTCACTTCTAAACTCCACTATGGTGGGAGTGAGTGTAACAACCTATATACTTGCTCACCGTTGGAGAGTTTTTCATCATATTTCATTAATGTGCTGGACACTGTTAGAAAATGGTTTGTTAAATCAGTGAGACTCTCATTCTTATATAACACAAATGAGTTAAACTCCTTCTCAGCCTGAATACCCCTGTCTTTTATTAACTTATTACTACTTTTCTTTGCTTTTGTTTTTTATTTTATTCTTTTCTAAATATTTTAATTTTTTTCTTTTTTTTAAAAGGAAAATAAAATTTTAATTTTTTATTTATTAAGTTTCCAGCGAAACTATACATTCGCTCGTAGTTTCGCAGAGTGAAATTGTAGAATCGTCGGCTCTTTCTGTCAAATCTGAGTCATTTCTTACCAAAGTTTATACGGGCGAAACTATAGATTCGCTGCCAGCGAAACTATAGTCTATATATCACATCTTGCAAAACTAAGACCTCATTTTCGCACAATCGGGGTTTTAGGTCTTTGAGAGTATACCATGTCTATTTTGAACGATTCTGAGTTTCTGACTGTTTGTTACATGTTCGATAGTTGGTTAAGCACCTAATATGAGTTTTGAACCCTAGACAATAGTTTAATCTAGGATTAATCAACATGTTTTGGAGCGATTAGACTGAGAGTCTTCGGTACCTTCGTAGTTCTTACTACGAAAGTATCGATAGTCTAGCGAAACTGAACCAAACTTCGAAGGTTTTTTAGCAAAAATGTGAAGTCATGCTGTCTGAGCGAACTTAAGAGTTTCGCTCGTCATGTTTCAGTTTCGTTGCACTGAATTTATAGCCTCGTTGTGCCGAATCTATTCCTCTAACATGCCGAAATTACATTTTCGCATGCCGAAACTACATTTTCGCATGCCGAAACTAGTGTCTCAACTAGCCAAACTATACTTTCGCCGAGCGAATTTAAATTGATTTTTCTTCATTTTTATTATTTTTAATTATTTTTCTTTATTATTTATTTTAATGTATCTTTCTAATGCGTTTCATCTACTTTTCAGATTAAATGGCTAATCTAAAGTTTGACGAGAGGAATAACATCACTGTCATCTTGAATGATACACATTCCCAAGCTACGGGATCCAGAGACTGTATCCGTTGGCTTCAAATGAATATATTCCGCAGAGGGTAGAAAGCCAATATCGCCAAGCTTATCTTTGACTGCATGGCAGAGAATGTAATGGCCCTTAAGAAAGATGAATGGCTATTGTACGCTCGATTTCTGCAGACGATCATTAATGATTTTATTCCTCATGTACTGGGGCACGGGGAGATTAAGATGCTAGTGCAGATGAACACTAGCATATTTGCCGACTATTGTGCGATAAGGCATGGATTTAGTTGGAACATTACACATTTTCTGGAAAATATGTGTAACATCCGCCATTTTTCAAATTATAACCCAAACCTGAACTTATTTTTAACTTTCACACGATGTAAATTTCTTTATTAAACTTATATAATCTAATGAATCATATGGCTTATAAGCGTAACTAACAAAATAAAGAAGATTGTCTTATTTATTTATTAAATCATTTAAATAATTTATAATAATATTATAATTTATGAAGCTTAATTTGTCATTTATGAGTTCTAATATAGAAAGAATAATTTTATTTCAAAATTTCTATAAAACTTATAAAGATATATAAGTTTATAAAATTTAACATTTAATAGGAGATTTTAGGATTTAATTAAAATTAATAAATAATAATGAAAGTCTTTTTATTTATGAACTCTATAAGTTTTAATAGATAATAATTTAATTATAAATTGGGTATAAAAGTTGGGGTCAAATTTACATTTTTTTAAAACTATATTAAAATGTTTTTACATAAAATAATAAGCCGATAAAACTACATAGACTGGATCTGTCATTTTGTAAACTTTCAAACAAACCAAATCCCCCCCCCCCCCCGGTCGGCCTTTTCCTCCTCCGGCAAGCCTCACACACTCAAAACGCCTGATTTAAAATGCATTTAAACTACATTAAAGTTCTGATGAACCTGTTTCGAACCCAAAGACCGTTTCAATGGAGTCTATACGACGGTTATGGTGATGTTCTTGAAACCGAAAAATTAGTTTAAAACTTTAACTCGTTTCAACTGAAACCGATTGAATTAAACTCATTTAAACAAGGGAAAACCTTTTAATTAATCTCTTATAGCTTTATGTGACCTCAATTTCATGTATGATACTCAAAAATGACACATTCGATCATCACCTTCATCGTGAACCTGAAACTTAGTCGATCTATGTCTTCTGTGCATCTTAAATCAAAATTAATTGAGGGCTTTTACTTATCATCACCATCCAAAGCATCATACAAGATGAATTTGATTATTAGCAACGTTTGGATCCCGAACCGACATCAACTTATTCACGGCTATCCTTATCATCGTCTTCATCAATCTGAACTTAATCATGTAAGTTACACACACCAACATACTCGGTTTCACATGCGGAATCAAAGCCCCATGTTTGGTTTGAGTAACAACAAAAACTTCGGGTTCAATTTGGATAACATCAATTCTAGGGTTTATGTTAGATTTGCGGATTTTGATAATTAATGTTTTTAAATATTTTAACTGCGCTTTTAACCAGATTTGGGCATCTGCCCAACTGGTTACAACACCTAGCATTCACACAAGGGACCCGGGTTCGACCTCGAGGACCCTCATCCATTTTTAATTATTAGAGTTTTAAATTCTTCTTAATTGAATAAAGTCTTAATATAGTGTTTAGTTAGAATTATAATTACATTTTTAACTAAAATATTTAAAAAATTATTAAATTAATTTTAAGGTTTTAAAAACTTATAACTCTTAAATTTAATTACTTTTTAAAGAATAAAATGGCTATAAAAACGTTATTAAGTCATTTATATGTTATAAATATATTATAGCTCAAACTTGGATTATTTTAAAACACTTTAACCCTCATGTTACAAATTCTTTAAATAGTTAATTATACAAATGATTATTTATATAATTATTTAATCAATTTATATCATAAATAGTTAATAAATCTATTCCTTAACCTTTTTTTTAAATTCTTGAAACTTCTAAAACAATGTAAATTCTATTATACTTTATTCTTATTTTTAATGTTTTGTATTATAAGACCTTTATAATCAATCATTTAAAAGTTTAAAAATTTATAGAATGATTTTAAATAATTTTAAATCATTTAAATAAGTATCCAATTAATTATCTTTATTAAAAGTTTAAATATTTAATTATTTTAATTATGTATTTTCACATATTATACTTAATCTTTATTAAATAAATTATTGAATCATTCATTATCATTACCAATCTTAATTGGTTTATTTCATCTTTATTGAACCAAAACATAATCGATTGCATTATTTTATTTTATTTGAATTAATCATTAAAATCTGTAAATTCTAAATGAAACTCTAATTCATATTTACTCTTGAATCTATCATTCTTCTAACACTAAGACACCAAACCTTAGGTTGAATCGTGAAGGAAAACGTTGGAGAATCTTACTTTCTTGTCATTGTTCAAAAATACACATTATATATGTTAGGATCTCAGCATCTAGTTTGATCAATTATATTGGATTTGCAGCGGAATGAACCCACGAATTAACAAATTTAAACAAGAACACACGAAATTTATCAATGAAATAGTGTTTGTTATAGAGAGAGAGAATTTCTACCAAAAGGAATATATTCATTCAATACACGCTTCGGCTGGCTTCCACCCACCGTTACAATTAGGTCATGTTTCCTTTTATAAGGGAAGCTGACGTCAGCTGATGTCAGTTGACAGTGACATCTAACTGTTATTTAACTACTGAAAGTTACACAACTACTGAAGATGTCAAACAGCTGACATCTTCTTACAAAAATACCAAGTGTTAACTATCACTACAACTACTGAAAAGAAACTACTGAAACAACAACGACTGAAGAACATGCTCTTCAGTCGTTTTACAAGTACTGAAATAGAAAAGAAAACTACTGAAAGGAAACCATCACAACAACTGAAGAATGCTTCTTTAGCTGTTGTGACAAACTCTAAAGGCTTCAGTACTTGGACTTCTTGAACTTCAGATGTTGTCATCAGCTGATGTCTTCAGATGTTGTCTTCAGTTTTTGTACTTTAGTTGTTGATCTTCAGTACTGTAGTCTTTAGCTGTTGATCTTCAGACTTTGGTCTTCAGTTGTTGAAGTCTTCAGTACTTTAGTCTTCAGCTGTTGATCTTCAGACTTTGTCAAACAGCTGATCAAGTCTTCAGCAGTTGTTGTGATGTCTTGTGGGACTTAAAGGTTTTTCTGATCTGGCTCATTGGTTCTTATGGTCCAACAAACTCCCCCTGAACCAACACAGCCAAAACCTTTAAGCTTATTGAAGATGTCCCACTTATTATGGCAGAAAGATTGGTCTTTTGTCTTTTTTGTCCCACTTGTATAGGCCTCAAGGAAGATTACTTGTTCCTCCATGGTAAGCTCTTCTGCTTCTCCTTCAAAGAGTGACTCTGGGCCATAATACTCAGAGAGGTATTTGACCTGCTTCCCATTTTTTAGTTCCACAGTTGTTATGACTCTATATGCGAATTCATCTGGGTGAATACCCTCTAAGAAAAACTGGAGCTCATTCTTTCTAACTTCCTCAATCCTCCTATACACTAACCCCTTTTTCACCACTTTATTCTCCAGCATCTTTTGTGGGGTCAGTTTAGCTTTATAGGCTTTCTTGAAGACATCTAGGATCTCCCAAAGTGATACTACAAAGGTCAGTGAGATCACTTCATCTACAATCTTCTTTACTTGGCCAATGTATCTCTGTGGAATAGTTTTCTTTTGAATCCTATGAGACACCATGGGATCAGGCCAAATCCTCACTCTATCTTTTTGATATTGAAAGGTATGTCTCAGAGTGTATAATCTCTGAGCATGTTTCTTCATATTGATGATTGAAGAAGTGGCAGCGTATGCTTTGTCGACTCTTCTCAACAGTTCCTCATCATGTTGTTTGTGAAGCTCTTCTTCTTCTAACTTCACTTTCACAATTTGCCTTGAGATTCAGGAGTAATTGTTGGAGGGTGACTTATGGCCTTAGGCAACTGTATAACAGCTGAGATTGGCAGCCTGTCTTCATCTTCATCATTATCTTTTCTTCCTCTTCTAGCCTCAGTACCCTTCTCTTCCTCTTTTGGGGTACATCATCGGCTATGGTTTTGTGGGTAAGGGAGTTGGTTTAGTGGGTTTGGTTGTGGTGGTTTTGGTGTGGGAATTTTGACAGGCTGTTCTAGCATTTTGGATGTAAGTGAGGCTTTAGATTGTTTGACCAGTTCAGTCCTGCTCCCAGCACCAGCTTCATTCAAGGCTTTAATGACCAGCCCTTTGGTATATACTTCAGACGAACAGATCTTGGTGGTTATTGCCAAGATGCTATCCCTGGACCATGACTTGATTTCAATCAATGATCTTCCAAGATGCTTAGCTATGAACCTGATCATGATTTCCAGCCTTTCCCTTTCCAACACATTGTAACTTGCCCATCTTGCTTGGATTTCTTCAATCTCCAATCTTCTAATTTCTGAGTCAAGTTTTTCAGTGTCATTACCTTGCTTACACAGGATGATGATGTTATCCATTGATTGGCTGTGTTGGGCATCAGCCTCCTTCAACATTTTCCCCAACTCCTCCTTCTTTCCACTCTTCCTTTTCTTGTATGTGACATGAAAGTCTTTAGTACTTTCAGTCACTTTCTCCATTTCAGCTTCCTTCTCCTTCTCCTTCTCAGTCTCTACACCCAACTCCTTCTCATTTTCCACCTCTATCTCTTTTTCTTTCTCTTTCCCATCTTCAATCCTCTTTCGTTTTGCTTTCACTGACTGAATCTCCCCCTTTTTGGTTGCATTGGTTGCAAGGGTTTGATTGTCAGAAAGCCTTTTGCTCACAACTTCCTCTATCAAGGATTGGATAACCGAGGGAAGCCTCTCATCAAGGTTTTAATCAATTATATCAGTCATAATTGGGTGATGAGAGGTAAGGAATTTTGAAAGATAGCAGCTATTTGCTGAGGGGGGTTCTGTCCCTGAGAGATAGTGCCAGAAGTAGAGGCAGGTGGCTGAGTGTTTTGGAGTGGCTCTGTGTATAAGAGACCTCCAAGGAAGGTGCATCTGTTGGTGTATTGGGGCAGATGGACTTAGATCCTGAGACCTTTTGGCTAGCAACGCTTTGAGTCTGCTCACCTCAGCCTCTAGGATTGTGTTGTGGGCTAAGACATCATAGAAGAAGCCAGGTCATCATCAGTTTGTGCTGGATCATTTGACCTCCTGATAGAATCAGGATGTACATGCATGGGTGTATAGATCAGTATAAGCATGTGCCCCTTGGTCTTGGTTCCGGGGACATCCAGCCTCAGGACTTTGTCCTTCATTGGCTGTTGCCTCTGGTGAGGTCTTATAGATGTTACCCTCTTCATCCTGGTCATTTGCTGAAAAGGGGGGAAGTGGCAGCCTCACCAGATGTTCTAACCTCCTCTGCTACACTAGGACATTGAACAGTATAACCCCTGTGCTATGGGTTAGTAGCAGCATTTGGATCCTCCCCCTCAATTGTTGAGGCTATCCCAGTTTTGATTGGTATCTGGGGAGGGGGTGAGGAATGCAACTGACTCAGCACTTTTGCAACTATTATGGTAGGACTTTGGGGGGCGTTGCATGGGAGATGGTGTAGAAGCAGTATGCACTCGAGAGAGTGGTGCATTTCAATGGCAACCTCCTCAAATGAGGAAGGTTCCACATGTATAGGTGCCCGGAATGTGGTTGCTGCAGGCTCCTATTGAGAGGAAGCCTGAGCGGTTGAGGTTGGGTGAGTACTTGTTGCTACTAGGGGATTATGGCCAGTAGATATATCCTGTGTTTGTGTTGCAGGGACATCCGCAGGGGACTCATTCCCTGAGTAGCCGTTTTGGGATTCTTGTGTTTGGGTTTGGTGGGGACTTTGGATTTAGAGGTGGTGGCTGTGGGTTCCAGCTGCGTGGGTTTTCGCAGCTTGGTAGCCTGTTTGAGTGACTGGTCTGAGTTGTGCCTGGAATATACCTCAGGCAATACAACCATGGCAGGGACTCCAAGGCCAACAAGTCCCTCAGCTTTCAGCTGGTTCTCTATAATGGCCATTATGAACCGTGGATATAATATCCATCGGTTAGCAATAGGTTTTGAGACCATATCCTTAAGTTCAAGAAATATTATTGTAGAAAAATTTAAGTTTTGTTGCAAAACGATAGAGAAGAATACCTGCTGCCACCTGGTTGACATTTGATCCCAAGAAGAAGTCTTAGGGGCTAGGCAGACATTCACCATATGAAAAATAAGGCGTTCCGCGTCATGGAAATGCTTCTTTAGGATGGTAGAAGCGCAGAGGTTACCCTGGTATCCATGGTGGGCAAAGGATAGATCAGTGGTGCCCTTTGAATATCCAGCGGGGAAGGTGGCATCATCTAGTTGTAGGGTTGGCGAAGGATTGCCGAGTGATGACCACCTTACGGTAGTTGACGAACGACTGGAGAGACTCGGTGTCATTCTCCCCAGTGGTAAGGGTGACGTTCGTCCAGACAGATTTAGGGATTCGGCATAAATGGTAGGATTGATAGGAAGGCCGTTTTGTATGGAGAATGGACCATTAGTCAATGGCAGTATCAAACTTCGTCCAGAAGGGTGATTTGGTAAGGTAGGCAACACAGTTGTGTCTTGGTTTAAGCTGCATGGTCACCATTAATGTGAGAGAAGGTTCAGAGTTTTTGAACGTTAGGTTTGAGAGAATGAAGCTCTGTAGGATTACGTATTTATAGGGTATGGGTTATAAAACAACTGAAGGGTTGGTGTTGATCATCAGTAGTTTTAAACGACTGATGACATGATATTAACCTTCATAGGTTGAAACAACTGAAGTCTTGGTTATAGGCATCAGCAGTTATAAAACTACAAAAAACCATGGTTTTGGCTTCAGATGTTGGAAACAACTGAGGACTTGGTGTTAGTCATCAGTAGTTGTGAAACTACTGAAGACATGGTTTTGTCATTAGTTGTTGTAACGACTGAAGACTTGGTGTTAGTCATCAGTAGTTGTGAAACTACTGAAGACATTGGTTTTGCTTCAGTTGTTTAAGATGAAACAGCAGTTGTAAAATGACTGAAGAGAAAATTCCCATCAGTAGTTTTCGTCAATTTTTAGCTTTTCAGCTGTTTCATACTGTCCTCAACACTTACTCATCAGACTTTTTAGCTGTTTTCAGTATTTCATAGGACATCAGTACTTATCTGTTTTTACTGACATTAGTAGTTATAACTGCATTAGTTTCTTTTAACAGAATCAGTACATATTTGTGAGATGTTTACTAATGATCATCAGTACTTGTCTACTAAGATCATTAGTAGTTGTCACTTATTCTAGCTACAACATACCAAGCCTTAACACTATGTTTTGGAAAGGTGAACTATCCAAAGGCTTAGTAAAAATGTCTGCAAGCTCATCAGCACTAGGCACAAATTTTGGATCAATGAGACCTTTTTCGAAACAGTCCCTAATAAAATGGTGTCTGATCTCTGTATGTTTGGTCCTAGAATGCTGGATAGGATTCTTGACAATGCAAAGAGCTGAAGCACTGTCCATTAATAATGGAGTCTTAGTCTCTGTAATGCCATAATCCAAAAGTTGGTTATGAGGCCAGAGTACCTGAGATGTACAACTTGCAGCAGCAATGTACTCTACTTCAGCAGTGAATGTAGCAACAGATGTTTGTTCTTACTCTGCCAAGAAATCAAATAGTTGCCTAGGAATTGACATCCACCAGAAGTTGACTTTCTGGTTAACTTACACCCCGCATAGTCACTATCAGAAAAAGCAACTAATTTGCAAGAGTGTCCAGTGGAATACCATAAACCTAGAGATTGTGTCACTATCAGAAATCTAGCACAAACACAAGTTAAAAACATGATATCTGGTCTAGAAGCTGTTAAGTACATCAAGGACCCAATCATACATCTATAAAGTGTTTCATCAACAGCTTTACCTTTCTGATTTGCATCCAGTTGAGTGGTGTGGCACATGGGAGTAGAACAGGGCTTACAGTTTTGTAAATCAAACTTATTCAAAAGATCTTTTGTATATTTAGACTGATGAATGAAAGTCCCATCAGCCTTTTGTTTGATTTGCAATGCTAGAAAGAACTGTAATTCTCCCATTGCACTCATTTCAAACTTCGTTTGCATTAAATTGGTAAAATCATCACACAACTGGGGATCAGAGGATGCAAAAATAATATCATCAACAAATTTGAACAAGTAGCTTATGCTGATCCACCTTCTTAATGAACAAAGTTTTATCTATGGAGCCTCTAGTGAAATTATTTTGAAGAAGAAAATTTGATAATGTCTCATACCAGGCTCTAGGAGCTTGTTTCAACCCATAAAGAGCCTTATCAAGCTTGTATCCCAATCTGGATGTTTATTATCCTCAAAACTTGGTGGTTGACACACATAAACCTCTTCTTTTATTTTACCATATAAAAATGCACTTTTAACATCCATTTGAAAAACTTTAAGATTGTGGAATACAGCATAGGCTAAGAACAATCTAATTGCCTCCAATCTGGCTACAGGAGCAAAGGTTTCATCATAATCAATACCTTATTCCTGTGCAAACCCCTGAACAACCAGTCTGGCCTTGTTCTTAACAATAAGCCCATTTTCATCTGTTTTATTCCTAAACACCCATTTAGTGCCTATTGCACACTTACCTGGGGGTAGAGGAACCAGTTCCCACACTTGCTGCTTGTTGAACTGAAGTAGCTCAAGCTGCATGGCTTCAACCCATCCATTGTCCCTTAAAGCAATGTGATAGTTCTTTGGCTCTTGCTGACTAATGAAGAGAGCATAGAAGCAGAAATTGGACAATTGACTTCTTGTTGAAACTCTAGCATTGATATCACCAATGATTTGAGACATTGGGTGATTCTTCAGCTCTTGATAAACAATGAGATCTATGCAAGTGTTTGTAGGACCTTGAGCAGAAGTAGATGGTGATGCAGACTCTTGAATCCAAGAATGAGATGGAAAATCAAAAGACATAGAGGAATCAGAGATCTCATCAGCATTTGTTATGGATGGAACTGTTGAAGCTACAGGAACATCAAGTTTAGTGGACTCAGGCAGTTGATCACTAAACTTGAATAGGTGAGTATTGATATTATCATCATCATCAATACCACCAGGTGGAGAACTGTTGACAGGAGCAACAGCTGAAGCCTAATAAGGAACATATGCAGTATGTCCAAATCAAATAACTCCACAGGGTTTTGTGGAATCTTGTCCTTTGGAGATTCATTAAACTTCACTGCAGAGTCTCTTCAACTATCTTTGTTCTGCAGTTGAAGCCTCTGTATGCCTTACAAGTAGATGAATAACCAACAAAATACCCTGCATCCACCTTAGGATCAAATTTGTTGAGTTGATCCTTTGTGTTGAGAATGAAACAAGGACACCCAAAGGCTCTGAAAATGAAATTAGAGGAGCCAAATGATGTAGAACTTCATATGAAGTCTTCATCAACCTCTGATTTACTAAGGCTCTATTCTGCGCATAGCAAGGTGTGTTAACAGCTTCAGCCCAAAAGGTCAGTGGCAAACCAAAGTCAGCCAACATGGACCTTGCAGCTTCAATTAGGGTCATGTTTTTTCTCTCTACTACTCCATTTTGTTCTGGAGTCCTTGGGATGTTAAACTGCCTCTTGATTCCCTTTGAGAGATAAAAATCATCAAGTGTATGGTTTCTGAATTCTGTTCCACTTTCACTTCTGATACACTTGACAGATAGGGAATACTGCTTCTCAACATGCAACACAAAGTTTATAATCGTCTGAGCAGCCTCATTCTTTGAATGCAAGAAGAAAGTCCATACAAATCTGGAGTAATCATCCATAATTACCAGACAGTATTTCTTCTTTGCCATACTCATTACTCTCACAGGACCAAAGATATCCATGTGTAGTAATTGCAAGCAGGCAATGGACTTAGGTTCTTCAATAGGAGGGAATGAGACTTTGTGCTATTTTCCTTTCAAACAAGCAGTGTAGTTTTCTTCACATCTGAACTCCTTCATAAGCAATCCCCTTACTAAACCATGATGTATCAGCTGATTCAAGTTTTTAAGATTCACATGACCCAGCCTTCTATGCCATAGAATAGATTCTTGAGGAGAAGCCTTGGAAAATAAGCAAGGATGGCCTTTGAGATCTATTTTCTTGGAAAGATCTAAGGCATACACTCTTCCTGTCCTGTTGGCCCTCAGGAGAGTGTGATCACCCAACACCTTATCAAACAAACTCAGAACTTTGGATGACAGAATCCTGTAGTTCTGACAGGTGAAAAGAGCAACATGGCCTTTATCACACATTTGACTGACACTCAAGAGATTGTACTTGAGATTCTCCACATGGTTAATATCATCAAACCTTATTTCCCCATTGGAGACAAAGCCTTTGCCGATGATGTAACCCTTAGCATCATTGCCAAAAGAAACAAACCCCTTCTTTCCTTAAGAGTAATCATGAAGAAGAGAGCTGTTCCCTGTCATATGCATAGATCCTCCACTGTCAACATACCAGATGCTACTGTGGCATGCTGAAGAACCCTGCAATCATAATAAATTAGTTAGTTTTTGAGACCCAAACCTTTTTGGTTTTGGGTCTGTTCACATCAACAGATGGTAAACTAAAAGATTTGCTATGAAGAACAGCCTGAGAGGATGGAGATGGTGAAGAAGAAGAATCCTTTGGCATGGATTTTCTTCTCTGTGGTTTCAACACAGGAGCATCTAATTGGTTGACTCTCCCCAATAGATGTTGAACCATTATAACAAGTTGTGTCTGATTTTGTGATAAAGCCTTCAGCTCATCAGACACATTAGTGCTTGAGAATGATGGATTCCTGTGTTGTACCATCTCCCTTTGAGCAACCATAGCTATTGCCTGATTAACCCCTTCCTTTTTGGATTTCTTTTTGGATTTTGGGGTTACAAGTTTTGATGTTGCTGGTACAAACTTGGTTTCAAACTCAATTTTCATTTTATCCATTTTCTTTTTATTGTTCTCATTGTGTTTGAGTTTGGAGCCCTTTTTATACCAGCAGTCATCAGTAATATGATTGAATAAGCCACATATTTCACATGGCTTTTTCTTCGTCTTAAGTTGATCATCTGCTGAAGAAGATGAAACTACTAAAGACTTATTCTTCAGCAGTTTGCGACCAGTACTAGCAGTTTTCTTCCTTGCAGTACATGCTTTCTTGATATCTTCTTCAGTAGTTTTCCCACCCTTTCTACTGGCAATTTTCTTTCCTTTAGTACATACAGTAGTTTGGGTTTGTTCTCCAGTGTTATGACTTGCTCTTTAGTACTTTCAGTACTTTGTGAATTACCACCTAAAGTGATCAACCTTTTGATCATATAAGTGTCAGCATTTGAACCATCAACATCAGCTAATAGGTTTTGGGAGGAATTAATGCTAACTCCAACCTCTAATGGTGCTGTATTAGATAGTAGATCACATGATGAAAAGGATTGGTTATTGATTTCTCCATCAGATTCTACCTTTGCTCTGGGAGTAAAATCTGTAGGAGGAGCAGTGTGATTATAACCAATGCCAAACTTCACATTGGAAGCAGCTGCTTACTGAGAAGCATTTCAAAACCCTTGCAGGAATGTACCCATCGATCACACTCTACCTGGGTAGCTGCAAGTGTTTCTTTGAGGTCTCTGTACTTCTCTAGAAGTACTTCTTCCCTAGCCTTATCATCAGTGATTTGGCATTTAAGTTTGTAAATCTCATCATTCTTATCATTAAGCACAGACTCAAATTCAGCTTTTCTTTTGGATATTATTTGTTCTAGCTCAATGTTATTGTTAATTAAAGCTACATTTGCTTCTCTAATAGATGCAAATGCGGCTATGCATGTTTCAGAACATAGCTTGGCTTTGGCCTCAGAGGATACCTGTGATACCTGTGGTGTGGAGGCATTAGCGGATGAGGTATCAGCAGACTCCAGGGCCATAAGAGCAAGGTTTCCAAAAGGATTGTCACCACCATGTTGACCCGCACCAGAAAACAGTTGTTCATGACCAGACATATCATCTGGTAAACTGCTCCAGTCAACAACTCTTGGGGTGAAAAAGCTGTGTTGTTGAGGTTGAGATTGTTGATGAGATTGAGAAGGTTGAGGCTCAGGAAGAGCAGGTGGTTGTTGAGCAATGGGTACTTGAATTTGACTGGTTTGTGGCATGTAATAGCAGGGATATGGATATGGCATTGGACCCTAAGGGACAAAATATGCAGGAGATAGAGGTTGTGATTGATGACCAGAACTAGCAGGATGTTGCCCTCTGTTGTTGAATATTACTTGGAAAAGTCACAAAGGGCGCAGAGGAGTTAGATCCAGATGATCTACACCCTCTTGCAAAGTGCCTAAGCCTGTGGCATTTGTCACACCTCAACTTACTCTTATCAAAACCAACTTTGGTTTTGCCAGAGAGTCCAAGGAATTTCCTACCAGTTCTCTTGTAGAACTTTTGAGATCTGATATTAATCAAGACCATTTGGCTCAGAATATCCATCTCTTCTAAGTCATCATCAGCTATACCTTTCAAATCATCCATAAAGAAGCACAAATTGTCACTATTACAGCCTGACTGACTATCAACACTCACAAATGCATGATTAGAACTGTTTGAAGAGAAATCTATATGCACATCATAATTACTTTCTGATGCAGCATATTCTGACTCATGACCGACCAAGGCAGTGTTCCCTGGTACAAAGTCTTTAATGAGCTTTCCTGATGATGCCAGTTTCCTTTTATGCTCTATCTCTCTTTCAAATGTAAGCAGTTTCCTATGAAGTTGGGTGAGAGATAGGCTATCCAGATTTGCATTAGAGCGTAGGACAATTGTATATGTGTCCTATCTCTCAGGCAGTGATCTGAGGAATCTGTGGTTCATCTGGTTATTAGTGTATTCATGTTTGACCATTTTCAGCTCAGAGATCAAACATGAAAAACGCTCAAACTGTTGAGTCAGAGTCTCACCCTTCATATGAGCAAATGTCTCATATTGTTGGGCAAGTATTTCCCTATTGTTTGCTAAGACCTTATCAGTACCACCAAATTGTTCTTTCAGTGCCTTCCAGAGGTCATGAGCAGTTTCATGATGCATAAGCCCAGAATAGATTTCATTAGGCAGTGCCATGGCCAGAATTCCATGAGCTTTAGCATCAATCTCAAACAATTTTCGATCCTCATTAGAGTATTGTTCCTTCTTCTTCGGAACCATTTGGTTGGTTTCCGAATTGTTCACCATAGGCTTATGTGGACCATGTACCACAGATGTCCAACAACCTGAACTGTTAACAGACAGGTGATGGAGCATTCTTCGTTGCCATATGTTATACTCAGTCCTAGCCAGCATCGGAGGCTTGGTTGAGGAACCAGTATTGTGAGGGTCATTAGAAGGAGTAGTCATATTCAGAATTCAGACAAATTCAAGGTAAACAAAGTAAATCTCGCTCAAAACCACTTAGAACCTTAAACAAAATGCCCAGAAGCAATAGAAACTCAATCTCTATAACCGATTCTTGCAAATTTGATAATTCGATCAAACGTAGATAGCAAAAGAATAGTTTCAATGATCAATTGTTAAATCGATCAATGATTAACCTGCTCTGATACCATTTGTTAGGATCTCAGCATCTAGTTTGATTAATTAGATTGGATTTGTAGCGGAATGAACCCACGAATTAACAAATTTAAAAAAGAACATACGAAATTTATCAATGAAATAGTGTTTGTTATAGAGAGAGAATTTCTGCCAAAAGGAATATATTCATTCAATACACGCTTCAGCTGGCTTCCACCAACCGTTACAATTAGGTCATCTTTCCTTTTATAAGGGAATCTGACATCAGCTGATGTCACCTGACAGTGACATCTAACTGTTATTTAACTACTGAAAGTTAACACAACTACTGACGATGTCAAACAGCTGACATCTTCTTACAAAAATACCAAGTGTTAACTATCACTACAACTATTAAAAAGAAACTACTGAAACAACAACGACTGAAGAACACGCTCTTCAGTCATTTTACAAGTACTGAAATAGAAAAGAAAACTACTGAAAGGAAACCATCACAACAACTGAAGAATGCTTCTTCAGCTGTTGTGACAAACTCTGAAGGCTTCAGTACTTGGACTTCTTGAACTTCAGTTGTTGTCATCAGCTGATGTCTTCAGTTGTTGTCTCCAGTCTTTGTACTTCAGCTGTTGATCTTCAGTACTTTAGTCTTCAGCTGTTGATCTTCAGACATTGGTCTTCAGCTGTTAAAGTCTTCAGTACTTTAGTCTTCAGCTGTTGATCTTCAGACTTTGTCAAACAGCTGATCAAGTCTTCAATAGTTGTTGTGATGTCTTATGGGACTTAAAGGTTTTTCTGATCTGTCTCATTGGTTCTTTTGGTCCAACATTATATCATGTGAGTTCTCCATGCCCCTTTTTTTACTTTATTTCAAACATTTTGGGGTGAAACATGTTAAGTTTATAAACTTACACTTGTAAACATTTTGATACTTATAAATGCACATGCAATTCATCTTTGCCTTTTTTTCATGGTTATTGGTATTATTGTGAGTGTTACATGAGATACATTATATGTTGATAATTATTAACTATTTCTAGCTTCGTGATGTCATAGATCTATGGGCCTCACAAGCCTATTTGGTGCTAAAGCCGACGTATTGCCGGCTCCTAATAACGTATGACTTGTTCTTCATGGAAACCAAGTACACTTAGGCAATTGTTATAAAGTTGTAATCTTAATCTTAGTCAAGGTTTGATTGTAGCTATATGCGTTCTATAATTTGAATAATTCATAATCACTGACATGAATTGCTACTTGTAAATATTTTCATATATATATATGTATGCTTAACCCATGGAAACTCACCAACTTCCAAAGTTGACCCTTTATTTTTAACATGTTTCAGGATTGCTACTTGAGGAACTCTTCTTGCTCAGATAGGACTTAGACTTATTTTAATTAAATATTTTATGTTGATGTTTATATCTATATGGTATTGTAATGACTTAATTGTCTAGTATTGTTCAATGAAAATGGTATTTAATATTATTCCAACTTATTTAGTTCTATGTCTATGAACAACTTTTCACATTCGTCTGTCGTGAAAATTCCTCCATCGGTCGGGGTGTCACAATATGTACCTTCCGGAATGATGGAATTATATCCGAGGGTGGTTGAGTCAGAGGATAAGAGGGTTGAGGAGACGAGACATAAGCAAGCTTAGTCGATGAAGAAAAGAAAGAGGTATGCTAAAGAGAAGGATTATGATTTTCAAGATGACATTCATGAGACTGAACAGGAGGTAAGAGCTAAAAAGGAAAGAAAGTCAAAGAAAAGGGCTGAAGAGAGGGAGTCCAAGAGGAGGACTAAACACAAACATGAAGCATTTATTGAGCCACAGAGGGAGGAGAGGGATGGTCTAGATGAGGATATTATTAGGAACCTTAACTCCTTGTTAGCTAATGAGCTAAGTATGATTAAGACCAAGCTGACCAATATATAACCAAGAGAGAAACAAAAGGATAAGATGCTTGAGGTGATGACGAGGATGATCTTAGGTCAGCAAAAGTTTATAAAAAATTACTTCAAGAGGTAATTGTGCTCAAGGCTGCAGCTGGCCTGCCCAATAGCTAACTCAATCTGAGTTACATGATATGACTCATACTATTAAGTACTGATTTCTCAATATGATTACATCCTCCATGCCAGGAGAGGGCATTTCTGTTACAAGAGCTGAGGAGGCTGGAGGTTCAGGCGTGAGTGTGAATCTAAGGATCGCAATCAGGAATTACCAGTGTTAGATTGGAATCATGTTAATGATTGCAGAATGAAAATCAACCGTTGTTTAATTGTTTAATAAATAAATATCAAATTGAATGAACGATGTCAACACAATAACTAATTGAACAAGTTTTTATTCAAACATATTTTATTAAAATAACTGTTAATGATTACAGATGGATAAACTTTGAATGCTATGAACAATCAATGTTTCGAACGTGTTGATGTTTATGATTGTTAATGTGATGGTTGCTAGGGTCTGTGTTTGTTTGATTGTGTGAATCGATGTGATGTTTTGTGCTTTCCATCTACTCGCTAGTCGCTTCTTATGATGTGAAACCTAGGACTCATATTTATAGACATTTATGTTTCTATTAAGGAAACATTGAATCTCTTGGGATTCATAATTGTCTTGTTGACTTGTAGACTGGTAACACTTGTATTATTTAAATACAAGTGTTTGGACTCCGTAGCTGGATTGGCTTCCATAGGTACTTGCTCATTTGCAGGAGTATGCACTTCCACAAGAGTTTGCTCTTCTGTAGGAGTCTTCACTTGAACTCTTTATTTGAATTCTTCACTTGAAATGCATGGCGGGTTGTTCATCCGCAGAAGATCTTCGGATGGTTGTCTTGTAAGAAACATATGTACGAAAGAACAAAAATGTTCTGCCGTAGATGTTTCTTACACATAGTCAAATTTTGAAATTAACCAAGTATAATGTTTTACCTGCCACCATACACATAAATCAAAACACATATGGGTTAACGTATATACATATTGCATACATTAAAATAATTTTTGGATCAAGAAGAAGGCTGGTGCAACCAAAACCAGATCACTTAGATAATTTTGGTGCTACATGCAAAGGTTTCCGAAGCTTAGCATGGAACTTCCGAAGGTTGTAGAGTTCTTTTGAAGATAAAGAGAAAGATCAACTTCTGAAGATAGAACTCTACTTCTGAAGTCAAGAGCATGCTTCCGAAGGTCAAGTCTTAGAAGAGCAATCAGAAGACTATTTTCGAAGTATGAAGAATAGAAGAAGTTCCCAAGCCTTAGAAGAAGTAGCCTCTTCCGAAGTATAAGTGGCTTTGGAAGTACTTGTTCTTCCGAAGCCATTTAACTTTCGGAAGACACTGCTATGAACCAGTGGACATAAGTATGGTCTCTGACACTCCGCTGCAGAGCTCTGATACTGTATGACGTTTTCTCAAAGAGCCATGTAGTTGACCATACTTTATTCCACTATTTACCTTTTATGATAGTACATGTTACCAAATTTAGTTGGTGACAAAAGGTTAGTCAGGGACATGTCCTGACTACCATATCTCAGATAAGACTTTATCTGAGATACCTTAAACTATAGCCTTGTAGGTAGTATCCTAGTGGGTATCAAAGTATATCCGGTTGTAGGTAGTATTATATATAGTTTCTCATTGTAACTCGAAAAGATAAGCTTGTAAAAGTCTTGTAATATTTGAGTTCAAAAGCAATATATGCAAGTACCTTGAAAATTACTTTTTGTGTTCTTTATTACTTACTATATTGTGATCAACTCTTATTGACTCTATCTTCATCCGAGTGTTGTTCAAAGTGAGTTTGAGAGAATAACTAAGTGTTAAGTGACTTTAACCGATCCTCCAATTGGTATCCGGGCCACTTTGGCTCTTGCTTGCGTGATCTAACCATCCAAAGCAGCCTGTTTTTCACTCCTCCCTACAACTCACTCACTCAAAATGGCCCTTAACAAATCCGAAGTAGAGATGGGAACTATGACAAAGGCTCCCATCATTACTCCTGAAAACTTCAAGTCATGGTGCAGAAGAATGGAAGGCTTCATCAGATACCAAGACAGCAAGATGTGGCACTCCATTGTCAACGGCCCATATAAGCCAATGGTGGCATCACTTGGTGGAAACGGTGCCATGATAGAAAAGGCTGTTGAAGACTATTCTGACGTGGACTGAAAGAAGATAGACATCAATAGCAATGCTATGACCATTCTCATGATTGCAATACCAAACTCCATCATGGTGGGGTTTGAGCATTGTAAGTCTACAAAGGAATTGTTTAATGCTCTTGCTCACATGTACTCAAGCTCCAACGACTCAAAGAAGGACTCACTAAAGCAGCAGTCTGAGAACTTCACTTTTATTGCTAGAGAGACCCTCAGCCCACAGTATTTCAAGTATATGGATCTTATCTCCTCTCTTCAGTCTGTGAAGATCATTCCTGAACTCAGAGATCTCACAAGAAAGTTCATAAGTTCTCTTCCAAATAAGTGGACATTTTACTGTGTCTCTATCAAGAGGACAGAGAACTTGAACACTCTCAGCACTACCTGACTTACCAGCAAGCAAGCTGACCTCTGAGTCTTCCTGCTAGCAACACTTTAATGGTTGCAGAAGGCTCAGCATCCCCACAACCTCAGCACTACCTGACTTACTAGCAACCCTCCTGCTCTTCTAGACCTTACATCACTTTTCCCGAGACTCCAAGGTCTCAATAGGCTCAACACTATTCCTTTGAGGAAAGTTGTTCCTTTGTCTCAGGAAGTGGACACTTTGGTGATTTTCAATATTCTTTTGATGATCTTGAGTGTTTTAATCCAGACGATGTAGACTATGTGGACATTGTACAACAGATGGCTCTTTTAACTTATAGAGTGAAGAAGTTCTTTAAGAGAACTAGAAGGCAATTCCCTCAAAACCCAACTACCAGCAAGTTTGGCTTTGACAAGACCAAAGAAAAGTGTTACAACTGTAACCAACTTGGTCACTTTGCAAGGGAATGCAAGGCTCCCAAGACCAATCCGGGAACCCCACAGGCCTCCGCACATCCCTCAACCTCAAAGCCCACTGGAAAGTCAACTGAAACAACTGCTATGGCTCAAGAAGTTGACTGGAGCTTCATGGTACAAGATGTGACTCCTGCTCAAGTTCTCATGGCAGGAACAGATGATTCTCAGGTATATGAACATCTCTTTACTCCAGCATGTATAGCTGAAGTTAAACTTTATCAGGATTACAATATGTAAATCAGTTCTGATATTGAGTCTTTAAATATTTTAAAATCTGATTTTAAGAGAGTTGAATCTTACTACCAAAAGAGAATTGAGGAGTTAGAGAAAACTGTATCTCTTTTAAAACATGAACACAATAACTACAAGACTCAAATCAAGGATCCGATATCCAAATTGTCTGAGGCTCAAGCCCAGCTTGTGACTGCTAAGGCTCGGGCCAGGAAGCATTCTAAATCTGAGCAGAACTTCCAAGCTATTCTTGCATCATCCTCCCACTTCAAACTCTATTATTAGAGCGAAGAAAGGTTGGGAACCAATGAAATAGCTACACCACACTCTTATGAGTCTATTAGACAACCTAAATGTGATATTGAGGAGCAAGAGGTTCTAACTGCTAACCCTTCCTCACTAGAGTTGAAGGATGAAGCAATAATAGTGGCCACTACAGGGAAGGAACAGATAGATGTACCCATATCCTACTGTGAAGATCAAATCCTAACCACTAAGGCCAAAAGAAGCAGAGCTAAAGCTACTAGAAGAACAGCCAAGAAAGTGGTTGAGTCCAAGCTGATTATTGACCCAACGCAGGAAGGTGTCTTTATCTCAGCTGGATTCCAAGTGTTAGGTACTTCTGATTCAGGAAAGGAGTGTAATACCAGCACACCTGTTCTACCAAAGGAACAAAAGTTAAAGGGAAAGGTTGCTGATGAAGAGAAAAAGCCCAAGAAGCAGCAACCCTCGCAGTCCCAAAAGACTAACATTGCATGCATAATGTGTGGTTTGCACAACCACATAGCAAAAGATTGTTACTACAATCCTGCAAGCACACATTATGCAAATAATGTTAGAAAAGAAGGAGTCAGGGAAGGTTTCGCATTTGGACCTTTTCAAACGGTTCAATTAATGAAGAAGGGAAAGCTAGTTTCCAAAGAAAGGTTGCTTTCGGAAGAAACTCTTTCTTCCGAAGGGAAAATGGCCTCGGAAGCTAATGCTGCCAAAGTTCGGAAGAACAAGAAGATTCCCTTGAAACCATCCCAGAAGAAGACTGCTTCGGAAGAAAAGGTGGTGAAGGCTTCTTCCGAAAAGAAAGAAGCTTCGGAAGAAGGCCATGCTGCAAAAGCTTCAACAAGCTCATCCTCCAAGATCGACCAAAGGATGGACTGGAAGATCAAGGAAGATTCTGCAACCCAAACCTCTTCTTCAAAGACATCTATTGAACCCTCATGGATATCTTTTGGTTCAATTATGTCATTATCCTTGGAAGAACCCAAGACCAGCAAGGCTTGGGTTTCCAATCAAAACTAACAATCTCATCTTATGTGCATAGACATCCGTATGACAAGAACAACAACGTCTGGATTGTAGACAGTGGATACTCCAGGCATATGACAGGGAAAAAATCTCTCCTTCAACAGTTTCAACACTATGATGGAGGTCCTGTCCAATTTGGAGGTGAGACGGAGGATTTATTTCTAGCAGAGGGAGTATATCCAATGGTAAGTTAAAGGTTGAAAAAGTTCACTTTGTCAAACAGCTTGAACATAATGTGTTAAGTGTTTCTTAATTCGGTGTATTGGGTTTTGTCACATGTAAAACAAGCTATTTTAACCATTTAAACTTGAAAACTTGCAGCAGAATATAGGTTTAACATATGGTTAGTAATCTGAAAATTTTCACCATTTAAAACATAAACAATGTTGAATTCTTTATGCCCAAGACACATAGAACATTGATGTGGTTAGTACGTTATGATCCAAGTCGGGTCATACCCAATAACAAGCTTAGCAAACACCAAATAATATTTAATTGATGATATGATAATACAATTAAATAAATACACCAATTTAGAAAATGGGTTTTCTAAATAAGTTGCATATGAGATTGAACAATTTATATGCATATTTTGTTTATACATATTGTTTGTAATGTTATTTAAGTTACTTAAATAACATCAAATAATAAGAGAGTGTGTGCGAGTTATACAATTAAAAGGTTAATTATATGTATAACTCATATAAGTGACTTGTTAATGTGTTTAATTGTGTTTTAAAAACGTTTGGGGGGAAGACCTAATGTGAAAAGAAGGTTTCGGCCGCCCCTTATGGTGTGCCTCTTCTTGGTTTTCATTTGGGGTCTTGGAAAAATACATTTGAGACAAGACATTCACTCCATCTTCTTCTCTCTCTCACATGCAAAAGCACAAGAAATAAAATGGATTTTTCCTCTTGTTGAAGTGATTCTCGGCTGAAAGGTTCCCAGCAGCCTTCTCTTTCGGGTTTTAGTGCTCAAATCCTAGCAACAAGGTGTTTGTCATAGAGCTTGGGGTATGCAAGCTTGAGAGGGCCTTATTTTGGTGCCTTCATCGTTCTTTCTTGGTCCAAATCATCCTCATTCATTTCAACATTTTGCTGCTGAAAGGTAGTCTATGGCAGCCTCTTTATGGCTGTCCATAATGTTTGTTTTATGTTTACATAGCTAGTTTTATTCACATATAAAAGGTCCTTTGTTCTTGGGTTTGTTTGTAACTTTATAATATCAACATAAAATCAAAATTTTCATTTCATTAACTATGTTATAAAGCTTGTTTCCATTGCTTTTTTACAAAGTTTAAATGGTTAAACTATGTATCTTATTCTAACAAACCCCAACATTGGCATCTAGAGCTGGTTATGTGGATAGCTAGCTTGTTTTGTTCTTGTAATATTTCGTTTTATGGGACTTTGAAACCCCTTTTAGGGGCTGCTATATTCATGTATTATGAAACCCCAAACTTTCAAAGTTATATCACACATGCTTGTGATTAAACCTTGAAAGTTATGTATGTTATATTGTTTATTTGTTTGGACAAGATAAAACCCGAAATTTCAGTTTATGTTGTCTGAAATTTCGTGGGTTTTAGGTGGGCTTTCATTGTTGGTTTGGATGATATGATCATTGTTCTTTATGGTGCATAACCTAGCCCTTGACATTCTGTTATTTGGATGTTTGTAATGGTTGTATTTATTCATTCAATTGGGTTGTATAATCTTTTACTTGTGCTTGGTTTAAAGTGTAATTTATTTATTATTGGGCTGTAATAATAGATTAGGTACTTTTCATTTTACTAGAAATCTTGTATTAGGATATAATATCTTGTAATATGAAGATGTACGCGTTAGAAGCACAAAGGGAAGACACAAGAAACATGGAGCATTTGGATGCGGTTTCAAGTGGGAGGTTCAAGGAAGCCTTTTTGTTGTGTTTTGTCCCTTAGGAATGTCCTATGGTCCACACTTGTGATGGCAAACAAGTGTGGCCACTTTAGATGCTATGGTTATGCACTATCTTTTGGATGATTCTTGGTTGTTTGGTTATCGTATTGTGGTTGATTACTTATATATGATGTTTGCTTAACAATCCTTTCCATGATCATAAAAAACTATCTAAATGGGCATTAATCATTAAAAGGTAATAAAAGGTTATTAAAATTGTTTAATGATTTCAATGATTAAAAGGGGTTTTAATCAATGTACCATAGGGTATCTTGTTTTGAAAACATACAAATATGTGTACATAATGTTTTCTAAACTTGTATTATAATATCTCTAATTTTTTTTAAAAAATAAGATCAACACCGTCCTTTTACACAACACTTGAATCACTCGGGAACTCTTAGTGGGATAAAGGTCACCTAACCATTTTGAGGGAACTTGTGATTTGAGGTGAGAATGCCATATTCGTGGATAAAGGTCACCTAACCGCTTATTTGGGCAAACTCACACGTGTGTCTAAGTAGGGTGTCTTGATTTGCAAACCATGTCAAATGGATCACCTACGATATGGTTTTCAAATGTGTTGATGGGATTAACATATCGACTTTACATATGATGTTTCAAGTCGATCCCATACCTCTAGAAGTTGCAAATGGTTGCAATCGTCAATCGTTGACCACCTTATTAATTTAAATCGTGGGATAAAGGTCACCTAACCACTATTTAAATGTCATGTTGGGTTCTAGATTTTAATATGAAAATGACCTTAAAAGGTATTAATTATTAAAATAACAATATCGAAATACTATAATTGATCTTTGTTAACTTTTGTAGATGGCCACCAATAATTATGATAATCATGATAATTCATCCACGTCCGGCCAATCTTTACGAGCGATTCTCCAAAAGGAACGTCTAACTCATAACAATTTTATCGATTGGTATCGAAACTTGAGAATTGTTCTCAAGCAAGAAAAACGATCATATGTTTCACACGACCCTGTCCCCGATCAACCTAGTGAGGATGATGAGGAGGCCTACAATGATTGGATAAAGTACACTGAGGACTCTGTCCAAGTGTCTTGCCTTATGTTGGCAAGCATAACTCCGGATCTCCAGAAGGAGTATGAGCATCACGGAGCTTATGACATGAAAACCCAACTGAAGGAAACGTTCCAACAGCAAGCGAGGGTTGAGCGCTTCGAAACGATTTGAGCGCTCCATGCATGTCGTATGGACGACAACCAATCAGTTTCATCTTATGTAATTAAGATGAAAAGTCACATTGACCGCCTCGAAAGGATAAACTGTCCCGTCTCAAAGGAATTGGCCACGGATTTGATCCTCAATGACCTTACCAAAAGGTTTGAGACGTTCGTGTTGAATTACAACATGAATGCTTGGGACAAAAGCATTGGTGAGCTTCACTCTATGCTCAAAACGGCCGAGGCGGCCATGGGTAAAAGGGTTTTACCCGTTCTCACCATCAATGAAGGTGGGAACAAGAAAAGGCCTCATCCCGCACCCAAGGCAAGAGTTGTAAAGGGTAAGGGACTCGTAATGGGAAAAGGGAAAGGGGTGCCAAGGGTGCCACCCAAAGCACAGGAGAAGAGGCAAAAGTTTGTTTCTAATGACCCATGCTTCAAGTGTGGGGAGATTGGACATTGGGCAAGAAATTGTCCTGTCCATCTCCAAGAGTTGAAAGCAAAGTGGGATGTCGGGCAGACCTCAGGTACTATATACATGATCCATATTGATTTAAACTTAATATCCTCTAACACATGGGTATTAGATAGCGGATGTGGAACTCACATTTGCAATTTGTTGCAGGGGTTCAAAAGAAGTACCAACTTCAACAAAGGGGATGTTAGCCTCTACATGAGCAATGGGGCTAAAGTTCAAGTTGAAGCCTGTGGTGACTACATCTTGAAACTTCCAAATGATTTGGAAGTAATTTTGTACAATGTTTTGTATGCTCCTAGTTTGACTAGGAACATTATTTTAGTAGCCCTATTAAAACATTTTGGATATGTATTATCATTTATTGTAAATGAAATCCATGTTACTTTGAATGACATGTTTTACTTTAAAGCTATTCCCATTAATGGTATCTATGAATTGGTTCATGAAAATACATTGAATGATAGCTTATTGTACCAAACTAGTACCAAGAAACTCAAATCCGATTTGAGTAACACTTATCTTTGGCATTGCCGTCTTGGTCATATAAACAAGAAAAGAACACAAACACTACAAAAGAATGGCCTTTTAAAAAAAATGAATGTGATTCATTTGATGTATGTGAGTCTTGTTCGCAAGGTAAAATGACCAACGCACCTTTTAGTGGCAAAGCCGAAAGTGCAAAGGATTTATTAGGTATCATACATTCAGATGTATGTGGTACTTTTAAACCTATGACAAGGTACAATAAAAGATACTTCATTACCTTTACTGATGACTATAGTCCATATGGGTATGTGTACTTGTTAAGAAACAAAGATGAAGCTTTTGAAATGTTCAAGATCTTTCAAAATGAAGTGCAAAATCAACTCAATAAGTCAATTAAAATTCTCTGCACCGATAGAGGAGGTGAATACCTGAATGATGCTTTTAGGGACCATCTTAGAAGTTGTGGGATTATCTCACAACTATCTGCACCGGGAACACCACAACATAATGGCGTGTCCGAGCGGAGAATCGAACTCTATTGGATATTGTTCGATCTATGATGGCAAGAAGCTCATTACCTCTATCATCTTGGGGTTTTGCTATGCTCTCTGCGGCCCATATTTTGAATATGGCCCCAACCAAGAAAGTGGAAAGGACACCTTATGAAATATGGCATGGAAGGGTTCCATCATTTTCATATTTGAGGGTGTGGGGGTGTGAGGCTTATGTGAAGACTCCCACCTATAACAAGTTAGAAAGCCGTTCCACTAAGTGTATCTTTTTTGGATATCCAAGAGATTCTATGGGATATTATTTCTATGATCCAATACAACAAAAGGAGTTTGTTGCCAAAAAGGGCGAGTTCTTGGAAACCAAGTTCCTTATGAAAGGAACTGATAGTAGAACTGTGGATCTTGAAGAGGATCAAGAACCGCAACCTGATACGCATTTGGTTGACACTAGCACTCAACATGAGGATGTTGAAAGTGATCAAATAGTTGATCAATACACAGAAAATGTTTGCAGATCTGGTAGAACTAGTAATCCACCTGAAAGATATGGATTTTTCACTGATGGATGCTATGTGATAGATTCTGATGAACCAATCACATACCATGATGCGTTGTCCAATTGGGATTGTGACAAATGGCTTGAATCCATGAACGTTGAGATGCAATCCATGTATGACAATCAAGTATGGGACTTGGTTATACCACCTCTTAACTCCAAAGTAATTGGAAGTAAGTGGATTTTCAAAAAGAAAATCGATATGCATATAAACTTGGATACTTATAAAGCAAGACTTGTAGCAAAGGGTTTCACTCAAACTCAAGGGGTTGACTATGATGAAACTTTCTCACCTGTTGTGATGCTAAAATCTATTAGGATATTGTTTGCCATAACTGCTCATTATGATTATGAGATTTGGCAAATGGATGTCAAAACGGCTTTCCTAAATGGATATCTTGAGGAAGATGTCTATATGGTTCAGCCTGAAAGTTTTGTCGATCCAAAACATCCTAACAAAGTATGCAAGTTAAAAAAATCAATCTATGGATTGAAACAAGCATCGAGAAGTTGGAATCACCATTTTGATGAAGAAGTAATTAAATTTGGATTCATCAAGAACGCTAATGAAGCTTGTGAATATAAGAAAGCTAGTGGGAGCATCATCACATTCCTAGAATTGTATGTTGATGACATACTACTATTTGGAAATGACATTCCAACCTTGGAAGGTGTAAAAACCTGGCTTGGAAGTTGTTTTTCCATCAAGGATCTTGGTGAGGCCGCCTATATTCTGGGAATAAAGATCTATAGGGATAGATCAAGGCGGTTGATTGGTTTAAATCAAAGTGCATATATTGATAAGATCTTGAAAAGGTTCAAGATGGAGAACTCTAAGAAAGGTACGGTACCTATTCAAAGAGGAACAATATTGAGCACGACTCAATGTCCAAGCTTTTGATGAGCAAGATAAAATGAAGGCAATCCCATACGCATCTGCTATTGGATCCATCATGTATGCAATGATATGCACTCGGCCGGACATTTCATGCGCCCTAAGCATGACAAGCCGTTACTAGCAAAATCCTGGAAGCAGTCATTGGATGGATGTTAAGAACATACTTAAGTACCTAAGGAGGACTAAAGTTATGTTTCTAATCTATGGATCTGGTGACGAGGAACTCGTTATAAAAGGTTACACGGATGCGAGTTTCCAAACCGATCGTGATGATTCGCGATCACAATCTGGATTGTTGGACCAAAAGAACCAATGAGTCGGATCAAAAAAACCTTTAAGTCCCACAGACGTCACAACTGCAGAAGTCCACAACAGCTGAAGACAACAACTTATTACAAAGTCTGAAGACACAAGTGCTGAAGACAAAGTCTAAAGACAAGTGCTGAAGACAAAGTCTGAAGACACAAGTGCTGAAGACAAAGTCTGAAGACAAGTACTGAAGACAGTCTGAAGACAAGTGCTGAAGACAAAGTCTAAAGACACAAGTGCTGAAGACAAAGTCTGAAGACACAAGTGCTGAAGACAAAGTCTGAAGACACAAGTGCTGAAGACCGTCTGAAGGCACAAGTGCTAAAGACAAAGTCTGAAGACACAAGTGCTGAAGACAAGTCTGAAGACAAGTGCTGAAGACAAAGTCTGAAGACACAAGTGCTGAAGACAAAGTTTGAAGACAAGTGCTGAAGACAAAGTCTGAAGACGCAAGTGCTGAAGACAAAGTCTGAAGACAAGTACTGAAGACAGTCTGAAGACAAGCGTTGAAGATAAAGTCTGAAGACACAAGTGCTGAAGACAAAGTCTGAAGACACAAGTGCTGAAGACAAAGTCTGAAGACACAAGTGCTGAAGACAGTCGGAAGACACAAGTGCTGAAGACAAAGTCTGAAGACACAAGTGCTGAAGACAAAGTCTGAAGACAAGTGCTGAAGACAAAGTCTAAAGACACAAGTGCTGAAGACAAAGTCTGAAGACAAGTACTGAAGACAGTCTGAAGACAAGTGCTGAAGACAAGTACTCAAGACCAAGCATCAGACATTGTCACAACAGCTGAGGAGGTCTTCTTCAGTAGTTGTGACGGTTTTCTTTCAGTAGTTTTATATTTTCCCTTTTCAGTAGTTTTGTAATCAGTAGTTTAGTTTCAGTAGTTTAGTTTCAGTAGTTTAGGATCAGTAGTATTATATTTTGTGCTTAGCACTCTCTGGTATGTTCTCAGTAGTTGTGAACATTTCAGTAGTTTGTTAAGTGTTAGTTATTTTTGTAATAAATCTGCCAGATGTCACTATCCCGTGATATCAGCAGTGATTGCACTCTATATAAGGAGTGTCAACCTAATTGTAATCGGCGAATGATTGAGCAGAAACATTTGATATAATTGAAACATTCCTTTTCACAGAAATATATTCTCTCGTTACAACCATATTTGTTCTTAATGCATATGAATATCAAATTCTTGCTATAATTTGTCTAATTCTTGATCTTATTCCGATGCGTTACACTCTAATCCATCAAACTTGAGATCACTGATCCTGTCAAATGGTATCAGAGCTGGTTAATCATTGATCGATCTAATAATTGAACATTGAAACTGCTATCCAAGATCCAAGTTTGATTAAATTAACATTTTTGCAAGAAACGGTTATAGAGATTGAATTTTCTGTGTTTTTGACCATTCATCTTGAGATTTACTCTTGGTTTTCATTGACTCTGTTGTGGTCTGTGTAAAATATTTTAAAAGCTTGAATTAAATTGTATTTGGACCTAAAATGACTACTCCTTCCAATGATCCTCACAATACTGGTTCCTCAACCAAGCCTCCAATGCTGGTTAGGAGTGAGTATAACATATGGCAACGACGAATGCTCTATCACCTGTCTGTTAACAGCTCAGGTTGTTGGACATCAGTGGTACATGGTCCACACAAGCCTATGGTGAATAACCTGGAAACCAATCAAATGGTTCCGAAGAAGAGGGAGCAATACTCAGATGAGGATAAGAAATTGTTTGAGATTGATGCAAAAGCCCATGGAATTCTGGCCATGGCACTGCCCAATCAAAACTATTATGGGCTAATGCATTATGAAACTTCCCATGACCTCTGGAATCCCTTGAAAGAACAATTGGAGGAACAGATGAGGTCTTGGCAAATAATAGAGAAATCCTTGCCCAACAATATGAGACATTCTCTCATAGGAAGGGTGAGACACTGACTCAACACTTTGAGCGGTTCTCTTGTTTGATCTCTGAATTAAAAATGGTCAAACATGAGTACACCAATTGCCAGATGAATAACAGATTTCTCAGATCACTGCCTGAGAGATGGGACAGATATACTATTGTCCTACCCTCCAGTGCAAATTTGGACAAACTATCTCTCACCCAACTCCATGGGAAATTGCTCACATTTGAGATAGAGATAGAACAGAAACGAAAACTGTCATCATCTGGAAAGCTCACTCATGACTTTGTACAAGGAAACACTGCCTTGGTAAGTCATGAGTCAGAGTATGCTGGATCAGAATGCCACTATGATGAGCATATTGATTTCACCTCAAACAATTCTAAACATGCCTTTGTGAGTGTTGATTGTCATTCTGGTAATAATAGTGACAATCTATGCTTTATCATGGATGATTTGAAGGGCATTGCTGATGATGATTTAGAAGAGATGGATATTTTGAGCCAAATGGCCTTGATCAATATCAGTTCTCAGAAATTCTACAAGAGAACTGGCAGGAAATTTCCTGGACTCTCTGACAAAACCAAAGTCGGTTTTGACAAGAGCAAGTTGAAGTGTCACAAATGCCACAGGCTTGGACACTTTGCAAGAGAGTGTAGATCAACTGGATCTAACACCTCTGCACCCTTTTTGACTTTTCCAAATAACAATTCACAATCCAAAGGGCAACATTCTGCTGGTTCTAGTCATTCATCACACCCTCAATCTCTTGCATATTTTGTTCCTCAGGGACAAATGTGATATCCTTATCCCCGGTATTATATGCCACAGTCAAATCAAGTTCAAGCTCCTATAGTACCACAACCTCATGCACTACCAGAACCTCAACCATCTCCATCTCAATCACAACCTCATCACAGCTTCTTCACACATGGAGTCGTTGACTGGAGTAGCTTACCTGATAACTTGTCTCGTCACACTGAGCAATACTATGCTGGTGCTAGTCAACATGGTGGTGAACACCCTTTTGGAAATCTTGCTCTCATGGCCCTGGAGTCTACTGAGGGTTCCTGCTCAAATGCATCATCTTCACAGGTAACTCAGGTATCTTCAAAGGCTAAAGCCAAGTTATGTTCTGAATCATGCATAGCTGCCTTTGTCTCTATTAGAGAGGCAAATGTAGCATTAATAAATCAAAAACTTGAGTTTGAGAAAACCATTTCCAAAAGAAAAGCTGAGTATGAGTCTGCTCTTAACAGTAAAAGTGATGAGATTTATAAGCTTAAATGCCAATTAAATGATGAAAAGGCCAAGCTAGAGGTTATTCTGGAAGACCACAGGAGTCTCAAAGAAAAACTTGTAGTGACCCAAGTTGAGTGTGACCGCTGGGGCTTATCATGCAAGGGATTTGAAATGCTTCTTAGCAAGCAAACTGCTTCAAATGTGAAGTTTGGTATTTGTTACAACCATACTGCTCCACCAACAGACTTTACTCCTAACTCCATAGTTAAGTCTGAAAGTGAAAGCAATCTCCAAA
This sequence comes from Flaveria trinervia, assembly GCA_025506515.1. Classification (NCBI taxonomy): domain Eukaryota; kingdom Viridiplantae; phylum Streptophyta; class Magnoliopsida; order Asterales; family Asteraceae; genus Flaveria; species Flaveria trinervia. The sequence goes on from CM046451.1 coordinate 44,579,692, forward strand.
CGACATTATCGTGTGAATCATTCTCCAATGATAATTTAAGATCAGAGAATGAAACCAGTGTTAAGATCTCAGCAAATAAATTGACTGATGGTCTAACTACTGAGACTCATATGAAGCTGAGTACTTTAGATGTTGTTCCTCAATGTACCCCAAGTACTGAAAGAGACCCAACATCTGAAAAGCATTTCAAATAAGTTGAAATACAAGGACTAACAACTGCTGAGGAATCCATCAAATGGTCTATTAGGATGGATGGAAAACAGTTGAATTACCAGTCTTCGGCTGTTACAAATCCTTTAGTACCTAGTACTGATAGGAGGAAAGTACTGAAGATCACACCTTCAGTAGTTTCCAATTCAGCAATAGAGATGTCCAAGATGAAGAATAAACCATGTGAAATTTGTGGTAAATTCAATCATCTATCTGATGAATGTTGGTACAAAAAGGGTTTAAAACTCCAAAGGGATGAGCTCATTAAACTAGAAATAAATAAAATGAAAACTGAGTTTGAGACCAAGTTTGTACCACAATCATCTCAACCTGATAAACCAAGGCCTTACCCAAATCCACTAAGAAGGATGCGGTTTATCAGAAGATAGCTGATATTGTTCCTCATGATAAACATAAGACTAAGTCTGTGAAATCTAAGAAGGAGGAAATAGTGGGTCACAGGAACTCATCAAAAACAAGCTCTGGAGTGTCAAATGAACTGAAAGCTCGAGCTTCAAATCAGACATAGCTTGTTATGATGGTTCAACATCTGTTGGGGAGAGTTAACCAACTTGAAGCCACTGTGATCAAACCACTGAAAAGGAATTCCAGGTCCAAATCTATTTCAGCACCATCTCCATCTTCATCAGCTGTTAATCATGAGAAACCAGCTATGGTTAAATCTGTTGATAAAGTCAGTCCCAAAACCAAAACGGTTTGGGTCTCCAAGCTAACTAGTTTCTTATGATTTTGCAGGGTTCTTCAGCATGCCAAAGAAGCATCTGGTATGTGGACAGTGGAGGATCCATGCACATGACTAGGAGCAACTCTCTTCTTCATGATTACTCTCAAGGAAAGAAGGGATTTGTCTCATTTGGAAATGATGCTAAAGGTTACATCATTGGAAAGGGATTTGTGTCTAATGGAGATATTAGATTTGATGATGTCAACCATGTGGAGAATCTCAAATACAATCTGTTGAGTGTCAGTCAGATGTGTGACAAAGGACATGTTGCTCTTTTCACAAGCCAGAACTGTAGGATTCTGTCTTCCAAGGTTCTGAGCCTGATTGACAAAGCACTGGATGATAATACTCTCCTGAAGGCCAACAGGATAGGAAGAGTATATGCCTTGGATTTTTCAAAGAATATTGAGTTAAAAGGCCATCCATGCTTGTTCTCCAAGGCCTCTCTCCAAGAATCTAAACTGTGGCATAGAAGGCTGGGTCATGTTAATCTCAAAAACATGAATCAACTGATCCACAAGAGTTTATTGAGAGGTCTTCCAATAAAGGAGTTCAATTGTGATGAAATCTGCACTGCATGCTTAAAAGGGAAACAACATAAAGTTTCATTCCCACCCATAGAAGAATCCAAGTCTAATGCCTGCTTACAACTACTGCACATGGATCTTTTCGGTCCCGTGAAGGTAATGAGTATGGCAAAGAAGAAATATTGTCTGGTAATTATGGATGATTACTCTAGATATGTATGGACATTCTTCTTGCATTCAAAGGATGAGGCTGCTCAATCCATTATGAACTTTGTGTTACACATTGAGAAGCAGTATTCCCTACCAGTTGTGTGAGGAGTGACAATGGTACTGAATTCAGAAACCACACTCTTTATGAGTTTTACTTGTCAAAGGGAATCAAGAGGCAGTATAGCATCCCAAGGACTCCAGAGCAAAATGGAGTAGTGGAGAGAAAGAACAGGACCCTCATTGAAGCTGCAAGGTCCATGTTGGCTGATTCTGGTCTGCCACTGACCTTTTGGGCTGAAGCTGTCAATACAGCCTGCTATGTACAGAATAGATCCTTAGTAAATCAGAGGTTGATGAAAACTCCTTATGAAGTTTTACATCAATTAGCCCCTTTGATTTCATTCTTTAGTGCATTTGGCTGTCCCTGTTACATTCTCAACACAAAGGATCAACTCCAAAAGTTTGATTCTAAGGTGGATGCAGGGTATTTTGTTGGGTATTCATCCACTTGCAAGGCTTACAGAGTATTCAACTGTCGGACAAAGATAGTTGAAGAAACCTTGCATGTGAAGTTCAATGAATCCCCTAAGGATACAATTCCACAAAACCCTGTGGAGTTGTTTGATCTGGACATTCTGCAATATGTTCCTTATCAACCGCCTGCTGTTGCAAATCATATGAATCCATCATCTTCTGTAGCTAGTCATCCATCTGGTGTTACTGATGATGATGATGATATCAGTAATCACCTTTTCAAGTTTAGTGATCAACTGCCTGATTCAGCTAGACCTGATGTTCCTGTAGCTCCAGTAGCACAACCCATAACAAATGCTGATGAGATTTCTACAACTTCAACTTCCTTTGAATTACCATCTACTGATTGGTTTCAAGGAAATGCTTCACCATCACCATCTATTGTTGCTGAGCCTGCTACAAACACTTGCACAGATCTTATTGTGTACCAAGATCTGAAGAATCACCCTATGTCTCAAATCATTGGTGATATCAATGCTGGCGTGTCAACAAGAAGTCAATGGTCAAATTTCTGCTTCTATGCTCTCTTCATTAGTCAGCAAGAGCCAAAGAACTATCACATTGCTTTAAGGGAGATGGATGGTTGAAGCCATGCAGCTTGAGCTTCTTCAGTTCAAGAAACATCAAGTGTGGGAACTGGTTCCTCTACCTCCAGGTATGTGGCAATAGGCATTAAATGGGTGTTTAGGAATAAAACAGATGAACATGGGCTTATTGTTAAGAACAAGGCCAGACTGGTTGTTCACGGGTTTGCACAAGAAGAAGGTATTGATTGTGATGAAACCTTTGCCCCTGTAGCCAGACTGGAGGCAATTAGATTGTTCTTAGCCTATGCTGCACTCCACCATCTTAAAGTTTTTCAAATGGATGTTAAAAGTGCATTTTTATATGGTAAAATAAAAGAAGAAGTTTGTGTGTGTCAACCACCAGGTTTTGAGGATAATAAACGCCCATAATGGGTATACAAGCTTGATAAGGCTCTTTATGGGTTGAAACAAGCTCCTAGAGCCTGGTATGAGACATTATCTAACTTTCTTCTACAAAATAATTTCACTAGAGGCTCCATAGATAAAACCTTATTTATTAAGAAGGTGGATCAGCATAAGCTACTTGTTCAAAATTATGTAGATGATATTATTTTTGCATCCTCTGAACCACAGTTGTGTGATGCCTTTACAAAGTTGATGCAATAGAAGTTTGAAATGAGTGCCATGGGAGAATTACAGTTCTTTCTGGGTTTGCAAATCAAACAAAAGGCTCATGGAATTTTCATTCATCAGTCCAAATACACAAAAGATCTTTTGGAAAAGTTTGATTTACAAACTGTAAGCCCTGTTCTACTCCCATGTGCAACACCACACAACTGGATACAGATCAGAAAGGTAAAGTGGTTGATGAAACACTTTACAGATGTATGATTGGGTCCTTGATGTACTTAACAGCTTCTAGACCAGATATTATGTTTGCTACATGTGTTTGTGCTAGATTTCAGGCTGCACCTAAGGAGTCTCATTTGATTGCAGTCAAGAAGATCTTTAGATATCTGCAAGGCACTCCATCTCTAGGTTTATGGTATTCTACTAGACATTCTGGTAAATTAGTTGCTTTTTCTGACAGTGATTATGCAGGGTGTAAGTTGACAAGAAAGTCCACTTCTAGAGGATACCAATTCTTAGGCAACTGCTTGATTTCTTGGCAGAGTAAGAAGCAAACCTCAGTTGCTACATCAACTGCTGAACCAGAGTACATTGCTGCTGCAAGCTGTACATCTCAGGTACTCTGGCTTCAAAACCAATTATTGGATTATGGCATAACAAAGACTAAGACCCCATTGTTAATGGACAGCTCTTCAGCTCTTTGTATTGTCAAGAATCCTGTCCAGCACTCTAGGACTAAACATATTGAAATCAGACACCATTTTATTAGAGATTGTTTTGAAAAAGGTCTGATTGATCCAAAATTTGTTCCTAGTGCTGATGAGCTTGCAGACATTTTCACTAAGCCCTTGGATAGCACAACTTTCCAAAACCTAGTGCTAAGGCTTGGTATGCTGCAGCTAGAATAAGTGACAACTACTGATGATCTCAGCTCACAAGTACTGATGATCATTAGTTTATTATTGTCATATATAAGTACTGAAGTTATCCTCCCTTCATAAGTTTTTAAAACTACTGGAGCTTAAGTAACTTCCCAGTACTCAAGTACTTTATTTGTTAAAACAGCTGATGTAGTTACAACAGCTGATGTAGTCACAACAGCTGATGTAGCTACAACTACTGATGTCAGAAATGCAGATAAGTACTGATGATCAATGAAACGTCTGAAACTCAGATCTAAGCCTGATAAGTAAGTGTGGAGGTCAGACTGAAACAGCTGAAAAGCTATGAATTGACGAAAACAGCTGATGAGAAATTTCTCTTCAGTCGTTTATACAACTACTGTTTCATTAAAACAACTGAAGCCAAAACTATGTCTTCAGTAGTTTACAACTACTGAAGACTAACACCAAGTCTTCAGCTGTTTACAACAACTGATGACAAAACCACTGTCTTCAGTAGTTTCACAACTACTGATGACAAACACCAAGTCCTCAGTTTACATCATTTGAAGTCAAAACCAAGACCTTCAGTAGTTTCACACTACTGATGGTTAACACCAAGACTTCAGCTGTTTCAACATCTGATGGTCAAAACCAAGTCTTCAGTTGTTTTATAACAACTGATGACAACACCACCACTGTCAGTCGTTTTAAACCTCTGAAGGTTAATACCACGTCATCAGTAGTTTCAAACAGCTGATGACCACACCAAAACCTTCAGTAGTTTTCTTTCAGCCTTTTCCTATCCCAACCCTATAAAAACCTGTCTTCTTCTCAAACGTTCCATTAGCCGTTCTTCTGACCTTCATACTTTCAAAAATGGCAACCATGAGCCTAAAACCGCGACACGACTGCGTTGCATACCTTACCAAGTCGGCTTTCTGGAAAAAAATTGATAATGCCATTGACCTAATGGTGGATTCCCCATATCGCACAGCCTTTCTCTTGAATCCGACCATCTACCCTGAATCTCTTAGTCAATTCTGGTCAAATGTTTGTGTTCATACTGATGAGTCTACTGGCCAAATCTCTGTTCAGTCACTCATCAACCAGAAACCAGTGGTTATTACAGCCGACATCATTCGTCAGGCATTACACTTACATGACTCCACCACTGTGACTGAATACCCAAAGGGCACAATGGATATGTCCTTTATCAATAATGGGTATGAAGGTGATCTTCGGGCTACAACCATTCTGAAGAAACATTTCCATGATGCTGAAAAACTTATCTTTCACATGGTAAATGTATGCTTAGCTTCAAAGACATCCTCTTAGGATCAAATGTCATCCCAATGGCAACAGGTATTGTATTCTATTCTAGAACACCAATCGCTACATTTCTCTGAAATCGTGTTTCTAGAAATAAAGAACTTGGCTCAGAAACCTACGGCAAACCGCTGGCTATTATATCCCAGGTTTCTGATGGCCATTATTTTAAATGAATTAAAATCTGATGGCCTTGTTGGCCTTGGAGTCCCTGCACCAGCTGTTTTGGCTGAGGTATACTCCAGGCACAACTCAGACCTCACTCTCAAAGAAGCTGCCTGAATGCTAAAACCCAAGTAGAGGGAACCCACAGCTTCCACCACCAGATCCAGAGTCCCCACCAAACCAAAAACCAAACGCCCCAAAACAGCTATTCAGGGAGATGAGTCCCCTAAGATGCTCTTGTACCACCAAGGCAGGATATACTTGCTGGTTTAAACCCCCCAGCAGTATCAGAGACTCTACCAGCTAACCCCGCACAGGCATCCTCTCAAAAGGATCCTGATGCAACCTTATCAGGGGCAACCACATCGCTGAGACCTCTCTCACTTGAGGAGGTTATCATTGAAGAGCATTCCTCTCCCCGAATGCAATATGTTTCTATCTCCTCTCCCCAAGAAAATGCCCCCCAAAGTCCAACCATTATAATTGCAAACGTGCTGACTCAACTGCATGCCTCTCCTCCTCCCCAACAAACACCAACAAAGGGGAGAACCACATAAATTGAGGAAGAGGATCAACATGTTTCTGACAACCCACAACACCAGGGTTTAACTGTTCTATCTCCTGGTGTGGATATGCACATACGAACATCTGGTGAGGCTGCCACCTCTTCTGAATCAGCACATGATCAGACTGAGGCTGGTAAAATAGCTAAGACCTCACCAAAGGCAACAGCTGATGAAGGACATCGTCCTGAGGCTGGAAGTCCCCAGTTCCAAGAAAAAGGGGCACATGCTAAAACTGGTCTACACCGGTGCATGTACATCCTGCTACAAGCAGGAGGTCAGGTGATTCAACATCTGCTGATGATGACCTAGGCTTTTTCTATGATGTTCTAGCCACAACACCATCCTGGAGGCTGAGGTAAGCAGACTACAAGAACTGCTTGCCAAGAAGTCTCAGGATGTAAGTCCATCTGCCCTCACTAACCCACAGATGGCACCTTCATTCGAAGGTCCCCCAAACACTTCACCCTCTCACTTCACTGAGCCTCCAGCCTCTGCCTTTGGCACTATCTCTTAGGGACAGAACCCCCCTGAGCAGATGGTTGCTGCATTCCAACAATCCTTACCTCTCATCACTCCCATCATCAATGACATTATTCATAAAGCCATTGATATAATTGTAATCAGCGAATGATTGAGCAGAAACATTTGATATAATTGAAACATTCCTTTTCACAGAAATATATTCTCTCGTTACAACCGTATTTGTTCTTAATGCATACGAATATCAAATTCTTGCTATAATTTGTCTAATTCTTGATCTTATTCTGTTGCGTTACACTGTAATCCATCAAACTTGAGATCGCTGATCCTGTCATGGATGCATTTTCATTCTGAATGGTGGAGCTGTCTCTTGGAAGAGCTCTAAGCAAGATGTGGTGGCTTTATCAACTACAAAATCTGAATACGTCGCCACCTCATTGACAGCTCAAGAAGCTGCATGGTTGAAGAAATTCATTGCCAATCTAGGGGTTGTCCCTTCCATTCAGGACCCCCTAGAGATCTTTTGTGATAACGAGGGTGCGATTGCTCAAATCAAGGAACCTCGTGCTTATCAAAAGACTAGGCACATTGAACGGAGATTCAACTACATACGAGATGAAATTGAGAAAGGAAAGATATGTATTCGCAAAGTTCACACAGATCAAAATATTGTGGATCCTCTTACGAAGCTCCTAGAAAAGGCAAAGCATGAAGGTCATACCTGTGCCATTGGACTTCGATATTATAGTGATTGGATTTGATCTGTGACTTCGTATTTGGATATTTGGAACTCCCTTACTACATGAATAAAATTATTTGGTTATAATATTTCAATAAATGTTCCAATTTAGCATGTTTAATCCATGGGTAAATTTTTTACTTTAAATGTCCGTAATCGTTCATACTTGTGGGAACAAATATGAGGGTTAGATTATTATGAATTTGGATTGGTGGATATTCATAAGGAAAGAATGTAGAGCAATTGGTTGCTGTCAAAGTTCATAGATATTTGTGGGATACAAATATTGGACTGACACGCATCTCAAATTTTACTACATGGAATTTTCTAGATTGATCATAAGTAAATTTGAGTAAAGGCGAATATCATTTGGTATCCTCAAACCTGAGATACATATTGGGTTTTGATATTCACCAAGTGTTATACCTTGATCTAGTTCTTCACTGCCCTGAAATAACGGACAGTACGTAAGGCTATGTTCAGGCATGACACAAAGTGTTTGTGAGAAACGTATGTACTCAAGATGAAATTGTTCCTCTTATTCGTTGAGAGCAAGATGTCTAAGGCCTGATTAAGTTAAATCAACAAGGAATGATCATTCTATGACCTTGGATTTAGCATGACATTTGTAACAAAAGGATAAATGATTGATTCACCTAAATCATTTCAAGTTGGATACTTGAAGGGGATGATGTTATTGAATGGCTTTAAGTCATGCGTATTAAGGGTAGTAAACCGTTGTTTGACGGTATTTACTGCTTGCATCAATCTTCTATGAATCTTGTGCAAGTGGGAGATTGTAGAATTCTTTATGCCCAAGACTCATGGAACATTGATGTGGTTAGTACGTTATGATCCAAGTCGGGTCATACCCAATCACAAGCTTAGCAAACACCAAATAATATTTAATTGATGATATGATCATACAATTAAATAAATACACCAATTTAGAAAATGGGTTTTCTTAATAAGTTGCATATGAGATTGAACAATTTATATGGATATTTTATTTATAGATATTGTTTGTAATGTTATTTAAGTTACTTAAATAACATCAAATAATAAGAGAGTGTGTGTGAGTTATACAATTAAAAGGTTAATTATATGTATAACTCATATAAGTGACTTGTTAATGTGTTTAATTGTATTTTAACTTTGGGGGGGGGGGAAACCCAATGTGAAAAGAAGGTTTCAGCCAGCCCTTATGGGTGTGCCTCTTCTTGGTTTTCATTTGGGGTCTTGGAAAAACACATTTGAGACAAGACATTCACTCCATCTTCTTCTCTCTCTCACATGCAAAACCACAAGAAAGAAAAGGGTTTTCTCCACTTGTTGAAGTGATTCTCGGTTGAAAGGTTCCCAGCAGCCTTCTCTTTCGGGTTTTTGGTGCTCAAATCCTAGCAACAAGGTGTTTTTCATAGAGCTTGGGGTATGCAAGCTTTAGAGGACCTTCTTTTGGTGCCTTGATCGTTCTTTCTTGGTCCAAATCATCCTCATCCATTTTGACATTTTGCTGCTGAAAGGTAGTTAATGGCAGCCTCTTTATGGCTATCCATAATGTTTGGTTTTTGTTTACATAGCTAGTTTTATTCACATATAAAAGGTCCTTTGTTCTTGGGTTTGTTTGTAACTTTATAATATCAAGATGAAACCTGAAATTTTCAGTTCATTAACTATGTTATAAAGCTTGTTTCTACTGCGTTATTATAAAGTTTAAATGGTTAAACTATGTATCTTATTCTAAGAAACCCCAACAAACAAAACCCAAGAATAAGGATCATATAAACATATGTGAATTAGTGTGCTATAAAACAAAACATAACAACCATAGAGTGTTCATAGAAACAACCTTTCTTGAACAAAAGTGGTAGATGAAAAGGGTGAAGAAGTTGATGTTCTTGAGTGGCTAGCCTTCAAAGGAGAAGACCTCAAGCTTGTATACCCACAACCCCTTCCAAACACCAAGCCTGTTAGGGAGCTAACACCAAAGAAGTCTCTTTCTTAGCTCCTCAAGTATCAAAAAATTTCAGCCTATTCTTTGTAGAATCCGAATTTTTCAGCCACTTTTGAGAGAGTTCTTGCTTGAGAAAAGTTAGAGAGAAGTGTGTAATGAATGAAGAGTGCAAGAGTGGTGAAAGAGTTGCAAGCACCAAGACACAAAAGGGAGTCCCAATACTCCTTTTGGGCGGCCGAAAGGCTCTTGAAAATGGGTTCCCCCCATTTTAGTTTTTTATAAAATTGTTACACTCTTAGCCCTTCATTTTATAAAATTAAAACTTCTTTTAATTTTATAACAATGACACACTTTTATTTGTCATTATTTAACCACATAAATAATAAAACAAACAATTTCTCATGAACAAACTATCCACATAATGTTGTTCTTTTACAAAAGCAACGTTTTAGAAAAACCCATTTTCTAAATTGGCGTTGGTATTTATTTGTTTGATCTTATGAACAAATAAATACTAATTGGTATTTGTATAGCTTGTTATTGGGTATGACCCGACTTGGATCATAACGTACTAACCACATCAATCTTGTATGTGTCTTGGGCATATAAGGTTCAAAAATCTCCCACTTGCACAAGATTCATAGAAGATTGATGCAAGAAGTAAATACTACCTAACAATGGTTTACTACCCTTAATACGTATGACTAAGTGCCATTCAATAACATCATCCTCTTCAAGTACCATACTTGAAAAATTTTAGGATAAACAATCATCTATCCTTTTGTCGCAGATGTCATGTTAAATCCTAGAGACACAGAGTGATCATTTTCCATTGATTTAACTTTATCAGGCCTTAGACATATTACCCTCAACGAATAAGAGGGACAAATCCCATCTTGACAACATACGTCTCTCACAATTTCCTTACATCATACCTGAACTCAGACTTATATACTGCCATGTTTCAGAACAGCGAAAAGCTAAGTCAAAGTATAATATTCGGTAAATATCAAGACCCAATATGTGTCTCAGGTCAGAGGATACCAAATGATGTTTGCGTTTACTCAAAATTACTTATGATCAATCAGAAAGATTCCATGTAGTAATATTTGAGACGCAGGTCAGTCCAATATTTGCATCCCACAAATATCTATAAACTTTGGGAGCAACTTTTTGATCTGTATTCATCCATATGAATATCTACCAATCCAAGTTCATAATAGTATTAGCTTCATACTTGTTCCCACAAGCATGAACAACTACGGACGTTCTGAGTAAACAATTTACACATGGATTTTAAACATGCAAAATAGAAAATATTAGTTGAATCATTATAACCAAATAATTTATTCAAGTAAGAAAGGGTTACAATATCTCATTACAGAAATTAAAGTTCAAATCCAGTCACTAGAATATTGAAGCCCTATAGCACAAGCATGACTTTCATGCTTTGCCTTTTCAAGAAGCTACGTGAGTGGATCCGCAATGTTTTGATCTGTGTGAACTTTGCGAATACATATCTTTCCCTTTTTAACTTCATCCCTTATGTAGTTGAATCTTTGTTCAATGTGCCTAGTCTTTTGATGTGCATGGGTGTCTTCCATGAGATTGCTCCTCCATTCAAGATGAAAATGTACCCTGACTATGATCGTGAACCATCCCGATCAGTTTTGAAACTCGCATCCATGTAACCCTTTTACTATGAGTTCCTCCTCACTAGAACCATAGATTAGGAACATATCTTTGGTCCTCCTTAGGAACTTAAGTATGTTCTTAACAATCATCCAATCACTGTTTCTAGGATTTTGTTGGTATCGGCTTGTCATGCTCAAAGCGCATGACACGTCCAGCCTAGTGCATATCATTGCATACATGATGGATCCTATAGCAGACGGATACGGGATTTCATTCATTTTGTCTTGCTCATCCTTTGAGCGTGAACATTGAGTCTTACTCAATATCGTTCCTCTTTGAATAGGTACGGTACCTTTCTTAGAGTTTTCCATCTTGAAACTTTTCAAGATCTTGTCAATGTATGCACTTTGATTTAAACCTATCAACCGCCTTGATCTATCCCTATAGATCTTTATTTCTAAAATATAGGCGGCTTCACCAAGATCCTTAATAGAGAAACAGCTTCCAAGCCAAGTTTTTAGACCTTCCATGGTTGGAATGTCATTTCCAAAGAGTAGGATGTCATCGACATACAATACTAGGAAATTGGTGATGCTCCCACTAGCTTTCTTATATACACATGCTTCATCAGCGTTTTTTATGAAACCAAATTTGATTATTTCTTCATCAAAACGGTGATTCTAACTTCTTGATGCTTGCTTCAATCCATATATTGATTTCTTTAACTTGCATACTTTGTTAGGATGTTTTGAGTTGACAAAACCTTCAGGCTAAACCATATAGACATCTTCCTCAAGATATCCATTTAGAAAAGCGGTTTTGACATCCATTTTCCAAATCTCATAATCATAATGAGCGGTTGTGGCAAACAATATCCTAATAGACTTTAGCATTGCAACTGGTGAGAAGGTCTCATCATAATCAACCCCTTGAGTTTGAGTGAAACCTTTTGCTACAAGTCTAGCTTTATAAGTATCCAAGTTTCCATGCATATCGGTTTCCTTCTTGAAAACCCACTTACTTCCAACTATCTTGGAGTTAAGAGGTGGTTCAACCAAGTCCCATACTTGGTTGTCATACATGGATTGCATCTCTACGTTCATGGCTTCAAGCCATTGTAACAATCCAAATTGGACATTGCATCATGATAGGTGGTTGGTTCATTGGAATCTACCACATAGCTTCCATATATGAAAAATCCATATCTTTCATGTGGATTACTAATTGTACTAGATCTGCGAACGTTCTGTGTAGTTTGATCAACCACTTGATTATTCTCAACATCCTCGTGTTGAGTGCTAGTATCAACTAAATGTGTATCATTTTGTGGTTCTTGATCTTCCTCAAGATTCACAGTTCTACTGCTAGTTCCTACTATAAGGAACTTAGCTTCTAAGAACTCAGCCTTCTTGGCAACAAACTCCTTTTGTTCCAATGGATCATAGAAATACTATGCATAGAATCTCTGGTATATCCAATGAAGATACACTTAGTGGAATGAATTTCTAGCTTGTTTGAGGTGGGAGTCTTAACATAAGCCTCACAACCCCATAACTTTAAATATGACAGTGATGGAACCCTTCCATGCCATATTGCAAAAGATGTCGTTTCCACCTTCTTGGTTGGGGCCATATTCAAAATACAGGCCGCAGAGAGCAAAGCAAAACCCCAAAATGATAGAGACAATGAGCTTTTAGCCATCATAGATCGAACCATATCTAATAGAGTTCGATTTCACCGCTCGGACACGCCATTATGTTGTGGTGTTCGTGGTGGAGATAGTTGTGAGACAATACCACAACTTCTTAGATGATTTCTAAAAGCATCACTTAGGTATTCACCTCCTCTATCGGTGTGGAGAATTTTTATTTTCTTCTTGAGTTGATTTTCTACTTCATTTTGGAAGATTTTGAACATTTCAAAAGCTTCATCTTTGTGTGTTAACAGGTACACATACCATATCGACTATAGTCGTCGGTAAAGGTAATGAAGTATCTTTCATGGTACCTAGTCATTGGTTTAACAGGACCACATACATCCGAATGTATGATGCCTAATAAATCTTTTGCCCGTTCGGACTTGCCACTAAAAGGTGCCTTAGTCATATTACCTTGTAAACAAGATTCACATACATGGCATGAATCATATCATTTGCTTTTAAAAGACCGTTCTTTTGAAGTGTTTGTATGCGCTTCTTGTTTATATGACCAAGACGGCAATGCCAAAGATAGGTATCACTCAAATCTATTTTGAGTTTCTTAGTGGTGGTTTGGTACAATGAGCTAACATATAATGTGTTTTCATAAACCAGTTCATAAATACCATTAACAGGAATAGCTTTAAAATAAAATGTGCCATTTAAAGAAACATGAATTTCATTCTCAATAAATGACAAAACATAACCAAATTGTCTTAATTGGGCAACAGAAATAATGTTCCTAGTCAAACTAGGAGGATACAAAATATTGTTCAAAATTGCTTCCAAACCATTTGGAAGCTTCAAGATGTAGTCCCCTCGGCCTTCAACTTGAACCTTTGCCTCATTCCCCATGTAGAGGCTTACATCCCCTTTCTTGAAGTCCTTACTTCTTTTGAACCCTTGCAATAAGTTACAAACGTGAGTTCCACATCCAGTATACAATACCCATGTGTTAGAGGATATGAAATTTAGATCAATATGAAACATGAAAATTGTACCTGAGGTTTGCCCGACATCCCTCTTTGCTTTCAACTCTTTGAGATGGACTGGGCAATTTCTTGCCCAATGTCCAATCTCCCGACACTTAAAGCATGGGTCATTCGAAGCAACCTTTTGCTTCTTCTCCACTGGTTTTGGTGGTGGCACTCTTACCACTCCGTTTGCATTTCCCCTAACGTGCCCTTTACCCTCGGCAACATTTGCCTTGGGTGCGGGGTGAGGCTCCTTTTGTTCCCAGCTTCATTAATGGTAAGAATGGGTATAACCCTTTTAGCCATGGCCGCCTCGGCAGTTTTGAGCATTAAGTGAAGCTCACTTATATTCTTTTCCCACCCATTCATGTTATAGTTCATGACAATGTTGTGAAACCTTTTTGACAAAGAGTTAAGGATTAAATCCGTAGCCAACTCTTTCGAGACGAGACAATTCAGCCTTTCGAGGCGGTCGATGTGGTTTTTCCTCTTAAGTACATAAGATGAAACAGATTGGGTATCGTCCATACGATACGCATGGAGTGCTCGAACTGTTTCGAAGTGCTCAACCCGTGCTTGTTGTAGGAACGTTTCCTTCAACTGTGTTATCATGTCGTATGCTCCATGATATTCATACTTCTTTTGGAGATCTGGACTCATACTTGCCAACATGAGGCAACACACTTGGACCAAGTCCTTGTCGAATTCTTTATGCCCAAGACACATAAAACATTGATGTGGTTAGTACGTTATGATCCAAGTTGGGTCATACACAATAACAAGCTTAGCAAACACAAAATAATATTTAATTGATGATATGATCATACAATTAAATAAATACACCATTTAGAAAATGGGTTTTCTAAATAACTTGCATATGAGGTTGAACATTTTATATGGATATTTTGTTTATAGATATTGTTTGTAATGTTATTTAAGTTACTTAAATAGCATCAAATAATAATGAAGCGTGTGTGAGTTATACAATTAAAAGGTTAATTATATGTGTAACTCATATTAGTGACTTGTTAATGTGTTAAAATTGTGTTTTATGTTTTGGGGGGGAAAACCCAAAGTGAAAGGGATTCGACCGCCCCTTTGTGTGTACCCCCTTTTTTGGTTTTCACTTGTAGTCTTGGAACAACAAATTTGACAATTCATTCACTTCATATTCTTCTCTCTCTCACATGCAAAACCACAAGAAAGAAAAAGGGTTTTCTTCTCTTGTTCAAGTGATTCACGGCTGAAAGGTTCCCAGCAGCCTTTTCTTTGAGGTTTTTGGTGCTGAAATCCGAGAAACAAGGTGTTTGTCATAGAGCTTGGGGTATGCAAGCTTGAGAGGGCCTTATTTTGGTGCCTTCATCGTTCTTTCTTGGTCCAATCATCCTCATTCATTTCAACATTTTGCTGCTGAAAGGTAGTCTATGGCAGCCTCTTTATGGCTGTCCATAATGTTTGTTTTATGTTTACATAGCTAGTTTTATTCACATATAAAAGGTCCTTTGTTCTTGGGTTTGTTTGTAACTTTAATATCAACATAAAATCAAAATTTTCATTTCATTAACTATGTTATAAAGCTTGTTCCATTGCTTTTTTACAAAGTTTAAATGGTTAAACTATGTATCTTATTCTAACAAACCCCAACATTGGCATCTAGAGCTGGTTATGTGGATAGCTAGCTTGTTTTGTTCTTGTAATATTTCGTTTTATGGGACTTTGAAACCCCTTTTAGGGGCTGCTATATTCATGTATTATGAAACCCCAAACTTTCAAAGTTATATCACACATGCTTGTGATTAACCTTGAAAGTTATGTATGTTATATTGTTTATTTGTTTGGACAAGATAAAACCCGAATTTCAGTTTATGTTGTCTGAAATTTCGTGGGTTTTAGGTGGGCTTTCATTGTTGGTTTGGATGATATGATCATTGTTCTTTATGGTGCATAACCTAGCCCTTGACATTCTGTTATTTGGATGTTTGTAATGGTTGTATTTATTCATTCAATTGGGTTGTATAATCTTTTACTTGTGCTTGGTTTAAAGTGTAATTTATTTATTATTGGGCTGTAATAAATAGATTAGGTACTTTTCATTTTACTAGAAATCTTGTATTAGGATATAATATCTTGTAATATGAAGATGTACGCGTTAGAAGCACAAAGGGAAGACACAAGAAACATGGAGCATTTGGATGCGGTTTCAAGTGGGAGGTTCAAGGAAGCCTTTTTTGTTGTGTTTTGTCCCTTAGGAATGTCCTATGGTCCACACTTGTGATGGCAAACAAGTGTGGCCACTTTAGATGCTATGGTTATGCACTATCTTTTGGATGATTCTTGGTTGTTTGGTTATCGTATTGTGGTTGATTACTTATATATGATGTTTGCTTAACAATCCTTTCCATGATCATAACAAATTATCTAAATGGGCATTAATCATTAAAAGGTAATAAAAGGTTATTAAAATTGTTTAATGATTTCAATGATTAAAAGGGGTTTTAATCAATGTACCATAGGGTATCTTGTTTTGAAAACATACAAATATGTATACATAATGTTTTCTAAACTTGTATTATAATATCTCTAATTTTTTTTAAAAAATAAGATCAACACCGTCCTTTTACACAACACTTGAATCACTCGGGAACTCTTAGTGGGATAAAGGTCACCTAACCATTTTGAGGGAACTTGTGACTTGAGGTGAGAATGCCATATTCGTGGGATAAAGGTCACCTAACCGCTTATTTGGGCAAACTCACACGTGTGTCTAAGTAGGGTGTCTTGATTTGCAAACCATGTCAAATGGATCACCTACGATATGGTTTTCAAATGTGTTGATGGGATTAACATATCGACTTTACATATGATGTTTCAAGTCGATCCCATACCTCTAGAAGTTGCAAATGATTGCAATCGTCAATCGTTGACCACCTTATTAATTTAAATCGTGGGATAAAGGTCACCTAACCACTATTTAAATGTAATGTTGGGTTCTAGATTTTAATATGAAAATGACCTTAAAAGGTATTAATTATTAAAATAACAATATCGAAATACTATAATTGATCTTTGTTAAATTTTGTAGATGGCCACCAATAATTATGATAATCATGATAATTCATCCACGTCCGGCCAATCTTTACGAGCGATTCTCCAAAAGGAACGTCTAAATCATAACAATTTTATCGATTGGTATCGAAACTTTGGAATTGTTCTCAAGCAAGAAAAATGATCATATGTTTTAGACGACCCTGTCCCCGATCAACCTAGTGAGGATGTTGAGGAGGCCTACAATGATTGGATAAAGTACACTGAGGACTCTGTCCAAGTGTCTTGCCTTATGTTGGCAAGCATAACTCCGGATCTCCAGAAGGAGTATGAGCATCACGGAGCTTATGACATGATAACCCAACTGAAAGAAACGTTCCAACAGCAAGCGAGGGTTGAGCGCTTCGAAACGATTCGAGCGCTCCATGCATGTTGTATGGACGACAACCAATCAGTTTCATCTTATGTAATTAAGATGAAAAGTCACATTGACCGCCTCGAAAGGATAAACTGTCCCGTCTCAAAGGAATTGGCCACGGATTTGATCCTCAATGACCTTAGCAAAAGGTTTGAGACGTTCGTGTTGAATTACAACATGAATGCTTGGGACAAAAGCATTGGTGAGCTTCACTCTATGCTCAAAACGGCCGAGGCGGCCATGGGTAAAAGGGTTTTACCCGTTCTCACCATCAATGAAGGTGGGAACAAGAAAAGGCCTCATCCCGCACCCAAGGCAAGAGTTGTAAAGGGTAAGGGACTCGTAATGGGAAAAGGGAAAAGGGTGCCAAGGGTGCCACCAAAGCACAGGAGAAGAGGCAAAAGTTTGTTTCTAATGACCCATGCTTCAAGTGTGGGGAGATTGGACATTGGGCAAGAAATTGTCCTGTCCATCTCCAACAGTTGAAAGCAAAGAGGGATGTCGGGCAGACCTCAGGTACTATATACATGATCCATATTGATTTAAACTTAATATCCTCTAACACATGGGTATTAGATAGCGGATGTGGAACTCACATTTGCAATTTGTTGCAGGGGTTCAAAGAAGTAGCAACTTCAACAAAGGGGATGTTAGCCTCTACATGAGCAATGGGGCTAAAGTTCAAGTTGAAGCCTGTGGTGACTACATCTTGAAACTTCCAAATGATTTGGAAGTAATTTTGTACAATGTTTTGTATGCTCCTAGTTTGACTAGGAACATTATTTTCGTAGCCCTATTAAAACATTTTGGATATGTATTATCATTTATTGTAAATGAAATCCATGTTACTTTGAATGACATGTTTTACTTTAAAGCTATTCCCATTAATGGTATCTATGAATTGGTTCGTGAAAATACATTGAATGATAGCTTATTGTACCAAACTAGTACCAAGAAACTCAAATCCGATTTGAGTAACACTTATCTTTGGCATTGCCGTCTTGGTCATATAAACAAGAAAAGAATACA
The DNA here is from genome assembly GCA_025506515.1 of Flaveria trinervia. Taxonomy (NCBI): domain Eukaryota; kingdom Viridiplantae; phylum Streptophyta; class Magnoliopsida; order Asterales; family Asteraceae; genus Flaveria; species Flaveria trinervia. The sequence goes on from CM046451.1 coordinate 44,597,986, forward strand.
AACACTACAAAAGAATGTCTTTTAAAAACAAATGAATGTGATTCATTTGATGTATGTGAGTCTTGTTCGCAAGGTAAAATGACCAAGGCACCTTTTAGTGGCAAAGCCAAAAGTGCAAAGGATTTATTAGGTATCATACATTCAGATGTATGTGGTCCTTTTAAACCTATGACAAGGTACAATAAAAGATACTTCATTACCTTTACTTATGACTACAGTCCATATGGGTATGTGGACTTGTTAAGAAACAAAGATGAAGCTTTTGAAATGTTCAAGATCTTTCAAAATGAAGTGCAAAATCAACTCAATAAGTCAATTAAAATTCTCTGCACCGATAGAGGAGGTGATACCTGAGTGATGTTTTTAGGGACCATCTTAGAAGTTGTGGGATTATCTCACAACTATCTCCACCGGGAACACCACAACATAATGGCGTGTCCGAGCGGAGAAATCGAACTCTATTGGGTATGGTTCGATCTATGATGGCTAGAAGTTCATTACCTCTATCATTTTGGGATTTTGCTCTGCTCTCTACGGCCCGTATTTCGAATATGGCCCCAACCAAGAAAGTAGAAAGGACACCTTATGAAATATGGCGTGGAAGGGTTCCATCATTTTCATATTTGAGGGTGTGGGGGTGTGAGGCTTATGTGAAGACTCCCACCTGGAACACGTTAGAAAGCCGTTCCACTAAGTGTATCTTTATTTGTTATCCAAGAGATTCTATGGGATATTATTTCTATGATCCAATACAATAAAAGGAGTTTGTTGCCAAAAGGGGTGAGTTCTTGGAAACCAAGTTCCTTATGGAAGGAACTGGTAGTAGAACTGTGGATCTTGAAGAGGATCAAGAACCGCAACCGATACATGTTTGGTTGACAATAGCACTCAACAAAAGGATGTTGAAAGTGATCAAATAGTTGATCAATACACAGAAAATGTTCGCAGATCTGGTAGAACTAGTAATCCACCTGAAAGATATGGATTTTTCACTAATGGATGCTATGGATAGATTCTGATGAACCAATCACATACCATGATGCGTTGTCCAATTCAGATTGTGACAAATGGCTTGAAGCCATGAACGTTGAGATGCAATCCATGTATGACAATCAAGTATGGGACTTGGTTATACCACCTCTTAACTCCAAAGTAATTGGAAGTAAGTGGGTTTTCAAAAAGAAAATTGATATGCATGGAAACTTGGATACTTATAAAGCAAGACTTGTAGCAAAGGGTTTCACTCAAACTCAAGGGGTTGACTATGATGAAACTTTCTCACCTGTTACGATGCTAAAATCTATTAGGATATTGTTTGCCATAGCTGCTCATTATGATTATGTGATTTGGCAAATGGATGTCAAAATGGCTTTCCTAAATGGATATCTTGAGGAAGATGTCTATATGGTTCAGCCTGAAGGTTTTGTCAATCCAAAATATCCTAACAAAGTATGCAAGTTAAAAAAATCAATCTATGGATTGAAACAAGCATCGAGAAGTTGGAATCACCGTTTTGATGAAGAAGTAATTAAATTTAGATTCATCTAGAACGCTGATGAAGCTTGTGTATATAAGAAAGCTAGTGGGAGCATCATCACTTTCCTAGCATTGTATGTTGATGACATACTACTATTTGAAAATGACATTCCAACCTTGGAATTTGTAAAAACCTGGCTTGGAAGTTGTTTTTTCCATCAATGATCTTGGTGAGCCGCCTATATTCTGGAATAAAGATCTATAGGTATAGATCAAGGCGGTTGATTGGTTTAAATCAAAGTGCATATATTGATAAGATCTTGAAAAGGTTCAAGATGGAGAACTCTAAGAAAGGTACGGTACCTATTCAAAGAGAAACAATATTGAGCACGACTAAATGTCCAAGCTCAAAGGATGAGCAAGATAAAATTAAGGCAATCCCATATGCATCTGCTATTGAATCCATCATGTATGCAATGATATGCACTCGGCCGGATGTTTCATGCGCCTTAAGCATGACAAGCCGTTACCATCAAAATCCTGGAAGCAGTCGTTGGATGGCTGTTAAGAACATACTTAAGTACCTAAGGAGGACTAAAGATATGTTTCTAATCTATGGATCTGGTGATGAGGAACTTGTTGTAAAAGGTTACACGGATGCGAGTTTCCAAACCGATCGTGATGATTCACCATCACAATCTGGATACAATTTCATTCTGAATGGAGGTGCTGTCTCTTGGAAGAGGTCTAAACAAGATGTGGTGGCTTTATCAACTACAGAATCTGAATACGTAGCCGCCTCATTGGCAGCTAAAGAAGCTGCACGGTTGAAGAAATTCATTGTAGATCTAGGGGTTGTCCATTCCATTCAGGACCCGTAGAGATCTTTTGTGATAACGAGGTGTTTGTGAGAAACGTATGTATTCAAGATGGAATTTGTTCCTCTTATTCGTTGAGAGCAAGATGTCTAAGGCCTGATTAAGTTAAATCAACAAGGAATGATCATTCTATGTCCTTGGATTTAACATGACAACTGTAACAAAAGGATAAATGATTGATTCACCAAAATCATTTCAAGTTGGATACTTGAAGGGGATGATGTTATTGAATGGATTTAAGTCATGCGTATTAAGGGTAGTGAACCGTTGTTAGGTGGTATTGACTGCTTGCATCAATCTTCTATGAATCTTGTGCAAGTGGGAGATTGTTGAATTCTTTATGCCCAAGACACATAGAACATTGATGTTCTTAGTACGTTATGATCCAAGTTGGGTCATACCCAATAACAAGCTTAGAAAACACTAAATAATATTTAATTGATGATATGATCATACAATTAAATAAATATACCAATTTAAAAAATGGGTTTTCTAAATAAGTTGCATATGAGATTTGAACACTTTATATGGATATTTTGTTTATAGATATTGTTTGTAATGTTATTTAAGTTATTTAAATAACATCAAATAATAATGAAGTGTGTGTGAGTTATACAATTAAAAGGTTAATTAGATGTATAACTCATATTAGTGACATGTTAATGTGTTAAAATTGTGTTTTAAGTTTTGGGGGGGAAACCCAAAGTGAAAGGGATTCGGCCGCCCCTTTGTGTGTGCCCTCTTTTTTGGTTTTCACTTGTACTCTTGGAATAACACATTTGACAATTCATTCATTCCATCTTCTTCTCTCTCTCACATGCAAAACCACAAGAAAGAAAAAGGGTTTTCTCCTCTTGTTGAAGTGATTCATGGCTGAAAGGTTCCCAGCAGCCTTTTCTTTCGGGTTTTTGGTGCTCAAATCCTAGCAACAAGGTGTATGTCATAGAGCTTGGGGTAGGGAAGCTTGAGAGGACCTTCTTTTGGTGCCTTGGTCTTTCTTTCTTGGTCCAAATCATCCTCATCCATTTTGACATTTTGCTGCTAAAAGGTAGTTATGGCAGCCTCTTTATGGCTGTCCATAATGTTAGTTTTGTGTTTACATAGCTAGTTTTATTCACATATAAAAGGTCCTTTGTTCTTGGGTTTGTTTGTAACTTTATAGTATCAAGATGAAATCTGAAATTTTCAGTTCATTAACTATGTTATAAACCAAGTTTCCGCTGCGTTTTTACAAAGTTTAAAAGGTTAAACTATGTATCTTGTTCTAACAAACCCCAACAGTCCTTAGTGTATTTCACCCAATTATTGTAGGCCTCCTCATCATCCTCACTACGTTGATTGGGAATTGGATCATCAAATATGTATGATCGTTTATCTTGCTTGAGAACAATTCTCAAGTTTCGAAACCAATCAATAAAGTTATTATGGTTTAGACCCTCATTTTGGAGAATGGTCCTTAGTGATAGTGAGTGAGCGGATTGGATTTTATTGTTATCATTATTGTTGGTGGCCATCTACAAAATATAACAAAGTTCAATTTTAGTAATTTCGATATTGGTCATATTTTAATAATTAAAACCCCTTTAAGTGTCTTACACAATTTTAAAACTAGAATTCAACGTTACATTTAAATAGTGGTTAGGTGACCTTTATCCCATTATTTAAATTAACAAGGTAGTCAATATTTTGACAATTGCAACCCTTTGCGACTTCTAGGGTATGGGATTGACTTTAAAACATCATATGTATAGTCGGCATGTTAATCCTATCAACATCTTCGTAACCCATATTGTAGGTGATCCATTTAACATGGTTTGCAAATCAAGTTACCCTACTTGCACACACATGTGAGTTTTCCAATATAAGTGGTTAGATGATCTTTATCCCACAAATATGGTATCCCCACCTCAAGTCATAAGTTCCCTCAAAATGGTTAGGTGACCTTTATCCCATTAAGAGTTTCGAAATGACTCAAGTCTTGCACAAAAGGATGGTGATAAACTTGTTTATGAAAGAAATTTAAAGTTTTCATAATCTTAGTTTAGAAAACTCTATGTACCTTATATTTGCATGCTTTCAAATACAAGGTACCCTATGGTTCACTTTTAAAAAAACCTCTTTTATTAAAACCATTAGTCCTTTTAATAACCTTTTATTAACCACTTAATGATAAAGAACCATCAAATTTTCAGCTTGTTAAGTTGTTAATGAGTTTGTAATGCATATCCAAATATCAACCAAACAATCAAACAACAAACATCCAAACAAGCATAAACGTACAAACATGAGTGCATAACCATAGCCACTAAGTTGACCACACTTGTTTGCCATCACAAGTGTTGCCATAACGTCTTTCCTAAGGGTGGAGATGACACATCAAAATGTGTCTATGAACTCCCACTTGAAACCACATCCAAACGCTTCAAGTGTCCATGTCTTTTTGTGTCCTTCTTTGAGTCTTCATCTTGTGCATCTTCTTTTATAAAAATCATATCCTAATACAATTTTTCTAATAAAAGAAATGCACCTAATCTATTTATTACATAACCAAATGAATAAATAAATTACAACCCAAGATACAAAACACAAATCACAACCATTTAATGAATCAAAACCAACATGACAAATCACAATCAACCAATACCAAACACATAAGGCCAAGGCTATGTTATGCACCAAAATATGAAATATATCCAACATCCAAGAACAACAATGAATCCCTTATTTCAGCCCTAAAATTTCAGCCAACATGAACTCAAATTTTAAGGTTTTTCCAAACAACACAATCAACCATTTGATGTAAATCTTTCAAGGTTTACACTAAAGCATGCAAGATTAAACCTTGAAACATAAGGGTTTCATACATCCACAACAAAACAACCCCTAATGGTTGAAAAATACCATGAAAACTAACTTTTCAAGACCTTTTGAAGCACATATTCCACATAACCGGCTCTAGATGCCATTGTTGGGTTTTGTCACATGTAAAACAAGCTAGTGTAACCATTTAAAAGTGAAAAATCGGAGCGGAATATAGGTTTAACATATGTTTAGTAGTCTGAAAATTTTCACCATTTAAAACATAAAAAAAACCCAAGAATAAGGATCATATAAACATATGTGAAATAGTGTGCTATCAAACAAAACATAACAACCATAGGGTGTTCATAGAAACAACCTTTCTTGAGCAAAAGTGGTAGATGAAAAGGATGAAGAAGATGATGTTCTTGAGTGGCTAGCCTTCGAAGGAGAAGACCTCAAGCTTGTATACCCACAAGCCCTTCCAAACACCAAGCTTGTTAAGGACCTAACACCAAAGAAGTCTCTTTCTTAGCTCCTCAAGAATCCGAAAATTTCAGCCTATACTTTGTAGAATCCGAATTTTTCAGCCACTTTTGAGAGAGTTCTTGCTTGAGAAAAGTTAGAGAGAAGTGTGTAATTAATGAAGAGTGCAAGAGTGGTGAAAGAGTTACGAGGACCAAGACACAAAAGGGAGTCCCAATACTCCTTTTGGGCGGCCAAAATGCTCTTGAAAATGGGTTCCCCCCATTTTAGTTTTTTATAAAAATGTTACACTCTTAGCCCTTCATTTTATAAAATTAAAACCTCTTTTAATTTTATAACAAAAACATAGTTTTATTTGTTATTATTTAACCAACTTAAATAATGAAACAAACAATTTCTCATGAACAAATTATCCACATAATGTTGTTCTTTTACAAAAACAACGTTTTAGAAAAACCCATTTTCTAAATTGGTGTCTGTATTTATTTGTTTGATCTTATCAACAAATAAATACTAATTGGTGTTTGTATAGCTTGTTTTGGGTATGACCGGAATTGGATCATAACGTACTAACCACATCAATCTTGTATGTGTCTTGGGCATATAAGGTCCAACACTGTGATCAAAAGCACCGGATGCTTTTCACAAAACATGAGTGCATTATCCTCAAACCAGGGATGACCATTCCTCCGGAATTGGTGCTTCTTAGATCTCCCAGGAAAGGGGATATGTACAAGCTGGATATGAACAAGCTTCCCCAATAGGTGAAGTATCATGCTTTCTTTTCAAAGCTGATAGTGATGAGTCAACACTATGGCATAAACGTATGTATGAGGTAAATTTTAAGACAATGAATAAATTGGCTAAAAATAACTTGGTACATGGTTTGCGTAAAAAGGAATTTTTCTGCAAAGATTACTATGTTGTATGCCTGAAAGGGAAGCAACACAGGATATCTCACAAATCCAAAAGTGTTAACTCTATCACTACTCCATTACACTTATTGCACATGGATCTTTTTGGTCCCACAAGTATAATGACCATTGGTAGGAAATCATACTGCCTTATGATAGTTGATGATTTTAAAAGATTCACATGGGTATTCTATTAAGAACCAAACATGAAACTACTGAAACATTAAAATCTTTCATTCTTAAAATAGAAAATCAAATTGATCACAAGGTAAAGATTATTAGAAGTGATCAAGGGACTGAGTTTAAGAACTTCATTCTTGACTCATTCTGTAACTCAAAAGGGATTGCCAGACAATATAGTGCTCCCAGAACTCCTCAACAAAACAGTGTTGTTGAGAGGAGGAAGAGGACAGTTATTGAGGCTGCTCGAACAATGTTAGCTCATTCTAAACTACCTCTAACATTCTGGGCAGAGGCAGTCAGCACTGCATGCTATGTGCAGAACAAAGTTCTTGTAGTTAAGCCACATGGAAAAACCCTTTTTGAGCTATGGAACAAGAGGCCACCGTTCATTGGCTTTCTAAGGTCCTTTGGCAACAGGTGTACCATACTTAACACAAAAGACAATTAAGCAAAATTTGCTAAAAATTCAGATGATGCTATCTTTGTTGGATACTCTTTTAGCTCCAAAGCTAATAGAGTATACAACATCAAGAATCAACAATTTGAGGAGTCATCCAATATAGTTGTAATGAGCACACTCCTTGTGTTAGGGGGAATGGCCCTAATCATATTTTTGATTTAGAATTATTTTCAAACTATTCTAAACCATCTTGTTAGAATGTTTATGTTGGAACAGGTACCTAAAATGATGTTCATGCTGATATTGATGATCAACTGTTTGAGCTACCCAGACCTCTTCCAAATTCTCGAATAGCTGTAATAAATCAAGCTTCCATCATTCATAGATCTGACAGCTTAACCATATCAAGGAATAGTGAAGATTCAATAAGTGAATCACTTGCTGAGCCTCAAAACTCATCAGGTGATCCACCATAACACTAGGCAGAAGGAAGTAGTGTTTTGAAGGAACAGGCAATGGTTAATACTACTTCTCAACCAACTATTGATAATGTTTCTCACTCATTCAATCAGTCCTCATTGAATGATTTTGAAACAGCAGCTGGACCAAGTGTTCATGTTCCTAAGTAGAATATGCCCGACTTGGATCTATCTCTGCAGCTGGAAGTGATTCCTCTCCTTAGGATTCATAACACTCATCCAACTGAGAACATCATAGGGGATGTCTCTGAAGGTGTGAGAACAAGAGGGCAGACTCATCATGGGATTGTCTGCTTGTACTCATGCTTTTTATCCCAGATGGAACCCAAGAAGGTGGAAGATGCCTTGAAAGATAGTAGCTGGCTTGAATCGACGCAAGAGGAGCTGCTTCAATTCAAGAGACGGAAAGTATGGAACCTATGTCTGCTACCATCTGGTCAAGTACCTATAGGCACTAAATGGGTTTCCAGAAACAAGAGAGATGATAGTGGCTTGATCATCAAGAACAAAACAAGACTTGTAGTTCAAGGATACACCCAAGAGGAAGGACTCGATTATACTAATGTCTTTGCACCTGTTGCTAGACTTGAGGCAGTTAGGATCTTCCTTGCTTATGCTGCATCCAAGGACTTCACTGTTTACCAGCTTCATGTCAAGTGTGCCTTTCTATATGTGGATATAGATAGGGAAGTCTATGTATGCCAACCTCCAGGATTTGAAGACCCACATCACCCCAACTATGCGTGCAAATTGGATAAAGCTCTATATGGGCTGCACCAAGTGCCTAGGATGTGGTATGAGACTTTGTCTCAGTTTCTTCTGAAGAATGGCTACACTAGCGGTACCATTGACAAGACTCTCTTCATCAGAAAATCTAGAAAGGACATTTTTCTTGTTCAAGTCTATGTCTATGACATCATATTTGGTTCTTCAAATGACCAAATGTGTAAGGACTTTGAAAGCATTATGAAGAAAAAGTTCGAGATGAGTTCCATGGGAAAAATGGATTTTTCCTTGGAATTCAGGTGAAGCAAATGAAGGAAGGGTTTTTCATTAATTAATCTAAGTATGTTTCTGACATCTTAGAAAGATTTGAGATGAAAGATTATAAGCCTGCCAAGACACCCATACCCAGAAACCGCAATCTTTGTCCTGACCTTGAGGGGGAGGATACTGATCAACATCAGCATAGGGCAATTATTGGTTCTCTGATGTATCTCACAACCAGTATGTCACACCCCCGCTAAGAGCAGAAACATGGGGATGTAACGATACGGGATCGTCATAACACATGGTGATAGAGATGCAATATAATAAATGATGACAAGCGTGTCATGACGACACCCGACAACAAGGGGACTTGTGTCGTGTTTAGTCAATATTCACGACAACATAGGCATAAGCATAAACTTGTTAAATGATTCACATAAACAAAGAAGATAACATTGTAATGTATTTCCCACAACCCGAGAACAAGTATCAAAAGTATAATGTTGTGTAAAGCAAACTACAACAAAGTTCCAAAGGAGAATGTTTAGTCTCAAAATACATCCTAGGGTCTCCACTAAAGTAGCACACCTAGATCCTCGATTAGCATGATCACCTGAAAAGATATGCTCAAAATGGTAAACAAAATTGTTGGTGAGCTTGCAAGTTTAAATGTAAATAAGTAATTGATGCTGTATAATAATTGTTGCGGAATACCATGAATACAGTTATAAGTAAGCAAAATCACATGACATGAGCTTTACCACCAAACCTAACGACGTACACAAAGAATCTTGTCGGAATATATTCACCCAAGGCCCGTTCCTGGCTACTGTTGGTACTAACTAGTATACCAACAAACGAGGGTGGCGGTGTCAACCCAGTAGTACTACCAATACCTATCTGTCGGTTCCCACACTGGAATTAAATGGTTGTAAAGAAAGAACCACACAGCAGAGCCAAGTATGTATCAGATAAGTACTCACAAAACAGTATCACGTTGATTCCAAGTATGTAAATTGTATGTAAGTAGTACAACAAAAAAAACAGGTGAGCATACTTTTCCCCCATGTTTGTAAATGATAAAATAGTTGTATAAGCATAAAAAGGGGCCACGAAACTCACTTGTTAAGTGGTAAGTATGAATTATCAAAGTTTCCCAAGTGTTGTATGCGAAGAATGGTCAAACACCTATTGACAGTTATCATTAAGCATTAATGATATGTATGAAGTACATAGTAACGTTCGATCAGTTCGGGTTGTTTTGGTCCGGTCGCGCGTAACACACACACAAGCTGACACACGTATTAGATCTTATGTAGATCCAAGTACTAGAAACCATCGCCATTGCCAGTGATATTGTGTAAAAGATTCATTGTTATAAGACAAGTATTTGTTAAATATTAGTAGTCACAAATCGATTGTTGATAATTTGTAAAATGTTAGGTTGATTTGATTTGGAATAGTATTTCTAGCCTTGAAAGCGTTGACTTTAATCTTTGTGGTCAATGACAATTGTGTTGATGTTACCTTATCATCACACGACATTCAAGAAGGAAATTCACACACATAGCATCTTCAATCACACGACAGGACCAGATGCTCGACTCAACACTCCATTCGCAAGAATCAACCTTCATTCGTACGAATCAACTTCATTCATACGATTGAACCGTCATTCATATGACTGGCATTCAGTCGTACCACAAAGCACCCAATCGCAGGACTCAACCTCCATACGCACAAATCAACCTTCATTCGTATGAATCAGCTTCATTCGTACGACTGAACCTCCATTCGTGTGACTGGCATTCAGTCGTGCGATACATAGAACATTGATGTGGTTAGTACGTTATGATCCAAGTCGGGTGATACCCAATAACAAGCTTAGAAAACACCATATAATATTTAATTGATGATATGATCATGCAATTAAATATATATACACCATTTAGAAAATGGGTTTTCTAAATAAGTTGCATATGAGATTAAACAATTTATATGGATATTTTGTTTGTAGATATTGTTTGTAATGTTATTTAAGTTACTTAAATAACATCAAATAATAAGTGAGTGTGTATGAGTTATTCAAATAAAAGGTTAATTGTTTGAATAACTTTTATCTATGACATGTTAATGTGTTGAATATTGTTTTAACTTTTAGGGGGAAAAACCCAAAGCTAATTAGAAATTTGGCCGCCCCTTGTGAGGAGAGCCTTTTTTTCTTTTAGTTGTTGGGTGGTCTTGGAAAGACACACATTGAACACACATTCACTCCCTCTCATTCTCTGTCTAACATGCAAAACAACAACTCAAGAATGGGGTTTTCTTGTGTTATTGGAGGTATTCTCGGCTGATAAGGGGTTCCAACAGTGTTACCTTCGGTTTTGGTGTTCAATCCTAGCATCAAGGTGTTTGCATTTGAGCTTGGGGTATGCAAGCTTAAGGGGACCTCTCTTGGTGCCTTGGTTGTTCGATTTGATCCACATCATCCTCCACCTTTTCGTATTTGACTCCTGGAAGGTAGTCTTTGGCAGCCTCAACATGGCTGTCCATATTGTTTGCTTTATGTTAACATAGCTAGCTTATATTCACATATAAAGATACTATGTTCATGGGTTTGTTTATTACTTTGTTAAAACAAGATGAAACTTGAAATTTTCAGTTCATTAACTAAGTTATTATGCATGTTTCCGCTGCATTTTTCACTACGTTTAAAAGGTTAAACTTTGTATCTTGTTATAACAAACCCCAACAGAACCTTCATTCGTATGACTGGCATTCAGTCGTACCACAAAGCACCCAATCGCACAACTCAACCTCCATACGCACAAATCAACCTTCATTCGTATGAATTAGCTTCATTCGTACGACTAAACCTCCATTCGTGTGACTGGCATTCAGTCGTGCGATGCACGCACAATCAAACACATTCATTCGCATTGACTCAATCGCACACCTCATTCATCCGAATTGACTCAATCTCACGCATCACTCATCCGCATTGACTAAATCACACGCATCACTCATCCGCATGACTCAATCGCACACACACACACAGTCGCATGACTCAGTCACACGACTCAGTCTCACGACTCACCGAGTCGCACGGCTTAGTCGCATGATCGACCCAGTCGCCCAAACAACAGAATCGCGACTGCCGAATCGTAGAGTAGCCTCCGGCTGCTCCGTGCACGGGTTTTACACCACGAGGACTTCCAGAAGCACACAATAAACACACACAAACAAGAAGAACATGTAGAAGCACATAATGAATCTGATCATGATCTCTAGTCTCTCTCTTTCTAATGCATCATAACTTGCCCATCTTGAGTTAATTTCTTCAACTTCAAGTCTCCTGATCTCTGAGTCAAGATGTGCAGTATCTAACCCTTGTCTATACAGTTGATCAATAATGGCATCCATTGATTTACTATGTGTAGCATCTGCCATTTTTATCATCTCATCGAGTTGGAGTTCTTTCTCTTTTCCTTCACCCTTCCTCTTAATATATGTGACATAAAAGTCTTTGTGACTTTCACCCACTTGATCATTTTCGGTTCCCTTCACAGACTCCTCTTCCCTCTCAGTTTCCTTTTCTTTTAGTTTGCTCCTCCTCTTTGCTTTCACTGACTGACTCTCCCCCTTTTTGGTTGCATTGGTTGCAAGGGTTTGAGTAGCAGAAAGCTTGGTGCTCAAAATCTCCTCCACCAGGGGTTGTATGATTGAGGGAAGCCTCTCATCCATGGTTTTGATCACAATGTCTGTGATCATTGGGGTGATGAGAGGTAGGGATTGCTGAAAGATAGCAGCTGTTTGCTCAGAGGGGTTCTGTCCCTGAGAAGCAGTGCCAGAAATAGAGGCTGGTAGCTCGGAAGTTTTAAGTGGCTGAGTGTGTGGGAGACCTTCAGGTGAAGGTGCCATCTGTGGGTTGATTGTGGTGGCAGATGGACTTGCTTGTTAAGAGAATTGGTCAAGTAGTCTTTGTAGTCTACTGACTTCTTCCTCAAGAATTGTGTTCTGGGCCAGAACATCATAAAAGAAGCCCAAGTCATCATCAGCAGATGCTGAATCACCTGACCTCCTGCTTGTAGCAGGATGTACATGCACTGGGTGTAGACCAGTTTTAGCATGTGCCCCTTTTTCTTGGAACTGGGGACTACCAACCTCAGGAATATGTCCTTCATCAGCTGTTGCCTCTAGTGAGGTCTTAGCTATGTTACCAGCCTCATTCTGATCATGTGCTAATGCAGAAGAGGTGGCAGCCTCACTAGATGTTCTAATCTCCATATCCACACCAGGAGATAGAAGAGTGTCTGGAGTAATGACCACTTTTTGGCCATGGACAAATGATTGAAGAGACTCTGATGACGTGGTATTAACTTTCAGAGGTTTGAAAAGGCTGACCATATTGGTGTGATCAGCAGTTGTTATAAGACAACTCAAGACTTGGTTTTAACCATCAGGCGTTGAAACAGCTGAAGTCTCTGATTTAGTCATGAGTAGTTATAAAACTACTGAAGACAGTTTTGACTTCAGGTGATGAAACAACTGAAGACTTGGTATTAGTCATCAGTAGTTGTGAAACTACTGAAGACAGTGGTTTTGTCAGCAGTTGTTGTAAATAGCTGAAGACTTGGTGTTAGTCCTCAGTAGTTGTAAACTACTGAAGACATAGTTTTGGCTTCAGTTGTTTTAATGAAACAACAGTTGTAAAAACAACTGAAGAGTAATTACTCATCAGCTGTTGTCGTCAATTCATAGCTTTTCAGCTGTTTCACACTGTCCTCAACACTTACTCATCAGACTTTTCATCTGCTTTTCAGGTGTTTCATAGGACATCAGTAATCTGCATTTCTGACATCAGTAGTTGTAGCTGCATCAACTGTTGTGACTACATCAGCTGTTGTAGCTACATCAGCTGTTTTAACAGATAAAGTACTTCAGTACTGGTGAGGTATGTAGCCTTCAGTAGTTATAAAAACTACTGAGGAAAAAAAAACTCATCAGTACTTATATGTGACAATAATGAACTAATGATCATCGGTACTTGTGAGATGAGATCATCAGTAGTTGTCATTTATTCTAGCTGCAGCATACCAAGCCTTAACACCAGGTTGTGGAAAGTTGAACTATCCAAAGGCTTAGTAAAAATGTCTGCAAGCTCATCAGCACTAGGAACAAATTTTGGATCAATCAGACCTTTTTCAAAACAATCTCTAATAAAATGGTGTCTGATTTCAATATGTTTAGTCCTAGAGTGCTGGACAGGATTCTTGACAATACAAAGAGCTGAAGAGCTGTCCATTAACAATGGGGTCTTAGTCTCTGTTATGCCATAATCCAATAATTGGTTTTGAAGCCAGAGTACCTGAGATGTACAGCTTGCAGCGGCAATGTACTCTGCTTCAACAGTTGATGTAGCAACTGAGGTCTGTTCTTGCTCTGCCAAGAAATCAAGCAGTTGCCTAGGAATTGACATCCACCAGAAGTTGATTTCCTGGTCAACTTACACCCTGCATAGTCACTGTCAGAAAAAGCAACTAATTTACCAGAATGTCTAGTAGAATACCATAAACCTAGAAATGGAGTGCCTTGCATATATCTAAAGATCCTCTTGACTGCAATCAAATGAGACTCCTTAGGTGCAGCCTGAAATCTAGCACAAACACATGTAGCAAACATAATATCTGGTCTAGAAGCTGTTAAATACATCAAGGACCCAATCATACATCTGTAAAGTGTTTCATCAACCACTTTACCTTTCTGATCTGTATCCAGTTGTGTGGTGTTGCACATGGGGGTAGAACAGGGCTTACAGTTTTGTAAATCAAACTTTTCCAAAAGATCTTTTGTGTATTTGGACTGATGAATGAAAATTCCATCAGCCTTTTGTTTGATTTGCAAACCCAGAAAGAACTGTATGTTGGGTTTGCAAGAACATAAAACGTAGTTTAACCATTTAAACTTTCAGAAAACGCAGCGGATGTTGAGGATTATAACATGTTTATAATCTGTAAATTTCGTGTTCTAAATGTTGTTTTAAGATGAAAACAAAACCCAAAACAATAGGATCTTTAATATGTGAATGAACAAGCTATAAGCAAATGTAAAACAACATAAAATCACAGCTACATAGAGCTGTGATAACTACCTTTCAGCAGCAATATAATCGACCAAAATGGGCTTTTAGATGCTTCAAATCTTGGCCAAGGCTCCAAGGAAGAAACCCTCAAGCTTGTATACCCCAAGCTCTTTGCTAAACACCTTTCTTGTTAGGTAGAACACACCCAAAAACACTTCTAAAACTCCCCTTTCTTTGCTGCCTGGCCGAATGGAAGAGAGAAGAAGAAGAAGTATTTTTGCTTTCTATTGCATGTAATGTGAGAGGTTGAGAGAGTGGAGAGTTCAAGACAAGTTAATGTATCTTGTTCCAAAGCAAGATAGGTCAAAAGGGTATTAGGAGGGGCGGCCGAAAATGGGGTTTTAAAACCCTTTCCCTCTCAAAATTTTATCACACATTAAGTTGTCTTGTTAACTAGACATACAACCACTAAATAAATTGTATGTACAAGTTATATATATATACATACTTATACAATTAACCATTTAATTTATAATTTGTAAATCCTCATTATTATTTGGTGTCATCTAACTAATTTAAATAACACTTCAAATAATATTATTGAAGAAAATATCCTAATAAGTTGTTCCCTCTCACACGCAACTTATTTAGAAAACCCATTTTCTAAATTGGTGTTAATATTAATTGCATGATCATATCATGAACTAAATATTAATTGGTGTCTGCTAAGCTTGTTATTGGGTATAACCCGACTTGGATCATAACGTACTAACCACATCAATATCCTAAGTGTCTTGGGCACACAGAATCCTACAACCTCCCACTTGCCCAAGATTCATAGAAGATTGATGCAAGCAGTAAATACCGCCTAACAACGGTTTACCACCCTTAATACGCATGACTTATAGCCATTCAATAACATCATCCCTTTCAAGTACCCTACTTGAAATGATTTAGGTGAATCAATCATCTATCCTTTTGTTACAGATGTCATGTTAAATCCAAGAACACAGAATGATCATACCTTGTTGATTTAACTTAATCAGGCCTTAGACATCTAACTCTCAACGAATAAGAGGAACAATTCCATCTTGACTACATACGTTTCTCACAAACACCTCGTGTCATGCCTGCACATACCCTTATGCACTGTCCACTATTTCAGGACAGTGAAGAATAAGCTCAAGGTATAACACTTGGTGAATATCAAAACCCAATATGTATCACAGGTCTGAGGATACCAAATGATATTCGCCTTTACTCAAATTTATTTATGATCAATCAAAAGATTCCATGTTGTGAAATTTGAGATGCGGGTTAGTCCAATATTTGTATCCCACAAATATCTATGAACCTTGGTGGCAATCCATTGCCCTATATTCATCCTTATGATATCAACCAATCCAAGTTCATAATAATCTTATTTTCATACTTGTTCCCACAAGTATGAACGACTACGGACATTTAGAGTAAACATTTTACTCATGGATAAAACATGCTAAATTGGAACATTAATTGAAACATTATAACCAAATAAATTTATTCAAATAATAATGAGTTCCATATATCCAAATACAAAATTTATAGATCAAATCCAATCACTAGAATATCGAAGTCCCATGGCACAAGTATGACCTTCATGTTTTGCCTTTTCAAGGAGCTTCGTGAGAGGATCCGCAATGTTTTGATCCGTGTGAACTTTGCGAATACATATCTTTCCTTTTTCAACTTCATCTCGTATGTAGTTGAATCTCCGCTCAATATGCCTAGTCTTTTGATGAGCACGGGGTTCCTTGATTTGAGCAATCGCACCCTCTTTATCACAAAATATCTCTAGGGGGTCCTGAATGGAAGGGACAACCCCAAGATCGGCAATGAATTTCTTTAACCATGCAGCTTCTTGAGCTGCCAATGAGGCGGCGATGTATTCTGATTCTGTAGTTGATAGAGCCACCACATCCTGTTTGGAGCTTTTCCAAGAGACTGCTCCTCCATTCAGAATGAAAATATATCCCGATTGCGACCGAGGATCATCACGATCGGTTGGAAACTCGCATCCGTGTAACCGTTTACAACGAGTTCCTCATCACCAGATCCATAGATTAAGAACATGTCTCTTGTCCTCCTTAGGTACTTAAGTATGTTCTTAACAGCCATCCAATGACTGCTTCCAGGATTTTGCTGGTAACGGTTTGTCATGCTTAGGGCGCATGACACGTCTGGTCGAGTGCATATCATCGCATACATGATGGATCCAATAGCAGATGCGTATGAGATTGCCTTCATTTTATCTTGCTCATCCTTGAGTAATATTTCCAAAATTTTCGGTCTTCAACTTCATAGCATTTGTTTCAGGTTCAATATATTGGGTACTAGATGACCCTGGCGTTTCAGATCCTGAAGCTATGGTTTGAGAAAGAGCAGTTGAATTATACACAATTGTTGTTTAATGTGGTGCTCCTGAACTGGTTGGCGTGGAAGAGGAGTTATAGTGTGAATCTGGTCATAAGATCCTTTTTGTGACCTATACTTCATCCTTAGTTCCTCCTCCCTCAATTTCAGAATGAAGTCGTTTATGTCTAATTTAGCTAGAATGTTGTTCTGTCTCAAGTTAGAAACAAACGAGTCCCACTTCTCGGGCAGACCATCAGCAAAGCTTGAGACCTTGTCTTCCATTGACGTTGAGACCTCATGAGTGTGCAACTCACTTATTAGATGGTAGAATCTGTCTATGACATCATCCAAGCATTCTTCACCCATCGAAGAGAAGTTATCAAACTCCTTCTTCAAAGCCTTTGCCTTTAGAGATTTCAACATTGCATTCCCATCGTATCATTTCTCCAAAGCTTCCCATAACTTCTTTGCCTGTTTGTTCTCAAAAAACTTATGGAATATGTCCTTTGGTATTGACTAAGTCAACAGGGCATACACCTTCTTTTCTGCATTATACTTCACTTTCTAGCTATCAGTCATCCCACCCAGGGTTAGTTTAACACCATCTGCACCAACCAACATGTAACATGTCTTAATAGATTTCTAAAGGTTGGGATCAACTCCAATAAGATAGTTCTTGAATCGCTGCTTCCATTGTGGGTAATCATCTAACGTTATAAGTTTAGGTGGTTTGTTATGATTCCCAGTCTCATTTTCCAGAAGCAAAAGTTTCTGGATCCGTGAGTCCCTACTAGCAGTAAATGCAGAGAATTGATCTTCCATATCTTTAACTTTGAACTGTAGAACTCAACTGATTTACTTGTGAGAATGAATCACTAGTGCGATTGGACTAATGTGGATGAGTCACTTGTGCAATTGGACTAATGCGGATGAGTCAATCGTGCGATTGAACAAATGTGGATTGCCAATGCGGATGACACAGTCATGCGAAAGAGAGGTGCAAATGAATTCAATCATGTGATTGGATTCATTCGTGCGTATGGAGTGTGCGATTGGAGACAGACTAATAAAGATGTTCAGTCATACAAATGGATAGGCGACTGAGTTCAATTGTGCATATGGTTTGTGCGATTGAGTTCAGTCGTGCGATTGAGTTCAGTCGTGCGATTGAGTCAATCGTGCGACTGAGGGCTGCTGTTTTTGAAAATTCGAAAGTTTTTGATACTTTGACACAAAAACACGATTTTTCAAGAACCCTAATCTACTGTATGCCGAAAAATGTAAACTTTTGGACCTGGAGACGTCGAAAACACTGTTCTACTAAAAAAGGTGACTCTTTTGAATGAAAAACGTGATTTTTACACCGAAACCAATCAAATCACACGCAAAATCAAGAGCCAATGCTCTGATACCACTTGTTAGGACCATGTACATAAAGAGTACTAACTGATAATGCATGGACCCAGATCAAATAGTGCGGAATCCTTTTTGATTGATTATCCAATAAATGAGAACGTAGTTCAAATAATCTAACGATTAAAGAAACAATAGAACGGGATCAACTGCGAACTATGAAGTTGGAACAGGTTCTTTGGAGACTCTAGATGGCTAGGGTATGAATGTGAGTCGAAATTCTTCAAGTGTTTCGTTTTTCCACGAATTAGGTGGTATTTATAGGTTAGGGTTGCTCAATCGTACGACTAAACCATTAGCATGGTTCAATCATGTGACTAAATCATGCGATTGATTCATACGCACGACTGAAGATTCAGTCGTGCGACTGAGCCAATCTTATGCCTCAATCATACGACTGATCCAGTCTCCTGGTTCAGTCATGCGACTGGTCCATTAGCAAGGTCCATTCGCATGAAGACTGCATACGATTTAGTTTGAACACGTTTCTCAATCATTATTCACTAAGAACTTTGTAAACAACCACAAACCTATATAGTTAGTTCAATATGCTTTATTACACAATAAACAATGAGACATTAAACATTATATGCATCAATCACATATTGCATTTCATTTAACTCATTCATTACATATACGTAAGACATGACAAACATTTTACATTAAGCTCCTAAACTAGGTACACATGTATGAACAAAATTTTAGCTCAAAGGCTCCACAACTAGATAAAGACACTTCAAATGTAGAAGAACATGATGGTGGTGGTGACAGTGATCAGGAATTTCTTGATGTTGATAACCACTCCATAGATGACAACCACAATGATTTCACACACTCATTGGATCAAGTTTCTCTTGATATTGTGCTGATGTGGTGGGAGAAACATCAATGCCAGATCTAAATTTATCTAATTTAGATCTCTCTGAGTAACTTGCTATGATCTCTCAACTAAGGATCCATAAGTCTCATCCTACTACAAAAATCATTAGAGATGTTGGCATAGGGGTAAGAACAGGAGGACCATGAAGCAAATGTTTGTCTTCACTCCTGTTTCTTGTCCCAGATAGAGCCAAAGAAAATTGATGAGGCTCTAAAGGATGGAAGTTGGGTTCAAGCTATGCAAGAGGAGCTGCTTCAATTCAAAAGGCAGAAAGTTTAGAACCTTTCTCCTCTTCCTCATGGGATGTAAGGCCCCATCCCCGGGAACCTCACAGTTGGTCATTCATTGCACTTAAAACATTTTAAGACGTACGTATATTTTGCAGCATAATTTAATAACTAAAAACATATCATTTACAATGTTCTTTTTCATCTCAAAATACAAATGTCAGCCTCAAAACGCTCCCAGTAGCTTATGCATCCATGCCTGCAACTCCTCAGCATCAACAAATACCTGCCAACTATCGTGCATACAAAAGTCAGCGACGCTGAGTGAGTTCTAGTTTTATAAAAAAACACACTTTTCTTTGTTAAAACCATTCTTTACGTTATTTCAAATCATACTATCCTTTACAATCATTCATGATCATGCATCATACGTACATACAAATAATATCATTATTATCTTCACCATTACGTTCGTTAACTTGTTCATTCAACGTATTCCATTATCGTTCACTTCTCTCTCTAGATCCGGTCAGACTCTACCCTCTTCGTGGCACTCAGCCACGATTACCAAGGTCGAATGACAAGGATCCCGTTTAGTACGTTATTATGATAATTCATTAACGTTCATTCATACCTTCATTCGTTCATACATTATCTTTCGTTCATTACTCGAATCTTGTCTCATGCAATATCCCCGACTCATGCTCGAAAGCTGATGTTGTGCCGGGGCCTGTACACAAACCCCTGACTCATGTCCGAAGACTAACACAACACCAGGATACGCAACAAAGATCCCATATGAGTCAATCACAGGGATTGAACTCTATCTGAGTCTGTTGCAACACAAAGTCGCTCACCTCAAACCTATGCTTGGCTTTATGCCACACCCCCGAAGTTATACGTAACTCGGGTAACCATCAAATATTTCACCCCTAACGTTATGGGTAACAACACCCCCATCAAAATGTGTAATAACACCCCTATCAAAATGGGTAAGAACATCCCAATCGAAATGGGTAACAACACCCCCATTGAAATGGGTAACAGCACCCCCACGGAAATGGGTAACAACACCCCCATCGAAATGGGTAACAACACCCCCATCGAAATGGGTAACACCACTAAAGGTCAGTCACAAAGACTGGAACCCTTGCGTGCATAGTTTAGGATTTGTTGAACCTCAAGCGGTAGAGCTGAAGGCATTTAGAGCTGTGCACCTCTGTACATATTGCTTGCAAGCCCTTCTATACTTTATCTTTTATTAATGCATGCATTCTATCATTATGTTCCTCTTTTCATTATCTTCCACTTTACATTACATAATACTTTCATTACATTTATTAACGTTCAACACAAAGCCAAGGGAAGACATACATACAATAAGGAACATACACATAATTATAAACATACACCATCACCATACAGGCAACATCATACATACATAACATACATCAAACATAAGCCATCACCTCATAACCAGGCCTATCTCCCCATTTTACCCCTTAAAAACCACTTAGAAACCTTAAGTCCAAATTTGGGCGCACGGGACCTTCCAGGCGCATGAGCATAAAAATTCTAAGTGTAAAACAGTCTAGGCTCATGGGCACTATTCGGGCGCTTTTGCCCTGTTCAGGCGCATGGCACCTGTTTAGGCACATCACCAATACATAGCCGTTTCAATCACTTGGGCGCATGGGTAATATTTAGGCGCATGGCCAACACTTGGGCGTATGGCCAAGACTCAGACGCATGGGCCACTATTTAGGCGCATGGCCAACCCTACATGGCCAACACTTAGACCATGGCCAACATGCTGGGCGCATGGGCCATTGTTTAGGCGCATGACCCACTCTTGGGCGCATGGCCCACACTTAGGCGTCTGGCCTCTCATGTTGGGCGCATGGGCCACTGTTTAGGTGCATGAGCCACCTCTGGGCGCATGGACCACTGTTCATGTTCATCAGAACATTCTGAAATATTTTCTATGTTATCAACATCACCCGATTATCATTCTAATCATACCCAAACACAGATCTAACATACGAAGGCCATCTAAGCATGCTAACCATCATCATTACCCCATAGGCCAACTCTAAAGTATACATACATACATACATCATTTCGAACATAAAGCTGTAAACCCACGGTTTCTTTCAAATGTTTACTTAGTATGCATAATAGCCCCAAATCAGTTGAAAATCAGTAAAAGAGGGGTTCTAGAAACTCACCTTGAGCAGCCTTTGAGCAACACACTTCAAGTTCGAGACCCACCTTCGATTCAACTCTTGAATCCCGAAAACAAACACTAAATGACCAGAACTTCGGTCAAGAACTCGAAACCCAACTGAAATCGAACTCAATTAAGAGAAGACTTACCTTTGAAGCTGCTTCTTCCACTTTCTCTCTAGAACCATGGGTCTCTCTCTTCTTTCTTCCTCCGAGAGCAAAAGCAACTTTCTGCTAGGATATGGGCGACCATGCCCCTCAAATCCTTAAAATAATAAGGTTTTGTACTTTGTACCCTTTTTCCCCTCCACTTGTGAACAATTTCTATTCTTTCCATTTACTTTTCTTTTCCTTCTGTTTAAATAGAAATTCGGGGTGTTACATGGGAAGACTACTATTCGAACCAAATGGGTGTTTAGGATCAAGAAGAATGATAGAGGCATTGTAATAAAAAACAAAGCTAGACTAGTTGTTCAAGGATAAACACAAGAAGAAGGAATTGACTACACCTATGTCTTTGCTCCTGTTGCAAGACTGGAAGCTGTTAGGATATTCTTGGCATTTGTTGCATCCAAGAACTTCAAGGTCTATCAACTTGATGTCAAGTGTGCTTTTCTTTATGGGGGGACTGATGAAGAGGTGTATGTCAAACAACCACCTTGTTCTTCAGATCCTGATCATCCTGATTATGTTTGCAAGCTTGACAAAGCTCTTTATAGGCTACATCAGGCACCTAGGAAGTGGTATGAGACTCTATCTTAGTATTTTTGCAAGTATGGATACAGAAGGGGCACTATAGATGGAACTCTCTTCATCAAAGGATAGGGAAACGACATAATGCTAGTTCAAGTGTATGTAGATGACATCATCTTTGGTTTAACTAATTTAAAGCTCTATAAAGACTTTGAGAAGCTGATGAAGGATAGATTTGAACTAAGTGCCATGGGGGAACTCAATTTCATTTTGGGAATTCAAGTAAAGCAAGTTGAAGATGGCATCTTCATTAGTCAGTCAAAGTATGTTCAAGACATACTTAAGAGATTCAACATGACTGATTGTAAGATTTCTAAGACCCCCATAGCAAGAAACCACTCCTTCGGACTTGATCGTGAGAGGGAGTGTGTGGATGAACACCTTTAAAGGACTATGATTGGCTCTCTTATGTATATTACATCTAGCAGGCCTGATATCATGTTTGCTACATGTATTTATGCAAGATATAAATCCAACCCTAAGATGTCTCACCTTATCACTGTCAAGAGGATTCTAAGATACCACAAAGGTGCTTCAACACTTGGTCTCTGGTATCCTAAGAATTCTGACTTCAATGTTTATGCTTATATAGATAGTGATTATGGTGGTTGCGACGTGACTGCAAAGCCCACATCTGGGGGATGTCAATTTCTTGATGGAAGGGTTGTCTCATGGAAATGCAAGAAATAATCTTGTGTCTCTACATCAACTGCTGAAGCTAAATACATAGCTGCTGCAAGTTGTTGTGCTGAAGCATTTTGGATTCAGAATCAGATGCTTGAGTATGGATTAAATTTCAAGGATACTCCCATTCACGTAGACAACAACGGTGCTATCTCTATCATAGAGAATCTTTTGAAGCACTCAAGGACAAAACACGTCAACATCAAGTATCATTTAATTAGAGATAATTTTGAAAAAGGATTAATTAAACTAGTCAAAGTTCACACAAATGAACAATATGCTGATCTGTTTACAAAGGCTTTTGATGAACAAATGTTTAAATATGTTATATGAGCTATTGGGATGACAAACTTTGAGTAGATTTTTCTTAAAACTAATTCTTATTTTTTCTTAAACTTCGTGTGTCCTAAGTTGTCTAGTTAATAACCTTCATAAGCTCTTGTTTTCTTTGGATGAAAACCTTTGAAGACTTTCCTTAGATTTCTGAAAAATGTTTGATCCTTCGGAAGATATGTTTTTACCTTCTGAAGAAACTCATACCTTCAATGTAAATAACTTCCTAAGTAATTTACCTTTGGAAGAAATTTCTAAAATATCTTTCCAAGCTTAACATTTGTCTCAGACATTTATATGTTTTCAAGGACCATTTTCTTCTGTAGCAATCTAACTCTCGGAACCTTTGCTTTTCTGAACAAAGCATCCAAGTTTTAATTCTCTTCTGAAGCAAATTTTTCATCACTTTTAGGAAAAGCTTCTGAAGTCATTTTAGCATCGGAAGCTTTTTCATTAAAAACTTTTGAGAATTATTTTCCTTCAGAAGCTATTTGATTTCCAAGAAAACTACTTTTTGATCAAAAGCAAACTACTTTTTCAGAGGTGGGACCAACATCCGTATTTCAAAGTATATCCTCTTTCATTAACTTTGTCTTAAATCCTTTTCACATATAAACCCAACGGTTCCCCTCTTTTTATCATCTTCATTTTTCCTCCAAACCTAAAACCCCAATTTCTCTCTAAAACTACTTTCGTTCATCTTTCTTCATCCTTAAGCTTTCTGAAAAATGGCCAAGCTTGACCGTAGAAATGAACCAAATTTCTCCATGCAGTACACAGGCAACACAACCAAGTTGCTCTGTTACACTCTAAGAAAGATCAACATTTCTCAAAGGTTGCCGTTTCTTAGCTCTATCCAACTACTTCTCCTCCCTTACCATAGATTCTACACTATATGAGGATCAGCTGCCTGAATTTTGGAAGACCTGCCAAGACGTCGTTATGGATGGGAAGAAGGCACTGTCTACCACAGTGCAGGGGAGAAGAGTGTTCATCACTCCGGCCATCATCAACACTCATCTTCAACTTGAAGATGAAAAACTAAGGTGTTCTTTCCCAAACAAACTGTCAACCACTCCTTTGAGCAGATGGGCTATGAGGGAGATTTCTTAGTTAAGACCTTCAGGAAAGGGAAGGTCTCATCCAAATGGAAATTCCTGCTCCATGTGGTTATCCACAGAATGTTAAACAAGCATGGAGGATGGGACCAAATTCCTGAAGATCTTTCCTTTATTGTTCATGGGATGGTTCAGGGAGTCAAGTTCAGGTGTTCTCAATTTGTTTCTAAAAATTTGCTTGCAAAGTTAGACTCCTTAGAATACAATATGTTCCCTAGATTTGTTCAATACATTCTTAACTACGAACTAGGCTCACAGTTAAGGGGAATAGATAATATTCTTAAACTGGGACAGATGAAGCTTGGCATCTTTAAAATCTTAAGAAGGCCACTATTGGGTTCTCTAGGGTAGAAACAGTCCTTGTCCCAAAAATGTTAGGGCTCATTGTTCAACGTGACAACCTAGCAGCACCAGCTAGTGTTGAACACACACCTTCTACCTCCCAACCACCTAAACAACAACAAATCAACCTCACCTACGAAAGAAAAATAAACAAGCCCCTACTCAAACTATTCAGTCTGTGCAGGCCCCCATATACTCACCCACACAGGAAGAAGTGGTCACTAGAGCTCCCACTACTCCTGGGGAGCAGACCACTCTCTTTACTTCAAAGATCAATGCTGAGGTTTCTCATGCTCAGCCTGGTGAGCTCACAAGCCCAAATACCTTAAGCCTTCACTCTGAGTCTCAATACTCAAGCGAACAACCTTGAGGGGACAGTTACCATCCCCAGCCTTTGGACTTAAACCAACCCATTCCTAACCTTGACTTTTATACTGATGATTATTTAAGTTTCAGTGAGTACCATGATTCTCTCTTCTTTTTCACTACTCAAAGAGAGATGAGTGCTCCTGAGTCTCCTATATCTAGCCCACATCAGTCACCCATTACTGAGGTGGACACTTCTGAACCTATTCAGGATGTCCATATGGAAGAGGCTCTCACTTTTGCAAGTGATTCCATCATTAAGACCTAAACCATGGCAACTAAGCCCATTGACACCTCAATTGAAGCTACCAGTGAGTAGAGGAAATCCAACACCAAGAACCTAAAACTGGTGATGAGAGAGAGGACTCTGGTCTAATCATCTCACCCCAAATGATTCTTACGATGAAGATGAGGGGAATTTTAGACTAAAAATTCAAAAACTATCACAAACATGCACCTATTTAGTCTCCAAGGTTAGTCATCTTGAATCTCAAGTGACTACCTTGCAAAACAGGGTCAATGATCAATAACTTGAGATTTCTTATCTCAGGGAAAAACTAGGTGGGAGACCTTTAAGAGGAGCTCAACCAGAAACACAAGAACCTATGAGTGTGATTGACTTAACTCCTAGCTCACCTATGCAAGAGGGTGATGGTACAAAAAAGGGGGAGAATGTCATTATAGTCACAGAACTTGGGAATTCTTTAGAGAGTATGGACACTGAGGGCTCACCATCCTCACTTGCAATTGTGCATACTCAGCAACTTCCTCAAGTTCATATTGATGTGGACTCGATAGACTCCTACATTCAAAGTCTAATTGAGGAAGGAATACCAATGGAAATGTCCTATTCACCAACTTCAAATCACATTTTTGGGTGGAGGTATGATAAAAGTAGAAGAGCCCTTATCATTCTTAGAGTTCAAGGATAGCAAGAGGTCTTCAATTTTCAGACCTTTAACTTCTATGAAAGTTTGGATCTAGTCAAGTTGCCACTTGTCAACCAAAGCCAATCAAGACAAGCTAACAAGCTGGCTCAAAGAATCAAAGACAAGATCACTATAGAGTTTAGCTTCAGAAGGAGATTAAGGCAATCAGGCAATACCATTGGTCAACTAGATGTTGAGGCAGCCCAAAGATTCGTTTAATAGGGGAAACGTTAACTGACGGCCTAGTGGCAAAACCTGTGAGCCCTGTCTTATCATCATCAACTGCTGCAAAGACTCATACCCTTTTTGAGACACCTACCGGTGAAGGTGCATCTGAACCTCTCTCTGGCCAAAACTTGGAAGCTACACCAAGCAATGATGGGCAAAGCTCTCTCCACCCTGACTCATAAAGGTTTGTGAGTAACAAAGAGAAAAGAAAGATGACTTCTAAGGAGATTGAGGAGGAGAGAGAGAGAGAGAGAGGAAAAGAAAGCTGATGGGAGAAAGTTCCTCTACTGGGTCTACAAGACTCATGGAAACTACTATCAGGACTGCCCGAGGCCAAACACTCAAGATGTTGAGTTGAGGGCAGTCATGATAAATTACTTGCAGACTAGGAACTATGACATTGATAATGTCATTTATCTCCCCTTAGATGAATTGAATGAACTGGTTGACATGGAAGTGTCAAAAGAGAGAAAGGATGCAAAAGATGCAGAGCTACTGATTCAAATCAAAAAGAAAGAAAAAAGAAAAGATTATACAAGCATGTGCCTACTCTCTCCCAAGTTCAAGAAAGTCCTGCATAAGAGGATGTGGTTCATCAAGAACCTCAGGTAGACAAAGAAGAAGATAGGATCAAAATGATCAACTACCTAAGTGCCATAGGCCTCTATCAGGCTAATACACTTCTTCCCTTATCCTATGACTATATTGTGTTTGAGTACCACAAATAACTTGAACTTGAGATAGTCAAGGAAAGAAACTGCACTAAAAGGAAGCTAAGGGAAGAGGCTGCAAAGTCAAGAACCATCATCCAGAAGAGTATGAAGAAGTCTGCACATAGGCAGAGGATGATGAGCTTTTTGAAGCTGTATGGATTCTTCAAAAGGAGACTTGGCCCTATGTCACTGTCCACTATGGATGAGCATATCAGGGTAATCAAGCAGAAGATCAAGAATGCAGAGCTAATAGACTTACACTCCCCTCTATGTTAAGCTCCACCTAAAGTGGAGGTTAACGTTGAAAAACCCGAGACAACATAACCTGAACCTCCTTCTGAGACTCAGCAAGCTTCATCTTCTGATCCACAGTAGGGTCAAACTCCCTCTTCTTCTAAGCCCGTGAGAGAGGAAGACCCAGCTGAGAAAGACAAAGAAGATCAATCAGGTGCTACATGCCAGTCTTCTCAATTAAAAAGAACAAAAAGAAAGAAAATGATTGCTTTAAAGACAAACATCCTTTTCAGAACCTCAAGAAGAGTCAGAACATCCAAAGGATGTGCAACCATAGGATGCTCCATCATCTCCATTCAAATAGCTCCACTAGTATCAGGAAGACCCATCCTATCCTAGACATACACCATAAATCCAAAAAGGTGGCATGTCACAAAGATCAAGGAATTGAGAATGTCTACACATGGGAAGACAAGTTCAATTTGCCCCTGCATGATCTCTTTCACATGAAAAGACACTCTGAGAGTAAGTGATCATGATCATCTCATGAAGAAAGGGATGGTCATCATCATAATGAGGACCGTTGATATCTAAAGTCTTCAAAGTGTTTTGGTAGCATCAGCCTGGGGGGAGTTTGTAAGGATTAAATGTAAAGGCTGATGTTATTCAAACACTTAAAGTCTCCTGCATGCATGCACAAGTGCATTGAAGAAGAATGCTTCGGAAGTTTCACACCAGCAAGAGAAATATTCTAAGTGTGAAATCTTCCAAACCCACGACAAATATCTTTCTGAAGCCAAAGATGAAGTCTTCCAAAATCAACACTTGAAGTCAGATTTCTTCCGATGACTTTTAGAATACATGCTTTATATGATGTACTTTACATAAAGTTGGACCCCTTTCTGCTGCAACTTTATAAAGTCACCAACTTACAGAAGTTGGTGAAAAGGTCCATGCTTTTAGTAACTATACATTGAGGTCTTGATTGTGTAACTTTCTACTTCATGTACTTTATCCTTTTTGTAATATATTAGGATGTGAGCTATGACATGTCATAGTGAATAGTCAAAGGGCAATATGTCTTTTGACTCTACAATTGATTTTGTTTGTGTCTACTCAATTTTATCCAGCTGGCCTTCATAGTATGGCCAGTTGTAGGATGTAGTATACGTATCTCAAGTACTTGTAACTTTCGATTATGCTTTGTAACATCTTGAAAACCATCTCCTTATGTATTTTGCTATCTTGTTGTGTGTCATATTTACATGTGTTCTTAGTATCATTATAAGAGGTTAACTAGTTTCATTATTTGATTGTTAAGTGTTCTTTGCAACTCTCCTCATTGTGTTGTTGTGTTATAAGTGCATACCATTCACCGGTCCTGCATTTTGGTATTAGAGCTTTCATAAATTATTATTATTATTATTATTATTATTATTATTGTTATGTTTTTATTATTATAAATATTGTAATTATTATGTTTAATTTAATAGTTTGAATTATTAATTTTAAACTAAAGAATTAATGTAAACAAAGAAACAAGCATAAGCAATCCACAAGTTTCATAAATGACAGCAATGGTCCTTACAAGAATATAACAACGTTAACTTTTAATTTAAAAAAACAATACGAGATGCTACACATAGGCTAGAAATACTCTTACTACTTCAATTCTTGCAACAGATGCAAAACTTCATGATAATCTATTCTTTCTTCTTGAGTTTAGCATTGTGCAATTAGCCTTGGTTTTTTTTCTCACAATGATACCTCTGTCATCTAGTTTATTTTTGAAGAGCCACCTTGTCTTAATTAGATGGTGACCTTTAGTTAGATCAACAAGATTCCAGACTTTCTGCTTTTTGAATTGATGAAGCTCTTCCTGCATAGCTTCAATCCAACTATTATTTTTTAGTCTAGCTGTGATGTTAGGACATAGGACTTGTGAAAGAAAACAAGTAAACATACAATGTTTTCAGCTCCCTCTTGGCTTCTTGTGGTTCTTTTGTTTAGATCTCCAATTATGTTGTTTATTGGATGAGACTTATGAATTCTGGTTGTTGGAAAAGATTCAACTGGATTGGATGATTCAAAGTTAGCCATATTCATTTATATAGAAGGGTCCAGTTGAGATGATGAATTTAGGAAGTAATCAAAGTGTTCGTCATGTTCATCATTGGAATCCAAATGATTTTCTTCATGAGTTTGTACATCAGCTACATTATGAATATCTTCTGTAAGAACTTCTACGGAAGTATTTTGTGCTTCAGTAGGAGTTACAGGAACATCTACGGATGGTATTTGGTGACTTGTTGACATTAACTATTTGGTATGCAATGGATCACTTCCAATGTGTGGATTATCTGCTAGATTGGATGGACATCTATTGAGGCATTATCCATATCTTTGGATGTAGGAAGATCATCTGCGGATGGAGAGTCATCAGCAGCTAATGAAGTGTTTCCATCCGAGGATGTAGATCCATTTTGCTGGACTTGTGCAAGATTATTGTTATTATTGGTTGTTCCACGATCCATGATACTTGATGTTTGTGTTCATGGAGGATTAGCTAGTAATGACACTTCATTCATATTTTGAGTAACAAATGGATAACATGTATCATCAGAACATGCATTATTCAAATAACTAGAGTCAAATGAGTCAATTAGTGTATCTATATCAAACAAACATGATGATCCTTTTATGGAATCAGGAAATAAGGATTCATCAAATGACGCACTAGGAGTTTCTACCACAATGTTTTGTTGTGGAATGTAAATCCTATATGATTTAGATGTTGAAGAATATCCAACAAAGAAACCATCATAGGTTTTCTCTGAAAATTTTCCCAATTGTTCCTTTGTGTTTAAAAGAGATACATGACACCCAAAAGCTCTAAGATATCCTATGTAAGGTTTTATTTTAAATAAAAGCTCATAAGGTGTTTTATTATGTTCTTTGAAAATTAAAGTTCTATTTTGAACAATGCATGTTGTGTTCACCGCTTCAGCCAAAGCGATGATTGGCAATCGTGAATCAGCTAACCTTATTCTTACTGCTTTAATAAGGGTTTTGTTTCTTCTTTTAGCAACTCCATTCTTTTGTGGAGTTCTTGGAGCACTGAACTTCCTTGCAATGTCTTTATTCCTGCAAAAAAAATCTAAGACAATATTAACAAATTCAGTCCCATTCTCACTCCTGAAAATTGAACTTTTAATTCAAGTTGATTCTCAATCTTGATGACAAAGTCCATTAGTATTTCTGATGTTTCACACTTTTGTTTTAAGAAAAAGAACCATATGAATCTAGTGAAATCATCCACTACCACTAAACAATACTGCGTTTTTCTAATGCTCATCACATTGGTTGGACCAAACAGATCCATGTGAAGCAATATGAGTGGTGTAGTGTTGGTATTGATAGTTTTGGAGTTGTGAGACACTCTATGTTTTTTTCCTTTATAACATGACGGACAGTG
Organism: Flaveria trinervia; assembly: GCA_025506515.1. Taxonomy (NCBI): domain Eukaryota; kingdom Viridiplantae; phylum Streptophyta; class Magnoliopsida; order Asterales; family Asteraceae; genus Flaveria; species Flaveria trinervia. The sequence goes on from CM046451.1 coordinate 44,628,988, forward strand.
GTTTGAACAAAAAATTCTTTCTTTTGCAATCCAATCTCTAACTCATTTTTCACTAATTTATTCATGTTCTTCATATTGGAATGAACAAGCCTTCTATGCCATAATTGAGATTCATCTTGTGATGACTTAGATAGTAGGCATGTTTCATGGGTGTGTGTGTAGTATTGTTCATATCCAAAACATGGGTGTTTCCTTTTCTTGATGCTTTAAGAAGGATGCGTTCTTCTGGAACTGAAAAACCTGGCTTAAGAATGTAACAATTAGTGTTAACAAACATTATGGTATAATTTTGATCATAAATTTGAGATACACTCAATAAATTATAGTATAAATTTTCACAATTATTTACTTTCACAAATTTGAGCACACCATTAGTTACCATTCCTTCACCAAGTATTGTACATCCATTCTTATCCGCACCAAATGCCACATATGAGACATTTTTATGCTTGAAATCATGGAGAAGAGAACAGTTTCCTGTCATATGCCTGGAACAACCACTGTCAACCTACCACTTGTTGTCAGCTCTCATAATTGTTCTTGCAAACATAAAGAAATCAATTAGAATTGACAACCCAAGCCTTAATGATCTTGGGCTTGCCAATAGTGTCTAGAATTGTTACTCCTTCATAAATTAGTATTGATGCTTTAGTATTAATTTTAGTCTTAATTGATTCATTTTCGGTTATTTGTGGTGAGGATGATTTTGCTGAAGATGAGGTTGTTGAACTTGGTTTTGATTTCTCAATCTCTTCTTCATTCACTTTATTTTTGTTGGTTTGTTGCTTTGGTTTTGATAATGAACCTTGATTGCTAAAAGTGTCATCATGTTTTGATTTTGAATGAGGTACATGAGTTCCCTTTTCAAAATTATCAAATAAAGCATTATTAGTATTTGTTCCTTTTTTAGTCAAATCCACCTTTTTCTGAGATGGTTTGGATTGCTAGAATGTTGTTCTTTTCTACGGGGATTGACCATCACCAGAAGTTTTCTCCTTTGGATTTGGCTTTTGTTTTTGTTGTTGCTTTATTTTTTTAAATGTTCTTGACCATCAGTGGATTGAAAGTCTGATTCGGTCTTCTTAAATTGTGGCTTTTTTGTGCTCTTTGTTTTGTTCTTCTTGTTGAAATAACATTCCTAAGTTGAATGTTTATTTTTGTTACAAATTGCACAATCTTTGTTAAAGTAGCAGTAAGAGGTCATGTGATTGTTCATTTTGCAAATAGAACAATAACTACTAAAGTAACAATTTTTAGTATTATGATTTTTCATATCACACCATTTGCAATACATTTCCTCTGATTCTTTATCATAATTAATCACTTTCGTCTTCTTTTGCAGCTTTTAAAGCTTCAAATCTTTTTCAAATTTTTGCGGTTGATTTATCCTTGCCTTTCCCTCACATGCTATCAAAGGATACTTGTTTACCACTTGCTGATTTCTCCTGCTTAGGATTCACCACTTTTTGGTTTGATTTGTTGGTTGTTTATTTTACCTTCTGCAGATCTTCTACTGATTTAGTAGATTTGGTTTTCCTCACGTCTGCTACTGAAGAAGGTTTCTTCTTCTGCTGAAGATCTGCTCATTGTTTCTGCAGGATCGGTGAAGGGTGGTCACTTACAATACAATAACACAAAGAGGATATTAACTTAACAAATCAAACAGTGAGACTAGATTAACCATAAGAGATGATACAAAGAACACAAGTAAATAAGAGACAAAACAAGATAGCAAAATACACAAGGAGATGGTTTTTAAGATTGTAGTATATTGCCTTCTCAATTTCTTTTACAAGTGTTACAAAGCATAAAGGAAACTCACTAGTACTTAAGATACATATACTACATCCTACAGCCGGCCATACTTTGAAGGCCAACTGGATACAATTGACTAGACACAACAAAAATCAATTATAGAGTCAAAAGGCAGATTGTCTTTTGACTTCTGACTATGACATGCCATAGCTCACATCCTAATATATTACAAAAAGGATAAAGTACTGAAGTAGAAAGTTACATACTCAAGACCTCAATGTATAGTTACATAAAGCATGGACCTTTTCACTAACTCATGCAAGTTGGTGACTTTACGGAGTTGCGGGGAAAGGGGTCCAGCTTTATCTAAAGTACATGAGATAAAGCATGTACGCTAAACATCTTCGGAAGAACCTGTCTTCAAGTGTTGGCTTGGACAACTTTGCTTCTGTAGCTTTGGAAGAATTCATCTTTGGCTTTGGATGATATTGGTCTTGGCTTCAAAAGATTTCACACTTAGAATATTTCTATTGCTTGTGTGAAACTTCCGAAGCATTCTTCTTCAATGTACTTATGCAGCATACAAGAGACTTGAAGTGTTTGAGTTGCATCAGCCTTAACATGTACTCCTTACAAACTCCCCCTAGGCTGATGCTACTAAAACTCTTTTTGAAGACTTCATATGTTAATACTCCTCATTATGATGATGACCATACCTATTTTCATGAGATGATGAGGATCACTCAGAATCTCAAAATGTCTTCTCATGTCTAAGAGATTATGCAGAGGCAGATTGAACATGTCCTTCCATGTGTAGACATCCTCAGTGCCTTGATCTCTAATGACATGCCATCTTCTAGTGTATGTCCGAGACAAGATGGGTCTTCCTGCTGCTAGAGGAGCTGCTTGATTGGGAGTTGATGTAGCATCCTCTGGCTGCACATCCTCAGGATGTTCTAACTCATCCTGAGGTTCAGAAAAGGATTTTTCTTTCAACTTCTTTGGCTTTGGATTTGAAGTCATCCTTTTCTTTCTCTTTCTTCCTTTTAATGAGAGAAGACTAGCCTGTAGCACCTGATTGATCTTCTTTGCCTTTCTCAGTGGGTCTTCCTCTCTCACAGGTTCAGAAAGAGAGGGAGTCTGTCCCTGCTGTGGAACAGAAGATGAAGATATGTTCATTAGGTGACCATATTAATGTATAAAACAAACCCATATATCAAAGGATCATTATATGTGAATAAACAAGCTATGAACATAATGAAAGTGTACATAAAATCACAGCTACATAAAGCTTGATTAACTACCTTTCTCTAGCTGAAATGTCGACCAAGAAGAGTGATTAGATGCTAAAGTTTCGGCCAAGGCTCCAAGGAGGACCCCTCAAGCTTGTATACCCCAAGCTTGTGTACAAACACTCTTCTTGTTAGGGAGATGAACACCAAAAAACCAAAGAAAAACCCCAAATCTGCTGCTAATTGCCGAGGAACTAGAGAGAGAAAGGAGAGTGTTTTTGGTTCAAGTTTGCATGTAATGAGAGTGGTCAAAAGGTTAGAGTGAATGACATGCTTTATGTGTATGTATTCAAGAGAAGAAAAGGGGCCAATACCCTTTGAAGGGCGGCCGAAAATGTTTAAAGGGAAAAGTATTTTCCCTCTCAAACCACACACACATAAAATTAAAACTAGTCATCTAATAATTTATACAGTTAACTATTTAATTGTTAAGTATAAATCCCTTTTATTATTTGATGTTAACTACTATTATTAAATAGCATTACAAATAATAATCATGAAAAAAATATCCTAATAAGTTATTCCATCTCATATGCAACTTATTTAGAAAACCCATTTTCTGAATTTGGTGTTGTTATTAATTGCATGATCATATCATCAATTGAATAATTGTTTGTGTTTGCAAAGCTTGTTATTGGCTATAACCCGACTTGGATCATGACATACTAACCGCATCAATGTTCTATGTGTCTTGGGCATACAGAATCCAACAGGGTTGTGTTTGTGGAGATTGTTTTTTGAGATGTGAGGGGTTGAGGTTCCTTTTGGAGATGGAATTTGTGAAGAGTAAGGTGTTTGCTTTGGGATTCTTTGTGGGGATGGGATTGGTAAAGGTACAAAGGGAGATGCAAAATCATGAATTTCAGGTTCATTGTGAGAATGACCCCTGCACATCTTGGGGTGACACTGACCTTGGCTATCAATGTCTTCAACTTCCTTATCAGCAGTGTGTTGAATATGAGCAGCTTGTTCTTCAATATGATCATTAGCGGAGCATGTTGTTCTTCACTTTGTTCATCAGGATTAATCTGTTGAAGCATCCAAGGTAGAAGAGGAGAGTGAACTCCACTGTAAAAATTTCTAGGATCCCTCTTCTTGATGTATTTATATGACTTAGGATCATAGTGGTGGAATATCTTGAACTAGTCCATCAGTAGCTAGATTAGGGAATGCTTCATTTATGAGACATTGGATGAACCTTGGGTATATTAACATTTGTATCTCTTTCCTTCTTGTATGTTGGATACTAGCCATTGAAGACATAAGTTGACATATTGAATGGCCTATTTGTGCTAAAGCACAATTGCTGATGAAGTAGTAACTAGGATATCATTCCATCCTATTTTCCTTTTAGACAAATAGTGCTGATAGATATGGATTAGAAACCTCCAAGGCAAGTCTACCAACCCCTTCACAATCTGTTTTGTTTCAAAACCACCTTCATATCCAATCTCTGCAAAGAAAGTAGTAATATCATCATCTTCTAACTCCATTGGTGCATCTGCATTATCACCAAACTGTAGACACCTTCTTACAGTTTCTTTACTAATGATCAGTGTATGCTCATCATCAATCCTTCCTAATAAAGACCTAACACATGAGCCTCTATCACTTCAGTAGAGTTCCAGAATGACCTTATGAGTTTCTCCTATATGATAGGTTGGATAGTGATAGCATAAGCCACTCTTGTTGTGGAGATGAATCTGATTATGTCTTTGAGCCCAGCCACAGGTACATACGGTCTAGAAATCACTGACATTATGGAGCTTGCTCTATGTAAGATTAGTCATTTAATCTGCATTTAAGACATATGAGTTAGATTTAATGAGAAAGTATATGCACATTCATTACTTTGACTTTCAATTGTCAAAGAGGAATGTTTGATGTTACTACTTCATTGTTGTCATGTCAAATGGTTATTTTGTGATGAAAACCACAGTTTCTCTGTTTTTCATGGTTAAGTAAATGCATTATTAATATTATCAACCATTTATTAGATTTTATTTCATGAACTTGTTCTATATTTTCAATTATCACGAGGCTTTGTTCTTGTGATAAACACAACTATGATGTTTTTCAAGATGAGTAAAATTCCTCTTAGTTTGCACGTTCAGTGATGTCGAAAATGTGTAACTTTTCTTTGAATAAATCTGTTTGGGTGTTCTTCATAACCCTGGGTTCTTCGTTCAATTTTAGTTCAAAAGTCTGAAAGGAAATTTGACAGGATCAGTGATCACAAGTTTGATGTATTAGAATACAAAGCAGCGGAATACAAACTAGAATTAGACAAATTGTAGCAAGCAATCGATACTTGTAAGCATTAAGATCGCATACGGTTATAGGGAGAGAATATATATTTCTGATTTCAAGGAATGTTTATAGATGTAAAATATTTCTAATCAAATCATTCGTTCATTCCTATTCATTCCCATCAATGTTACAATAAGTTGTCACTCCTTATATAGAGTGCAACAAGCACTGCTGTTATCACGGAAAGTGACAACTGGCAGATCTAATACAAAAATAACTAATTCTTAACAAACTACTGAAATGTTCACAACTACTGAGAACATATCAGCATGTTAAGTACAAAATATAAAACTACTGAAACTACAACGACTGAAGAACAACTCTTCAGTGTTTTACAAAACTACTGAAACATAAAAATATAAAACTACTGATATCACAACTACTGAAGGAATACTCTTCAGCAGTTGTGACAAACTACTGAGGCTTCAGTACTTGATCTTCAGACTTTGACCTTCAGGTGTTTCATCAGCTGATGACTTCAGTAGATATCATCAGCTGATGTCTTCAGTCTTTGTCTTCAGACTTTGTACATCAGTTGTTGATCTTCAGCACTTGTAAACTCTTCAGCTGTTGTACTTCAGTACTTTGGTCTTTCAGCTTCAGCACTTGTGTTCTTCAGCTGTTGTACTTCAGCACTTTAGTTCTTCAGCTGTTGAGGTCTTCAGCACTTGATCTTTAGCTGTTGAAGTCTTCAGCACTTGTCAAACTACTGATGAGGCTTTCAGCAGTTGTTGTGATACCATGTGGGACTTAGAGGTTTTCTGATCTTGGCTCATTGGTTCTTTTGGTCCAACAAACTCCCCTGAACCAATGCAGCCAAAACCTCTAACTTATTTATTCTCCCACTTATTGATGGCAAAATGTTGGTCTTTTTCTTCTTGATCAGTAGAGAAGATGACCCATGTAAGCTCGGCCTGGGAAGAAACCTCAAATATTGTTTGGCAGAGTATGAATGGGAACTCTGTTTTGGGGAACAAGCACAGAGTTGTTATCCCATTCATGAGATTCACTTCCCAATGAGTCTGTACGAGTCTCTTGTGTAGGCCTCAAGGAAGGTGATTTGTTCCTCCATGGTTAGCACTTCAGCACCTCCTTCAAACAATGATCCCGGCCCATAATACTCAGACAGGTATTTGGCCTGTTTCCCATTCTTTAGCTCCACAGTTGTTATTATTCTGTAAGCAAACTCATCCGGGTGATTACCCTCTAGGAACAACTGGAGCTCATTTTTCCTGACTTCCTCAAGCCTCTTGTAAACTAACCCCTTTTTCACTATTTTGTTTTCCTCCATGGTTAGCACTTCAGCACCTCCTTCTTGAAGTCTTCTAGGATTTCCCAGGGTGAAACTATAAAGACCAGAGAGATCACTTCATCTACGATCTTTTTCACCTGGCCAATGTATCTGAGGTATATTGTTCTTATGAATTCTGTGAGAGACCCTGGGATCAGGCCAAATCCTCACTCTTTCCTTTTGATATTGAAAGGTATGCCTGAGAGTGTAAAGTTTGAGGGCTTGCTCCTTCATATTGATGATAGAAGATGTGGCTGCATAAGCTTTGTCAACTCTCTTCAGCAATTCCTCATCATGCTGTTTATGAAGCTCTTCTTCTTCTAGCTTCACTTTAACCATTTGTCTCTGGACTTCAGGAGTAATGCTGAGGAATGACTTGTGGCCTTAGGCAACTGAATCAAAGCTGAGAGTGGCAGCCTGTCTCATCATCTTCTTCATCTTCTTCTAGCCTCAATATCCTTCTCTTCTTCTTCAAGGGTATATCATCGGCTATGGGTTTTGAGGGTAAGGGAGTTGGTTTTTGGTGGTGTGTTTTGGGTGGTTTGGTGTGGGAATGTTGACAGGCTGTGCTAGCATCCTTGAGGTGAGTGTGGCTTTTGATTGCTTGGCTAGCTCAGTCCTGCTCCCAGCACCCGCTTCATTCAAAGCTTCAATAACAAGCCCCTTAGTGTATGCTTCAGACGAACAGATCTTGGTGGTGATTGCCAAGATACTGTCCCTGGACCAAGCTTTGATTTCAATCATTGATCTTCCAAGATTTTGCAATAAATCTTATCATGATTTCAAGCCTTTCTCTTTCTAACACTTCATAACTTGCCCATCTATTCTGGATTTCTTCAATCTCTAGTCGTCGAATCTCAGAGTCAAGTTTATTGGTGTCATGGCCTTGCCTAAACAGCTGATCAATGATGTTGTCCATTGATCTGCTGTGTTCGGCATCAGCCTCTTTTATCAGTAGCTCCAAGGCTATATCTTCAGCAATGTGCTCATCAGCACCTTTCTTTCGCTTGTAGGTGAGCATTGTTGTTGTTCTTTCTCCTCCTTTCGGGCTTGCTTCGCTTCCGTCTTTTCCTCAGATCTTTTCCTCTTCTTTTCTTTCACTGCAGTACTCTCCCCTTTTGGTTGCATTGGAGGAAGGGGTTTGTACCGCAGAAAGAGTCTTTTGGACAGCAGCATCAACCAAGGGCTGTAATGTTGAGGAAAGCCTCTCATCAATGGCTTTGATCACTATATCAGTGATTATGGGTGTGTGAGAGGGAGGGAATTTTGAAGTACAACACCTATTTGCTCAGGAGGGTTCTGTTCTTGAGAAGTAGGGCCTGAAGCAGAGGCAGGTGGTTGATTTTGGAGTGGCTCGGTGTTTGGGAAACCTTCAAGTGAAGGTGCCATCTGTGGGTGGAGAGAGGCAGATGGTCTTTCTCCTTGTGAGAGTTGGTCAAGTAGGTTTTGCAGCCTACTGACTTTCTCTTCAAGGATTGTGTTCTGGGCAAGAACATCATAGAAAAAGCCCAGGTCATCATCAGCCGAAGCTGAATCAGCTGACCTCTGCTTAGAGCAGGATTTACATGCACTGGGTGTAGACCAGTTGGTGCATGTGCCCCTTGTGCTTGGTACTGGGGACTTCCAGCCTCAGGACAATGTCCATCATCAGCTGTTGCCTCTAGTGAGGTCTTAGCAATGGTACCAGCCTCACTCTGGTCATGTGCTGAGTCAGAGGGGGGTGGCAGCCTCACTAGATATTCTACGCTCCTTGTCTACACCAGGAGATAGAAGTGGGAAACCCTGTGCTGTGGGTTCTCAAGTGCACTGTGTTCCTCCCCCTCAATTGTAGAGGTATTCCCAGTAGTAAGTGGTTTCTGGGGAGGGGGTGAGGAGTGCAATTGAGTCAGCACTTGTGCAACTATTAAAGTTGGGCTGTGAGGGGCGGTTGTTTGGGGTGAGGGGTTAGAAGCAGTGTGCACCTGGGGAGGTTGGTGCTCTTCAATGGCAATCTCCTCAAGTGAGGAAGATCCCAGATATGTAGGTGCCCCTTGGGTGGTTGCTGCAGGCTCCTGTTAAGAGGAAGCCTGAGCGGCTGTGGCTGGAGGAGTCATTGTATCCACTAGGGGGTTTGACTAGTGGATATACTGCGTTTGTGTTGCAGGGGCATCCTCAGGGGACTCAATTCCCTGAGTAGCCGTTTTGGGTTTCTTTTTGGTGGGTTTGGTGGGGACTTTGGATTTGGAGGTGGTGGCTGTGGGTTCCAGCTGCGTGGGTTTTCGCAGCTTGGCAGCCATTTTGAGTGTCCGGTCAGAGTTGTGCCGGGAGTATACTTCCGGCAGAACAGCCGTAGCAGGGACTCCCAAGCCAACAAGTCCTCAACATGAAGCTGGTCTGTAATAATGGCCATTATGAACCGTGGATAAGTATCCAACGATTGGCAGTTAGTTCTGAGCCATATCTTTGAGCTCTGAAATATTAAGTCTGAAAAGTTTAGTGGTTGTTGCTCAAGAATAGAATACATTACTGCTGCCACTTGGTGGACATTTGATCCCAAGACGACGTCTTAGGGGCCAAACATACATTCACCATGTGAAAGATCAGGCGCTCAGCGTCATTAAAGTGTTTTTCATGATAGTGGAGGCACTGAGATCGCCTTGATATCCATGTTGAGCAAAGGATAGATCTATGGTGCCTTCGGATATCCAGCAGGAGAAGTAGCATCATTCAGTTGAAGAATTTGGCGGATTATTGCAGGAGTGATGACTACTTCTTTGGTGTTGACGACGACCGAGGGATGATGTGTTGTTCTCCCCAGTGGTAACAGTAACGTTCATCCAAAATTGGTGCAAGGATTCGGCATGTAGATGGATTCAGAAGAAATGCCGTGTTGTATTGGGACTGAACCATAAGATCGATAGCAGTATCGAACTTAGTCCAGATGGGCGATTTAGTGAGGTAGGCAACGCAGTTGTGTCGCGGTTAATTTGCATAGACGCCATTGAGAAGAGGGAAGTTTTGGAGAGGAACGTTAGGTTTGAAGAAGATGAAGCAATGTAAGCTAAGGTTAGGGATATATATAGGGTACGGGTAAGGAAACGACTGAAGGATGTGGTGTTAGTCATCAGTAGTTTTAAACGACCGTTGACATGGTATTACCCTTTCAGACGTTGAAACAGCTGAAGTCGTGGTGTTAGGCATCAGTAGTTTAGAAAACTACTGAAGACGTGGTTTTGACTTCAGATGATTGAAACAACTGAGGACTTGGTGTTTGCCATCAGTAGTTATGAAACTACTGAAGACAGTGGTTTTGTCATCAGCTGTTGTAAACAACTGAAGACTTGGGATTAGTCATCAGTAGTTATAAAACTACTGAAGACGTGGTTTTGCTTCAGGTTGTTAAAATGAAACAGCAGTGTACAAACGACTGAAGAGAAAGTTCTCTTCAGCTGTTTTCGTCAATTCTTAGCTTTTCAGCTGTTTCAAATGTCCTCAAACACATTCAGTCTTTTTGGCTGATTTCAGTTGTTTCATAGGACATCAGTACTTATCTGTTTTTACTGATTGCAGTAGTTGTAACTGCATCAGTAGTTGTAACTACATCAGTAGTTTAGAACAGATGAAGTACTTCAGTACTTGTGAGACATTTAGCCTTCAGTAGTTATAAAACTACTGAGGTTAAAAGAGCTCATCAGTACTTATATGTGACATAGGTACTCATGATCATCAGTATGAATACTAAGATCATCAGTAGTTGTCACTTATTCTAGTTGCAGCATACCAAGCCTTAACACCAGGTTTGGAAAGTTGAACTATCCAAAGGCTTAGTAAAAATGTCTGCAAGCTCATCAGCACTAGGCACAAACTTAGGATCAATCAGACCTTTTTCAAAACAATCCCTTATAAAATGATGTCTGATCTCTATATGTTTGGTCCTAGAGTGCTGGACTGGATTTTTGACAATGCAAAGAGCTGAAGCACTATCCATAACAATGGAGTCTTAGTCTCTGTAATGCCATAATCCAAAAGTTGGTTTTGAAGCCAGAGTACCTGAGATGTACAGCTTGCAGCAGCAATGTACTCTGCTTCAGCAGTGGATGTAGCAACTGAGGTCTGTTTCTTGCTCTGCCAAGAAATCAAGCAGTTGCCTAGGAATTGACATCCACCAGAAGTTGATTTCTGGTCAACTTACACCTGCATAGTCACTGTCAGAAAAAGCAACTAATTTACCAGAATGTCCGGTAGAATACCATAAACCTAGAGATGGAGCCTTGCAGATATCTAAAGATCCTCTTGACTGCAATCAGATGAGACTCTTTAGGTGCAGCCTGAAATCTAGCACAAACACATGTAGCAAACTAATATCTGGTCTAGAAGTTGTTAAATACATCAAGGACCAATCATACATCTGTAAAGTGTTTCATCAACCACTTTACCTTTCTGATCTGTGTCCAGTTGTGTGGTGCTGCTCATGGGAGTAGAACAAGGCTTACAGTTTTGTAAATCAAACTTTTGCAAAAGATCTTTTGTATATTTGGACTGATGAATAAAATTCCATCAGCCTTTTGTTTGATTTGCACCCCAGAAAGAACTGTAATTCTCCCATGGCACTCATTTCAAACTTCTGTTGCATCAACTTTGTAAAGGCATCACACAACTTTGGATCAGAGGATGCAAAAATGATATCATCTACATAAATTTGAACAAGTAGATTATGCTGCCCAGCTTTCTTAATGAATAAAGTCTTATCTATGAAGCCTCTAGTGAAATTGTTTCCAGAAGAAAGTTTGATAATGTTTCATACCAGGCTCTGGGAGCTTGTTTTAAAATAAAGAGCTTTATCAAGCTTATACACCCAATTAGGATGTTATTGTCCTCAAAGCCTGGAGGTTGACATACATAAACTCTTCTTTAATTTTTCCATACAAAAATGCACTTTTGACATCCATTTGAAAAACTTTAAGGTTTTGATAAGTAGCATAAGCTAAAAACAATCGAATTGCTTCCAGTCTGGCTACAGGGGCAAGGTTTCATCATAATCAATACCTTCTTCTTGTGCAAACCCCTGAACAACCAGTCTGGCCTTGTTCTTAACAATAAGCCCATTTTCATCAGTTTTGTTCCTAAACACCCATTTAGTGCCTATTGCACACTTACCTGGAGGTAAAGAACCAGTTCCCACACTTGCTGTTTCTTGAACTGAAGAAGCTCAAGCTGCATGGCATCAACCCATCCATTGTCCTTTAAAGCAATGTGATATTCTTTGGCTCTTGCTGACTGATGAAGAGAGCATAGAAGCAGAAATTTGACAATTGACTTCTTGTTGATACTCCAGCAGTGATATCACCAATGATTTGAGAATAGGGTGATTCTTCAGATCTTGATACACAATGAGATCTGTGCAAGTGTTTGTAGCCGGCTCAGCAGCAACAGATGGTGATGGTGAATCATTTCCTTGAAACCAATCAGTGGATGGTAATTCAAAGGAAGTTGAATTCGAAGAAATCTCATCAGCATTTGTTATGGATGGTGCTACTGGAGCTACAGGAACATCAGGTCTAGCTGAGTCAGGCAGCTGATCACTAAACCTGAAGAGGTGAGTACTGCAATCATCATCATCATCAGCAGTACCACCAGGTGGTGAACTGTTGACAGGAGCAACAACAGGGTTTGATAAGGAACATATTGCAGTATGTCCAAATCAAATAACTCCACAGGACTTTGTGGAATCTTGTCCTTTGGAGATTCATTAAACTTAACATGTAGAGTTTCTTCAACCATCTTTGTTCTGCAGTTGAAGACTCTGTATGCCTTGCAAGTAGATGAATAACCAACAAAGTACCCTGCATCCACCTTAGGATCAAATTATGGAGTTGATCCTTTGTGTTGAGAATGAAACAGGGACACCCAAATGCTTTGAAAAATGAAATCAGAGGAGCCAAATGATGGAGAACTTCATATGGAGTCTTCATCAACCTTGATTTACTAAAACTCTATTTTGCACATAACAAGCTGTGTTGACAGCTTTAGCCCAAAAGGTCAGTGGCAAACCTGAGTCAGCCAGCATGGACCTTGCAGCTTCAATGAGGGTCCGTTCTTTCTCTCCACTACTCCATTTTGTTCTGGAGTCCTTGGAATGCTGAACTGCCTTTTGATTCCCTTTGAAAGATAGAAGTCATCAAGTGTATGATTTCTGAACTCAGTTCCATCACTCCTAATACACTTGACTGGAAGGGAATACTGCTTCTCAATGTACAGCACAAAGTGAATAATCTTCTGAGCAACCTCATCCTTTGAATGTAGAAAGAAAGTCCACTACAAATCTGGAGTAATCATCCACAATTACCAGACAGTATTTCTTCTTTGCCATGCTCATTACTCTCACAGGACCAAATAGATCCATATGCAGTAATTGCAAGCAGGCAGTGGACTTGGACACTTCAATAGGAGGGAATGAGACTTTGTGCTGTTTTCCTTTTAAACAAGCAGTGCAGGTTCATCACAGTGGAACTCCTTTATTGGTAAGCCTCTGACTAAACTATTGTGGCTAAGCTGATTCAGTTTTTGAGATTAACATGACCAAGCCTCCTGTGCCACAGTTTAGATTCTTGAGAAGAGGCTTTGGAAAATAGGCAAGGATTGCCTTTGAGATCTATCTTCTTAGAGAGATCTAAGGCATACACTCTTCCTGTCCTGTTGGCTTTCAGGAGAGTGTGATCATCCAACACCTTGTCAATCAAGTGCAAAATTTGGATGACAGAATCCTACAGTTTTGACTGGTGAAAAGGGCAACATGGCCTTTATCACACATTTGACTGACACTCAAGAGATTGTACTTGAGATTTTCCACATGATTAACATCATCAAATTTGATTTCTCTTGGAGACAAAGCCCTTACCGATGATGTAAACCCTAGCATCATTGCCAAAAAGAGACAAATCCCTTCTTTCCTTGAGAGTAGTCATGAAGAAGAGAGTTGTTCCCAGTCATGTGCATAGATTCCCCACTGTCTACATACCAGATGCTACTTTGGCATGTTGAAGAACCCTGCAAAATAAACAATTAGTTAGTTTTAGAGACCCAAACCTTTTTTGGTTTTGGGCCTGGTTCATCAATAGATGGTAAACTAACAGGTTATTTGAAACAACAGCCTGAGAGGAAGAAGATGGTGTAGAAGAGGAGTCCTTTGGCTTGGACCTCCTTCTCTGTGGTTTCACATAGGAGAATCTAGTTGGTTAACTCTACCCAACAGATGTTGTACCATCATCACCAGTGTTCTGATTTTGTGATAAGCTTTCAGCTCATCAGACACATTGCCAGTGGAGTTTGATAAGGTCCTATGTTGCACCTTCTTCTTCGAGCACTCTCAGCTGTCACCTGTTTAAACCCTTCCTTTTTGGATTTCTTTAAGGACTTAAGGGTTACAGGATTTGATGTTGCTGATACAAATGTGGTCTCAAACTCAGTTTTCATTTTTACCATTTTCTCATTAATTTCTTTTTTGTTTGCGTTTGGAACCTCTTTTGTACCAACAATCATCTGTAAGATGATGAACAAACCACATACTTCACATGGTTTCTTCTTCATCTTAGGTTGATCATCAACTAAAGAGGGTGAAGCAACAGAAGACTTGTTCTTCAATGCTTTGGAAGCATTGGTTGCTTCTTGACTACCTCTTTAGTAGTCTTCAAACTCTTTCTACTGCCAGTTTTCTTCTCTCAGTACTGACAGCAGTTGAAGTTTGAACTTCAGGTGTTAAATCCTGCTCTCTAGTCCTTTCAGGACCTTCAGGATTAACTCCTGAGTTGATCACAACTATTAATCATGTGAATGTCAGCATTTGAACCATCAACATCAGCTGATAGGTTCAAAGAGGGCTTGATGCTGACTGCTACTTCTGATTGTGCTGTATCAGAAGGTAGATCACATGATGTGATGGATTGGTTATCACTCTCACCATCAGATTCTACCTTCTGCTTGGGGTAAAATCTGTAGGTGGAGCAGTGTGATTGTAACCAATTCCAAACTTCACATTTGAAGCAGATTGCTTACTAAGAAGCATTTCAAAACCTTTGCATGATTGTACCCATCTATCACACTCGACCTGGGTAACTGCAAGGGTTCTTTGAGATCTTTGTACTTCTCTAGAAGTACTTCTTCTCTAGCCTTATCATCAATTATTTGGCAATTCAGTTTATAATCTCATCATTTTTATCTTTGAGCACAAACTCAAACTCAGCTTGTTTTTGGAAATTATTTGTTCTAGCTCAATGTTCTTATTAATTAGAGCTACATTTGCTTCTCTAATGGAAGCAAATGCTGCTATGCATGGTTCAGAACATAATTGGCTTTTGCCTCAGAGGATACCTGTGATACCTGAGATGTAGAGGCATTGGAAAATGAAGTATCAGCAGACTCCAAAGCCATAAGAGCTAGATTCCCAAAGGGACTGTCACCACCATGTTGACCAGCACCTGAGAACAGTTGATCATGACCAGACAAGTCATCTGGTAAACTGCTCCAGTCAACAACTCCTGGGGTGAAGAAGCTGTGTTGTTGAGATTGAGGTTGTTGATGAGATTGGGAAGGCTGAGGTTCTGGTAGTGCATGAGGTTGTGGTGCCATAGGAACTTGAACTTGATTTGACTGTGGCATGTAATAACAAGGGTACGGATATGGCATTTGACCTTGAGGAACAAAATATGCCGGAGATTGTTGTTGAGAATGATGACTAGAGGTGACAGGATGTTGCCCTCTGTGTTGTTGACTTTTTCCAGGAAAAGTCACAAAGGGTGCAGTAGAGTTAGATCCAGTTGATCTGCACTCTCTCGCAAAGTGTCCAAGCCTTTGGCATTTGTGACACCTCAACTTGCTCTTGTCAAAACCAACTTTGGTTTTGCCAGAGAGTCCTGGGAATTTCTTCCAGTTCTTTTATAGAACTTCTGAGATCTGATATTTATCAAGGCCATTTGGCTCAAAATATCCATCTCTTCTAAGTCATCATCAGCAATCCCCTAAGATCATCCATAATAAAGGATAGATTGTCATTATTACCCCCAGTAAACTGACCATCAACACTCACAAATGCAGAATGAGAAGTGCTTGAAGAGAAATGATATGCTCATCATACTGGCATTCAGATGAAGCACATTCTGACTCATGACCCAACAAGGCAGTGTTGCCTTGTACAAAGTCTTCAGTGAGCTTCCATATGAAGACAGCTTTCTCTTCTGTTCTATCTCTCTCTCAAAAGTGAGCAGTTTCCCATGGAGTTGGGTGAGAGATAGTTTGTCCAAACTTGCACTGGAGCGTAGGACAATAGTATATATGTCCCATCTCTCAGGCAGTGATCTAAGAAATCTGTTATTCATCTGAATATTGGTGTATTCAAGTTTGACCATTTTAGTTCAGAGATCAAACAAGAGAACCGCTCATATTGTTGAGTCAGTGTCTCACCCTTTCTATGAGAGAATGTCTTATATTGTTGGGTAGAATTTCTCTATTATTTGCCAAGACCTCATCTGTTCCTCCAAATTGTTCTTTCAAGGCAATCCAGAGGTCATGGGCAGTTTCATGATGCATTAGCCCAGAATAGATTCATTGGGCAATGCCATGGCCAGAATTCCATGGGCTTTTGCATCAATTTCAAGCAACTTCTTATCCTCATCTGAGTATTGCTCCCTCCTCTTCGGAACCATTTGATTGGTTTCCGGGTTATTCACCATAGGCTTGTGTGGACCATGTACCACTGATGTCCAACACCCTGCGCTGTTAACAGACAGGTGATGGAGCATACGTCTTGCCATATGTTTATCCATTCCTAACCAGCATAGGTGGCTTGGTTGAGGAACCAGTATTGTGAGGATCATTGGAAGGAGTGGTCATTTTCAGTTCCAAAACAAATCTAGTTCAAGCTTTTAAAAGTTTTAGACAGACCACAACAAACTCAATGAGAACCAAGTAAAGATCTCAGGATGAATGAGCAGAAATACAGAAAATTCAATCTCTATAACCGTTTCTTGCAAAAACAAAAGCTAATTCAATCAAACTTAGATCTTGAATAGCAGTTTCAATGATCAATTGTTAGATCGATCAATGATTAACCTGCTCTGATACCATTGACAGGATCAGCGATCACAAGTTTGATGTATTAGAATACAAAGCAGCGGAATACAAACTAGAATTAGACAAATGTAGCAAGCAATCGATACTTGTAAGCATTAAGATCGCATACGGTTATAGGGAGAGAATATATATTTCTGATTTCAAGGAATGTTATAGATGTAGAATATTTCTAATCAAATCATTCGTTCATCCTATTCATTCCCATCAATGTTACAATAAGTTGTCACTCCTTATATAGAGTGCAACAATCACTGCTGTATCACGGAAAGTGACAACTGGCAGATCTAATACAAAAATAACTAATTCTTAACAAACTACTGAAATGTTCACAACTACTGAGAACATATCAGCATGTTAAGTACAAAATAAAAACTACTGAAACTACAACGACTGAAGACAAACTCTTCAGTCGTTTTACAAAACTACTGAAACATAAAATATAAAACTACTGATATCACAACTACTGAAGGAATACTCTTCAGCAGTTGTGACAAACTACTGAGCTTCCGTACTTGATCTTCAGACTTTGACCTTCAGGTGTTTCCATCAGCTGATGACTTCAGTAGATATCATCAGCTGATGTCTTCAGTCTTTGTCTTCAGACTTTGTACATCAGTTGTTGATCTTCAGCACTTGTAAACTCTTCAGCTGTTGTACTTCAGTACTTTGGTCTTTCAGCTTCAGCACTTGTGTTCTTCAGCTGTTGTACTTCAGCACTTTAGTTATTCGGCTGTTGAGGTCTTCAGCACTTGATCTTCAGCTGTTGAAGTCTCAGCACTTGTCAAACTACTGATGAGGCTTTCAGCAGTTGTTGTGATACCATGTGGGACTTAGAGGTTTTCTGATCTTGGCTCATTGGTTCTTTGGTCCAACAAAATTTCACCTTTCTTTCGATATTATTGTTGCTTAAAATCAAAGATAGGAACAGATTAAGGAGAAGACACTAAAATGTTTAGTTGTTGATCATGATGATCAATGAGGATGTACAGTTGTTTTTCGCTCGTCTCATTATGGAATCTCTCAAATTTGAAAAGTATTAAATGACCCTTAGAATTTCATTTAAATAGGAAATTAATGGCTTTTACAAGATTTTACAAGTTCCAGAGCAAATGCGTTCAAATTATTTAAATCACCGTAGCAAATGCGGAAGTGGAAATTTTAAGTATTTAGGTTATCCGCATTGTTTATTGTTGTAAATGCGGAAGAACAAAGTTCGTCAGCATTTGTGTACTGTTGCAAATGTGGAGAAGAGATAATTAGGTTTTTCACGTCCCACATTTCTTCACTGTAGTAAATGCGGATGAACAAAGTTTGCCAACATTTGTGTACTATAGCAAATGCATGTGATCAAAATGGTTTCAGCATTTGTTTACTGTTGCAAATTTGGCAGAGTTAATTTTCCACATTTACATGATGATCATCCTTTGTGACAAAAGAGATTGAGCACTTGTTTATTCATTTTAAAATTTCGTAAAAGGTATTGTTAAATGTAAAACAATGCGGTGGAGCAAATCTCTATCCACATAGATTTTTAACAACTTTTCATGTGTTGATTCAAATGCGGTAGAGTAAAACTTTATCCGCATTGGTTTAACTATGACAAAAATAGTTATCCGCATTGATTACATGCACGGGTTACCTAAACCAACATTTACCAATGCACTTACCTGCATTAGGTTTTGAACTTAATCAAAACTTAATGTTTTCTGCTTTTGATTTTCTTGTTATGAAGGCTGTCTTTGATTGAATTTGTGTCTTATGAAGTTGTTAACTGCTGAGGTTGTCAATTCTTGCTTGGATTGACTTGTATGTCAGAAGTGATACAAGTTTTCCATTGTTTGACTGATCTTGGACTTTTCATGCTTCCAAGAGTCTGCATAGGCATAGATACTATGGTACAACTTTTGTATCAACACATGCATTTTCTTTTTGTTTTGGTTTTTCTTAATTTTAAGAAAGTAATTTAAGATAGTAAAAGTCTATATAGATTTAATCAAAAATTTTAAATTACTCCCATTAAAGTTTATATCCACATCTGGATAGAAACTTTAAAGATTTAAAAACTTTTTGACTATTATGTACATTGATTATTAATAATAAAGAGAAGTATATCTTTTGTTGGGATCATATCAATCTTACATTACACATGTGCATCCTTTATGATTAAATGGACATATTTATGAACTTGATGATTGAAGGTATGTTTGTCTCTTAAACTCATACCAGGTTGATATTTTGATGCAAATGATATTTGTCATGTTTTTGGTTGATTTAATTATTCAATATGTACCTCACACACATAAACATGGAATGATCAACCCTCCTTATAAAATGCATGGTAGAACTTTTTCACAACTTTCCTTACCATGTTACTTAAGTTATGAGAACTCATTTGCACTGATCCTCATTGGGATTCTTTTACTTTGATCCTTTCCATGATGATCCACATTGGGATTCTTTTCACTTCACTTTGGAAGGTGATCTATGATAGGATTCTTTTGTTCATTCACATGGAATGTATTGCTTTTGTAGATTCATCCAATTTGGATGTGTTCCTTACTAGGAATCTTTTGGATGAGTACATCAGCACTATGTACATGTTCATTAGGTCTTTGATCAATAAAACAAAGATGAAACTTGATGTAGGTGAAAGAGATTCATACAGTATCATTACCTGGTATGTTTAGGTTACTGCACACACATGCATTCACATAAGCCAATACATATTATACTTTGTGATGAGTGTTTCACAATTGAATAAGATTTTAATTCATCACTACATGTATCTTCTCTTCTAACTTGAGCCTACAACATATCTGGTAAGTCATGACAGTCATGCAATTTTTGAAATTAAGCACTGTGAATGATATAACGACTGTAATTATATCATTTCCCAGTGATATTCTATTCTTCATAAAATTGACTTCTTTTTGTGTTTTTCTATTATTTTGAGTTTTTTTACATTTTGATTGATTTAATCAAGATTAATCATAACAATTGATTGCTCTAGAAATTCAAACCTTCTAGGTTCAAATGCCTTTGTGAATAAATCAGCCAATTGATTTTCCATGGGTACTTGAATCAATTTGATTAGCCCCTTTTGAGCACAATCTCTCAAAAAGTATTATCTAATTTCAATGTGTTTTGCTTTAGAGTATTGAACATGATTATTTGTAATAAAAATAACTGATGTGTTGTCAATGTGAATTGATGTGTGCAAGAAGAAAAAACCATATTCAAGCATCAAGTTTTGAGTCCAGAGTACTTGAGAGCAACAAGCTGATGCTGCAATATACTCAGCTTCTGTTGTTGATACACAACATTTGTCTACTTCTTGCATTGCCATGAGACCAGACTGGGACCGAGAAATTGACAACCGCTAGAGGTGGACTTCCTATTAATGTTGCGTCCTATGTAATCACTATCAGTGAAGGCATAGAGATTGAAGTCTCCTTCCTTTGGATACCATAATCCAAGAGCTGGTTTGCTCTTAAGAAATCTGAATATCTTCTTTACCACATTCACATGTGATTCTTTTGGATCAACTTGATACCTGGCACACACACAAACCCCAAACATAATATCAGGCCTACTGGCTATTAGATACATAAGTGAACCGATCACAGATCGATAGTGAGTCTGGTCCACTGATTTGCCTCTTGGATCAGGTCCAATCTTCACTTTAGTATCCACAGGAGTTCTGATAGAATGACAATCAGCAAAGTGGAATTTCTTCAACAAAGTTTCCACGTATTTTAATTAATTGATGAAGATTCCATCTGTTGTTTGTTGGACTTGCACCCCTAAAAAGAAAGTGAGATCCCCCATTCCACTCATTTAGAATTTTGAATGCATAAGGTCTTTAAACTCTTTACAGAGTTGCTTGTTTGTTGAGCCAGAAATGATATCATCCACATAAATCTGGACTAACAACATGTCTTTTCCTCTTCTCCTTCTGAAGAGAGTCTGATTAATCATTCCTCTTTAATATCCATTTTCAAGAAGAAAGGATGATAAAGTGTCATACCACATCCTTGGAGCTTGCTGATGACCATATAGACCTTTGTCAAGCTTGTAAACTCTATGAGGGAAACTTGGATCTTCAAAGCCAAGTGGTTGACTCACATAGACCTCCTCAGCAATGTTTCCATACAAGAAGGAACACTTCACATCCATTTGATAAATAGTAAATTTCATGGATGCAAAATATGCTAGAAAGATTCCGATTGCTTCTAATCTTGCAACAGGTGCAAACATTTCGTCATAATCGATTCCTTCTTCTTGAGTGTATCCCTATGCTACTAATCTTGCTTTGTTTCTATTGACGATAGGGTATTGTGCTTGAGGAAGATCTACCAGTTGCCATACTTCTTGCTTCTTGAATTGGCACAATTCATCCTGCATTGCTTCAATCCAGTTATTGTCTTGAATAGCCCCTTTAATGTTCTTTCGTACTGTTCGACATAGATAACATGAGAACAAACATATGTTTGCAATTCAACTAGATAATTCTTATGTATTCTGGTGGTTGGAATGGAGTTACCAGCAATTGTTACATCAAGATTGGAGACATTCAGTTCATTATGGTTTCAACTAGATGATTCTTATGTATTCTGTTGGGGAATTATGAAGATAGTCAAACTCCGTTTCAATTCCTGCTTCAGCTTCAGCTTCAGCAGCACTGTGATTGCTTTCATCATTTGATGTTCTTTGTGTTTTAGCTGGAGGAGTAGCTTTTTTTTATTTCTGATCTCACTTGACAGATCATCGGAGTGTGATGGTAACAGGCTTGGACCTCCTTTAGTTGAAACACTCTAGTTTTCTGATGGTTGTCTGATGGGATCAGCATGGAGAGGAACATCTTCATTCATGTATTCAACAGATGTAGGAGGAATCAATTGAAAGTCATCTCTTCTTTCTATAGCTGAAGCAGTGTCACGTGAATGGAGATTTCCGACATCAGACAAGTGAAATTGAGCAAATGATTTTGTAAATGAGTCCATATCAAACAACTACTCGGGACCATTGGGACAGGACTACCAAATAATTTAAGAAATCCAATGAATGGTTTTCTATGAAAGAGCAATTCATATGGAGTCATGTTAATTTCTTTTACAATTAGAGTTCGATTTTGTACAAAGCACGACATGTTAATTACCTCTGCCCAAAAGGTGATTGGCAGCTTAGCATCGGCTAGCATTGTTCTTGCTTCTTCAATCAATGTTCTATTTCTCCTTTTAGCTACCCCATTTTGTTGAGGAGTTCTAGTTGCACTGAATTGATGAGCAATACCTTTGGTTGCACAAAAAGAACTCATGTCCTCATTTTTAAACTTTGTACCATTATCACATCTTATTGTTTTGACCTTATGATCAAGTTGATTTCTATTTTAGTGATAACATTTTGAATTATTTGGGATGCCTCATTTTTATGAAGTAAGAAGAAAACCCATGTAAATAGTGAAATTTCATCAACGATCACCAAACAATACTGTGGCTTTCAAATTCTCATTACATGAGTTGGTCCAAACAGATCCATGTGAAGTAGCTTCAATGGAGTATTGTTTGTGTTCACCGGATTGGATTTATGAGAAGATTGTGTTGTTTTTCTTTGAGGCACGCTAAACAGTGATCAACAAAATGAAATTCCTTTTGAGGAAGACCAACGACATGGTTCCTTGACCAATCTGTTCATGTTTTTAAGTTTGTGTGCCCCAAACGTCTGTGCCAAAGCTATGACTCATGAAATGATGCTTTTGACAAAAGATGTGTTTCTTCTTTAGGTGATGCAAAACACAGGTTATAACATAAGTACTATTCTTCTCGGGTCTTTAGGACAACCTATTCTACAGAGATGTGAAATCCAGGTTTCAGAATGTAGCAATGACTGTCTGTAAAGTGATTTGAATATTTCATGTCACAAATCTAATAAACGCTTAGCAGATTTAAGTTCAGTTGTTCACAGTAGTTCACTCTGTCAAAGCTCAGCATCCTATTTGTCACAGATCCTTCACCTGTAATTCTTCCACCCTGTGAATCTACACCAAATGCCACCGTAGTTCCTTGTATATGCTTGAAGTCATGAAGGAGGGAACGATCTCCAATCATGTGTCGGGAGCATCCACTGTCCACGTACCATAAGTTATTGGACCTCTGTGGATGACCTTGCATGCAAAAAGAACTAATTAGAATAAAGAACCCAAGCCATGATAGTCTTGGGTTTCCTGTTCCTATTCACAATGGTGACTTCTTGGTATTTCCCTCTAAATTGTGGTTTAGATGGAGGTGTCCTCGGAGATTTTTGGTAATGACTGGGTTGAGTCATCTCATCAACAACAACTGAAGATTCAGATGAGTAATGAAACCTTTGGTCAATGTTTCTTTGTAGAAATTTGACCCGTTTTTCATTATCAAAAATTACTTTTGGTTTAGAAATGTCAATTTTGGGTTTCATTATGTGATGTTTTCTTTGACCCTTCCACGCTTCCTTCAAATTGATCCTGTCATTTGTTGATCTAGATATCTTAGATTGATTGTTGTTAAAATGAGGTCTGAAAGTGCGTTTCTCAGCAAATGTTTTTGAGATGGGCTTGTTTTGGGGAATTCTCAATCCCTTCTGATTGAATTAACAATTAGATGTATTGCGATTGTTCATATCACACATTGAACAATATTTGTTAAAATAATTTTTTGATGGAGTGGTTGTTCATGTCACAGATAGAGCAATATTTGTTGTAAAAGCACTCTTCTGTTTCGTGATTAAACATATCACAATTGCCATAATACATTTGTTTGTTGTTTCAATCAGATTTTGATTTGTGGGACTTAGCTGATTTTCTCATTTGCTGCTCAGCCACTTTCTTTTGCTTAGGTGATGAATCGAAACCAGCCTTTTTCTTAGATTTTCTTGGTTGTTTTTGTTTCTTCAACCCTTTCTGTACCTTTTTGTCAATTGATCAACGTGTTCTTATTAGATATATCAAAACCAACACCCTGTCTTCATTTTGAAGATTGGGGGTTTGATAGAGTTTTACACATTGAAATCAGTGATCTCTTTTGTTCTCTTTTGCAGTGAAACCTTGTCTGATTTGCTTAATTTGTTTGGAGATATAATCTCATTATCAGAACTACTTTCAGCAGTGGGTTTCACTGACTTCACAAACTTCTTTTTACATTTTAAAACAAAAGGTATGAATTTTATAAATGGAACAATTGCCTAATCTGATTGGATTACACTCTTTAATCTTGATTGGATTACCTAATCTGATTTTCTTCTCATTTGTTTCAATATAAACATCAGGTTTGTTTTTATGATTGGTTACTTGTTTTACAATAGATTTTGGTTCCATAATTTTAGTTTCAATTTCCTCATTGAGTGTGACAGATTCAGTCATGACAACATAGTTGTCATTGTATGGTGGAGGACATGAATTATACCCAATCCCCGACATGTCCTTTGGATCCTTTTGAGAATCATGCATCTCTTGCAGCTTGACTGAGGACAGTTGAATGTTTTCAAGTTTCATTTTAGTAAGTGTATGTTCAGCCTTAGATTGAGCTAACTTTTCAGTTAGTAGCTCATTCTCAGCTGCAAGAGTGTACTTTTCACCATGTAGTTTTTCAATGCCACAGATAAGGATATTATTTTTATTTCAAAGCCTTTTATCTCTCTGTTCATCATCTCTGGCTTCACCTTTTCCTCTTTAATTTCATCGGGCTGTTTATGGTTATGCTCTTTATAACCTTGCAGTTCAGCAATGCATTTTTCACTACAAGGTTAGATTTTACCTCAATAAGTGTTGGAGATGGACATCGGTGATATGAGCCATAAGTGTATGATTTTGAAATTGTGGCTTGACTTCCTCTGCATATAGGCTCCAGTCACATACTCCATTTTGCTTTATCACCAAAGCATTTACATATGACTGACTTCTTCCATGAGCTTGATTTGTTAGTTGAGGTGGAATTTGATATGATTGATGTTGTTATGATGATGATACTGCTGCTGATGATCATTGGAATGAAGCTTGAGTTTGATTGTGAGGATGACTGGCTTTGAGAATTCCTTTGAAAATTGTTTTGAGGGCATTGCATTCTCTATAGAACTGGCTAACCATGCCACAGTTGAAGCATTTTACTTTGGATTTATCATATCCAAGCTTTGTATTTTCATTAAGGCTGAGCTTTTTGCCTTTTTTGAAAAATTTATATGCTCTCATAGCAATCATGGCCATTTGCCATTGCAGATCCATTTCTTCTACATCATCTGGATCCATTCTCTAAGTCTTCCTGGATCAGATGTGCTGATGCGAGTCTTCCTCCTAAATAAGCTTCAAAGCTTGCAACAAAGGCATTGTAAGTTGCCTTTTGTTCTTCGGATCTTGGGTCATTAGGAGTGGTTGTAGGAGCAGCAGTGACTCTGGATGCTTGGGATGATGTTGATGATGATTAGTTGATGGAGTTGCAATGAACCCTATGGTATTCAGTTGATCTCTTGAAGATATGAAATCATCCTCCTCAGTAATGAAGGCATTTTCCACATAATGAGATTCTGATGGAAATCTGTATGCGTCAATCACTTTGGGTCCTCCTAAGTTTCTGCTTCTTTCATCTAACTCCAATGCTTCTATCTTGGCTATCATTATGTCCAGAGTTGTACACTCAAGATCAAGAGTCTTCTTTAACATTGTCACATTTTGTTTCCAGGTCTCTAGAAGACTGTGTAGCATTTTCCTGTTTAATTCCTTGATCTTGGAAGTGACTCCCATGACTTACAAGTCATTTACCAACTGTATAAATCTGTGCAGTTGTTTGGATATGGACTCCCTCTTGGAGTGATTAAATGTTTCATACTGATTAATAAGCTTATCCTTGTTAATTTCTACAACTTCACTGCTTTCCTCACACATAATTTTCAGTGCATGCCATACAGCTTTGGCAGTACCATACTTGTCCAATCTTTTTACAACATCCATCTTGAGTGCTTGAGTTAGGATAGAGTAAGCTTTCAGATCAATGTTGATTTTCTTGTAATCTTTATCATCAAGAGTTAGATCTTCAATGGGTATCCTTGCTGTCTTGTAGATAACTGCTTGATCTGCAGACAGAGTGATAGGGATGTGTGCCCCTTGCATATTGAGATCCAAAAATCAGGATTTGCTCCTGTATTGTAATTCATGAACCTGATTTTCCATTGTTTAAACTCAGATTTGTGTTAAGCATTGGTGGTTTGGAGTATGACCAAGTTCTAAAAAACTATGTGAATCCATTTTAACAAGGTGTTTTAACTTGTATAAATATAGATTAGGTAACTTTTAATATTAGTTAGTCCGAACAGTCCAAATCGTTAAACAATGCTTAGAAAATCAGATCCGTTAATGTTTCTTGGTTTCTGTCGCAACTTTTGTTATATTACTATTTCCTCGTATGAATCTATAGGTTTTGTGTGTAGTTCTTGAAGGTGAGAATGTATTGACAAAAGGTTGTTTTAAGAGTATTTTCTATTGTTAACTAAGTATAGATGATAGAATAGTCTATTAGCAACTCAATAACTAGATCCATCAAGTTCTATTCAGGTCTTGGTAGATCTAAAAAAGAACCAAGAGCCAAAGCTCTCATACCAATTGACTGGGTAGTGAGATTGAGATTCTCACTCAGGATTGAATATAGTGATTGAGTTAGTGATGAAAGGCGGAAACAAACAATCAATAAACATTCAATGCAGAAGAAATACTCATAAATGCTTGTTTGTAGTAAATGCTAGGGTTTGAGCATAAACAGTAATGATACACCTTGATGGTAAATGACAAAATATATTCTAATTGTCTATCGACCGTCGTATCATGTACGAGGTTTTCTATTCTATTTATAGGTTGGCAAGATGCCTTTTTACAAAATGACTAAACTACCCCTAACCTGCACATCCGAACTAGTCTAAGTCTTGATCCATATTTATTCTTGTTCATCCGCATTGGCAAATGCGGATGAGATGGACTTGATCTGTTTCTTCACTTGATCATCCCCATTAGTATGTTGGTCAATAGCATTGGGTAATGCGGATGAACAAATACATATGGGCATTCTTGTCCAGTCATCCACATTGGCAAATGCGGATGAATAGAAATCTTGTCCGTATTACTTTTGGTCTTCCCCATTTGTTAATGCGGAAGAACAAATACTTGTGAGCATTTGTTCTTTGCCTTCCACATTAACAAATGCGGTAAGCCAATATTTCTTCTTCTACTGCAGGATCTTCATCTGCATTAGTTCTTGGACTTATGGGAATCTCGTAGAACAACCATCAACTCACCAATTGAATTGGCATGTATGATCCTTTCATCGTACAATAGTTTCTTCTTTTCCTTTTCTATGGAAGATGTGTGTACTTCCTTAGTAGAGATACACATTTCACTTACTTCAGTTGAAGGCTTTTGTTGCTCATGATGTTTTTAATGACCTTCATTTAGCTGAGCTATTCTCTTGCAAATAGTCTTCAACATGTTCCTTTGTTTTGGTGGATGTTTCTTCAAAAACTTTAGGAATGATAGTTTCAAAAGCAATATTCGTTCGAATGTCCAGTTGATCATCATCATGTTCATTAGAATCATCCATGTCATCACACTCATCAAACTCAAATTCTAATTCATTTTGTTTATTTTTTATGATTCAGAAGACTCAGTTTCACTCACCTCAGATTCATTGTTATTAACTTGTTTATTAAATTTTGTTTCAAACTTGATGCATGGCACAAAATGATTTGACATGTTGTTTGTCATTGTTTCATGTAAAGTTGTATAATTATCATTTATAGGAGGTGGAATAGCATTATATCCTAACCTATACATCTTCTTTGAATCAATATGAGAATTAATAATTTCTCATATTGCTGAGATGAAAGTTGAAACTTCTGAAGTTTCACTTGAGTTAATGCTGATCAGCCATGGATTTAGTTAAGGAGTGGTTAGATGCTCAACTTGTGCTTTTAAACTGTAATTTTCTAAAACGTTTATCTAAATCCTTTTGTAAAGAGTTAAATTTGATTTGATATAATTATGTTCTCTTACATGTGATTCATACCAAATCTTTGTTTCCTTTACTTTATCATCTAGTTGTTTAGGATGGACTCTATATATTTCAACTTCCTTAACACATATTGATGAACACAGTGTATCTCTTACCTCTCTAGCCATGGGTGGAACTTTATTCTCGATGTGAGCCATTAAAGTTTAATTCTCCTCCAAGACTTCCTTCTCATACATGCTCTGCTCATAGGTTCCATCTTGTAATATAATCAGCCTAGATTCTTTAGAATTACTAGGTCCTGCTAATGCATTTGTGGCCGGTAGGATTTAGTTGGTTAGCTGTGGTTTTCAAAATGATCTTTGAGATATTGAAGGTTTATGAGATTGATGTTGATGAGACTGGTGTTGCTAATGTTGTCTCAAGTCAGGATTTGATTGTTGATTACATTCTCTAGAGAAATTCTATAGAGATTGCATTTGAAACATCTTACCTTTTACTTATCAACAACAATCTTTGATGTTTTACTTGCTGCAACCAAATGTTATTTCTTCTAAGGTATTGTTGGTTCTATAAGCAATCGTTGCCATTTCCCATGAAGATCCATCTCCTCTACTACATCTGGATGTAGTTCTTTAAAGTCTTGCTGGAAAATGTTGGCAAATCTTAAAGTGCTTCCCAAGTAAGCTTGAATACTTGAACTAAAAGCTGCAAAGGCTGCCTTTTATTCTTTAGAGTCCAGAATCACATTATGGGCACTATTTGGTTGTTGTTTGGTGAATACTTTGCTCATGATGTATGAAGTATCTTCCTAATGCTTCTGATTTTATCACTCCCTTCACAAAGTGTATGAAGTATCTTCCACAAGGAATTTGCTATTTTGTAATTCTCACACCGCATTAATATTTCTTCAGTTAAAGTCATACTAAGCAAGCTCTATGCTTTAGTATCAACTTTGACCTTCTTAACATCATGAGGTGACAGGTCTTTTGTACTTATGGGTTATTTATTTTCATTATAATCCAGCCCAAGAGTGGGTGGAATATCCTTGAATTTGATTTTGATTTTCGAGGATTTTAAATCAAAATCAATATAACTGACATGATTCTTGAATTTGATTTTCCAGGATTTAAAATCCTCTTTTGTTTCCAACTTAGGAGGTTGGTATGATGATCCACCAAGCTACTCATCTTTAGTTAAAATATAGATTTTAACTAAAATAGAGTTTCATTAATGTAATAAACTAATTAGTGACAAAACTTAATTAATAAAAATTAAGTGATTGTGGTCATACATCAGTCAATTCTTTTAATGATACTTAATCATCAAATCAAGGATTTTGTTAATGTATTTGTTCAATTAATTTGAACAATTCATAAATATCAATCAATAACCAGATCCATTGTTCATTAAATGTAAATATTGATCAAAGTTAACCGAGCAATGAAACAGTACTCGCTGAAAAACAAATCACTATATTATTGTTTTAAAAAAATTATTGATTCATGGCAAAATGATTTGCTCAAAAATAGTAGATCTTATGTGCAAAACTGATAAATCTAATTAAACAAGAAAACAATGAAACAATTCTAACACTGATATATCAATCGATCTAAATCAAAACCTGTGAATCCATTGATTGCAATCAGGAATGACAGTTTTAGATTTGAGTTAAGTTAATAATTGCGGAATGATCATCAACCGTTGTTTAATTTTTTAATAAATAAATATCAAACTGAATTAATGATGTTAACATAATAACTAATTGAATAGGTTTTTTATTCACACATATTTCATTAAAAAATTGTTAATGCTTATAGATGAATAAACTATGAATGCTATGAACAATCAATGCTTTGAACGTGTTGATGGTTGTGATGTGTTGATATTATGGTTACTAGGGTTTGTGTTTGTTTGATTGCATGAATCGATGTGATGTTTTGTCTGTGTAGTCGCCCGTCGCCTCTCTTGATATGAAACCTAGAACTCATATTTATAGACATTTATGTTTCTGTTAAGGAACACTGAATCTCTTGATACTAATAGTTTTCTTGTTGACTTGTAACACTTGTATTATTTAAATACATGTGTTTGAACTCCATAGCTGGATTGTCTTCCGCAGGTGCTTACTCATCCATAGGAGTTTGCTCTTTCGTAGGAGTTTGCTCTTCCGCAGTAGTCTTCACTTGAACTCTTTACTTGAATTCTTCACTTGAACTCCAAAGCTGGTTGTTTATCCATAGAAGATCTTCAGATGGTTGTCTTGTAAGAAACATATCTATGGAAGGACAAAAATGTTCATCCGTAGATATTTCTTACACTTATTCAATTTCACAAATTGACCAAGTATAATATTTACCTGCCACCATACACATAAATTAACACACATATGGGATAACCTATATACATAATGCATACATCAAAGTAATGAATACAACTATTCACTACAAGTATTGATTAAAGTTTTAAGCCTATACAAAATGATCTAGATCTATTGTTCCTAGATCTAATAGTGAGAAATGATGCTGAGGGAGTGAATGAGACAGGAAGGGATGATAATGCTGAGAATGAGGAGGAATTGATTGAGGCTAGGTTTATGAATTTGGACATTGAAATAGAGAAGCATCTGGTTGGAGAGGAGGTTGTGAGAGGTAATCTAGTCGAAAGTGCCGACAAGAGATTAATTGATGAGGAGGAAGAGGAAGAACAATTAGTTGACTATGATTTGGAGCCTGAGTTTTATGAGGTCGACAAGAGACCATTAACTTATCTTGTTGAGAAGGGTGATGATGAAGGAGACATTTTTTCGATGACAAAATAAGAATGGTTTGTGAGAGAAATAGAGATTGAGGATCTAACTCCTCTATTTTAAAATATGCCAAGGATAAGCAAAAAGGATGCTGATAAGAAGATCATCAGCTAGAAATACAACCCCGGCCTGAAGATGTTCTTGATCAAGAGGAGAGGTGGAGGGATTACATATGTGCACAAGAGCAAGGCATTTAAGACCTTGCCTAAGTGGGACTTAAGGAGTTTAGCTATGTTACCATTGCTTAATGCTAATCATAGTAAGAGGGCCAAGATGCTGGAGGAGAAGATCAAGAAAGGAATGAACAATAACTTTGAGGCATTCGGATTAATGAAGGTGGAGAGAAGGAGGTCAAAGAAGGACATGGATTAGGAAACTAGAAAAGGGAGGATTGTGCTAAGGATGAAACACCCAAAGACTATGAGCATAGTTAGAGTGCCAGATCCCTATCCCCAACAGCTTCAGGGTTTTGAGAAATGGTTTTATGATATCAATACTGGGGAAGCGATGATTAGACTAAATAATGGAGGGGAAGTTAGGTTGTTTGATCCGATGGAGATATTTGCTTTTTGTGATGAAGATCTACTTGTTCTGTTTGAGAATCATATAAAAGTATAAGCTAAAGATGAAACGAGAAAAGAAGCTGGATTGTTCATGTTTGTGGCTAACAACGTGAGGGGAGTGAGGGTTGAGGGATGGAGTTGGCTAAGAAGGTTAATAAAGAAGATAAGCTGAGGATGGATGTGTATGACCAAACAAAAACAATTTTTGAGGCAAGTTCACATGTTGAGGATGTTACTACAGGAGCTACTAAAGAAATATCAGAGGCAGCTCGATAGAGTGGAGTTGAGAAGTCAAATCAAGAGTGATGAAGACGTTGAGGTCCAACCTAGGGTATTGAAGATCATGTATAGGTTAGACTCACCTTAGATTAGATTATGTTTATATTTCATTGTAGTGGGTTTAATGTTAGTTTAATTTTGTATGTTGGTTAATTAGTTTTGTTTTGCTGCCCAGTGAAACTATGAGCAAAACTATAGCTTCGCTCATAGTCAGCTGCTAGTTTCACCTCATAAAACTGTTAGTCTCGGCTGAGCGAAATTGTGAATTTGGCATTATAGTTTTGCTGACAGCAAAGATGTCAGTGAAACTATCATTATATATAAGTTTAATCTCGCTCATCCTCGCAAAAACCATAAACGTTTATTCCTATTGTAAGAGTGTATTGTAAGCTTGTTTATCACAAAAATATATTGAGCTTTGATACCTTTTATTGTATTGGATCATAATTGTTACCTGATGTGGATTTCTTGTTGACATTGCAGCCAAAATAGTCACTATCAAAATAGCCATACAGATTGTCATTATTGTTCCTTGGATACCAAAGACCTAGTTTTGGTGCCCTTTTGAGGTTTCTAACTATTCTCTTGGTAGTAACTAGGTGAGACACCTTTGGAGTAGCTTGATATATTTCATAGATGGATGTTGCAAACATAATATCAAGTCTACTAGCTGCGACATACATGAGAGAACCAATAATTGCCCTATACTGAAGTTGATCAGTATCCTCCCCCTCAGAATCAGGACAAAGGTTGTGATTTCTGGGTATAGGTGTCTTGGCTGACTTACTATCTTTCATATCAAATCTTTCTAAAATATCCTAGACATATTTAGATTGATTGATAAAGAACCTTGCTTTATGTGCTTTACCTGAATTCCAAGGAAAAACTCCATTTTCCCATAGAACTCATCTTAAATTTCTTCTTCATGATGCACTCAAAGTCTCTACATATTTAGTGATTTGAGGAACCAAATATGATGTCATTGACATAGACTTGGATGAGCAATATGTCTTTCCTTGAGTTTCTTATGAATAAAGTATTGTCAATGGTAACTCTAGTGTAACAATTCTTCAAGAGAAATTGAGACAAAGTCTTATACCATAACCTAAGTACTTGATGCAACCCATAAAGAGATTTAGCCAATTTGCACACATAGTTGGGGTGATGTGGATCTTCAAATCCTTGAGGTTGGAATACATAGACTTCCCTATCTATATCCCCATATAGAAAGGCCCACTTATCATCAAGTTGGTAGATAATAATTTTTTGGATCCAGCATAAGCATTAAAGATCCTCACTCTCTCAGGTCTTGTAACTAGTGCAAAGACATCAGTGTAATCAATTCCTTCATCTTGAGTGTATCTTTGAATTACCAGTCTTGCCTTGTTCTTGATAATTAAGCCTCTATTATCTCTCTTGTTTGGATAATTAAGCCTCTATTATCTCTCTTGTTCTTAATAATTAAGCCTCTATTATCTATATTGGTACTTGACCGGATGGTGCCTCTATTATCTCTCGTGTTCTTAATAATTAAGCCTCTATTATCTATATTGGTACTTGAGCGGATGGTAGCGAACATAGGTTCCAAACCTTTTGTCTTTTGAATTGAAGCAATTTTTTTTCATTGATTCAACCTAGCTATTATCTTTTAAACCTTGTTCTACTTTCTTTAGTTCTATATGAGATAAAAAGCATGAGTACAGGTAGACATTCCCATTGTGAGTTTGTCCCCTTGTTCTCATACCAACATAAACATCTCCAATGATTTTCTCAGCCGGATGAATGTTGTGAATTCTCAGCCTAGGTATCACATCCGTGTAACACCCGGAAATTTTCTTTGAAGTCGATGAAAGAAGAAAAGAAATAAAGTCCAAAGTCTAGGGACCAAACTTGCCAAATGGGAAGAAACTCGGATGAGTGGAAGTATAAAAGGGGAAGGCAGCCCACACCCTCCCCATTCTTGCCAAAACTTAGCCAAAGAAGAGAGAAAAGAAGAAAAAAAAGAGAAAATCTTGGTTCGGGTTGATTCTAGCGTGGAAATCGACGTGTAGCGGGCAAATCGAAGCCCTACTCAACGGGATCGTTTATGTGAGTTCTAGGACCCTTCTTTTACACGGTTTTAAATGATTTTAGGGCGCTTTCAATCTGGTCATGCACTTCTTTAAGACCTGGAACACATCTGAAAATCATTTTTCGAGTTTTTTGGTGTAAACCCGTTTATGTATGTATGTGTATGTGTATGATTCGTTTGGGGCTTGATTTCGCGCTTGGTTGCGCTTGAATGGTGTCGTGGTATGCTTCCTTAAGGTTTAGAATTGTTGATTTGAGCATAAAAGAGATTTGGAAGAGTTTGTAGGTCGAACATGGCGGCTGCAGTTCGGGATGAACTGCATTCTAATTAGCTAGGGCTAGGCGACCGAATGGACGTCCATGTGCCCGAATGAGGTGCGATTGGGTCCATACGCATGAAAGGAGTGTGACTGAGGTTCATTGCATGAAGGTAGTGCGACTGAGGGTCATACGTATGATGGCTATGCGACTGAATGAAATGCGGATGAAGGTCATGCGACTGAACGAAATAAGAATGAAGGTCATGCGACTGAAGGTCATACGACTGGAGTCCATACTCCTATGAGTCATGCGATTGAGGTTCATACGCCTGAAAGGTGTGCGGCTAAGGGCCATTCGCATGAAGGTCATGTGACTAAGGTCCATACGCCAGGATGTCATGCGACTGAGGTTCATTCGTATGGGAAGTATGCGATTGGAGGCTATGCGACTGGTGGTCCATTTGCTTGAGTATTCTCATACGTATGGAATACCATGCAACCGAACAGGGTCCATACGCCCGAATGGCCATAGTATTGTCTGACTTTCCGGAAAGTGCGGACGTAGGCTCGGACCTTTGGGGTTGTTGATGATGTGATGAGTATGGATGATTTAAGATGATGTATGATGATGAGCTGATGATGATGTGATGTTCGATGATGTATGATGCCCATATGGTTGTTTGTTGTGGTGATGCACATGATTTGTGTGATGCTTGACGTCATGTGATTGTGACGTTGTATGTTTGTGCATGATGTATGTTATGATTCATAGGGGGAATCCATGTTTACAGAAATTGAAGACGCAATGAGAAAGTGATGATATGAGCCAGTTTCTGATGATGAATCTATGTGCATCCTGATTTTTTTGAGATTGTCAGTTATGGATTGGAACCTTCTACTTATTTCCCAATACACTATATGAAGACGCCAGGAGAGCATAATGTCTATATATTGGGATATGTTGAATTTGAGGGGGAATTTCTGCAGGTGTTAATATTAATTAGGTTGGCATGTTTGAAGATTGAAGCAATGGAAAACTATTCATGTCATTATTTGGAAATATAAGTCATATGGGGAATCTTGCTGCTATGATGGTGCTCTACAAAGTAAACGAAAGTTATTATGCCTAAATTCATTTTCAGGGATACTATAGCAACCTGACGGATCAACAATGTGGCTAATATGATTTTTCGTTTGATTCTATTGGAAACCAACGCAAAGATTGATTGAAGATTCTTAGTGGTGTTATCTACTATTCGCAAGCAACATCGAAAGGGGAATTTGTTGGAGCATATATTGTCATATATAGTGTGGCTGTCGTTTGAGAACAGTCTAGGCTTAATGTAATACACCTCATATGTTGTAAAACACATGAAACTAGGTCATTCGCAGGAGCATATGTGAATGAGACTCAGTCGTACGACTAAGCCATGCTAATGGACCAGTCGTGCAACTGAGAGATGTGATTGGGCCATTCGTAAGAGTGAACCATAAGTATGGTCCAGTCGTAGGATTGAACCATATGCATGATCCAGTCGTACAATTCAACCATACGCTTGGTCCAATCGCATCTAATATGGGCTGATGCCTATAAATACCAGTTTCATGGTGTAGAAGGGTTTAAGGAGTGTGCCCGGGCCTAGGTGCTGCTGGATGAGAGGGGATATCATGCTCGATCTCCCCTTCCCAAGAGTCTTGATTCTTATGTTGTAACGAGCTTGTAATCATTAGGTTTTATCAATGAAACCATTTTATTATAGTTCGTGTTTGTTGTTTGTCTCTTGATTTTGGTTTTGTTTCCTTCCGTCTAGAACACGCTCGGATGTCTACCGATCCAGCGCCTTCACACATCCACGACTTCTCTTAGATCGCTTCTCCACTAACTAAGTTGACCCGAAAAGATGTGAAGTTAAGGCGTTCGAAGAATTGAAGGTGAGATTGACTCAAGCTCCTGTTCTGTCATTACCCGATGGGAGTGAAGATCTGCTAGTTTATTCTGATGCTTGCAACTCAGGGTTGGGGTGTGTGTTAATGTAGAGAGGAAAGGTTATAGCCTATGCATCCCTACAGTTGAAGATTCATGAGGTTAATTACCCTACTCATCACTTGGAGCTAGAAGCCATGGTCTTTGCGTTAAAGATTTGGAGGCACTATCTTTACAAGACGAAGTGCACCATATTCACTGACCATATGAGCTGAAGTACTTCTTTGAGCAAAAGGACATAAACGTGAGGCATAGATGATGGTTGGAGCTCATAAAGGATTATGATTGCGAGATCCATTACCATCCAGGCAAAGCCAACGTGGTGGCGGACGCCCTTAGCAGAAAAGAAAGACCCGAGCCGATTCTGGTAAAACCCTACCAGATGGTCATGACCTCTGATGTGATGAAACAAATCAAGGAGTTCCAAGATGAGGAATTAAAAGAAGATCATCTTAACTCTAAAAGAATGAGAGGTCTGGCCATAGAACTGTGAAATAATGTTTGGTGTTAGAACCCGATTTGGGGGGATGTAAATTCCTCGTTTTGGGGATCTACGGGTGAAGATTTTGGATGAAGCTCATAAGACTCGATACTCTATCCATCCCAGTGCTACAAAGATGTATCAAGACATGAAGAAAGATTATTGGTGGCCGGGTATCAAGCGTGATGTTCTGGAGTATGTGAGTAAATGTCTTACTTGCTTACAAGTGAAGGCCGAGCACCAAAAGCCGTATGAGAAGATCCACCCTTTGGATATACCAGAGTGGAAGTGGGAACATATCACCATAGATTTTATTACAAAGCTACCGCGTACCCCGAAAGGGTATGATGCCATATGGGTGATAGTTGATCGTTTGATGAAGATTTCTCACTTCCTACCGATCCGCGAGACATATTATCCGAGAAGTTGGCGGATGTATTCATCAACGAAATTGTAACTTGTCATGGTGTGTCGGTGTCTATTGTGTCTAATCGTGACACCCGTTTACATCTAAATTTTGGAATAATTTCCACGACGCGATGGGGATGAGGTTGCATATTAGCATGGCTTATCATCCTCAGACAGATGGTCAGTCAGAAAGGACCATTCAGACCTCGTGCATGTGTTATCGATTTCGAGGAAGTTAGGATGACCACTTACCGTTAGCTGAGTTCTCATATAATAACAGTTATCATGCTAGCATTGGTATGCCTCCTTATGAGATGCTATACAGTAGGAGATGTAGGACACCCGTCTGTTGGGGTGATATTGATCAAAAGAATGAGGAAGCATCAAGGTAATTGAGGCTACGACTGAGAAGCTTGAAAAGATCAAAGCCTTCATGAAGGTAGCAAAAGATAGATAGAAGTCGTATGCTGATAAACGACGTAGACCGATTGAGTTCCAGGTGGGCGACACGGTTATGATGAAGGTCTCCCCTTGGAAGGGTATCATTTAGTTCAGAAAGCGGGGCAAGTTGAGCCTGAGATATATAGGGCCTTTCCGAATCATTGCTAGAGTTGGAGTGGTGGCCTATAGATTGGAGTTGGAGAGATAGAAAAGGAGCTGAAACTCTCGGATTTTGAAGAGCAAGAAATATAAATCGAATTCAAGGTAAGAATTCGTGTGCTTATGATGTTCTTAACTGGTCATATCCTCGGGTTTGTGCGTATGTGTGTTAGTATGTGTTTGGGTATGCTTTTGGGGGGTTTCTAGGTGGTTGAACTCAACTTGCAAACATGTTTGGAAGAAGCCATACTCAAGAGCTGCAAAGGTGAGCTCTAGGACCCCTCTTTTACTAGTTTTTAACTAATTTTGGGGCTAGTAATGCAGGAATGTATGTTTTCATTAAACTGGGTTTCAAACCTATATGTATGACTGTGTGCATGTTGATGTTATGATGTAATGTTGGGCTATGTTCATGCTTGGTGATGTATGGTTGTGTTTATAATGCTTAGAAGGTAATACTTAAGCTTAGAACATGATGGATGGTGATTGGGACTGAGATATGATGTTTAAGGCTCATGTGTTTATGTTTTAGAATCAACTTAAGTAATCCAATGCGGATGAGTAATGGGAAGAAATGCGGATGACCAGATAATGCGGATGAGCATTAACTAATAGTTAAGCCAATGCAAAGGAACATTTACCACTAAGTAAGAGAAATGCGGATGAGTAGGGGGAAATACGGATGAAGCAAAAGAAATGCGGATGAAGTAAAAGAAATGCGGATGAAGCAAAAGAAATGCCGATGAACTATAGTAAATACGGATGAACAAAAGGCAAATGCGGATGAACACTTAGAATGTTTTCAGACTTTCTGAGGAAAAAGATGAATGTAGGCTTTGACTATGGAGGTTCCCGGGGGCTATGTAAATTGACTTTTGAGGTCATAGATGTTAGGATGGGCATGTTAGGATGAATGTTTGATGCTTATGCATGATTGTATGTATGACGCATGTTATGTATGTATGATGCCCTGTATGATGCTGTTGTATGTGTATGTTAATGTTGCTGTTATGTATGTTTATTTTCTGATGGCTTTACGTTGAATGGTATTGAATAAAATGAAAGTATTACGTAACGTAAAGTGGAAGATAATGAAAAGAGGAACAAAAACAAAGAATGCATGCATTAATGAATGAACGAACGAAAGAAAGGCTTGCAAGCAAATGTATGGAGGTTCACACTCAATAAGGAGTGTTAGCTCAACCATGTGCGGGTTAGCTACCCCATGAGGATGCACACTAGAGCTTAATCTGTGTGATTAAGAAAATGTATGGAGGTTCACACCCAATGAAGGGTTGTTAGGTCAACTGTGTGTGGGTTAAATATCCCATGAGGATGCACACAGGACCTATGTATGGGGTCCTTATCGCTTAACCCTAGATGAATTGCTTGGTGCTCTAGAGGGGGGCTAAGCACATGACAGGACCTAGATGGTAACGAAAGATAATAAAAGTACGAAATGAACGATGATGAAGATAATAAATATTATCTATGTGTACGTAGATGTGTGATCACATTCTAAAACCTGTTATGATTGAATGAAAGTAAAGAACGGTTTTAAACGAAAAACAAAGTATGTTTTATTATAAAACTAGAACTCACTCAGAAACGGTGACCTTTTTATGCATTTTTCAGTTGACAGGTGAGCATTGCTGAGGATGGCGTGGGGCAGCTACTTGGCATTTTGAATGGCATTCTTTTGTAATGTTTTTGCATTGTAATACGAACAAATGAAAATGTGTAATGAATTTTGTATTATTTTGGAAAGGAATTTATATTGAATATGTTGATTTTAATGTTTCCACTGCAATGTTCATTTCAAGTTAATGTAATTATATGCTTTATGAGCAATGATTGGCGAGCTGTAAGCATCTCGGGAACGAGGCCTTACATGAGTGAGCAGATGGGATATCATTATTTTCATTATTGTTGTCGGCCATCTACAAAATTTAACAAAGTTCAATTTTAGTATTTTCGATATTATTCATATTTTAATAATAAATGCCCTTTTAAGTGACTTACACGATTTTAAAATTCTAGAATCCAACATTACATTTAAATAGTGGTTAGATGACCTTTATCCCGTTATTTAAATTAACAAGGTAGTCAATGTTTTGACAATTGCAACCCTTTGAAACTTCTAGGATATGGGATCGAGTTAAACATCATATGTGTGGTCGGAACGTTTATCCCATCAACACCTTTGTAAACCATATTGTAGGTGATCCATTAAACATGGTTTGCAAATCAAGTTACCATACTTACACACACATGTGAGTTTTCCAACATAAGTGGTCATGTGACCTTTATCCCACCAATATGGTATCCCAACCTCAAATTACAAGTTCCCTCAAAATTGTTAGGTGACCTTTATCCCATTAAGAGTTTCCAAGTGACTCAAGTTTTGTGCAAAAGGATGGTATTTAACTTGTTCATAAAAGCAATTTTATGTTTTCATAATACTAGTTTAGAAAACTTCTATGTACCTTATATTTGCATGCTTTCAAATACAAGGTACCTTATTGTTCACTTTTTAATAAACCCCCTTTTATTAAAACCATTAATCCTTTTAATAACCATTAATAATCACTTAATGATAAAGAACCATCAATTTTCAGCTTGTTATGTTTGTTAATAACTTTGTTATGCATATCCAAATGTCAAACAAAAACCATACAACAAACAACCAAACAAGCATAATCATACAAGCATAAGTGTATAACCATAGCCACTAAGTTGACTACATTCGTTTGCCATCATAAGTGTTGTCATTAGGTCTTTCCTAAGGGTTAACAATGACATATCAAATTGTGTCCATGAACTCCCACTTGAATCCACATCTAAGTTCTTCAAGTGTCCATGTCTTTTGTGTCACACCCTCAAAATCCACGTGCGGAGTTTTACCGTGAGGCGTGTGAACAAACCAGGATCACAATCAATAGTTACTCAGAACGACTCTATATGCCACTAATAAAAATAAAATCAACCAAATTATAAACTTGAAATAATGCAGAAGTGTTTTGTAAAACAACCCAAAGAAATAAAAATGTATACTATGGCAAAACATGTGCAACCCAAAAGAGTAAACACTAATCGTTAAAATACTAAAAATGTCTTGAAGACCGAGTCTTAGAATGCAAGTGAACCATGTAGTTCTCCTATGGCAAGCAAGCTAATCACCTGAGAATAGCATACTGAAATGTCAACACAATGGTTGGTGAGTTCAAGTGTGATAATCAAACATAAACAGTTTAATAACATAGATATAAAAGTAGTGCATTAGAACAGATAGCTAGTCCATTAACAATAAATATTAATTCACAGTGATTTCACAATTGAAGCTGACTGTGTTACGTTGTTGCCTCCTGTCACGACTTAACAGGTCGTGACAATGTTCAATAGGAGAAATTGCACCCGGTTGACCTCGAGTCACACAGGTGGGGCTCGTCAGACCCAGTAGTACTACCCAAATTTCCCCGCTATTCAATATTAACAATTCGACAGTGTGAGGACTTTTCCATGATATCAACACTATATTAATATTATACACAACTTGAATATATAAAGCGTTTGTGATTTACCAGTACGCTATCTCCCCCAAAAGAGATTAAGTAAAGAATGGGGCATGAACTAACCTGATACGCGTGATATACACTTAGATTTTTACTTGACAAACAGAATGGACAGACAACCTTCAGAGGTTACCTAGATCATACAAGTACGTGAGTACGTGTAAATAGAGAATATGTGAAACCCTAAGTACACTACAACCAAGGACTCAAGATTTCAGAAAAACAGACACGTTTGACCCAGTTGACCCATTTGACCCGTTGGTGACTTTATGTGTTATAAACCATTCAAGCAATCATACACATATATCATACATGGTTAACATTCAAATAGATCATATGTATGCTATACTATCCAGGTGTATCACTTAGATCATCATATAACCAAGTATCATACAAGTCATCCGAATCTAGAACATTAACATGTCCACTAGTTATAACGCAACTAACATGTCACACAAAGACCAAATCACGCACCACATGCCATGTGAAGCCACTCACGACTTCACATCCTAAACCCTGCCAATCCTACTACGTAGGGGCGTCAGATTCACACGCGTGTATGATGATCATAACTATATTCATTAACCATGTTCATTGCATTCAACAAACATCACAACAATCAATTTCCAGTCCCAAACATGATGTCCTAACTACTAACCAACTTCAACATCATACATGATCATCAAAGTCCAAACATTATCCATGATTATCCAAGCATCCATACAACTAATTTAACATGTTCTATCATATTAGGATTCATCCATAAACTTACTAACATGCTCCTAACATCCTCAACATGTTCAAACTATCATCCATCAAACTTTGTGCAAATAAAGTTTCCCTTTTGGGAAAGCACATCCCAAAATCTATCAAACATCTAATGCATTCATGAATTCATTAATAATATACCAATTCAAGTTCATATCAACATCTAAGCATGATCAACAACATCCAAACATCATAACTCATCAATTCATATCCTAAAGTTACTATCTTTAGTAATGTATGAACTATAACATGTGTTCTTGTATTCGTAATGATCACAACAACAATCTAACATCTAATCATCACCATGAACACATCCATAACATCAATTCATCAATAATTCAAAATTACATGCAAAATAAAGTTACTATTATTAGTAAGCTATGAACACCAACTTCAATTCATCAATTTCTTGCAAGATGAACGTATCCTAACATTCATACAACCTACAAATCATCATACATTCATCAAACAATCGTCAACTTCACATAATCATGCTAATTTCGGGTAGGGTTTGCATAAAACCAAAGTTCATGATCAATCCACTAGAAACATACAATTCATACATAATCAACGTTAAACAACATGTATTCAATCCAAATAACATACCAACATCATCAATTAACATCAATTTCGACTCCATGAACACCCATTCACGAATTTAGGTTCGGCCATGATGAAATACTCACAAAAACTTGAAAAATCTAACCTTTAAACGTGTGTTAACTTGCAATTGATGATTCCTACGTGTTGTATGCCTTGTAATCGAACCAAATTGATGCTTTGATGCTTTTTCTAGGTCGAATTCGCAAGGGAGAGGGGTTTGAGGGTGAAATCATGGCCGATTTGGGGTGGGGGCTAGGGTTTGGGTGTTTTGTTTAATTTTAATTTCCATATTTATCCTTTAAGCCCTTGTAATTTGTATTTTATAAAACTAGGCTTTAAACTCTTTGTAAAGTGTTTTTAACTTAATAATATAAAGATATAAACTAATTAAAATCATTATATATTTTATCTTTATAAAAACACAAGGCATACGAATAAATAGACACGTTTACGCGTTACGCGATTAATTTTCTAATTAACATTTAAAACATGCAAACACATAAACATAACACCATAATCACATAATCAATTAGATTATCATTAATTTAACATTATTATTATTATTAGGTCACCAACGTCAAATGACAACTAGTGTGTGTTTACGACACGTGTATGCAAGACTTAACGGAACTAACGGAGTTTCATAACGGAAATTACCGGATGTCACATTTTGTGTCATTCTTTGGGTCTTCATCTTGTGCATCTTCTTTTACAAAATCATATCTTAATACAATTATTCTATTAAAACAAATGCACCTAATCTATTTATTACATAACCAATGAATAAATTACTGACAACCCAAAATACAAAGACAAATATTACAACCCTTTCAAGATCAAAAGCAACATGACAAAATCACAATCAACCAAATCCAAAACACATAAGGTCAAGGCTATGTTATGCACCAAAATATCTATCAAATACAACATTCAAGAACAACTACGAACCCCTTTTATTAACCATAAAATTCTAGCCAACATGAACCAAAACTTTAGGGTTTTGTCCAAACAATATAATCAACCATTTCACGTAAATCTTTCGAGGTTTATACTAAAGCATGTAAGATTAAACCTTGAAACATAAGGGATTCATCCATCCATAACAAAGCAGCCCCTAACGGGTTGAAAAAGTCCATGATAACTAACTTTTCAAGAACTTTTGAAGTAAGTATTCCACATAACCGGCTCTAGATGCCATTGTTGGGTTTTGTTACATGTTTGTCAAAGCAAGTTTAACCATTTAGACTTCAAAAACGCAGCAGACATAAGTGGTTAAAAGGTGTTTAATAATTTGAAAATTTGAACCATATTAACCGAAAACGAAACCTATAAACAAGGATCATATATATATATATATATATATATATATATATATATATATATATATTATATAATATATATTATATATATATATATATATATATATATATATATAGATATATATTATATATATATATATATATAATATATATATATAATATATATATATATATATATGAAATGCTATCAAAACGAAAACACAAACATATGTTGTTCTTGAAACTACCTTTCAAGAACAAAATGATGGGGTATGGATGAGAAGAAGGTGATGATGCTTCTTGAATGTCTAGCATCCAAAAGAGAAGACCTCAAGCTTGTATACCCACAAGTTCGTGCAAACACCTAAGTTGTTATGTA
This sequence comes from Flaveria trinervia, assembly GCA_025506515.1. Classification (NCBI taxonomy): domain Eukaryota; kingdom Viridiplantae; phylum Streptophyta; class Magnoliopsida; order Asterales; family Asteraceae; genus Flaveria; species Flaveria trinervia. The sequence continues at coordinate 44,672,832 of CM046451.1, forward strand.
GTAGGATACCAAATCTCTAGTCCTTGTTAAACCCGAAATCAGCCATATGAGCTTCAAGTTCAGGCAAAAATTGAATTTTTCAGCAAGGAGAAGAAGGAAGAGAGACCAATTGCATGTGTGAGAGAGAAGAGTGTTGAGGGGAAGAGTGCAAGTTTGTTTAAAGTCTTGTATTAAACCAAGACTAAAGGGAATCCAAGACCACAAAGGGGTGGTCGAATTCATAATTCAAAATGGGTTCCCCATTATAATTTTTATAAAAAAACTTACACTTTCAACCTATAAGTTTATAAAATTAAAACCTCTTTTAATATTATAAAAGTAACATACTTTTATTTGTTATTATTTACTCACCTAAATAATGAAACATATAATTTCTCATGAACAAATTATCCATATAATGTTGTTCTATTACAAAAGCAACATTTTAGAAAACCCATTTTTAAATTGGTATCAATATTTATTTGTATGATCTCATCAATAAATAAATATTTATTGGTGTTTGTTTAGCTTGTTATTGGGTATATCCCGACTTGGATCATAACGTACTAACCACATCAATCTTGTATGTGTCTTGGGAATACAAGTTCCAACACCAACCACTTGGAATCAAGCTGAAATGATGACACCCTTTTGTTTTGGATCTATCATCAATTTGGATTCAGCCACTTCATTGGTAATTTTTTTGCCTGCCTTAGCTCTATTTCTTCTAGCTTTGGTGGTTAGGGGTTGATCATCACTGGTGAGAGTGGTTTGAATTACCTGTTTTTTCCCTATGATGGTCTCCAATGTTGCATCATTCTTTAACTCATGACAAGATGGGTCGGCACATGGAACCTCTTATGCTTCAGTCCCATATCTTGCTTGTCTAATAGACTCATAAGAGTGTAGTGAAGCAATTTCACTGGTTCCAACCCTTTTTTGTTTTAAAAACAAAGTTTTGAGTGAGAAGATGATACAAGAATGGCTTGAAAATTTTGCTCAGAAATAGCATGCTTCCTAGCTTGAGCCTTAACTGTGAAGAGTTGGGTGTGAGCCTCAGTCAATTTGGTGATTAAATCTTTGATTTCAGTATTGTAATTGGTATGTTCATGTTTTAACAAGGAGACAGTTTTCTCTAACTCTTCAATTTTTTAATAGTCAGATTCAGCCCTTTTAAATCAGATTTTAATATATTTAAAGACGCAATATCATATTTAATTACCATATTGTAGTCCTAGTGTAGTTTAACTGTAGCAATGCAAGCTGGAGTACATAGGCGTTCAAGTACCTTGTTTGCATCAGTTCCAGCCATCAGTGCTTGAGCAGGAGTTGCATCCTGTACCATGAAGCTCTAGTCAACTTCTTGAGCCACAAAATTTAGGTGTAAAGGGATGTGTGGAAGCTTGAGAGGTTCCCAGAATTAATTTGGGAGGCTTGCATTCCCTAGCAAAGTGACCAAGTTGGTTACAATTATAACATTTGGCCTTTGTCTTGTCAAACCCAAACTTGCTGTTAGTTGGGTTTTGGGGAAACTATCTCCCACTTCTCTTAAAGAACTTTTTTGATCTAGTGAGCCATCTGTTGGACAATTTCATGTACTCGACATCATCTTGGCTAATGCATTCTAGATCATAAAAGCATAATTGAAAATCACTAGAATGTCTATTTTATGAGACAAAGGCACAACTGCCCTAGAAAGAACTTGGTTGAGCATGTTGAGACCTTGTAATCTAAGGGAATGTAATGTGTGGGGGTCTTGAGCCTTCAACAACCACGAAAGCATTTCTAGCAGGAAGGCTTGAAGGTCTGCTCATCTAGTGGCCTCTCTTGTTCTCCATCTTACATGATATCCATCAAGAATGCCATATAGTTCAATCATGGTGAGGGAGTTTAAGTTTTCTATCCTCTTAATAGATTCACTGTACAACGTCCACTCATTTGGGAGTCCACTCATGAATTTTCTTGAGATATCTCTTAATTCAAGGGACATTCCAACATACTAAATGGATAAAATAAGATCCATATACCTAAACTATTGTTGGCTGAGGGTCTCTCTAGCAATATAAGTGAAGTTCTCGAACTGTTGCTTTAGTGATTATTTTTTGGAGTCGTTTGAGATTGAATACATCTCGGACAAGGCATCAAACAGTTCTTTTGTTGACTTGCAATGCTCAAAACCCACCATAATGGAGTTGAGTATGCAATCATCATAACAATCATTGTATTGCTATCGATGTCCAGCTTTTTGCGATCTTCATGAGAGTATTCTTCTACGACCTTTTCATCATTGCACCATTTCCACCTGGTGCAGTATCCTTTGGTCTGTAAGGACCATAATGATAGATTGCCACATTTTTCCATCTGGTATGTGATGAAGCCTTCAATACGTCTGCTCTATGATCTAAAGTTTTCACGGGTGAAAGATTGAGTGAAGAAAAAGATTGATTTGGATGGTAAGATCTCACATCAAGAGCCTAAAAAGCTGTTATACCATTGCAAGATCAATTCTTACTCTATATAAGAGTTATCTCTCAAACTCACTTGTATCACACTCGGTTTAATGATGATACAAAATCCTTTCTAAGAGTTGATAATAATATATTAAGTAACTTAGAAACACAGAAAGATAATTTTCAAGGCAGTTGTATATATTACTTCTCAACTTACAGTATTACAAGACTCTTAGAAGCATAGTAAATGAGTTACAATGAGAAACTATATATACTACTACCTACACCAGGATATACTTTGATACCAGCTGGAAATCTATGACTAAAGCAAGTACTACATTGCTAAAGACAAGGTATCTTAGAAAAAATATTATCTAAGATATAGTAGTCATGACATGTCCATGACTTAACTATTTTCACCAACTAAATTTGGTAACTATACTAATTGATAAGGAGTGAATGGTGGAATAAAGTATGGTCAACTACATGGGTGTGGGAAAGCACCATGCAGTATCTTAGAGATTTGCATTAGAGTGTAAGAAAGGCCATACTTATGTCAACTCGTTCATAGTAGGTTTTTCCAAAGAGTTAATTGGCTTCGGAAGAACAAGTTCTTCCGAAGCTACGTATACTTGAAAAGAGGCTACTTATACTTAAAAAGAGTCTACTTCTTCTGAGGCTTGAGGCACTCTTCAGATCTTCATACTTTGGAAGTCCTTGATTTCTTCGAAGTGTTAAGCTTCAGAAGAAGGAAGACTTTGTCTTTGGAAGTTAGAGTTTCTCTTCAGATGCATATTCAGACCTAAGCTTTGGAAGCCCCGCTTTTGCCTTTAAAAGTTCTTCAATTGCATTCGGAAGTTCTTCATCAGTTGTACCAAAAATATTCTAAGTGATGTTCCTATACCTTTCTAAACACGCATGCACAGAAGTCAAAATTTGGAGTTGTGTCAAATGAATGTTACTTGGTCTGTAACTATTCCTTTCAGAAAGCTTACCACGTCTGTAACAAGAGAACTCGTGTTGGACCCTGAAAAGATCATACATGCCAATTCAAGTGGTGGATTGATGGTGGTTCAACTGGAAATCCCACAAGTCCAAGAACAAATGCGGATGAAGAATCTGCCAAAGAAAAAGAAAGTGTCAGCTAACCGCATTTGTATATGCGAATGACATAGAACAACTACTGACAAGTATTTGTTCTTCTGCATTAAAAATATGGATAGCCGGAAACAAATGGTGACAAGTATTTGTGCACCCGCATTAACTAATGTGGATGCATGGCAACAAATGCGCATATGTGTTTGCTCATCCGCATTTGTTAATGATGATGACCAAACACTAATGCTGAAGAGAAAGAAGAAATGTTGATCAAGACTAGTTCTCTGATGTATAGGTCAGGGTATTTTAGTCATTTTGTAAGAGGCAACTTGTCAGCCTATAAATAAAATAGAAATCCTCGTATGTGAGGTGTCCGTTGATAGATATTCTAGACAATTAGTATCTTGCTACTATTCACAAGGTGTCTTGCTACTATTTAATGCTCTTATCATAAACATTTACTGTAACTGATTATCTTCATTAATACAAACACCATTTATGACTATCTCATACATTCAATGTTCTTGATTGTTTGATTCCATCTTACAATCATTGACTCAATCATCATATTCAGTCCTTGTTGATTCACATCAATAGAGAATATCATTCTCAAACCCAATCAATTGGTATCAGAGCTCTTGGTTCTTTTCAGATCTGCTTTGATGTGAAAAAAAACTCGATTGATCTCGTGATTGAGTTACTAATAGAGTGTTTAACTAACTCTACTTAGTAAACTACAGAAATCTCTTCAATAGTCACTATTCATTGGTACTCATCATCAAGAACAAACTCGTGAACAATTGTTACAACAAAAACATATAAATTTCAGTAGATCTGGTTATACATAAACGTATTTGGACTATTTGGAATAAGTTGAACTTAACAATCAATCTAATCATTATTCAACAAGGTTAAACAACTGCTTATTAAAAATGGATTCACATACTTTCTCTGAACTAGGTCATACTCCAAAACCACTAGTGCTTAAACACAAATCTAAGTTGAAGCAATAGAAAATCAGATTTATGAACTATATTACACGTGTAGATCCAGACTACTGGATTTATATGCAAAGGCCCTCACATTCCAGTGACTCTTTCTGCTAATCAAGCTGCATTATACAAAACCTCATAAATTCCTATTGAGGATCTCAAACTTCATGATGATGATTACAAAAAGATAAATGTTGATCTCAAAGCTTATTCTACACTTACTCAAGCACCGAAATGGATGTGCTAAAAATATTAGAAAAGTAGGGAACTGCTAAAGCTATTGGGATGCACTACTGATAATGTGTGAAGACAGTAGTGAAGTTGAAGAAATTAATAAAGACAAGCTTGTTAATCAATATCAAACCTTTTAGCACTTCAAGGGGGAGTCAATCTCTAAAAAATTGTATAGATTTGTGCAGCCGGTGAATGATTTAGAGATCATAGGGGTAACATATAAAGTCAAAGAACTGAACAAGAAGATGCTTCACAGTCTTCTAGAAAGTTGGAAAGAAAATGTTACCATGTTGAAAAACACTCTTGGTCTAGAAAGTACCTCCTTGGACATCATGATTGCCAAGATGAAGCTCTTGAACCTGATGAGATAAGAAGAAATCTTAGTGGACCTAGAGTTATTAAAGCTTATAAATTTCCAACAAACACCCACTATGTAGAAAATGCTTTCATCACTTAGGATGATGATATTCTTTCGTCAAGAGATCCAGTGAAGGCAACTGGTTTCATTGTAGCTCCACCAACTAACAAGCCTTCAACACCATCATAAACAATAGGGTTCTCCACAACTCCCTCAACTAGTCCTGAAGACCCAAGATTAGAAGAGAAAAATGCAATTTACAATGCCTTTGTTGCTAGCTTTGAAGCTTACGTGGGAGGCAGACTCACTTCTGCTCATCTGATCCACGAGGACTGGAAGAAATGGATCCAGATAATTCTAGATATTGTGGAAGAAATGGATTTGTAGTGGAAAATGGCTATGATAGCAATGAGAGCCAAGAAGTTATTCAGGAAAGGCAGAAAGCTTAGCCTTAATGAAAATACCAAACTTGGATATGACAATCGAAGGTAAAGTGTTTCAACTATGGCATGACTGACCACTTCTCTAGAGAATGTAATGCCCCTAGAAGAAATAACAATAATTTCCAAAGGAATTCTCAGGGTGAGTTATCCCCACAACCAAGCACAAGCTTCCACTCCAACAATCAACAATAGTAGAATCATCATCAATAACATCAACAACATTATCAGAATCAGCCACAACTAATTAACAAGCTCATGGAAGTAGTCTGTCATCTTCAAATGCTTTTGCTATCAGAGAGAAGATGGAGTATGTGATTGGAGTCTGTATGCAGAGGAAGTGAAGTCTCAGTCTCAAAATCACGCATCATGGCTCACATTAATGATGGTACATCTCCTATGCCATCTGAGGTAAACTCTAACCTTTCTAGTGATAAATGCATTACTGAATGCAAGGTTATTGAGAGCACAATCATAAACTGGCTTATAAAATAAAAGAAGAAAAGGTCAAGTCAGAGATGCTTAAGAGAGAAATTAAAGGCTTTGAAATTAAAATTAAATCTCTCGTCTTTGATATTAAAATATTACATGGTGAGACGTACATTCTTGCAGCTGAGAATGAGCAACTAACTAAAAAGTTAGCTCATACAAAAGCTGACCAAACACTTACTAAAGTGAAACTGGAAAAGTCTCAATTGTCATCAGTCAAGCTGCAAGAGATGCTAGACTCACAAAAGGATCCCAAGGATATGTTTGGGATTGGGTATAACTCTTGTCCTCCACCTTATAATGACAACTACACTGTCATGCCGGAATCAATCATAGTCAAAGTGCAAATTGAACCTGATACTATTAAACCAAAAACAATAGTAGAAGAAGTCATAAATCCTCAAAACAAACCAATTGTTTACATTGAAACAAATAAGGAAAAAATTAAATTAGGTCACCTAATCAAAATCAAAGAGTGTTGAGATAAGACAGTGAATGTCATTAAACCGTTAAGCCTAATCAAGGCCATTGTCCCCTTTGGGAAATTTATACTTGCTATTTTAAAAGGAAAGAAGAAAGTTGTGGCTTTAGTGAAACATTCTACTGAAATTAGTTTTGATTATGAGATTAAATCTCCAAAAACTTCAGGCAAATCAGATAAGGTTTCACTAACAAAGAAAAACAAGAGTTCCCTAATTTCAAAAACTAATATTCAGTGAGACCCCCAATAATCAAAATTAAAAAAAGGAGCAAGTTTTAACATGTGCAATAAGGAGCATGTTAATCAGTTTGAGCAATAAGTCAAGAAAAGGTTGAGGAAACAAAAACAGCCTAAAACAATCAATAAAGGTAGTGTTGTGAAGCAAACTATTAAAAAGGTTGATTTTGCTTTTCACCTAAAGCAAAGATTGTGACTTAGTTGAGAAAGGGTAAATTAATTAAGTCAGCAAAAGCAAAATCAAATTCAAGAAACAAACATATGTATTGTGACATATGTGAAATGTCTAATCACAAAACAAAGAGTGCTTTCTCAATCAATACTACTCTATCTGTGAAATGAACAATCATTCCACCAAAAACTATTATTTCAATAAAAAATGCTCAATTTATGATATGAACAATCACAATACATCTGATTGTTACTTCAATCAAAAGGGGTTGAGAATACCCCAAAACAAGCTATCTCATCATCAACATCATCGCTTAAATCCACAGTGTGAAGTCATTTCACAATAATCAATCTAGGACATCTAGATCAGATAATGACAAACATCATGTGTTAAACCCACAGTCAAAAGTAATTTCACAATAATCAATCTAGGACATCCAAATCAGATAATGACATGAGTAACATAAAAGAGTTGATGAAGAGTCAAAGAAACAATATCACAACATCAAGAAAACATATGAACTTCCCAAACAAAAAATGATGTTTGATAATTAAAAGGGTCAGATGTCTTCAAAGAAATAGGGACCAACGGTCTCATTATTCCTCTGACTCTTTAGTTGATATAATGAGATGAAACAATCTAAATATCATCAGAAATCTCCCAGAACACCTCTTTCTAAACAATTAACAATAAGTACCAAGAGGTCACCATCATGGATAGGAACAAGAAACCCACGACCATTATGGCTTGGGTTCCATATTCTAATTAGTTCTTTTGTGCTTGCAAGGTCATCCATATAGGTTCAACTGCTTATCCACGTCGACAGTGGATGCTCCGGACACATGACTGGAGATCATTCCCTCCTTCATGACTTCAAGCATATACAAGGAACTACTGTAGCATTCGGAGGAGATTCACAAGGTGGAAGAATTACTGGTGAAGGATCTCTGACAAATAGGATGCTGAGCTTTGATAGAGTGAACTATTGTGAACAACTGAAATTCAATTTTCTAAGCGTGTCTCAGATTTGTGACAAGAAATATTCAACTCACTTTACCAACACTCATTGCTATATTCTGAAACCAGGATTTCAGATTCGTGAAGAGTGAGTTGTCCTAAAGACTCTGAGGAAGAATAACGCCTATGTTTTAAACCTGAATTCTACTACAACAAAATAAGAAACATATCTTCTATCAAATGCATCATTTGATGAGTCTAAGGTTTGGCACAAACACTTGGGGCACACAAACTTTAAAAACATGAATAGATTGGTCAAAGAAAACCATGTCGTTGGTCTTCCCCATAAAAATTCACTCTGTTGATCACTGTTCAGCGTGCCTTGAAAGGAAACAAGATAAATCTTCTCACAAACCAAAGCTAGTGAACACAAACAATACTCGATTGAAGTTACTTCAAATGGGTCTTTTTGGGCCAACTCATGTTATGAGTATTGGAAAGAAACAATATTGTTTGGTGATCATTGATGACTTTTCAAGATGTAAATGGGTTTGTTCTTACTTCATAAAAATGAATCATCCCAAATATTAAAAGACTTTATCACAAAAATTGAAAACGAACTTGATCATAAGGTCAAAACAATAACAAGTGATAATGGAACCAAGTTTAAAAATGAAGAAATAAGTTCCTTTTGTGCGACCAAAGGCATTGCTCATCAATTCACTGTAGCTAGAACTCCTCAACAAAATGGGGTAGCTGAAAAGAGAAATAGAACACTGGTTGAAGCAGCAAGAACAATGCTAGCCGATGCTAAACTGCCAATTACCTTCTTGGTAGAGGCAGTTAACACATCATGCTTTATGCAAAATAGAACTCTGATTATAAAAGAAAACACCTGACTCCATATGAACTATTTTTTCATAGAAAACCATTTATTGGATTTTTCATGTCATTTGGTAGTCATGTCTCAACATTAAACACCCGAGATTATTTAAGAAAAATTTCATCTTACTTTGATGAAGGATTCGTTGTAGGTTATTCTTGTGTGTCAAAGGCTTAAATAGTGTTTAATCCTAGATTAAACATTATCGATGAATCAAAAAATGTTCAATTCAAGGAACATTCATTTCCCAAATCTATAAATGGTCCCGACTGGTTGTTTGATATTGACTCATTTACAAAATCATTTGATCAATTTCATTTGTCTCATGTAGGAAAGACATCATCAACTAAACCTCATTGAGGAGGAGAAAGAGAAATGACTTTCCAATGGTTCCTCCAACCTCTTCTGAACAACTGAATGAAGATGTTCCACTACAAGTTGATCGTGTAAGACAACTATCTTAATTTCAAAGTGTTTTAAATGAAGCTAGTCCCAGCTTGTTACCATCATATTCAAAAGACCAATCAACTAAGATCGGAAATCAAAAGCAAGCTATGTAACATCTCGTATTATTGTTAATTTAAAATTTAGCTTTGTTAAATTATTGTAAGGACTAGTTATGCCTTTCATGAAATTTGTGGGCTACTTATGTTTACTTGTTAGTTGTCATTTAATTTCTAGTATAAATATAATAATATAACTACTAACTTACAATAACCGCAATTATTATGTTTATAATAATAATAATAATAATAAAATAATAACAATAATAATAATAATAATAGTAATAATAATGATAATGATAATGATAATAATAATAAGTTATAAAATATTTAAAGCTTAAAGATTAATTTAAGTCCAGGGGGTTATTTCGCTAATTTTGAAAGCTAAAATCTAAGTTTAAACATAAAATGTCCACTATTAAACCACATGGGCCACAACTATAAATTTATAATCAAGACACAAAGTTACCCCTCTTGGTCCATATTTCCGACAGGTTTACCTCCGGCCACCCTCCGGTCGGCTCCGGCAAGGGGTAAACCGCCAAAATCCCTTGGAATTTCACCCAAAAACCGTTTCCAATCGCTTCGTGGACATGTTTGGAACATAATTAGGATAATCATTGTGGTTAAACGACGGTTATGGCTCCCAAACCAATTGGTAATCGAAGCTCGTGATCTTAAACCGGTTCGAGCATTAAACCTCAATAATTACTCAATTAATTCAACAAGATTGAACGTCTAACTATCTATAATCAAAACCAACTCTCAATTGCACCTAAAACAAAACAAATCCTTGAATTTCGTCACCATCTTCTATCGCAAACTACGCCATGCTCGAACTCCATCATCTGAGCTTCAATTTTCGAAATTGACAAGGGGCTTTGTATCAAGGACATCACACGAAGCTCCCCACAAGTTTAATTGGGTTACCATTGAAGATTGCTCATCCATTGTGCATCTATGGGCGCGGCTTGTTCCTCGTTTGTTTCTAACATCATTTCCAACCACATCGGTATTTTAACACACCTAATCACTCGTCTCTCCATGGGGAAGAAAAGCACCATGATTACAGGCTCTTACAAAATCGAATTGAGTTTCAATTTGGTACAAATCGATCTAGGGTTCATATGGTTTTGGGGTTTCTTTGTAAATGAGTATTTAAAGTTTAGAACCAAGCTTAAGACATGCCCACGGCCCTTAGCTTACTGGTCACATGCGCACCCCATCAAACTAGAGGTTATGGGTTCGAACCCGGGCAACCTCACCTATTTTTTAGGGCTTTTTAGCCTTTAAAAAATTATATAAAATTCCTAAAAATTAAAAAATTAGTTTTTTAAATTTTGTTTATATTAGAAGTTATCTAATTATTTTTTGTTAAATTATTTCATTAAACACTTAAGCAATTTTATATAAAAATATTGTTAAAAAATGTTATAATTAGTTTATTTTCATAAAAAACTGTTTTAAATAGTTGGAATCACTAAATTGTTATTAGTCATTACCTTATCTTAATTATAAAATTTTATTTACCTTTTATAATTAAATCATTATAAAAAGATTAGTTAAGTTCTTTCATTGTATTAAAATATATATTCATGAGTTGAACCAAAAACCTTATTTATAAAAACCCTAAATTGTTATTGAAACCCTAGTTCGTGTTTAATCATTAATCCTATTATTAACCTTAAATGTTGTAATATACACGTTTAGATACTTTGTAAAAGAATTTGTTGGAATATAGTTAATTCTTATAATCATCTTATATACATATACATCATGTGAGTTTTCTATTTGAGTTCTCCATGCCCCGTTTTACTTTATTTCACACCTTTTGGGGTGAAACATGTTAACGTTATAAACTTACACTTTAAACATCATAATACTTGTAAATGCACATGCAATTCATCTTTACCTTTTTTTCATGGTTATTTGTGTTATTGTAAGTCTTATATGAGATACATATTTTGTTTACAATCATTAACTATTGCTAGCCTGGCGATGAGTTAAATCATTGAGCCTGACAAGCCTATTGGTGCTAAAGCCGATGTATTGTCGGCTTGTGATGGCGTATGCTTGTTCATCATGGGAACCAAGTATACTTAGCCAATCTTGTAAACTTGTAATCAAGTCAAGGTTTGGTTGTAACTGTATGTGTTCTATAAACTTGCTAACTCATAACCATTGACATGAATTCTACTTGCAAGTCTTTTAATATATACATATATATACATATATATATATATATATATTATATATATTATATATATATATATATATAATATATAATATATATATATATATATATGCTTGTGTTTAACCCATGGGAACTCACCAACTTTCAAAGTTGCCCCTTTATTTTTAACATGTTTCAGCTTTGATAATTGAGGATATCTTCATGCTCATATAAGACATGGACATAGATAAATTAAACATCTTATGTTGTTGGTTATATTTTTTGTAGATTTTAATGATTTAATTGACTTGTATTGTTCAATGAATAATTGTATTTAATAATATTTTAACTTATTAGTTCCATGTGTTATGAACAATCGCTTCACATTCATCTGCCCCGATTATTCCGCCGTTGGTCAGGGTGTGATAGATTGGTATCAGAGCCATGGTTACAGGGAATTAGGTTATTACAAATGGAATGACCTAGACTATAACTAAGTACCCTTACACATGAGTCCTTTCATGTATTTTATATGCTTAGATAGGATTTTATGTGCCTTATGTGTTTATACATGATTATGTGATGATATGTCTTATATACTTAATCTTATACTTTGAATCATACAATGCACACACAAACCTTAAATCATATTCTAAGGCATTATGTGTCTAAATCAAATGGTTTTCAAAATGAACTTTGAATCCTGTGTCCTACAACTTGAATACATGTAATGCTGGAAGCGTGTGATGCCTGTATCTCTAGGTGTTCTGTCTAGGCGAGGTATTCATATAAATCCAAATCTACCCATGGATCCGTTTACCTTACCTGGGAACCGTGGGGGTGAGTGTCCGCTTATAGGTACGCATGTCTTCATTAAGGTTGTAGTTGACCTAATACTTTGATAAGTCAACGCACTATTTTGGTTTGTAAACCAAACGTTACACTCGAAACATCTTGTTATTTTGAATGGTTTCGTCATTGATTTTGTACCCCAGAAACTTAAAACTCATTATCCTTTTTATCTTAATAACCCTTAAAAATCTTTCTAAACGTCTCCCCTCAAAACCGCTCTTATCCTGAAAACCTATTACAATGATGCTCTCATTCTAAATGAATCCTTAATCATAACAAACACGATTCCCGTATCAACTTTAAACTAATTAAACTTTGAAACCTTAAAGACATAAGTAAACAAGAATCGATCATCTAGACACCCCGTTAAGTTATTTGGTTGAGGAGGTCTTAAGAATTCCATATCCCATTCAAAAGCATATTGAACTTATTTCTCATGTACGTTAAGCCGAGATCCGTATAGATCTAATATTGGGTGTCTCACTCATGGCAAAACCTTCCAAACCGTCTTGAACCGTTTAATATACAAACGTTTATCAACTAAAAATTCTAAATTAATAATCTTGTACACTTTGTCAAGAAACACATGAAATCATGAATTATGATATTTAACAAATTTAAGCATAGCAAAATGTCAAAATTAAACTTGTTGTATTTAAACGCCTCCAAGAGTTCATTTGCGAACATGAAATAATATCCAAGTCTCCTCATCTCCTTGAAATTATTACCCTCGTGATTAAATTTCGAGACGAAATTTCTTAAAGTAGGGGAGACTGTAACATCTCGTATTTTCATTAAGTTAAAAGTTAACTTTGTTAAATTATTGTAAGGACTAGTTATGCCTTTGACGAAATTTGTGGGCTACTTACATTTACTGGTTAGTTGCCATTTAATTTCTAATATAACTATTAAATTACAATAACACCAATAATTATGTTTATAATAATAATAATAATAATAATAATAATAATAATAATAATAATAATGATGATGATGATAATGATAATAATAATAAGTTATAAAATATTTAAAACTTAAATATTAATATAAGTCTAGGGGGTTATTTGGCCAATTTTGAAAGATAAAATCTAAGTTAAAACATAAAATGTCCAATATTAAACCACAGGGGCCAAAACTATAAATTTATAATCAAAACACAAAGTTACCCCTCTTGGTCCGGTATTTTCGGCGGGTTTACCTCCGGCCACCCTCCGGTCGGATCCGGCAAGCGGTAAACTGCCAAAATCCGTTGGAATTTCACCCAAAAACCGTTTCCAATCGCTTTGTGGACGTGTTTCGAACATAATTAGGATGTTTAATGTGGTTAAACAATGGTTATGGCTCCCAAACCAATCGGTTACCGAAGCTCGTAATCTCAAACCTGTTCGAGCATCAAACTTCAACAATTACTCAATTAATTCAACTAGATCAAACATCTAACTATCTATAATCAACCCAACTCTCAATTGCTCCGATAACAAAACAAATCCTCGAATATCATCACCATCTTCTGTCGCAAACTACGCCATGCTCGAACACCAACATCCGAGCTTCAATTTTCGAAGTTGACAAGGGGCTTTGTATCAAGGACATCACACCAAGCTCTCCATAAGTTTGACTGGGTTACAATTGAAGATTGGTCATCCATGTGCACCTATGGCTGCCGCTTGTTCCTGATTTGTTTCTAACATCATTTCCAACAAAATCAGGTAATTTAACACACCTAATCACTCGTCTCTCCATGGGGAAGTAAAGCCCCATGATTACAGGCTCTTACAAAATCGAATTGAGTTTCAATTTGGGACAAATTGATCTAGGGTTCATATGGTTTTGGGGTTTCTTTGTAAATGAGTATTTAAAGTTTAGAACCAAGCTTAAGACACGGCCACGGCCCTCAACTTACTGCTTAAACGCGCGCCCAATCAAACTAGAGGTTCCGGGTTCGAACCCGGGCAACCTCTCCTATTTTTTAAGGCTTTCTAGCCTATAAAAAATTATTTAAAATTCCTAAAAATTATAAAAATCAATTTTATAATTTTGTTTATATTAGAAGTAATCTAATTATTTTCTATTAAATTCTTTCTTCAAACACTTATGCAATGTAAGGCACCATTCCCGGGACGCTTATAGCTGGTGATTCATCGCACGTAGAACATATACATTTCATTTATACATCAAAACATTGCAACGGAAAACATAAAACAAGCGGCATTACATTTCATCCTAAAAACTTTTGCAAAATAATGCATCATTTGTCAGTTACAAAATTATATCGTTGTATTACATCACAAAAGCCTTAATTAGATAGATGCCATCCAAAAAAGCTGAGCAGCAGCCTCGTGCCATCCCCAGCAACGTTTACCTGCCAACTGAAAACGTATAAAAGTCAGCACTGCTGAGTGAGTTCTACTTTTATAATAAAACATACATAAAATTGTTATTTATTTCTTTTCAAGCCCATACTATACATTTCATTCATTCGTGATCATACATCATATGTACATACAGATAATATCATTATTATCTTCCATTATGTTCGTTGGCCATCGTTCATTCATTACATCTTGTGACATGTACAATACCCCGAACATTATGCACGAAGCTGGTTACTGGGCCTGAGGTCTATCATAGACCCCGCACGTTGTGCACGAAGCTGACTCCAGTACCTGAGGCAAGTACATTCACCGTTCATCTTTTCCTTTTATTTCGGATCAATCCCATAGGCTATACCCCGAACATTGTGCACGAAGTTGGTTACTAGGCCTGAGGTCTTTCATAGACCCCGAAAATTATGCACGAAGCTGACTCCAGTACCTAGGCAAGCGGCAAGGATCCCATACTTGTGGTCAATCACAAGGATTGGACCCCATTGTGCATCCTTCTGGAGTAGCTAACCCGTACACAATTGAGCTAACACCTTTCATTGGGTGTGAACTCCATACATTTGCTTGCAAGACTTTTTAATTTCATTCGTTCATTAATGCATGCATTCATTCATCATGTTCCTCTTTCATTATCTTTCACTTTACGTTACATAATATTTTCGGTTCATTCATTAACATAACACATAAAGCCATGGAAAGATAAATATTCATCATCATAGGAACATAACATAACATACCATACATACATCATCACAGGGCATCATACATACATAACATACATCATGCATATCATGCAACATCATCATCATCAAGATCATCATCATCATACATGCCCATCATACCATCTATGACCCTAAAAGTCAACTTATACTCCCCTAGGAATTTCCCAATTCAAAGACTACTTTACACATTTTCCCCAAGAATTAGAAAAATAATCTAAGTCCTAAGCGCATGGACACTATGCAGGTGCATGGACACTATTCAGGCGCATGGGGATCACTTAGGCGCATGGGCCACTTTCAGGCACATGGGGACTTCTGGACGTCTGAACACTTAGTAAATTCCAGCCCATGCGCATGACTTACTAAGTGTTCAGGCGTATGAGCAGAAATTAAACATTTCTATGGCAAATTTTGGGTGCATGGGTTACTGTTTAGGCGCATGACTTACACTTAATTCTTTCTAAGGTAGTTTCAGATGTATGAACACTTATCTAGGCGCATGAGCATTCTGTAAACATGTTTCTAGGATATTTTCAATCCTAATCATCGAATCCATCCGTTCTAAGCATAATGTGGCTATTCTAAACATGGGTAGCCTATACACCATCCAGAACTAACATCCAACATACACATTACATACGGGTATTCACATGCACTTTGCAAAAATCATTTTAATACATTTTCAGCCCCAAATATGTTTCAAAACATGTAAAGACCGGGGTCTAGAACTCACCTACTGCAACTTGGGTTTTCTTCCTTTTAACCCACTTGCAAAGAGTTCAAAACACCTAGAAATAACACCAAAAACACACACACCCGAGCACAAACACAGCCCATAAAACACATAACCGGAATAAAACCCGACATAAAAGTATAAAAACCTTGAATTCTTACCTTGAATTCGACTTCTCTTCTTCTTCCTATCTTCAACCGAGAGTTTTTCTCTGCTCTCTCTCTCTAAAACCGAGACAAATGGTGAAGTGAGGTGAGGGTGGGCGGGCATACTCCCTTTACACCAACTTTTGAAAGTTTCGTCCTTTTTGGACACTTTTAGTCCCTCCACTTGGACTTTATTGGCTTTCTTGCTTTTATTCTTTATATCTTGAGTTGTAAAAATAGGTGCGTGTTACAAGTCCACCCCCCTTATATAGGTTTCATCTCCGAAACCTGTTATTCCTCTAACATATAAGGATAATGCTGTCACATCTCCTCCTCAGTCTCCCATGTAGACTCGGATCCCGTCTTGTGCTTCCACTGTACACGCACAAGAGGAACCACTTTATTTCGCAGCCTCTTCTCTTTATGATCGATGATTGCCACTGGTTCTCCACATAATTGAGCCGTTCATCTACTTCGATATCCTCCAGTGGAACAATCATGTCTTCATCAGCTATATACTTTCTCTGATGAGACACATGGAATCTCGGATGAATCCCACTTAATTCATCTGGTAATTCCAACCTATAGGCCACCTCTCCTACTCGAGCAATGATTCAGAAAGGACCTATATATCTTGGGCTCAACTTGCCCCGCTTCCTGAATCTGATAATTCCCTTCCAAGGTGAGACCTTCAACATAACCTGGTCACCCAGCTGGAACTCGATCGGTCTGCGTCGTTTATCGGCATATGACTTCTGTCTATCTTTAGCTGCCTTCATGAAGGCTTTAATCTTATCAAGCTTCTCCATAGTAGCCTCGATTACTTCGACGCTCCCCAATTCCTTTTGACCAATATCACCCCAACAAATGGGTGTTCTGCATCGCCTACCGTATAGCATCTCGTATGGTGGCATGCCAATGCTGGCATGATAACTATTGTTGTACGAGAATTCAGCTAACGGCAAGTGGTCGTCCCAACTTCCTCCAAAATCATCACACATGCCCGAAGCATGTCTTCCAATGTCTGAATGGTCCTTTCTGACTGACCATCAGTTTGGGGATGATAAGCCGTGCTAATATGTAACCTCATCCCCATGGCATCGTGGAATTTATTCTAGAATTTAGATGTAAACCGCCGGCACACCATGACGAGTTACAATCTCCTAGATGAATAGGTCAGCCAACCTCTCGGATGAATATGTCTTGCGGATCGGTAGGAAGTGAGCACTCTTCATCAAGCGGTCAACAATCACCCATATGGCATCGTATCCTTTCGGAGTACGCGGCAGTTTTGTAATGAAATCCATGGTGATGTGCTCCCACTTCCATTCCGGTATATCCAAAGGTTGGATCTTCCCATACGGCTTTTGGTGTTCCGCCTTCACTTGCAAACAAGTAAGGCATTTGCTCACATACTCCACCATGTCACACTTCATACCCGGCCACCAATAATCCTTCATCATGTCTTGGTACATCTTTGTGGCACCGAGATGGATAGAGTATCGGGTCTTCTGAGCTTCGTCCATAATCTTCATACGTAAATTCCCGAAACGAGGAATCCACACCCGTCCAAATTGAGTTTTAAGACCAAGTGTGTTTTCACTCAATTCCCCAACCAGACCTCTCATTCTTTCAGAGTTTAGATGATCTTATTTTAATGCCTCATCCTGAAACTCCTTGACTTGCTTCATTACGTCAGAGGTCATGATTAGTTGATATGCTTTCACCCGAATCGGCTCGGGCCTCTCCTTCCGGCTAAGAGCATCGGCCACCACGTTGGCTTTGCCCGGATGGTAATGGATCTCGCAATCATAATCCTTTATAAGCTCCAACCATCGCCTCTGCCTCATGTTCAAATATTTTTGCTCGAAGAAGTACTTCAAGCTCTTGTGGTCCGTGAAAATGGTGCACTTTGTTCCGTACAGATAGAGCCTCCAAATCTTTAGTGCAAAGACCACGGCCGCTAGTTCCAAGTCATGAGTAGGGTAGTTGACCTCATGAACCTTCAGCTGTCGGGATACATAGGCTATAACTTTTCCTCTTTGCATTAACACACACCCAAACCCCGAGTAAGAAGCGTCTGAATACACCACCAAATCTTCGCTTCCATCGGGTAACGACAAGACAGGAGCTTGAGTCAACCTCGCCTTCAACTCCTCGAATTCCTTCTCCTGAGCCTGAACCCATACATACTTTACATCCTTCCAGGTCAACTTAGGCAGTGGAGAGGCAATCTTAGAGAAGTCTTGGATAAATCTCCTATAGTAGCCCACCAAACACAAGAAACTATGAATCTTGGATGGCATCTTTGGAGACTTCCATTGCGTCACTGCCTCTACCTTAGCCAGGTCCACCATAATCCCATCGAGATTCACCACATGATGCAAGAACTAAACTTTGCGTAACCAAAACGCATACTTGGAGAATTTTGCATACAAATTCTCCCTTCTTAACGTCTCCAGAACCTCCCGAATGTGACCGGCATGCTCAATCTCACTCTTCGAATAAATTAGGATATCGTCAATGAACACAATCACCGATTTATCTAACATTGGCCGACACACTCAATTCATCAGATCCATAAAAGTAGCTGGCACATTAGTCAATCCAAACGACATAACGAGGAACTCATAGTGACCGTAGCGTGTGCGAAAAGCTATTTTAGGAATGTCCTGCTCTTTCACTTTTAGTTGATGGTGACCAGATCGAAGATCTATCCTCGAAAACCAACTAGCACCTTGGAGCTGATCAAACAGATCGTCTATTCTGGGTAGGGGGTATCGGTTCATCACCGTCAACTTGTTCAACTCTCGGTAGTCAATACACATCCTCATACTACCGTCTTTCTTCTTCGCAAATAATACCGAAGCACCCCATGGAGAGATACTCGGTCTAATGAACCCCTTGTACAGTAGTTCTTGCAACTGCTCCATTAACTCTTTCATCTCAGTCGGAGCCAACCGGTACGGTGCCTTGGCAATGGGTTGAGCACCGGGTATCAAGTCAATTTGGAACTTAACCTCGCGATCTGGTGGCATACCGGGTAAGTCTTCCGGGAATACGTTCGGAAAGTCGCGCACCACTGGTACTTCAAATAATTACGATACTGACGCATCCACATCTTTTATGTATGCCAAGTAGGCACTACATCCGCGTCTCATGCACTTTCCCGCCACCACCATCGAAATCACCCTCGGGATTGTCGTGACGCAATCACCATAAACCATCACCTCATTTTGGTCAGGCGTTGTCAATCGGATCATCTTCTTGCAACACATGATATTTTCCTCATAGGTTGCTAACCAGTCCATCCCTAGTACTACATCAAATCCTCCCAGGGGTATCACATGTAACCTAGCAGCAAACCTATGGCCTTCTAGTTCTATGGCACAGTCCGCTATCACCTCCATAATTCTAGTGGACTTACCAATAGAATTTTCTACATCGAATGGCTCACCAATACATCTACTCTTATTGGGAAACTTAGCACCAAAGGAAACAGAATGAAACTCCTACTAGCACCAGAATCAAACAACACAGATACAAGAGTTGGGTTTACTAGAAACATACCTGACACCACGTAAGGATCTGTCCTAGCCTCCTCCCGAGTCATCGTGAAAGCTCGGGCGCTTGCCTTCTGCCCTTCTCCTCCGGCCTTTTTCACCCCAGAACTCTCGGCCCTTGGCTTCTTACACTCCCTGCTCATGTGACCACTTCCCCCGCAGTTGAAACACCTCATGCCTCCACAATCTCTAGCCATTTGGCCAGACTTCCCACACTTAAAACAAAGATGCGACCCCCATCTACACTCACCACCATGCTCCTTCCCGCAATTGCCACACTTCTCCAACCCAGCACTAGCTGTGACCACACGTCGGTCACCTACCCTCGCCGCCTTATTGTTTGGAGCGGCTCTACCATGTCCCAACCGTTTCCCATTCCAGTTTCTCCATCCCTACTTGTCTTCTTCTCTTCAGCCACTACCACCTCACGCTCATCATATAGTCTACCAGCCAAATCAACCACCGACCTAAAAGTGCTTGGCCGGGCAGCGATGATATGCCTACGAATATCCGCCAGCAGTCCCTAGATATATCTCTTAATCTTTTGTGACAGTGGTATCAACTGATCGGGCACCAGTCGTGCCATTTCATTGAATTTTGTGGTGTACTCTTGGTGTGTCATAGTTCCCGCCTCTAGTTGCAGAAACTCTCTGTCGACATTTTCCATTTCCCGGTGAGGACAAAACTCCTCGATCACCAACTTTTTCAACTCCTACCATCTCATTCTCCCAATCGCCCGACTAACCTCGGCATGGACGGTATTGTCCCACCAGCACAGAGCCGAGTCTACGAATGAGTGGCTAGCGAACTTAACCTTCTGGTCTTCTCGGCAGTCGCTGATATCAAGTACCGCCTCCATTTCTCTCACCCACCGATGAGCAGCAGCGGCAGTGCCGTTTCCATCGAAAGTAGGGGGTTTGCATCTCATAAACACCTCGTAGTTGCAGCCTCGGGTCGCCTCCGGCCCACTCTCTTCTTCCTCGTCCTCATCATCGGATGGAACTATCTCCGTCTCCGGCTCTCTTCTTTCGCTCGTAGGTCCACTCATTTCCTTTCTCTCTCCCTCTCTAACTGCCTTTATCATTTCAGTCACCACAGACGGTAGGATCGTCTGCATGACTTAGTGCACTTCTTCCACAACCGCCTCCTTCACTGAGGCTCTCATGTTAGTACTCTCATCTCCAGCCTCCGAATGAGGAGTTTCTGGTTCTTCATGAACCACTTTCTCGACTCTGGGCCTCCCCCTCTTGGGTCGCGGTTCGGCACTGGGACCTCCACCATGAGCGGCCTTCGAAGATCTTCCACCAACCATCGCCTAACACACTGAAAGATTCAAACACTAACACGGTCATTCAAGGAAACAGCTCAGTTTATGTCAAGTATAGTAAGTCCCTAATTACAGTGGCCAGTTGTGATTAGCCACTCACTTTACTCTTCATACCCCGAGCATTACCTATCCCGACTATATTAGTACTTAAATCTACATACAACACATAACCACATACCATGCACACATAAACCGGTTAACATTACGAAAATACCTGATGGCACGCAGCTACTCAGATTGGCATCCTATTCCCATTTCGTCCCATTCTCAGTTTAAGTTAAGGTTTATTTTGAAAATTTACCAATTTCACTTAAACTTTGGCTCTGATACCAACTTCTAAGGTCCCGTTCCCGGGACGCTTACAACTGGTGATTCATCGCACGTAGAACATATACATTTCATTTATACATCAAAACATTGCAGCGGAAAACATAAAATAAGTGGCATTTCATTTCATCCTAAAAACTTTTGCAAAATAATGCATCATTTGTCGGTTACAAAATTATATCGTTGTATTACATCATAAAAACCTTAATTAGATAGATGCCATCCAAAAGAGCTGAGCAGCCGCCTCGTGCCATCCCAGCAACGTTTTCCTGCCAACTAAAAACGTATAAAAGTCAGCGTTGCTGAGTGAGTTCGAGTATTATAATAAAACATACATAAAATCGTTATTTATTTCTTTTCAAGCCCATACTATACATTTCATTCATTCGTGATCATACATCATACGCACATACAAATAATATCATTATTATCTTCCATTACGTTTGTTAGCCATCGTTCATTCATTACATCTTCTGACATGTACAATACCCCGAACATTGTGCACGAAGCTAGTTACTAGGCCTGAGGTCTATCATAGACCCCACACATTGTGCACGAAGCTGACTCCAGTACCTGAGGCAAGTACATTCACCGTTCATCTTTTTGTTTTATTTCGGATCAATGACATAGGCTATACCCCGAACATTGTGCAAGAAACTAGTTACTGGGCCTGAGGTCTTTCATAGACCCCGAACATTGTGCACGAAGCTGACTCCAGTACCTAGGAAAGCGGAAAGGATCCCATACGTGTGGTCAATCACAAGGATTGGACCCCAGTGTGCATCCTTCTACGGTAGCTAACCCGCACACAGTTGAGCTAACACCCTTCATTGGGTGTGAACCTCCATACATTTCCTTGCAAGACTTTTTACGTTCATTCGTTTGTTAATGCATGCATTCATTCATCATGTTCATCTTTCATTATCTTTCACTTACGTTACATAATACTTTCGGTTCATTCATTAACATAACACGTAAAGCCATGGAAAGATAAACATTCATCATCATAGGAACATAACATAACATACCATACATACATCATCACAGGGCATCATACGTACATAACATACATCATGCATATTCATGCAACATGATCATCGTCATCATCATCATCATACATGCCCATCATACCATCTATGACCCCAAAAGTCAATTTATAGTCCCCTGGAAATTTCCCAAGTCAAAGCCTACTTTACACATTTTCCCTAAAAATCAGAAAAATAATCTAAGTCCTAGGCGCATGAACACTATGCAGGCGCATGGACACTATTCAGGCGCATGGGGATCACTTAGGTGCATGGGCCACTTTCAGGCGCATGGGGACTTCTGTACGTCTGAACAGTTAGTAAATTCGAGCCCAATCTAGGCGTGTGGATACTATTTGGACGCATGAACACTTAGGCGCATCGGCCACTTGGGCGCATGGCACTATTCAGGCGCATGAACACTTTGGCGCATGGGCCAGTTGGGCGCATGGCACTATTCAGGCGCATGTACACTTAGGCGCATGGGCCACTTGGGCACATGGGCACTATTGGGGCGCATGGCCTTACCCTTAGTCATCCGACTTACATTCTAGGTGCATGGACCACTGTTCAGGCGTATGAGCAGAACTTAAACCTTTGTAAGGAAAATTTTGGGCGCATGGGTTACTGTTTAGGTGCATGACTTACACTTAATTCTTTCTAAGGCAGTTTCAGACATATGAACACTTATCTAGGCGCATGAGCATTCTATAAACATGTTTCTAGGATATTTTCAATCCTAATCATCGAATCCATCCATTCTAAGCATATTGTGGCTATTCTAAACATGGGTAGCCTATACACCATCCAGAACTAACACCCAATATACACCTTACATACGGGTATTCACATACACTTTGTAAAAATCATTTTAATACATTTTCAGCCCCAAATATGTTTCAAAACCTGTAAAAACCGAGGTCTAGAACTCACCTGGTGCAACTTGGGTGTTCTTCTTTTTAACCCGCTTGCAAAGAGTAAAAGCACCTAAAAATAACACCAAGAACACACACACCCGAGCACAAACACAACCCATAAGCATACAAACACATAAGCGGGATAAAACCCGACATAAAAGCATAAAAACCTTGAATTCTTACCTTGAATTCGACTTCTCTTCTGCTTCCTATCTTCAACCGAGAGTTTTTCGCTGCTCTCTCTCTCTAAACCGAGACAAATGGTGAAGTGAGGTGAGGGTGGGCGGCCATACTCCCTTTACACCAACTTTTGAAAATTTTGTCCTTTTTGGACACTTTTAGTCCCTCCACTTGGACTTTATTGATTTTCTTGCTTTTATTCTTTATATCTTGATTTGTAAAAATAGCCGGGTGTTACAAGCAATTTTTATATAAAATATTGTTTAAAAATGTAATAATTAGTTTATTTTTATAGTAACAGTTTTAAATAGTTGAAATCACTAAATTGTTATTAGTCATTACATTATCTTAATTATAAAATTTTATTTACATTTTATAATTAAATCATTATAAAAAGATTAGTTTAGTTCATTCTTTGTATTGAAATATATATTCATGATTTCGCCAATAACCTTATAATGAAAACCCCAAATTCTTATTGAAACCCTAGTTCACGTTTAATCGTTAATCCTATTATTAACCTTAAATCTTGTAATATATACGTTTAAGTACTTTGTAAAAGAATACGTTGGAACATCGTTAATTCTTATAATAATCTTATACACATATACGTCATGTGAGTTTTCCATGTGAGTTCTCCATGCCCCTTTTTACTAAATTTCACACCTTTTGAGGTGAAACATGTTAGCCTTATAAACTTATACTTGTAAACATCTTGATACTTGTAAATGCGCATGCAATTCATCCTTACCTTTTTGTCATGGTTATTTATGTTATTATAAGTCTTATATGAGATACATATTTTGTTTACAATTATTAACTATTGCTAGCGTAGCGACGTCTTAGATCTTTGGGCCTGACAAGCCTATTTGGTGCTAAAGGCGATGTATTACCGGCTCTTGTTGACGTATGCTTGTTTATCATGGGAACCAAGTACACTTAGCCAATCTTATAAACTTTTAATCAAGTCAAGGTTTGGTTG
Organism: Flaveria trinervia; assembly: GCA_025506515.1. Classification (NCBI taxonomy): domain Eukaryota; kingdom Viridiplantae; phylum Streptophyta; class Magnoliopsida; order Asterales; family Asteraceae; genus Flaveria; species Flaveria trinervia. The sequence continues at coordinate 44,697,436 of CM046451.1, forward strand.
TAACTGTATGTGTTCTATAAACATGCTAACTCATAACCCTTGACATGAATTGCTACTTGTAATGACTTAATTGACTTGTATTGTTCAATGAATAATGGTATTTAATAATATTTATACTTATTAGTTCCATGTGCTATGAACAATGGCTTCATATTCTTCTGCCCTGATTATTCCGTCGTCAATCGGGGTGTGACAAGCTACTGCTCCAGTTGAAACAGAAAGAACATCAAATGATTGAAGCAATCAAAGTGCTGGTAATGCTGAAGCAGTCACAGAAATAGAATGTGATTATCTTCATAATTCTCCAACAATACAATATGAAGGTGCCTCTCACCATAATGAGCTGAATGTCTCTAATCATGGTGTAACAATTATTGGTGACTCAATTCCAACCACCAAAATACACAAGAACCATCTAGTAGAAAGCATTATTGGTGAACTCAACGAACGGGTGACAAGAAACAAGTCGAGTATTGCAAACATTTGTTTGTTCTGATGCTTTCTTTGTCAAACAACACCCAAAATATCAAAGAGGCTCTTCAAGACAATAGCTGGATTGAAGCAATGCATGAAGAAGTGCTGCAGTTCAAGAAGCAAGAAGTATGACAACTGGTAGACCTTCCAGGAGGATAATATCTTATTGATACCAGATGGTTATACAGAAACAAAACTGATAATAGAGGAATTGTCATGAGAAAGAAAACAAGACTGGTAGCATAGGGGTATAGTCATGAAGAAGGAATTGACTATCACAAAGTGTTTGCCCCTGTTGCCAGATTAGAAGCAATAAGAATCTTTCTTTCATACTCATCATACATGAAGTTTACTATTTATTAAATAGATGTAAAGTGTGCTTTTTTATATGGAAAGATTGCTAAAGAAGTCTATGTGAGTCAACCACCTGGCTTTGAAGATCCTGATTTTCCTCACAGGGTTTATAAGCTTGAGAAAGCCCTGTATGGTCTTCACCAAGCCCCAAGAAAGTGGTAAGAGACTCTATCATCTTTCCTTCATGAAAATGGGAAAGAAAAAGGAAAGAGTTATGAGACTCTCTTCAGAAAAAGAAAAGGAAGAGACATGTTGCTGTTCCAGATATACGTGGACGATATCATTTATTGCTCAAGAAACAAGCTACACTACAAAGATTTTGAAGATCTCATGCATTCAAAATTCCAAATGATTGCAATGGGAGAACTCACATTCTTTCTAGGAGTGCAAGTCCAACCGATGGCAAATGGAATCTATATTAATCAATCGAAATACATGGAAATAATGTTGAAGAAATTTCACTTTGCTAATTGCCAGTCCATGAGAACACCTGTCAACACTAAAGTGAAGATTATACCTGATCTAGAAGGCAAATTAATGGATAAGACTCACTATCCATCTATGATTAGTTCACTTATGTACCTAACAGCCAGTAGGCCTGACATTATCTTTGGTGTTTGTGTCTGTGCTAGATATCAAGCAGATCCCAAGGAATCACATGTGAATGTTGTCAAAAGGATATTAAGATATCTCAAGGGAACGCCTGCTCTTGGATTGTGGTATCCAAAGGAAGGAGATTTCAATCTTTATGCTTTCACTGACAGTGATTATAGGGGATGCAATTGTTGGATCTTATATGCCTAATACACATATAAGATTGATGTGGTAAGTACGTTATGATCCAAGTCGGGTCATACCCAATAACAAGCCAAACTAACACTAATAAATATTTATTCGTAGATAAGATCATACAAATATATTAAACACCAATTTTGATAATGGGTTTTCTAAATCATTGCTTTTGTAAATGAACAATGTTATGTGGATAATTTGTTCATGAGAAGTTATTTGTTTCATTTTAAGTTAGTTAAACAATGACAAATACAAATGTGTAAGTATTATAAAATTAAAAGCAGTTTAATTTTATAAAAGAATGATTTAAGAGTGTAGTTTTAATAAAACTAATTTTAGGGGGAAACCCCTTTTTGGGGATGAGGCTCGGCCGCCCAAAAGGGCCAATTTGGGACCAGCCTTGTCTTGGTCCTTGAAAAGCTCTTCTCCTCTCAAACACTCAATCATTCTACAAGACATTTGCTCTAAACACACAACCTTTTGAACCTCTAAGAGACCAGGCATTTTTCCGTTTTGAAAGGGCTGAAAAGGCTGCTTGATTTTGTTTTTGAGGAACAAGAGAAGAGCAATCTTTGGTGGGGCACCCTAACAAGCAAGGTGTTAGAAGGACTTATGGGTATCACCTCTTGAGATCTTCTACTTTGGAGATTTTGCTTTCAATCTTCATCTTCGTCTCCATCCACGATTTATAGAAGGTAGTATATGATGTTTTGTTTGCTTGTTTGATAGCATGTTCTTTCATAAAAAGATCCTTGTTAATGGGTTTTGGTTTTTCACATATATTTGATATATACATTAACTAATCTGAAAATGTTTTCTTTGATTATTACTCCGCTGCGTTTTTTTGACACATTAATGGTTAATGTGACTTTGATAAACATCTACAAAACGCAACAATGGCATCAAGAGCCGGTTATATGGAAACATGCTTCAAAAAACCGAAATTTTCGGGTCCTTTTTGTGTAAAAAGTGGGCTGGAAATTTCACCCATGGCAAACCCTTTGTTTTTCAAGATTATACTTTATATGCATAGTTATGATCCTGAAAAATTAATGTCATATGATGGGTTGTTTGTTTGGACACTAAACCCTTATGTTTTGGTTTATGTTGGCTGAAATTTTGGGTTCAAAAGGGTGCCATTGTAGCTTGTTTTGTTTACACATTTGGATGTATTTTGATGCATATAACCTAGCCATGACCTTGTGTTTGAATGTTTGTGATTGTGATTTTATTTGTTGTAATAAAGGCATGTAATTTATTTGTTTCATTGGCATGTAATAAATAGATTAGTTTGCACTTTATTATTCTAGAAAAATGTATTAGGTTTTTCTATGTAGTTGTTCTTCGGGGCTGATTTGGATGACCAAGAAGGTGCCAAAAGAAGATGGTGAAATCACAACACAAAAGGGTTACTTGAAGCATATGGATATGTGTTAAGTGGGAGCTCACCGACACAAGATTCTTGTCATGTTCTCTTACCCTTAGGAATGACCTTTTGACACACTTGTTATGGCAAGCAAGTGTGTTCAAAATAGTTGGCTATGGTTATGCAATTATATTGTATGTTTGGTTGTTTGTTTTGTTCTTTGGATGTCTTTGACATTTTTTTGAAAATTGATAAACTTGGTAAACAACTATGATAAAACAAGCATAAAATTGGTTCTCTAATATCATTAAAGGAATTAATAAATGAGTTTATTAAGGGTTAATGATTTAATAGAAATGAGTTTATTAAAAGGAACTATGAAAATAGTTTTTCATAAAATACTATGCATTTGAATTCATACAAATTGTATGGTATAAAAGGTTTTTCTAAAATCTAGTTTTAAAAACCCTTTCAAAACCCCTTTTCTAACAAGTGTAACACCATCCTTTTAGACAACACTCGATTCACTTGCAACTCGTTTATGGGATAAAGGTCACCAAACCATAAATAAGATACTTGTGAAGTTGAGGTGAAAATTACTGTATTTGTAGGATAAAGGTCACCTAACCACTTATATTAGTAAAATCACACATGTGTCTAAGTAGGACGACTTGATTTGGATGTCATGCATTAGGATCACCGAAGCATGACGTACAAAAGTGTTGATGGGACTAACATGCCTAACTAAACATAAGATATTTAAACCGATCCCATACACTAGAAATTGTAATAGGTTACAATTATCAAACGTTGACTACCATCTTAATTTAAATAAAGAGATAAAGGTCACCTAACTGATATTTAAATGTAACGTTGGATTCTAGGTTTTAATTATTAAATATCTATGAGATATAAAAGGGTATTAATAATTAAAATACTTTGATATTAAAATACTAAAATTGAACTTTGTGAAATTGTAGATGGCAAACAACAACAACAACTCGATCCCAACCATCCATAACTTATCACTAAGAACCATCCTTAAGAAGGAACGTCTTAACCATGGGAACTTCATGGATTGGTACCGAAACTTGAGAATCGTTCTTAAGCAAGAAAAGAATTCCTATGTGTTAAACGATCCCATTCCCGATCAACCCAATGAGAATAATGTGGAGGCCTTTAATGATTGGGTCAAGTACATCGAGGACTCTGTGCAAGTCTCATGTTAGCGAGTATGATTCCTGATTTACAAAAGGACTTTGAGAACCACAATGCCTATGACATGATCACGCAGTTGAAGGAAATGTTCCAACAACAATCAAGGGTGGAACGCTTCAAAACGATTCGAGCGCTCCATGCATGTCGGATGGACGAGACCCAATCAGTATCCTCTTTTGTTCTTAGGATGAAGAGCCACATTGATCGCCTCGAAAGGCTTAATTGTCGTGTCACAATGAGTTGGCTACGGATTTGATCCTCAACTCTCTATCCAAGAAGTTTGATAGCTTTGTTATGAACTATAACATGAATGGATGGGACAAGAACATTGGTGGCTTCATTCAATGCTCAAAACGACCGAGGCGGGCATGGGTAGAAAGGTTCTACCGGTCCTTACGATCAATGAAGGAGCTAGAAAGAAAAGGAACCACCCCGACCCTAAGGCAAATGTTGCCAAAGGGAAGGGACACATTAAAGGGAAAGGGAAGGGTAAGGCTAAAGTGGAACCCAAAGAAAAGAAGCAAAAGGTTGCTAGAGATGATTCGTGTTTTGAGTGTGGTGAGGTAGGCCATTGGAAATGAAACTGTCCGGTCTATCTCAAAGAGTTGAGAGCTAAGAGAGATGCCGGGCAAACCTCAGGTATGACTTTTATGAAACATATTGAGCTAAATGTTGTTTCTTCTAACACATGGGTATTGGCTACCGGATGTGGAACTCATATTCGCAAGTTGTTGCAGGGGTTCAAAAGAAATAAGCATTACAGAAAAGGGGATGATAGTCTCTTTATGGGCAATGGAGCAAAAGTTGAAGTTGAAGCCCAATGAGACTATGTTTTGAAACTTTCAAGTGGTTTGAAAGTTATTCTAAAAAATGTTTTTTATGCTTCGAGTTTAACTAGGAATATTATTTGAGTTTCCCTTTTAAGACAATGTGGTTATGATTTCAAATTTGTTGACAATGATATCCATGTTTATTTGCATCATGTGTTTTATTTTAAGGCTATGCCATGTAATGGTATCTATGGATTGGTTCATGATAACACAACATATGATAGCTCAATGTACCAAGCAACCACCAAAAGGCTCAAACTAGATTTGAGTGATTCCTATCTTTGGCATTGTCTCCTTGCTCACATAAACAAGAAACGTGTGCAAAAACTTCAAAAGAATGGTGTTTTAAAAACAATGAAAATGATCCATTTGATGTATGCGAGTCTTGTTTACAAGGTAAAATGAAAAAGGCTCCTTTTAGTGGGACTAATGAAAGGGACTTTTATGGGTGGACCTTTTAAAACAATGACTAGAAATGGTGAAAGATACTTCATTACCTTTACCGATGACTATAGTCGTTATGGGTATGTGTACTTATTAAGACACAAACATGAATCTTTTGAAATGTTCAAAATCTTCAAGAATGAAGTAGAAAATCAACTCAACAAAATGGTCATAATTCTTCGTACAGATAGAGGAGGTGAATACCTAAGTAGTGAATTTCAAGAGTATCTTAGAAGTTGTGTGATTATCTCACAACTTACTCCACCGGGAACACCACAACATAATGGTGTTTCTGAGAGGAGGAATCGAACTTTATTGGATATGGTTCGATCTATGATGGTTAGAAGTTCACTACCTCTATCATTTTGGGGTTTCGCTTTGCTCTCCGCGGCCCGTATTTTAAATATGGCCCCAACCAAGAAAGTGGAAAGGACGCCTTTCGAAGTATGGCATGGAAGGGTTCCATCATTATCATACTTAAAAGTTTGGGGGTGTGAGGCTTATCCTAATCAATACACTCAAAAACAAGCTCGAAGCCCGATCCACTAAGTGTATCTTCATTGGATATCCTAGAGATTGTGTTGGATATTATTTCTATGATCCAACAAAGCAGAAAGTGTTTATTGCTCGAAAGCCAGAATTTTTGGAAACTAAGTTCCTTTCGGAAGGAACTAGTGGAAGAATAGTGGAACTTGAAGAGGTTCAAGTTTCAAAAGACGATACACATTGGTTGGTACTAGCAATCAACATGAGGATGTTTAGAATGGTCATATGGATGATTAAGATACACAAAACGTTTGCAAATCTAGTAGAACTAGTGTTACTCCTGAAAGATATGGATTTTTTTATGGATGGATGCTATGTGGTAGATTTGGATGAACCAACCACATACCATGATGCAATGTCAAAACTTGATTTTGACAAATGGCAAGAAGCCATGAAAGTTGAGATGCAATCCATGTATGATAACCAAGTTTGGGAATTGGTAACATCACCTCTTAAATCCAAGGTAGTTGGAAGTAAGTGGGTTTTCAAGAAGAAAACCGATATGCATGGAAACTTGGATACTTATAAAGCTAGACTTGTAGCAAAAGGTTTCACCCAAACTCAAGTGGTTGATTATGATGAAACATTTTCGCCTGTCGCAATGCTAAAATCTATCAAGATATTGTTTGCCATAGCTGCATATTACGACTATGAGATATGGCAAATGGATGTCAAAACTGCTTTCCTTAATGGATATCTTAAGGAAGATGTCCATATGGAACAACCTGAAGGTTTTGTTGATCCAAAACATCCTAACAAGGTATGCAGGTAAAGAAGTCAATCTACGGACTGAAACAAGCATCGAGAAGTTTGAATCGCTGTTTTGATGATGAAGTAAAGAAATTTGGCTTCATAAAAAAACACTGATGAGGCTTGTGTGTATAAGAAAGCTAGTGGGAGCATTACTACTTTCCTTGTATTATATGTCGATGACATTTTACTATTTGGAAACGACATTCCAACCATGGAAGGTGTAAAAGCCTAGCTTGGAAGCTGTTTCTCCATTAAGGATCTTGGTGAAGCCGCCTATATTTTGGGAATAAAGATCTATAGGGATAGATTGAGGCGATTGATAGGTTTAAACCAAAGTACATACATTGAAAAAGTCTTGAAAATGTTCAAGATAGAGAATTCTAAGAAAGGTTTGGTACCTATTCAAAAGGGGACTATATTGAACACGTCTCAATGCCCTAGTTCAAAGGTTGAACAAGAAAGAATGAATGGAATCCCATATGCATCTGCTATAGGATCCATCATGTATGCAATGATATGTACTAGGCCAGACGTGTCATATGCTCTAAGCATGACAAGTAGATATCAACAGAATCTTGGCAATAGTCATTGGATGGTTGTTAAGAGTATTTTGAAATACCTTAGAAACACTAAGGATATGTTCTTAATATATGGATCTGGTGAGGAGGAGCTCGTTGTAAAGGTTACACGGATGCAAGTTTCTAAACTGATCGAGATGATTCTCGATCACAGTCGGGATATGTCTTCATTATGAATGAAGGAGCGATCTCATGGAAGAGCTCAAAACAAGATGTAGTGGCACAACCTACAATAGAATCAGAATACGTCGACGCTTCATTGGCGGCTCAAGAAGCTGCATGGCTAAGGAAGTTCATTGCTGATCTAGGGGTTGTTGCTACCATTCAAGACCCCCTAGAGATCTTTTGTGACAACGAGGGTACAATTGCTCAAATCAAGGAACCTCGTGCTCATCAAAAGACTCAGCACATTGAACGAAGGTTGAACTACATAAGGGATGAAGTTGAAAAGGGAAAAATATGTATTCGCAAAGTTCACACCGATCAAAAAATTGCGGATCCATTCACGAAGCTTCTAGATAGGTCAAGACATGAAAGTCATACTTGTGCCTTAGGACCTCGATATTCTAGTGATTGGATTTGATCAAATTTAGTATTTGGATATCGTAACTTATGTTATTTGACTTAATTATACAGTCATAATTTCATTTGTTCTTCTATTCTAGCATATTTAAATCCGTGAATAAACAAGAGTGGTCTTTGCTTGATGCTTATGGGTATGGATGATTGAGGACACCTCTCCTTGGTATCTTGGTCATTCAAGAACCTCATATTCTTCCTCCTTCATTACGTTTTCAGCAGTATACTAAAGGTAGTATGTATGGCTTGTTTTGGTTGTTATTTGTAGTTGATAGCTAGCTTAAACACATATAAATGATCCTATGTTCTTGGGTTTGTTGATGATAAGTTATAAGCCTTAATTTTTCAGATTACTAATGATAATATTAAGGTATTAATCCTCTGCATTTTCATAGTGTAAAATGGTTAAACTACTTTGTTTTGGTTCAACAAACCCAACACCTTCCACCAAGAAATTGACATCCATCACATGGGGATTTCTTATTTATGTTGCAGCCACTATAGTCATTGTCAGTGTAGACATTGAGATTCAATTCTTGATTTCTTAGATACCAGAGACCTAGTTTAGGAGCTCCTTTGAGGTATCTAAGGATTCTCTTGGTAGCAACTAGGTGAGACACCTTGAACAAATGCAGGTCACAAACATGATATCTTGAACAAATGCAGGTTGCAAACATGATATCTGGTCTACTTGCTATAAGATACATTTGAGATCCAATAATTTACCTGTACTAATGTTGATAAATATCTACCCCGTAGATTCAAGACAAAGATTGGGAGTTCTGGCTTGCAATCTTTCATCTCAAATCATTCTAAAATGTCTTTCACATATTTAGACTGAATGATAAAGAACCCTTGTTTCATTTGCTTTACCTAAATTCCAAGGTAAAAGTCCATTTTCTCAAGGAACTCATCTTAAACTTCTTCTTCCTATACGTTCAAAGTCTTTACACATGTGGTTATTTGATGAGTCAAATATGATGTCCCGAACATAGACTTGTACTAGCAAAATGTCTTTCCTAGACTTTCTTGTGAAAAAAGTCATATCAATGGTACCTCTGGTGTATCCATTCTTCTAGAGAAACTGAGAAAAAGTCTCATACCATAGCCTAGGTGTTTGGAGCAGCCCACCAAGAGCTTTATCCAACTTGCATACACAGTTGGGATGTTATGGATCTTCAAATCCTGGAGGCCGGCAGACATACACTTCTTTATTAATATTCCGAAATAAAAACGCACACTTGACATCAAGCAGGTAAACCAGGAAGTTCTTGGATATGGCTTAAGCAAGAAAGATCCTTATGGTCTCATGTCTTGCAACATGTGCAAAGACATCAGTGTAATCAATTCCTTCCTCCTGTGTGTACCGAAAACTACCGGTCTTGCCTTGTTCTGGATAATCAAGCCTATATCATTCCTTTTGACTGGATGTGAGATTGATATTGTCTGTTGATGTGAATCAACAAGGACTGAATATGATGATTAAGTCAATGATTTTAAGACGGAATAAAACAATCACAAAACATTGAATACAAGAAATACTCATAAATGCTATTTGTATTAATGGAGGTGAAAAATGGTTACAATGAATACTAGTGTAACGCCCGGTTATTTAGAGTCAAAGAAAGAAAGAATAAAGTGAAGAAAAAGAAAGAAATGATATTTTACCCAAGTTAAGGGGTAAAAAGTGTCAAAACGACAAAAGGTTTGAAAAGTGGGTGTAAAAGGTGATGGTCGTCCATCACCTCCTACACACCTTTTTTATCCGGATTTTTAAAGAGAGAGATAGAAACAAGGAGCAGAACTCTCGGTTTTAGAAAGAAGAACAAGAAAGAATTCGAATTCAAGGTAAGAATTCATGGTTTTATGGTGTTCTTAACAAGTTACATCCTCGATTGTGTGCTCATGTCTGTTATGTGTGTTCAGGTGTATGTTTTTAGTGGGTTTCTAGGTGGTTGAACTCAATTGCATATGAGTTTGGAAGAAGTCATACTCAAGAGCTGCTATGGTGAGTTTTAGAATATCTCTTTTTACATGTTTTAACTGATTTTGGGGCCAGAAATGCATGAATGTATGTTTTTATAAAACTGGGTTTCATACCTATATGTTTGAATGTGTGTATGTTACTCGTATGGTTTGATTATGTTCACGTTTTGTGATGAAATGGTTGTGTTTCAAAGGCTTAGAATGCATGATTTAAGCTTAAAACATGATAGATGAGGTTTGGGGACTTAATCTGATGTTAAGTGTGACCTAGGCTGCTCATGCGCCCAAACAGTAATTCATACACCTAAGTTTAGAAAAAACTGCTTAAGTCTTCACAAATGCGGATGGAAAGTCAATGTGAATGGAAAGTCAACGGGGATAAGAAAGTCAATGCGGATGAGAAAGTCAATGCGGATAAGAAGGTTCATGCGATTGAACAACAAATGCGGATGAATAGTTAATGCTGATGAGTAAGTTCATGCGGATGAGTAAGTTCATGTGATTGAACAACAAATGCGGATGAACTGTTAATGCGGATGAGTAAGTTCATGCGATTGAACACCAAACGAGGATGAACAGTTAATGCGGATGAGTAAGTTCATGCGATTGAACAACAAATGCGGATGAACAGTTAATGTGGATGAGTAAGTTCATGCGATTGAACAACAAATGCGGATGAACAGTTAATGCGGATGAGCATTGACAGATAAGTAAGAGCAAATGTAGATGAGAAAAATGAGATGCGGAAGAACAAAAGGAAATACGAAAAAGCAAAAAGAAATGCGGCTGAGTAAAAAGAAATGCGGATGAACAAATAGACATGCGGATGAACAAAAAGAAATGCAGATGAATAAAAAGGGAAATGCGGATGAACACTTAGAATATTTTCTGACTTTTTAGGGAAAAAGTGAAATTTAGGCTTTGACTTGGGAGGTTCCGGGGGGCTATGTAAGTTGACTTTTTGAGGTCATTGATGATGTGATGGGCATTACATGATGATTTTATCATGTGTGATTGATGCTTATGCATAATGGTATGTATGATGTATGTTATGTATGTATGATGATGCTCTGTATGGTGATGTTGTATGTGTACGTTAATGTTCTTGTTATATATGTTTATCTTCCCATGGCTTTACATTGAATGTTAATGAATGAAATGAAAAGTATTATGTAATGTAAAGTGGAAGATAATGAAAAGAGGAACATAATGATAAAGTGCATGCATTAATGAGAGAGAAACTAAAGTAAGTATTGCGAGCCTTGTATGTGTAAACACGCCCAATGAAGGGTGTAAGTTCAACGGTGTACGGATTAGCTACCCCGGAAGGATGCACACCGGGGTCCGTCTTTATGACCGACCATTTCTATAGTGATTACTTACCTCGGTGTTGGTGCCAGGCTATGTGCGGTGTGGAAGTCATTTGTGATCTTCGGCCCAGTACTCGAGTTATGCATAATGTTGGGGGTGTAGTATACAGTGGTTTATTGTGATTACTCACCTCGATGCTGGTGTCAGCCTATGTGCGGTGGGGAAGTCATTTATGATCTTCGGCCCGGTACTCTAGTTATACATAATTTTGGAGGTGTGGTATATAGTTGTGATCTTGTCGCTTACCCCGGTGCTGGTGCCAGGCTATGTGTACTGTGGAAGTCAATTATGAACTTCGTCCCAGTACCCTATTTGTTTGGGGCATAGCTGTCCACACTGATCCAGATAGTGATAAAGAATGTGATGAATAGTAAAAGAAGATAATAATGATATTAACTATGTGTATGTATAGTGAATGATCACGTAAGATTATAATGAATGGTTTTAAATGAAAGATAAACTATGTTTGTTTAAAAATAGAACTCACTTAGCAACGCTGACTCTTATGCATTTTCCAGTTGGCAAGTGAGCGTTGCTGAGGATGGCACGGGGTAGCTATTTGGCTTGTTTTGGATGGCATTCCCTTGTATAATGTTTTTTCATTGTAATGCGAACAAAGGATATTTTGTATGGACTGTTGTGTTATTTTGCAAAAGAATTTTTAATGAAAATGTTGTTTTTAATGTTTCCGCTGCAACATTTGTTTCAAGTTAATGTAATTATATGTTGTATGAGCAATGATTGGCCAGCTGTAAGCGTCCGGGAACGAGGCCTTACAAGTTGGTATCAGAGCCAAAGTTTAAGTGAAATGGGTAAATTTTCAAAATAAACCTTAACTAAATCTAAAAATGGCATGGAAAGGGAAGGGATGCCAGTCCGAATAGCTGCGTGCCATAAGGTATTTTCTTAATGTTAACCGGCATTACACACGCATGTTATGTGGTTATGTGTTGCTCGTAGATCTAGATGCTGACTTAGTCAGGATAGGTAATGCTTGGGGTATGAAGAGTAAAGTAAGCGGCTAATCACAACTGGCCACTGTAATTAGGGACTTACTTTATTTGACATAAACTAAGTTGTTCCCTTGAATGACCGTGTTGATGTTTGAATCTCTCAGTGTGTGTGTTTGAGGATGGCTAGTGGTTGATTGTCTAAAGCTTCACGTGGTGGAGGTCGTGGTGCTGAACCACTGGCTACGAGAGGAAGGCCTTGAGCCGAAAAGGTGGTTCATGAAGAACCTGAGACCCCTCATCCAGAGGGCGGTGATGAGAGTGCTAATCTGAGAGCCTTAATGAAGGAGGCGGTGGTGGACAAAGTGCATCAGGTGATGCAGACGATCCTACCGTCTGTGGTGATCGAAATGATAAAGGCTGTTAGTTATGGGGAGAGAAGGTAAAGGAGTAGACCTACGAGCGATAGTAGACAGCCCGAGACTGAAACGGTTTTCTTTGAAGACGAAGAGAAAAAGGAAGAAGAAGAGCATACGCCGGAGGCGGCCCGAGGTTGCAACTATAGAGCATTTCAACGATGCAAGCCCCGTACTTTTGATGGTTACGACACTATTGCTGCTGCTCACTGGTGGGTGAGAGAAATGGAAGCTGTTTTGAACATCAGTGAGTGCCGAGAGGATCAAAAAGTGAAGTTTGCTGCCCACTCTTTCGTGGACTCAACTTTATGCTCGTGGGACAACATTGTCCAATCTGAGGGTAGATAGACAAGGTTGAGAGAGAGTTCCTGCTGTTGGAGGCGCAGACGATGACATATCAGCAGTACACCACCAAGTTCAATGAGATGGCACGTCTGGTGCCGGATCATGTGATACCTCTGTCGTAAAAGATCAAGAGGTATATTCAGGGCTTGCCAGCGGATATCCATAGGCATATGATCGCTACCCGACCAAGCATGTTTAGTTCGGTGGTTGATTTGGCAGGGAGACTGTATGAGAAAGGACTATGGTGGTAATAGAAGCTAGCAAGAAAGGAGAGGGTGATCAGAATTGGAACGGGAAGTGATTAGGATGTTGCGAAGCCGCTCTAGGTAACAAAGGTGCACGGGTGGATGAGCGGCATGTTGTTACCTCCGGTGCAGGGACGAGAAGGTGTGTCAAGTGTTGACACAAATACCCTGCGAAATGTAGATTGGGGACCAACGTCTATTTTCGTTGTGGAAGAAATGGACATGTGGTGAAGAACTGTGGTTTGAGGAGGTGTTATTCTTGTGGTGAGGAAGGCTACATGAGCAGGGATTGCAAGAAGCCGAGGGCTGAAGGTTCGGGAGTGAATAACACTGCAAGAGAAGGGCAAACGAAAAGTGCCAGAGCGTTCACAATGACGCAAGGGAAGGCTAGGACGGACCCTGATGTTGTGTGAGGTATGTTTCTAGTAAACCAAACTTTAGTCTCTATGTTAATTGATTATGATTCTAGTAAAAGTTTAATTTCTGCTACTTTCTGTGCTAATTTGCCTATTAGTTGTAGGAATATAGATACACCCTTTGATGTAGAAACTGCCATAGGTAAGTCCACCCGAATTTCCAAGATGATAGAAGGATGTGACATAGAACTAGAAGGTCACAAGTTTCCTGTTACACCAATTATGATGACCTTAGGCGGGTTCGATGTAGTCCAAGGAATGGATTGGTTGGCACTCTTAAAGGCGAACATTATGTGTCACAAGAAGATGACACGACTGACAGCGCCTGGCAGGACTACGGTGACAGTTTATGGTGATCGAGTCACGACGATTTCGAAGGTGATTTTGATGGCGGTGGCGGGAAAATGTATGACGCATGGATGTAGTGCCTACTTGGTCTATGTGAAGGATGTGGATACGCCAACACCACAACTGATCGATGTACCGGTGGTGTGTGACTTTCCAGATGTGTTTCCCAAAGACTTACCAGGAGTGGCACCTGATCGTGAGATCGAGTTCCAGATTGACTTGATACCAGGTGCCCAACCTGTTGCTAAGGCACCGTATCGGTTGGCTCCGGCAGAGATGAAAGAGTTGATGGAGCAACTGCAAGAGCTACTTGATGAGGGCTTATTAGACAAAGTATCTCTCCTTGGGGTGCTTCGGTTTTATTTTTACAGAAGAAAGATGGTAGCATGAGGATGTATGTCGACTAGCATGAGAAAAATAAGTTGACAGTGAAGAATCGGTACCCCTTACCGAGAATTGATGACCTATTTGATCAGCTTCAAGGTGCCAGATAGTTCTCGAGGACGGATCTTCAACCTGGCTACCATCAGATGAAGGTTAAGGAGCAAAATATTCCTGAAACAGTTTTTCCCACGCGTTAGGGACACTACGAGTTTCTTGTTATGTCTTTTGGTTTGACCAACGCGCCAAGTGCTTTTATGGACCTGATGAATCGAGTGTGTCGGCCGATGTTGGATAAATGAGCGATTGTATTTACCGATGATATCTTGATTTATTCCATGAGTGAGGATGAGTATGCCGGTCACATTCAAGAAGTGTTGGAGATGTCGAAAAGGGAGAGGTTGTATGCTAAGTTCTCCAAGTGCACATTTTGGTTGCGCGAGGTTTAGTTTTTGGGTCATGTAGTGAATCCCGTTGGGATTATGGTGGACCCGGCAAAGGTGGGAGCAAAGATTTGGTGGTTTATTCTGATGCTTCCTACTTGGGGATGGGATGTGTGTTGATGGAAAGGTTATAGCCTATGCATCCCGACAGTCGAAAGTTCATGAGGTACATTATCCCACTCCCGACTTCGAGCCAGCAGCCGTGGTCTTTGCGTTAATGATATAGAGACACTATCTATACGGGATGAAGTGCACCATATTCAGCCGAGATACACAGGGCCTTTATGAATTATTGCTCGAGTAGGAGAGGTGGATTATAGATTGGAGTTACTAGATGAGTTAAGTGGAATATTCATCCGACATTCCATGTATCTCATATGAGAAAGTGCTTAGCACATGAGGATATGATTGTGCCACTGGAGGATATTGAGGTAGATGAACGGCACAATTATGTGGAGCAACTAGTGGTGATCATTGATTGTAAGGAGAAGAGGTTGAGGAATAAAGTGGTTGCGCCTGTGCGTGTACAGTGGAAGTACAGAAAGGGATATGAGTCTACATGGGAGATCGAAGAAGAGATGTGATAGCATTACCCACGCTTGTTCAAGGAATAACAGGTTTCAGGGATGAAACCTATATAAGGGGGTGGACTTGGAACTCCCGGTTATTTAGAGTCAAAGAAAGAAAGAATAAAGTGAAGAAAAAGAAAGAAAAGATATTTTACCCAAGTTGAGGGGTAAAAGTGTCAAAAGGACAAAAGGTTTGAAAAGTGGGTGTAAAAGGTGATGGCCGCCATCACCTCCTACACACCTTTTTCATCCGGATTTTTAGAGAGAGAGTAACAAGGAGCAGAACTCTAAGTTTTAGAAAGAAGAACAAGAAAGAATTCAAATTCAAGGTAAGAATTCATGGTTTTATGGTGTTCTTAAATGCTTACATACTCAAGAGCTGCAAATGTGAGTTCTAGAATCCCTCTTTTTACATGTTTTAACTGATTTTGGGGCTGGAAATGCATGAATGTATGTTTTTATAGTACTGGGTTTCATACTCGTATGTTTTAATGTGTGTATGTAGTTGGTATGGTTTGATGTTGGGTTATGTTGATGTTTGGTGATAAAATGGTTGTGTTTCTAAGCCTTAGAATGCATGATTTAAGATTAGAACATGATAGATAAGGTTTAGGGACTGAATCTGATGTTAAGTGTGCCGTAGGCTGCTCATGCGCCCAAACAATAGTTCATATGCCTAAGTTTAGAAAAAACTGCTTAAGTGTTGACAAATGCAGATAGAAAGTCAATGCGAATGGAAAGTCAATACGGATGGAAGCTCAATGCGGATGAGAAAGTCAATGTGGATGAGAAAGTCAATGCGGATGAGAAGGTTCATGCGATTGAACAACAAATGCGGATGAACAATCAATGCGGATGAGTAAGTTCATTAGATTGAACAGCAAATGCGGATGAACAGTTAATGCGGATGATTAAGTTCATGCGATTGAACAACTAATGCGGATGAACAGTTAATGCGGATGAACAGTTAATGCGGATGAGTAAGGTCATGCGATTGAACAACAAATGCGGATGAACAATTAATGCGGATGAGTAAGTTCATGTGATTTAACCACAAATGTGGATGAACAGTTAATGCGGATGAGCATTGATAGATAAGTAATAGGAAATGCGGACGAGTAAAATGAAATGCGGAAGAACAAAAGGAAATACGTAAAAACAAAAAGAAATGCGGATGAGTAAAAAAAATGCGGATGAACAAAAAGAAATACAGATGAACAAAAAGAAATGCGGATGAACAAAAAGAAATGCAAATGAACAAAAAGGGAAATGCGGATGAACACATAGATTATTTTTTGACTTTATAGGGAAAAAGTGAAATTTAGGGTTTGACTTAGGAGGTTCCGGGGGGCTCTGTAAGTTGACTTATTGAGGTCATAGATGATGTGATGGGTATTGCATGATGATGTTATAATGTATGATTGATGCTTATGCATGATGGTATGTATGTTGTATGTATGTATGTATGATGATGCCCTGTATGGTGATGTTGTATGTGTATGTTAATGTTCCTATTTTGTATGTTTATCTTCCCGTGGCTTTACCTTGAATGTTAATGAATGATATGAAAAGTATTATGTAATGTAAAGTGGAAGATAATGAAAAGAAGAACATAACGATAAAGTGCATGCATTAATGAGAGAGAAAGTAAAGTAAGTCTTGCAAGCCTTGTATGTGGAAACACGCCCAATGAAGGGTGTTAGTTTAACGTTGTGCGGGTTAGCTACCCCGGAAGGTGCAACCGGGGTCCGTCTTTATGACCGACTATTTGTATAGTGATTACTCACCTCAGTGTTGGTGCCAGGCTATCTACGGTGTCGAAGTCATTTATGATCTTCGGCCTAGTACTCGAGTTATGCATAATGTTAGGGGTGTAGTATACAATGGATTATAGTGATTACTCACCTCTGTGTTGGTGCCAGGCTATGTGTTATGTGAAAGTCATTTATGATCTTCGGCCCAGTACTCGAGTTATGCATAATGTGGAGGTGTAGTATACAGTTGTGATCTTTTCGTTTACCCCGGTGCTGGTGCCAGGCTATGTGCAGTATGGAAGTCAATTATGAACTTCGGCCCAGTACCCCATTTGTTTGGGGCATAGCTATCAACACTTATCCAGGTAGTGATAAAGATTGTGATGAATAGTAAAAGAAGATAATGATGATATTATCTATGTGTATGTATAGCGAATGATCACGTATGATTGTAAAGAACGGTTTTAAACGGAATATAAAGTATGTTTTATTTGAAAACTAGAACTAAAAAAATGGTAGGTGAGCATTGCTGAGGATGGCACGGGGTAACTACTTGGCTTGTTTTGGATGGCATTCCCTTGTATAATGTTTTTACATTGTAATGCGAACAAACCATATTTTCTAATGACTGTTGTGTTATTTTGCAAATGCATTTTTAATGAAAATATTGTTTTTAATGTTTTTGCTGCATTGTTTGTTACAAGTTAATGTAATTATTTGTTTTATGAGCAAAGATTGGTCAGCTATAAGCGTCCTGGGAACGGGGCGTTACAGCTAGGGTTTGAGCATTAAACAATAACAATCCCCCTTAAGAACATAAGACTAAATGTAATATTCTAATTGTCTAATGTCCATCAATAGTCACCTCACATACGAGGTTTCCTATTCTATTTACAGGCTGACACATGCCTGTACAAAAAGACTAAACTACCCCTAACCTATATGTAAGGCCCCGTTCCGGTACGCTTACAGCTGGTCAATCATTGTGCATAAAACATATAATTACTTTAACTTGAATTAAACGTTGCAGCAGAAACATTATAAAACAACATTTTCATTACAAATGCTTTGGCAAAATAATACATTGTTGTTAAATTACAAAATACATGATACATTCACCACAAAATAATTATAAATATGGATGCCATACATAAAAGTCAGCAAGCCGCCCCGTGCCATCTTTAGCAACTATACCTGCCAACTAAAAATACATAAAACTCAGCGTTGCTAAGTGAGTTATAGTTATATAATAAAACATACTTTACTTTCATTAAAACCGTTCTTTACTTTCTTTCAAATCATAAGAGTCTTAGAACATGATTACACATCGTGCGTACACATAGATAATATCATTATTTTCTTTTACTGTTCATCACATACTTTCATTAACTCTTTCTTTCACTATCACATTCATTATCACTATCTGGATCAGTGTCATCAGCTATGCCCCGAACAAATGGAGTACTGGGCCGAAGTTCATATTTGACTTCCACACTGCATATAGCCTAGCACTAGTTCCGGGGTAAGCGACAAAGATCCCAACTGCATACTACACCCCTAACATTATGCATAACACAAGTACTGGACCAAAGATCATAAAAATGACTTCCACATTGCACATAGCCTGGCACCAGCATCGAGGTGGGTAACCACTATAAACCACTATATACAACACCCCCACATTCAACATAACTCGAGTGATGGGCCAAAGATTATAAAAATGACTTCCACACTACACATAGCCTAGCACCAGCACCGAGGTGGTTAACCACTTTACACTATGTATCACATTGTTGGTCAGTCACAAAGACTAGAACCCCTGTGTGTATCCTTAAGGTTAGCTAAACCACATGCAGTTGAGCTTACGACCTTTTAGGGTCATGCACCTCCGTACATATTGCTTGGAAGCCTTTTCATACATTCACTTTCATTAATGCATGCACACCATCATTATGTTCCTCTTTCAGTATCTATCAATTTACGTTACATAATACTTATCATTTCATTCACAACTAAAACACGTAAAGCCACAGGAAAGATAAACATACGTAATAGGAACATAAACGTAATCACACAAAAACATTGCCATACAAGGAAATCACAAACATACATAACATACATGAAACCTACCATCATGCACACACATACCACATTATACATCATCAACCTGCCGGATCATCATCCATAACTTCAATGGTCAACACCTACATCTGCACTTTCCATGAAAGTCAGATAATAAACTATGTTCATTTGGGCATATGGACCCTATTCAGTCTCATGGTCTTCCATGCGTATGAGAACACTTGGGCGAATAGATTCTATGGGCGATTGAACACTTAGGCGTATGGACATTGAGTCACACAGCCTCCAGTCGCATGACTCCCATGCGTATGAACCTCAGTCGCATGGTATTCGGGCGTATGGACCTCAGTCGCATGACCTTTATCCGCATTTCCTTTAGTCGCATAACCCTCATCCGCATTTCCTTCAGTCGCATAACACTCATCCACATTTTCTTCAATCACATGGCAGTCATGCGTATGACCCTTAGTCGCATAGTATTCGTGGGCATGGACATCAGTCGTATGTTCTTTGGCCATATGGCCTTTAGTCGCTTGCCAGTCGGGCGTATGGACCTCCACTCCCATGAGCCCTAGTTGAGTGCAAAATGCAGTTCATCTAGAACCTAATTTGTACTTTTCGGCCTCCAAACCCTCCCAAACTCGTACTAAGCCTAAATCAACCAACCTAAACCTTAGGAATACATACCATAACACCATTTAAGCACACCAAAGCCTAAAATCGAACCCTACACGAACCACACACATCACATACTTACACATACGGGTTTTACACCCAAAATACCAAAAATGGTTTGCCATGTGTTCCAACCCTAAAAATCAGTTCAAAACATGTAAAAGAGGGGGTCCTAGAACTCGCCTTGAAAGCCTCTTCAAGTAGAGTTTCTCACAAACTCGTTTGCCTTTGACTTTTGCACCTCGATTCTTCAAAAATGCTAGGTTTTGCACTTCTCCTTTCACTCTTTCTCTAACCGAATGAAAGGGGAGAATAGGGGGAGAATGGGCTGCCATGCCCCTTTTGTACCCCCACTCCTCCAAATATTTTCCCATTTTGGCAAGTTTAGTCTCTCGACTTTGGGCTTTATTTCTTTTCTTTCTTTTTCGTCTTTCTTTAGCTTCAAAAAATAACGGGTGTTACAAGTCCACCCCCTTAAATAGGTTTCGTCCCCGAAACCTGTTATTCCTCGAATAGACGTGGGTAATGTTGTCTCATCTCTTCTTCAGTCTCCCACGTAGACTCAGATCCCTTCCTATACTTCCACTATACACGCACAAGTGGGACCACTTCTTTCCTTAACCTCTTCTTTTTACAATCAATGAGCGCCGCTGGTGGATCCACATAATTGATCTGTTCATCTATCTCGATACCCTCCAATGGTACAACCATATCCTCATCTACTAACCATTTCCTTAGATGAGATACATGGAACTTCAGATGATTCCACTTAACTCATCTGGTAAATCCAATCTATAGGCCACCTCTCCTACTCGAGTAATGATTCAGAAAGGCCCTATGTATCTCGGCTGAACATTGTGCACTTCATCTCGCATAGATTGTGTCCTCATGACCTTAACGCAAAGACTATAGCTGCTAGCTCCATGTCGGGAGCGGGATGATTGACCTCATGAACTTTCAACTATCGGGATGCATAGGCTTAACCTTCCTCTCTACATGAACACACATCCCATCCCCGCGTGGAAGCATCGAAATAAACCACTAAATCTTCACTTCCACCTTTGCCGGGTCCACCATAATCCCACCGGGATTCATTAAAACCTCTTTCTTCCAAACACTGCCATCGAAATCCCCTTTGAATCATAGTGACTCGATCACCATAAACTGCCACCATATTCCTATCAGGTGCTGTCAACCGGATCATCTTCTTGCGACACAGGATATTCGCCTCATAGTCCGCCAACCAATCCCAGGACTATGTCAACCCACCTAAAGTCATCACAAATAGTCTAACATGAAACTTGTGACATTCTGGTTCTATGTCACAACCCTCTATTATCTCAGAAATCGGGTAGATCCTCCCATGGTAGTTTCTACATCAAAAGGCGTATCTATATTTCTACTACTAACAAGCAATTTAGCACCGAAATCGGTAGAAATAAAACATTTACTGGCACCAGAAATAAATAACACAGAGACTTTGGTTACTAGATACGTACCTGACACGACATCGGGGTCCGTCCTAGCCTCCCCCTTGTGTCATCGGGAACGCTCTGGCATTTGCCTCTGCCCTTCTACTCCAATCCTTCTCACTCCTAAACCTTCAGCCCTCGACTTCTTGCAATCCCTGCTCGTGTGGCCTTCCTCACCATAAGAATAACACCTCCTCACACCGCAGTTCTTTGCAACATGTCCAGTTCTTCCACAATGGAAACAAACATTGGTCCCCAATCTAGATTCCCCGGGGTGTTTGTGTCCACACTTGTCACACCTTCTCGACCCTTCACCGGATGTGACCACACGCCGATCATCCACCCATGCACCTTTGTTACGTGGAAAAGCCCCGCCACGCCTAAGTCCCTTCCCATCCCGATTCAGATCGCTCCCTCCTTCCTTGCTAGCTTGTGTCACCACCACAATTCTTTCATCGTATAACCTCCCCCTGAAGTCACCGCCGACCTAAACATGCTCGGTCGACAACGATCATATGCCTGCAGATATCCGCTGGCAAGCCCTAAATATACCTCTTGATCTTTCATGACAGAGGTTTGACCTAGTCAGGCCCCAGCCGTGCCATTTCGTTGAACTTGGCGGTATACTGCTGATGTGTTATCGTCCCCGCCTCCAACTGTAGGAATTCCTTTTCCACCTTATCAATTTCTCTCTAAGGACAGAACTCCTCAATCACCAACTTCCTCAGCTCCGACCATCTCATCCACTAAATTGCCTGACTACCCTCGACTTCGACTATATTATCCCACCAATACAGAGCCGAGTCAACAAATGAGTGGGCAGCAAACTTCACCTTCTGTTATTCTTGGCACTCGTTGATATTTAGAACAGCTTCCATCTCCCTCACCCATCGGTGAGCAGCAACAGCAGTGGCATTACTATGAAAAGTAGGGGGCTTGCATTGTTGAAACGCTCCATAGTTACAGCCTCGTGCCGCCTCCAGTGCAGGCTCTTCTTCCTGCTCTTCTCCTTCGTCATCCGACAAAATCATCTCAGTCTCGGGTTGTCTCCTTTCACACATAGGTCTACTCCTTTCCCTTCTTTCCCTATCTCTAACAACTATTATCACTTCGGTCACCACAGATGGTAGGGTCGTCTGCATGACCTGATGCACTTCTTCCACAACCCCCTTCTTCACTGAGGCTCTCAGATTGGCATTCTCATCAACACCCTCTAGTAGAGGGGTCTCTAGTTCTTCATGAACCACCTTTTCGCCTCTAGGCCTTCCTCTTGTAACCCGTGGTTTAGCACCACGACCTCCACCACGTGAACCTTTAGATGATCTACCACCAGCCATCCTCAACAAACACTAAAAGATTCAAACACCAACATGGTCATTCAAGGGAAGAACTCAGTTAATATCAAGTATAGTAAGTCCCTAATTACAGTGGCCAGTTGTGATTAGCCACCTCCTGTACTCTTCATACCCCGAGCATTACCTATCCTAACTACATCAGTATCTAAATCTACCAGCAACACATAACCATATAACATGCACACATAATACCGGTTAATCATTAAGAGAATACCTCATGGCACGAAGCTACTCGGGCTGGCATCCCTTCCTTTTCGTCCCATTTTCAGTTTAAGTTTAGGTTTATTTTGAAAATTTTACCCGTTTCACTTAAACTTTGGCTCTGATAACAACTTTTAAGGCCCCATTCCTAGGACATTTACAGCTGGTCAATCATTGCACATAAAACATATAATTACTTTAACTTGAATTAAACGTTGTAGCGGAAACATTATAAAACAAAATTTTCATTACAAATGCTTTTGAAAAATAATACATTGTTGTTATATTACAAAATACATGTTACATTTCAACACAAAAGCATTATAAATATGAATGCCATCCAAAGGAGTCAAGTAGTTGCCCCGTGCCATCCTCAGCAACTATACCTGCCAACTGGAAACATATAAAAGTTAGCGTTGCTGAGTGAGTTCTAGTTTTATAATAAATGTTAGGACCGTTTTTGGTGCAGAGTACTAACTGATTTACATGTATACCAACTCAAATAGTGCGGAATCCTATTTGATTGGCGACCCAATCAGTGAGAACGCACGTAGAATCGATCGTACGGAGTACTATTGAAAGTGTTACGTTTTTCCACAAATTAAGTGGTATTTATAGGTCAGGGTTAGTCAATCGTACAACTGGACCATTAGCATGGTTCAGTCGTGCGACTAAAGCATGCAACTGAGTCAATCACACGACTGAAGGTTTAGTCGTGCGACTAATCCAGTCTCCTAGTTCAGTTGTGACACTGGTCCATTAGCATGAAGTATTCATGCGTATGGTCCATTCACATGAAAATTCCTACGACTAAGTTTGAATATGTTTCTCAATTATTACTTGACTAAGATCTATTTAAACAACCACAAACCTATATAGTTAGTTCAATATGTGTTAATAAATGATAAACATTGAAACATACACTGAAACATTTAACATTAAGATCATCAATCACATATTCTGTTTCATTCAACTCATACATTTCATTTACATTTAGGACATGCAAGACATATTACATTAAGATCGTAAACTAGGTATATATGTATCAACAAACTCCCCCTTGGACCTAGTTTCCTTCATTGTCTTGCATCCTTCATTAGCTCGTCATACTTCTTATGCCTCTCCTCCACTTGTACTCCAGCATGTATCTTGAATCCAAAACAAAGTCTTATCACATTCTGAAACTGGAGGGCCTATACCATATCCTCCGTATCACAGAATAATGGCCACCTGTATAAAGTATAAACATCACTAGCTGAAAGGTTGGTTAGCCAATTTGGGTCAAATACCTAGATGGTCTCCATTTGGCGCTCTTTCAGCATACTATGACCGCTTCTCCTGTTCTCCAATCATAATACCACACTTGAAGTGGTGAGTGAAGTTCTGTGGCATTTCCCTCATGGGAATCTTAGAGATAGTGCGCGGAGGACTCCACTTCAACACCACTTTGGGTTTCCTAGTCCTTGGCTCACCTATGACCTTCAAATACATCTTGTAGGTTATTGAGGCTTGAAGTTAACCCATCTCATGTGGTATTCTTCTTTAACGCAGCTTGAAACCAGCCTGACATATTCCTGGGGTCAGCATACAGAAGGTTCATGCATGCTAGCTGGTTGAGCTCAAAACCAGAGAAAGTCTTCACATCATGTGGGAATCTAAAGTACTTGATTCCTTTCTCCCTCTTCACTGCATATACATTAAGATCCTCAAAATAAGCCCACACTATAATACTGCCAGACACTTTAGATGCTTCTTTACTTTGTAGAGCTTGGCGTAGGCACTCGACTGGCGCTGTGCGTTGGGCACAAATCTCTGCAAACAAGCCGCCCATTCAGCCTTTTTGATTTCAACATCTGTGTCCAAGGCTTGGGCTTGGCTTTCAGATTTCTCAGCCTCCTTCTCTGTCGTATCCAGTTTAGAATACATATCACTGTCGAGAGTATCACCAAAATCAGGAACTAGATTTCCCTCTCGATTAGTATATTCTGGATAATGCTATGCTGTGACATCTTCAATCTCTATCTCATCCTTATCATTGAGCTCTTCATCTCTAGGAACATCGACAGTAGGTGCATCTTTAACAAGTTCATCTGGATTTAACTGGAACATCTCTGCGAGTTGCTCATCACTGAGGTCGTGAATGATTTCTCCTTCTTCAGGAGTGTAGCTTACTAACCTCCTGACAATCCCTTGCAGAACAAGTATCATAGTGAGTTGGGACTTGATCTGCTATAGGGGAGCAACATCATATTCATCCTGCTGAGATGGTTGATCTACTTGATTCAAAACATGTAACACATCATTCATTAGTTAATAATCAAGACAGTTAAATAATCAAATATAGACATAAACATTCAGTACATAAGTTTAATACATGATTCAATTACACAGAAGTTTAAAACACATAAATATCTAATCATTACATTGATCTTGAATTGGGTTCTTTAGCTGGCGGGGCCGAGGACGAGGTACCCTGATCCTGAGCTTTCTTGGATCGTCTCTCTCTTGCTCGAGTGGCAGCAGATGCAACAACATCTTCACCCTCCTCATCATCTCTGCTTTCATCCTCTCTCGCATCATCATTTCTCCCATCATCATCAGTATCATCCTCATCATCATCAACATCATCATTATCATCAACATCATCATCATCACCATCATCATCCCCTTCTCTAATCTTTAGTGGCTCATCCTTGGATCCCTCCTTGGATCCCTTAAGCCTTAACATGAGCTTCTTGTTCTTTGTTTCCAAATCTTGTATCCTATGTATAGAGGATGTCTGCATCTCATGTAGCACTATGATCTCCCGACTCTGAGCTCAATCCTCTGTACAGACGAAGCCTGCATCTCATGCAACTCCGCGATCTCTTGGCTCTGAGCCTCAATCCTCTGGGCTTGGGAGACATTGAGCTACATCAGCTGATTAAGTTGAGTGGCTCTCTGCTCATCCATCGCCAGCAGTTTCAGTACTAACCGGTTGAGGTTAGCCAACTGCTCCTCCAATCCAACGGATGTGAAAGAGGATCCAAAACTAGGTTGGACTTGTGATGATGTCCCGACTACGTGAGTGGTGGTGGTGGTAGTGGATGTAGAGTAGATGGGTGGTGGGATATGTATGGATGGTGAAAGGGTAGTTGTAGTGGTGACAGGTGGAGGTGTTGTAGTCATGGTGGGTGGAGTGGTAGTAGTGGTAGTTGGTGGAATGGTGGTAGTGGTGGTAGTGGTAGAGGTAGTGGTGGGGGTAGAATTGTGGTAGTGGTGGTTGTGGTAGAGGTAATGGTGGTAGTGATGAATGTAATCCTCCTCCTCTTAGTCTTCATCCCATAGGACTGAGCCATCCTTTTTCTCCTCATGCCCTTTGAGGTGGATGCTCCCCTTGGGATGTTGCTGGGCTAATCAAGGGCATAAGAGGGATCTGCAACAGTCTCCCCAGACTCACTAGGGCGTCCTCCAACCTCTCGGATCCCTTGGTCAGTGGCAACCACCCTGCTCCCCACAGTACGAGTCAAAGGCTCCTCGTCTATCTCTCCTCCTTATCAGGACGAAAGTCTTGAAGGAAACAGGCTGACTCTGCTCCACCTTGGGTGGACGATGGAGATGCTATATCAGCAGTGGGGCCCTCGATTGGGCGGGCCCAACATCTCCACCATTACCAATATCATCATCATTGGAGTCATCATCCGGGAACACAATCTGCTCGACATGCGAATCACTGTCCTCATGGCGCCACTTCCTCTTAGGGGGGCCACGTAACCCTCCCGGGCCAGGTGCCCGAATAATCTCCTCAAAGTGGGCTTCTTTTGCTTCCACCTGTACACTCTCATGCAGCGCATAGTGGTATCATCCATCACTTGAGGCACTACTACGTCCTCCTTCTCTTTAGGCAACGACAATAGCTTCTGATCAATGATCATTTAAATAAATCAAGGGTACATACAAAACCCCTCCTTCCCCTTCCCCTCAATGTTCTCCACCAGATAGGTGAAGATCATCCTAGATAAGCTGAACGAGTGATTCACCACCAACACCATGTAAGCGTTCTGAATCTGATCTGATAGCTCGTCGAACCCTCCCCTACGCGAAGCTATGCACTTGAGCAGCACATAGGCGAGGTACTTGAGCTGGGGGCACAGGTTGCTCTTGTTGAGCATACCTACGTTGATGTCCCCAGAGTACTTAGCCCTTAGGAAACATCCTCGTACGGTAAGTGGGTGTAATCGTATGGGACAATCAGCGTCCTCCCCAAACTCTAGAATAGTCTGGAGATCATCCTCTGTGATCTCAATAGCCTAGCCGAATATCGAGCTCCTGATGCAATGGCGCTCGGAGGACCTATCCACTACAGCGCTTTCCCAGAAAGCCTGGGGCCGAGCGATAAGGGGTACATGATGTCGAGATGGCTTGGAATATCCTAGATTGTCGTAGGAATGTGATGATGCCCGAGAACTCTGCAGCATTCCTGGAAGTCAAATACAGGTGAGCACATATGTTGTGCTTAGTGCTCATGGTCCAATGATTCATCATCTGTTACACAATATAGATAATCATTAGAGTGTGTAAAAGAATAACCATTTAAATTTCTTAACTTGAATATTTCTGTTCTGTCGTGAGAATGAATTGTGCGACTGAGGTTTTGTCGTGTGATTGAGCTCATACACACGACTGAGCATGCGACTGTGATTAGTCGTATGATCTACCAAGCGCTTGAACCAGTCATGCGACTGAACTTATTCGCATGTTTCAGTGGTGCGATTGTGCTATTCGCTCATCTCAGTCGGGCGACTGAGCCGTTTGCCCGGCTCAGTACTGCGATTGAAGTTCATCAGGGCGACCGTTCGCATGACAGACCGTTGGGTCATTGAAATTCAAAATTTGAGCAAATTGTAATGTTGAACATCGTGGTATGGCTCATTAGTCTTGCAAACACCCGACATAGCACGTAATAACCTTTATTTTAACATTTTACTTAGTTTTATTAGTTTATTGGTCAAACTAGTCTCGGTTCAGTTTTAGGGCATAACTTCAATCCTTTGAGGAAGAATCAATTGAACATTTGACTGGAAATCGTTGCATATTACTTGTGGAGTCACTAGAAGTCGTTAGAACGTAATAATCACAATCCAAGAACAATCAAACGAAATCGGGCAGAGTAACAGTAAGTCGTGAGAAGAAATGAGCAATTTGGGGGTGAATAAGGTTTGCGACCGACTCCCCCTCTATTTATACTAGGGTTTCCTTTAGTCTTGCGATTGGACCTAATCGCACAGCTAGTTCGTGCGATTGAGACTCCATCATGCGACTAACTCAATCGGCCACCATCAGTCGTGCGACTGGGTTTCATTTGTGCGACAACCCCATTCGGTTGCTTCCATTCGTGCGATTGTTTCATTCTGATGATCCAATCACATGAATTTACCCATGCTGATAGTCCAATCACATGCCTAGGCCATACGTGTGGCTTAGTCGTGCGATTAGGCTCATTCATCAGGCTCAATCATACGCCTGGTCCATACTCAATCATACTTATGGTATAGTCGTGTGAATGGCTCATTCTTATAAGTTTGACTCTATGAACATTTTACATTTATCCCCTTTTACACTTGGTAAAATCATTCGATCATCTCAGACATTATCGTTTTTAACATTTTGGAAACATTTTATTACCTCGGACGTGATCCTTTTAACAGTAGAACATTTTGTCACCCCAGATGTGACCCATTTGGCATTTTAAAACCTGTGTGGTCACCTCAGACGTGACCTTTTTAAGTGATCAAATCCCAAATGAAAATCCAATACATAGTCCGACGATTAAAACCAAGTTTGACTAAAATTGAAACAAAATAAAACAACTATAACTAAAACATAAAAATTGAACGTATTTTTGTGATTTTGTGTGAGGTGGAAATTTTAAGATAGATATCTAGCAGATTTCTTTCTAGAACAGTACAGCTTCAAGTTATTGTGACCATAATCAGAACAAATCATTATGGAATCATACAGGTAATCAAATCATTCAGGACGTGTTACCAAAATCTTTTGATGCAAGATTCTTGTTTTCATCGAGAGTCATTAACAAGTTTAGTGATAAGATGGGCACCCACAGCTAGTTGAACAACTTAGTTTGAGTTGAAGTCACCAATGCGGTCTAATCATCTATTGTGTTGAATCTACTTACACATCATGTAGTGGTCTAACAACCTCTAGATCTACTTTCTTTATTTTACCTTAGTAGTAGCCAGTTTTACTATCATTTTTCCTACTATATTGCTCAGACTTCTCAGACTTATACTTTGAATTTCGCATGTAATTCAATTTAAATATTTTAAAGTCCCAAATTCTTTGATCTTGTGTACTATCATTTCCATAGTCATTGAATAGATATCATAGATACGATCTCATTTCTATCAGCTAGCCTGTCCTCCTCCCTCCTTTTTTTTGGTATTGAAATTATAATAACTAAAATTAACACTAACTTCTAAACCTATTCTCCCCCTAAAATTCTAAAACCAAAAATCATTTTGCAGTTTTTGAATGTTATAAAGCAGGAAATAAAAACAATTAAAATAGTGCGGACCATTTTCGGTATAGAGTAGTAACTGATATGTGTATACCAACTCAGATAGTACGAAATCCTATTTGATTGGCAATCCAATCAGTGAGAACGCATGTAGAATCGATCTTATAATGAATCTAAACGTTGAGAACGATTGCAATACAAATATGTGCGATCTATGAACATGGAACAGGGTCTCTAAGGTCTCCAGACGGCTAGGGTACGAGTAGGAGCCGAAATATTGAAAGTGTTACGTTTTTCCACAAATTAAGTGGTATTTTAGGTTAGGGTTAGTCAATCGTACGACTGGACCATTAGCATGGTTCAGTCGTGCGACTAAAGCATGCGACAGAGTCAATCACACCACTGAAGGTTCAGTCATGCGACTGAGTCATCCGTATGTCTCAATGGTGCGACTGATCCAGTCTCCTGGTTCAGTCGTGCGACTGGTCCATTACCATGAAGTATTCATGCGTATGGTCCATTCGCATGAAAACTTCATACGACTAAGTTTGAATATGTTTCTCAATTATTACTTGACTAAGATCTATTCAAACAACCACAAACCTATATAGTTAGTTCAATATGCGTTAATAAATGATAAACATTGAAACATACACTGAAACATTTAACATTAAGATCATCAATCACATATTCTATTTCATTCAACATATACATTTCATTTACATATAGGACATGACAGACATTTACATTAAGATTGTAAACTAGGTACATATGTTCAACAATAAAACATACTTACTTTCATTAAAATTGTTCTTTACTTTTTTTCAAATCATAACAGTCTTAGAACGTGATACACATCGTACGTACACATAGATAATATCATTATTGTAGGATTCTGTATGCCCAAGACACCTAGAATATTGATGCGGTTAGTACGTCATGATCCAAGTCGGGTTATACCCATAACAAGCTTAGCAAACACCAATTGATATTTAATTGATGATATGATCATGCAATTAAATATTTACACCAATTTAGAAAATGGGTTTTCTAAATAAATTGCATATGAGATGGAACCAATTATAAGGATAATTTGTTGATGAGTTTATTGTTATTCTTGTCATTTAAAAGGGGTTTAAATAACACTAATAACATATGTGTGTACTTTAATTAAATTGTTTAATTAAAGAGCACATATGTCACAATTATAAAATAAGTCTAGATGGTGACCTTTTTATTGTGTGATAAATGACTAGTTAAAATATGTTGTGTGTTACAAAATTTAAAGGAGGGAAACTCTTTTAAATCCCTCTCCATTGGGCGCCCCCTCCTTAGCGTTTATTGGACCTTTTTTTGTCTTGTATAACACACAAACATTTAACTAGTCTTGGGGTCTTACACAATCTCATCAATCTTATTTTACATGCAACAAAACACCTCCTTCTCTCTCTCTAAATTTCGAAACAAGGCAGCAGCCTTTAGAGGTCTTTGGAGAACGATTTTGGTGTTCATTTGGTGGTGTTCTTCCTAACAAGAAGGGGTCTTGCAAAGAGCATGGGGTATACACACTTGAGGATTCCTCGTCTTGGAACCTTGGTCGTTTTCATCCTCCCATTTCTCACGATTTTGAAGGCCTGTTGGCAGCTTTCCTTTTGGGTTTTTGGTGTCCAAGAACAAGCACTAAGATGCCTACTTAGAGCCTTGTGGGAATGAGCACTTCAGAACTTCTAAGCTTGAAGTTTTGGCCATATTTCAGCCTCCTATCTTCTATCTTTGGTCGACTTTTAGCTGCTGAAAGAGGTAGTTTGGCAGCCCCTTTGTGACTGTCATATTGTGTTGTTTTATATACATTTAGCATGTTTATTCACATATAATGATCCTTTGATTTATGGGTTTGGTTTTTACACTTGTATGGTCACTTAGAGAACATATTTTTCAGCTTATAAAATTGGTTTTAAAGCTATATATCCGCTGCGTTTTCTGAAAGTTTAAATGGTTAAACTTGGTTTTATGTTCTAACAAACCCGTCAATGGCATCAAGAGCCGGTTATGTGGATAACTTGCTGGTTTTGTCCTTTAAAATCGGTTTTAGAGGATGATTATAAACTCAAAATAGGCTGTTTTTGGTTGATTGAATAACCCACATGTCTTTCAAAGTTATATCTTCATGCTTATGATTAAACTTTGAAAGATAGAAATATCAATGGTTGACATGTTTAGTTGTTGTTTGTTTGGACAAACAAACCCAAATTTTCAGTTTATGTTGGCTGAAAATTTAGGTTTAATGGGGTTTATTTTGTTTTTGTATGATGTCAATGATTGTTCATATGATAGTGCATAACCTAGCTTAAGACCTTGTGTTGTTTTGGTTTGGATTGAATGTATTTATTTCATTATAATCAGTCAATTGGGTTGTAAAGTTTTGTGCTTGTATTTTGTCTATTATTCATTGGGATGTAATAATAGATTAGTTTTTTACTAGAAAATATGTATTAGGATATGTATTTTGTAAAAGAAGATGCTTGGGAAGGAGGCACAAGAGGAAGACATAAAAGAAGAACTTGAAGCATATGGATGCAAGTTCAAGTGGGGGTCTAAGAAGACCTCAGTTTTGTGTTGTATTCAACCCTTAGGAAAGACCAAATGACCACACTTGTGATGGCAAACAAGTGTGGTCACAATAGTAGCTAAGGTTATGCACATTACGGTTGTTTATGTTTAGCTTGTTTGTATGTTTGTTATTTGATTGTATGGTTGATATTTTGATATGCATTACAAACTAATTAACAAACTTAACACGCTATAAAAATGATGGTTTTTAATCATTAAAAAGGTAATAAAATGTTATTAAAATGATTTGATTATTTTAAAGATTAAAATAGGTTTTAATCAAAGGACCAAAGGGTACCTTGTATTTGAAAGCATGCAAATACAAGTACAAAGAGTTTTCTAAACTAGAATTATGAAATCTCTAAAATTTGAAGAACAAGATCAACACCGTCCTTTTACACAACACTTGAGTCACTTGGGAACTCTTAGTGGGATAAAGGTCACCTAACCACTTTGAGGGAACTTATGACTTAGGTGAGAATGCCATATTCGTGGGATAAAGGTCACCTAACCACTCATTTTGGCAAACTTACACGTGTGTGTAAGTAGGATGTCTTGATTTGCAAACCATGTTAAATGGATCACCTACAATATGGTTTCCAAATGGTGTTGATGGGATTAACATGCGACTTTACATATGGGTTTAAAGTCGATCCCATACCTCTAGAAGTTGTAAATGGTTGCAACCGTCAATCGTTGACCACCTTATTAATTTAAATCGTGGGATAAAGGTCACCTAACCACAATTTAAATGTAATGTTGGATTCTAGATTTTAATATAATAATGACCTTAAAAGGAATTAATTATTAAAAGTAGCAATATCGAAAATACTAAAATAGATCTTTGTTAAATTTTAGATGGCCACCAATAATGACCATCACGATAACTCATCCGCGTCCACCCAATCACTACGAGCGATCCTCCAAAAGGAACGTCTAAATCATAACAACTTTATTGATTGGTATCAAAACTTGAGAATCGTTCTCAAGCAAGAGAGAAGATCATATGTTTTAGACGACCCTATCCCCGATCAACTTACCGAGGATGATGAGGAGGCCTATAACGATTGGCTGAAATACACTGAGGACTCCGTCCAAGTGTCTTGTCTCATGCTGGAAAGCATGACTCCAGATCTCCAAAAGAATCACGGAGCTTACGACATGATAACCCAGCTGAAGGAAACGTTCCAACAGCAAGCAAGGGTTGAGCGCTTCGAAACGGTTCAAGCACTCCATGCATGTCGTATGGACGACAACCAATCTGTTTAATCTTATGTACTTAAGATGAAAAGTCATATTAACAGCCTCAAGATGCTAAATTGTCCTGTCTCGAAGGAATTGGCCACGGATTTGATCCTTAATGGCCTTACAAAGAAGTTTGAGACATTCATGTTGAAGTACAACATGAATGCTTGGGACAAAAGCATTGGTGAGCTTCACTCAATGCTCAAAACAGCCGAGGCGGCCATGGGTAAAAGGGTTTTACCCGTTCTCACCATCAATGAAGGTGGGAACATGAAAAGGCCTTATCCCACACCCAAGGCAAAAGTTGCCAAGGGTAAGGGACCCATTTGGGGAAAGGGGAAAGGGGTGGCAAGGGTGCCACCCAAACCACAAGAGAAGAAGCAAAAGGTTGCTACTAATGACCCATGCTTCAAGTGTGGGGAGATTGGACATTGGGCAAGGAATTGTCCCGTCCATCTCCAAGAGTTGAAAGCAAAGAGGGATGCCGGGCAGAGCTCAGGTATAATATACATGATTCATATTGATCTTAATGTTACATCTTCAAACACATGAGTATTAGATACCGGATGTGGAACTCATATTTGCAATTTGTTGCAGGGGTTCACAAGAAGTGGGGACTTCAATCAAGGGGATGTAAGCCTCTTCATGGGCAATGGAACTAAAGTCTTAGTTGAAGCTCGTGGGGACTACATCCTAAAACTTCCAAGTGGCTTGGAAGTTATTTTGAAGAATGTTTTATGCTCCTAGTTTGACTAGGAACATTATTTCTGTATCCCAATTAAGACATTATGATTATGTATTATCTTTTATTGAAAATGATATTCATGTTTCTTTAAATGGTATGTTCTATTTTAAAGCTATTCCCATTAATGGTATTTATGAATTAGTTCATGAAAATACTTTAAATAGTTCATTGTACCAAACTAACACCAAGAAACTCAAGTTGGACTTGAGTGATACCTATCTTTGGCATTGTCGTCTTGGTCATATAAACAAGAAACGTTACAAACACTTCAAAAGAATGGTCTTTTAAAAACAAATGAATGTGATTCATTTGATGTTTGTGAATCTTGTTTACAAGGTAAATGACTAAGGCACCCTTTAGTGGAACTACTGAAAGGGCAAAAGATTTATTAGGAATCATACATTCGGATGTATGTGGTCCTTTTAACCAATGACTAGGAATGGTGAAAGATACTTCATTACCTATACCGATGATTATAGTCGCTATGGGTATGTGTACTTATTAAGGCACAAAGATGAAGCTTTTGAAACGTTCAAAATCTTCAAGAATGAAGTAGAAAATCAACTCAACAAGTCAATTAAAGTTCTCCGTACCGATAGAGGAGGTGAATACCTAAGTGATGCTTTTCAAGATCATCTTAGGAGTTGTGGGATTGTCTCACAACTCACTCCACCCGGAACACCACAACATAATGGTGTGTCTGAGAGGAGGAATAGAACCTTATTGGATATGGTCCGATCTATGATGGCTAAAAGCACACTGCCTTTATCATTTTGGGGTTTCGCTTTGCTCTCTGCGGCCGTATTCTAAATATGGCCCCAACCAAAAAGGTGGAAAGGACACCTTTTGAGATATGGCATGGAAGAGTTCCATCCCTATCATACTTAAGGGTTTGGGGTTGTGAGGCTTATGTTAAGACTCCCACCCCAAACAAATTAGAAGTCGATCCACCAAGTGTATCTTTATAGGATATCCTAGAGATTCTATGGGATATTATTTCTATGATCCACTGGAACAAAAGGTGTTTGTTGCCAGAAGGGTGAGTTCTTAGAAGCAAAGTTCTTATGGAAGGAGCTAGCATAGAACAGTAGATCTTAGGAAGATCAAGAATCACAACCCGATGCACGATGGTTGAAACTAGCACTCAACATGAGGATGTTGAGGATGATCAAGTGGTTGATCAACACACACAAAACATTCACAGAAGTGGTAGAACTAGTAATCCACCTGAAAGATACGGATTTTTCATGGATGGATGCTATGTGGTAGATTTAGATGAACCAACCACATACCATGATGCAGTGTCCATTTGGATTGTGACAAATGGCTTGAGGCCATGAATGTTGAGATGCAATCCATGTATGACAATCAAGTTTGGGAACTTGTTGTACCACCTCTTAATTCCAAGATAGTTGGAAGTAAATGGGTTTTCAAGAAGAAAACCGATATGCATGGAAACTTGGATACTTATAAAGCTAGACTTGTAGCAAAGGGTTTCACTCAAACTCAAGGGGTTGATTATGATGAAACCTTCTCAGCTGTTGCGATGCTAAAGTCTATAAGGATATTGTTTGTCATAGCTGCTCATTATGATTATAAGATTTGGCAAATGGATGTCAAAACCGCTTTCCTAAATGGATATCTTGAGGAAGATGTCTATATGGTTCAGCCAGAAGGTTTTGTCGATCCAAAACATCCTAATAAAGTATGCAAGTTAAAGAAATCAATCTATGGATTAAAACAAGCATCGAGAAGCTGGAATCACCGTTTTGATGAGGAGGTAAAGAAATTTGGCTTCATCAAAAACGATGATGAGGCTTGTGTGTTGATGACATACTGCTATTTGGAAATGACATTCCAACCTTGGAAGGTGTAAAAACCTGGCTTGGAAGTTGTTTTTCCATAAGGATCTTGGTGAAGCCGCCTATATTCTGGGAATAAAGATCTATAGGGATAGATCAAGGCGGTTGATTGGTTTAAATCAAAGTGCATACTTGATAAAATCTTGAAAAGGTTCAAGATGGAGAACTCTAAGAAAGGTACGGTACCTATTCAAAAAGGAAAAATATTGAGTACGACTCAATGTCCAAGCTCAAAGGATGAGCAAGATAAAATGAAGGCAATCCCATACGCATCTACTATTGGATCCATCATGTATGCGATGATATGCACTCGACCGGACGTGTCATGCGCCTTAAGCATGA
Source organism: Flaveria trinervia (assembly GCA_025506515.1). Lineage (NCBI taxonomy): Eukaryota > Viridiplantae > Streptophyta > Magnoliopsida > Asterales > Asteraceae > Flaveria > Flaveria trinervia. Next base: position 44,733,700 of record CM046451.1, read on the forward strand.
CAAGCCGATACCAGCAAAATCTTGAAACAGTCATTGGATGGGTGTTAAGAACATACTTAAGTACCTATGGAGGATAAGAGATATGTTTCTAATCTATGGATCTGGTGATGAGAAACTCGTTGTAAAAGGTTACACGGATGCGAGTTTCCAAACTGATCGTGACGATTCACGGTCACAATCAGGATATATTTTCATTCTGAATGGAGGAGCGGTCTCTTGGAAGAGCTCAAAGCAGGATGTGGTGGCTCTATCAACTACAGAATCAGAATACGTCGCCGCCTCATTGGAAGCTCAAGAAGCTGCATGGTTGAAGAAATTCATTGCCGATCTAGGGGTTGTCCCTTCCATTCAGGACCCCCTAGAGATCTTTTGTGATAACAAGGGTGCGATTGCCCAAATCAAGGAACCCCGTGCTCATCAAAAGACTAGGCACATTGAGCGGAGATTCAACTACATACGAGATGAAGTTGAAAAGGGAAAGATATGTATTCGCAAAGTTCACACGGATCAAAACATTGCGGATCCTCTCACGAATCTCCTTGAAAAGGCAAAGCATGAGGTCATACTTGTGCCATGGGACTTCGATATTCTAGTGATTGGATTTGATCTGTAAATTTTGTATTTGGATATCTGGAACTCTTTATTATTTGAATGAACTTATTTAATTATAATGTTTCAATTAATGTTCAAATTTAGCATGTTTAATCCATGAGTAAATTGTTTACTCTAAATGTCCGTAGTCGTTAATACTTGTGGGAACAAGTGTGAGGGTAAGACTATTATGAACTTGGATTGGTTGATATTCATAAGGATGAATATAGAGCAATGGGTTGCTATCAAGGTTCATAGATATTTATGGGATACAAATATTGGACTAACCCGCATCTCAAATTTTACTTCATGGAATCTTATTGAGTGATCATAAGTGAATTTGAGTAAAGGCGAATATCATTTAGTATCCTCTGACCTGAGATACATATTGGGTTTTGATATTCACCAAGTAGTATACCTTGAGCTAATTCTTGACTGTCCTGAAATAATGGACAGTACATAAGGGTATGTTCAGGTATAACACGAGGTGTTTGTGAGAAACGTATGTAGTCAAGATGGAATTTGTTCCTCTTATTCATTGAGAGCAAGATGTCTAAGGCCTGATTAAGTTAAATCAACAAGGAATGATCATTCTGTGTCCTTGTATTTAACATGACATCTGAAACAAAAGGATATATGATTGATTCACCTAAATCATTTCAAGTAGGGTACTTGAATGGGATGATGTTATTGAATGGCTATAAGTCATGCGTATTAAGGGTAGTAAACCGTTGTTAGGCGGTATTTACTGCTTGCATTAATCTTCTATGAATCTTGGGCAAGTGGGAGATTGTAGGATTCTGTATGCCCAAGACACGTAGAATATTGATGCGGTTAGTACGTCATGATCCAAGTCGGGTTATACCCAATAACAAGTTTAGCAAACACCAATTAATATTTAATTGATGATATGATCATGCAATTAAATATTTACACCAATTTAGAAAATGGGTTTTCTAAATAAATTGCATATGAGATGGAACAAATTATAACGGTAATTTGTTGATGAGTTTATTGTTATTCTTGTCATTTAAAAGGGGTTTAAATAACACTAATAACATATGTGTGTACTTTAATTAAATTGTTTAATTAAAGAACACATATGTCACAATTATAAAATAAGTCTAGATGGTGACCTTTTATTGTGTGATAAATGACTAGTTAAAATATGTTGTGTGTTACAAAATTTAAAGGAGGGAAACTCTTTTAAATCCCTCTCCTTTGGCCGCCCCCTCCTTAGCATTCATTGGACCTTTTTTTGTCTTGTAAAACACACAAACATTTAACTAGTCTTGGGGTCTTACACAATCTCATCAATCTTATTATGCATGCAACAAAACACCTCCTTCTCTCTCTCTAAATTTTGAAACAAGGCAGCAGCCTTTAGAGGTCTTTGGAGAACGATTTTGGTGTTCATTTGGTGGTGTTCTTCCTAACAAGAAGGGGTCTTGCAAAGAGCTTGGGGTATACACACTTGAGGGTTCCTCCTCTTGGAACCTTGGTCGTTTTCATCCTCCCATTTCTCACGATTTTGAAGGCCTGTTGGCAGCTTTCCTTTTGGGTTTTTGGTGTCCAAGAACAAGCACTAAGATGCCTACTTAGAGCCTTGTGGGAATGAGCACTTCAGAACTTCTAAGCTTGAAATTTTGGCCATATTTCAGCCTCCTATCTTCTATCTTTGGTCGACTCTTAGCTGCTGAAAGAGGTAGTTTGGCAGCCCCTTTGTGGCTGTCATATTGTGTTGTTTTATATACATTTAGCATGTTTATTCACATATAATAATCCTTTGATTTATGGGTTTGTTTTTTACACTTGTATGGTCACTTAAAGAACATATTTTTCAGCTTATAAAATCGGTTTTAAAGCTATATATCCGCTGCGTTTTCTGAAAGTTTAAATGGTTAAACTTGGTTTAATGTTCTAACAAACCCGTCAATTATTATCTTCATTTACTATTCATCACATACTTTTATTAACTCTTTCTTTCGCCATCAAATTCATTATCACTATTTGGATCAGTGTCATCAGCTATGCCCTAAACAAATGGAGTACTGGGCCGATGTTCATATTTGACTTCCACACTGCACATAGCCTGGAACCAGCTCCGGGGTAAGAGACAAAGATCCGAACTGCGTTCTACACCCCCAACATTATGCATAACTCGAGTACTGGGCCGAAGATCATAAAAATGACATCCACACTTCTCATAGCCTGGCACCAGCACCGAGGTGGGTAACCACTATAAACCACTGTATACAACAACCCCACATTATGCATAACTTGAGTACTAGGCTGAAGATCATAAAAATGACTTTCACACTGCACATAGCCTGACACCAGCACCGAGGTGGATAACCACTTTACACCATGTACCACATCATTGGTCAGTCATAATGACTGGAACCCCTGCGTGTATCCATAACTTCAAAGGTCAACACCTACATCTCCACTTTCCCCGAATGTCAAATAATAAACTATGTTCATTTGGGTGTATGGAATTCAGTCTCATGATCTTCCATGCGTATGAGAACACTTGGGGGAATGGACTCTATGGGAGATTGAAAACTTAGTCATATGGACATCCAGTCGCATAGCCTCCAGTCGCATGACTCCCATGCGTATGAACCTCAGTCGCATGGTATTCGGGCGTATGGACCTCAGTCGCATGACCTTCATCTGCATTTCCTTCAGTCACATAGCCCTCATCCGCATTTCCTTCAGTCGCATAGCACTCATCCGCATTTCCTTCAATCGCATGACACTCATGTGTATGACCCTCAGTCGCATGGTATTCATGCACATGGACTTCAGTCGCATGTCCTTTGGCCGTATGGCCTCCAGTAGCTTGCCATTCGGGTGCCTGGACCTCCAGTCGCATGAGCCCTAGCTGAGTGCAGAATGCAGTTCATCTCGAACCTAATCTACACTTTTCAGCCTCCAAACCCTCCCAAACATTTTCTAAGCGCAAATTAACCATCCTAAACCTTAGGAATACATACCACAACACCATTCAAACACACCCAAGCCTGAAATCAAACACCACACGAACCACAGACATTCACATACTTACACATACAGGTTTTACACCCAAAATACCAAAAACGGTTTGCCATGGGTTCCAGCCCTAAAAATCAGTTTAGAACGTGTAAAAGAGGGGTCCTGTAACTCACCTTGAAAGCCTGTTCGAGTAGAGCTTCTCACAAACTCATTTTCGTTCGACTTTTGCACCTCGATTCTTCAAAAACCATAGGTTTTGCTCTTTCTCCTTTCACTCTCTCTCTCTCTAACCGAGTGAAAGGGGAGAATTGGGGGGAGAATGGGCTGCCATGCCCCTTTTGTACCCCCACTCCTTCAAAGATTTTCCAATTTTGGCAAGTTTGGTCGCTCGACTTTGGGCTTTGTTTCTTTTCTTTGTTTTTCGTCTTTATTTAGCTTCAAAGGAAATAACTGGGTGCTGGACTATACATCAGAGAACTAGTCAAAGTAAAAAAGTCTTCATTAGCATTTCTTCTATTCATCCGCATTGACTAATATGGATGTTGTGATCTTCATGAGCATTTATTTTTCTTCTTCGGCATTTGGGTTTGGTCATCAGCAATAACAAATGCGGATGAACAAACACTTATACGCAATTTTTACTGAACATCCACATGAGTAATTGCGGATGTACAAAGTACTTGTGAACATTTGTTCTGCTATCCACATTTGTTAATGTGGAATAAGAAACACTTGTCAGCATTTGTTCTATGGTCATCCACATATACAAACCCGGGTAGCCGACACTTGTCTTTTTTTGTTGATGCAGATTCTTCATCCGCATTGGTTCTTGGACTTTGGGAGTTTCGAATAGAACAACCATCAACCCACCTCTTGAATTGGCATGTATGATCTTTTTAGGGTCCAACAATACTCCCCTAAGGATTATTGTGTTACCAAAGATCGCAATCAAGAATTATCAGTGTTAGAATGGAATCAAGTTAAAGATTGTGGAATGATCATTAACCGTTGTTTAGTTGTTTATGAATAAATATCAAATCGAGCAAATGTTTATTATGATGAACACAATAAATAAGCAAACAAGATTTGATTCAAAAGTATTTCATAACAACTGATTAATGATTAAAAGTGAATAAAGAATGAATGCTATGAACATTAACTGTTTTGATTGTGTTAATGTTGTTGATGTATTGACATGACAACTGCTAGGGTTTATGAAGGGATTGATTGTGTCAATCGATGTGATGTTTTCGGTTTGCCGTCGTATTGCTCGTCCGTCTCTCTTGATGTGAAACCTAGGACTCAAATTTACAAACATTTATGTTACTCTTAAGAAAACAACGAATCTCTTAGGATTCATAATTGTCTTGTTGACTCCGCAGCTACAAAGTCTTCCGTTGGTGATTGTTAATCGGTAGGAATTTCATTCTTCACAAGGTACTTTGTTCTTCCAAAGCTATCTTGTTCTTTCGAAGATAATTTGTTCTTCTGAAGGTATCTTCACTTGAACTCCAGAGCTGGTTGTTTATCCGCAGAATATTCTTGGGATGATTGTCTTGTAAAAAACAAATCTACAGAAGAACAAAAATTTTCATCCGTAGATGTTTCTTACACTTAGTCAAGCTCAAAAATTGACCAAGTATAATGGTTTACGTGCCATCATATACATAAATCAACAAACATATGGGTTAAACTATATACATAATGCATACATCAAAATAATGAATTACAAAAATTCGTTACAACACTGATTAAAGTTCTATGCCTATACAAAATGATCTAGACCTATTGTTCCTAGATCTAACAATACTCCCTCTTAGGCTTAGACACTTGTAATCAGCTCTTCAAAACTAAAAGCTCCTTCATTCTTGACACCACCTTCTATGTTCTTGATTGTTGTTGTTCTGTTTGAATACGAAACTCTTGTTTTCTTATGCTCATCATCTTCATGATTTTGTTGAAATAGAAGAGCCTGGATCGTCGCATATATCTAATGATTTGTCGACACCCTTTTAATACAGGGTCATTAGCATTAAAAATTTGCATACGTTATGCCTTTAACAAATTGATTAGTCATTTGTTCAGGACAGTTAAGAAGAATAGATTAGAATCAATACAATAGACATAAGAACAAGAATAGTTTTAATGATAACCAAGAATCAAAGAGTTCATTATTAATGGTTATTATGTGTTTTACCTACAAACCAGTGCTCTGAGTTCAAGATTATGTGTTTGTTTGAGGTTTTGATTTGGTAACTTTGAATGTTTGTGAAAGGGGGAAAAGGTTTGTTGAGTGCATTTTTCTAGGTCTGAAAAGTGCTCTAAAAATGTAAATAATGAATGTTTAAGTCGAAAACATCATTTATTCTCACTCGGATACATTAAATTTATTTATGTAATGATGTGGGACCCTCTATCCTTATTACCGTCTCCTTAGTTTTTAGTTATTCCATAGATATTCTATGAATTCCATTGATCATCTACACTACTGTGGATCTTCTACAGATTCCAAAGATCAACTAAGGAAAACTTAGAATTAAAAACTGACTTTTCATGAAGTATAATTTAAATTTTCATAGGTTACCAATCTATGAAATTATATTATGCTTTTTAAAACATTAACTCATCCGTAGTTTACTAATCTACGGATAGTCACATTTTATTAACTTTCACACTGCAGCTTCTGCTCATGTTAAAAATGCATTGTATCTTCTTCTAATGCTGAAAATCCACTGTAGCTTCTGTTGATGCTGAAAATGCTAAGATTGAAACTTCTTGATTGTATGGTCCTAATCAACTGATAGAACCATTTATTGCTATTGGACCTTGTTGACTTTGTTCTCATGACAATTATGCACAAGAAGGTTTATATTTTGAAAAACTTCATGTGCCCTGCAGCAAAGTTAGTGCTCGAGTTCCAATTTCCTCATTTAAATTTTATCCAAATTCAGATTTTATTGTTTTCATGCATTAACTACTCCCCCAAAATTTTTGATTAATGACAAGTTGTTGCAATCATAATAAATTTGTGAAGTAATTAGCATGAAATGCACATGACAGTCCGAAATTTATAAACATCCTAAGCTGAAAAGAAATAAAAGAAAAATAAAAGAAACATTATATAGAAGCATATAAACACATATAATGAGATCATACTATGACACTAAGCTTCTTCGTGTTAGATTTGGTTGATGTAGTGTAATCTGATTCTAGTCCTGATTTCAAGTACGTTTAACCACTTAAATTCAAACAAGAGTATTGTATCAACTAGGCATGTTGTTTATCATGTTTTGGTGTTTATGAGAGATTAACTATTATAGGCTCCACACTCAATTCAGATTATAGTTTGTCCTCCTTTTGTGAGTCAATTCATCACTTTTCCACACTTAGAGACAATGTAAATTAAGTTATAAGTACTATATTGGTACAAGTTTGATGTCTTATTATTGCTTTGTTACTAAAGCTTTTTAGATAATATACAATTGACATAATGGGTTCTTTTGAGAGCTTAGATATGATCATCATCAGTTCACCAGGTCTTTACTTACATAAAACAGAGGTGCTTTTAACCCAGTTCATTGTTTGCAAAAACAAAGGGATGATGAGGATCATACTTTGTACACCAATTAGGTATAGAGGTACACCAAGGTGTTCATAATCCCGGGTCTTTGTTTACACAAAACAGAGGGAATATGATTTGCAAAGATAGATGTTATAAAGTGTTTTACAAAGTGTGCTTGAGTGAGTGAGTTGATCATATCACAATAAGACTTACTTTCCTCATCCTCAAAATGAACTTTCCTATGAATCTACGACAATCGTGCCCTTTGATACCTCTGAAAGAGACATCATTAAGCAAGGGAAAGCAGGGTGCAAAGAAACCACATCTGGTGGTGAGGATGAACATACCAGGTATATTACTTCATCTCCCCGTGATTCTTTAAAAGAAGAAGAGGGAAGTCTAAAACTCACCATTCAAGACCTACTTTCTAAAGAATCAAATCTTGAAAAGGTTAAGACGTTAAAAGATAGGTCCGCTACTCAGCAACTTGAGATTGAAAATCTCAAGCTCAACTACCTGAGAAACATATTGAAAGATCTGTTTGGCATGTACCTATTCAGGTCTCATTGACCTCTTCCTCTAGATCATCTAGCTCTCAAGATGATGCTACCAAAAATAGGGAGAGTGTTTAGAGACAAACATATAATCATAGAGCCAAGCTTTAACTTCTCTAACTTCAAGGTACCCGGCTCCTAAAGCAACAGTTTTCCCTGAGGCTCCTCAAATTGTCATGCAAATGGACCCAAGGATGCTTAGAGATCTCAGTAGGATCTTCACCAAGTTCTTGATGGGATCTTCTTTAGATCAACCTAACCCTGATGCAGCTATGATGTACTTTTGAGCTGAAGAACTCCAAAGGATAAATGCACCTTCTACCCCTATGGAAGAAGTTGGTCAACCTCAGGCCTAAATGGAAAGTGAGATTGATTTCAAAGGGGAAATGAGGATTTATGGCCCAATATTTGAAATAGTTGGGACAGATAGTGCATTCCCTCAGACATCCGAAGCTGAAGTCAAAGTCTCGAAAGAACACTTCTATCTTCCGAAGCTGAGATGGAAGTTACGGAAGGTCTATTCTCCTTGTTCGAGGATCTAATTATCATAGATGCAATTCTAGAGCTAGGATCTGAGGTGAATAGTGAGGACTTTCTCAACTGATCCTAGCTCAATCAACACCACTACAACAAGCTCCAACCACCATCTCTCAGCCTGAACTTCCATCCCTGAACCCACAAGGTCTAGCACTTCCGAGGATGTCAAAGGAAAGAAGAAGATGACCAAGGAAGAGCTTTAGGAGAAGCAAGATTAGTAAAGCTTAAGAAGAAAGGTAGACTCCAATTGGGAAGTTGCTAGATGCAAGTAGCAAAGCAGCTGCAGCCAACCAGGAGGCTGTCAACAACAAAAAGAGGGTCGAGATCATTGACACGCTTATCAAGCTTGGAGCTGTTAGTGAGGATGTGCTCCTGGTACCACTAGACGAGTTAACTAAACTAGAAACGGGAACCGTGCTGCTGATTGGACAAAGGGAAGAAGCAGCAAGGATGGCCTTAGAGGAGGAAAAAGAGAGGAAGAAAAGGGAAGCTGATATGTAGCTTAGAAGGGAAAGGATAACTTTCCTAACCTCTAGGGGTTTCTCTTTAGAAAAATGGTCTCCCCATGATAATGATACAATCTTATGGCTCTTCGACAATGAGCAAGATCAATTGGTGAAGGAGAGAAAGAAAGCTGCAAATGAAAATTTGATGGAGAAGAAGAAGAAAGAAACAGAAGCAGGACTTACTGCTACCAGGAAGATAGGTGATAAGGCCTAGATGAAGAACTATCTCTGGGATCATGGCTTCTCTGGTAGGAAGGTAAGTCCCATGTTTGTGAACACCCTACAGCGTGATGTCCGTAAAATTAAGGTTGATATGCTCCAGAAGAAGGAATGAGATGTAGTGAAGAGTACAAAGGATGACTTTCACATCTACTCCACAACCATAGCCTCAACATGAACCTATCCTTTTCCATGTTAAAATTGAACCAAGCTCTAAGCCTTAAACCCTTGAACCCATATCATCAACCTTACCCATTTTCTCACCCACTCAATCCAAACAACTACCAAAACTATCCACCCTTAAACCTAAAACCATACCCAGAACCCAAACCTCTCCTACCAAACAACCACCCATGTCATCCTCTCAGTCATCCAAACATATCTCCTTAGAGGAGTTTAAGGAGATCAAGATGAAGTTCATCAAGTGTACAACTTTGAGCAACATCTCTTGTGAGGAGGAGTATATCAAGATGACTTTTGTTGATGGCTCCTCATCTTCGCTCATAAGAGATCAATTCCTTGATCGGCATAGAAAAACATTGGACCAAGCTGCAAAACTCTTTTGCCTCAACTCTGATTCTCTAAACGATAAAGAGAAGAAGCTAAGAAGAAAGCTGGTGACTCTGCTAGATACAAAGAAAGGTGATTAGGTTCCAAGTTAGCTCCTTCTACCAAAGAAGAAGATTATCTAGTGGAGGTTTCAAAACCCTTCTCACAACTTTGTTGTTGATACAAATAATGGGGAGACAAACAGGCTTAATGCCTCATCTCTGCTACACTCAAGCAGATTTGATATTGCTGAGTTAGTAAAGAAGCCATTCTCCAGCCCCTCCAACTCCTAGATAGCTGCTCATATCAAGAATCATTTCAGCAGGCTTCATCTAGCCGAGCTGAATGCAAGGTTCAAGATTAAAAAGGAGACGAAACTAAGAGAGGAGGAGGAAAGGAAAGGATTAGCAACCCAAGGCAAAGCCTTTTTTCAAATTGTTGAAGGCTCCAACCTTGATCCATAGTTAGATGGGAGTATGACTATAACTCCCATAAACTAACTCTCTTTAATGGGGCACAACAAAGGGTTCATGTCATTTAGAGTGATAGACTGGACATCTTGTCCCCTAATGACATGTACAAACTTCTCAGCACCATTTCAGGGAAGAACATAGAAATGGATAAACGTCTTCTGTCCCTAGTGATGAAGGTTTTGAGAAGCAAGAAGTGGGGTTTTGGTAGCATTAGCATAGGGAGAGTTTGTTGGATCTTGAAAGGCTGGTGCAACAAACCCAAACACTTAGACTATTTTTGTGCAACAAATAAAGGAATTCCGAAGCTAAGAGTGGAACTTCCAAAGAAAAATGGAGTTCTTCCGAAGACAAGTGCAAGATCAACTTCTGAAGGAAAAACCAACTTCTGAAGACAAAGTCTCTACTCTTCCGAACCTTCAACACTTAGAAGAAATAAAGATTACAACTTCCAAAGTATGAAGTCCCAAGGAAGCCTCGGAAGGAGTAGCTACTTCCAATGTATAAGTGGCTTTGGAAGAACAAGTTCTCCTAAAGTGAAGATGTGCTCCTACTACCACTAGATGAATTAACTGAGCTGGAAAAGGAAACCTTGCTGCTGATTGGACAAGGGAGGAAGCAGCAAGGCTTGCCTTAGAGGAGGAAAAAGAGAGGAAGAAAAAGGAAGCTGATCTGCAGCTTCGGAGGGAAAGGATAACTTTCCTAACCTTCAAGGTTTCTCTCTAGAAGAAATGTCTCCCCATGATAATGATACGATCTTATGGCTGTTCAACAAAGAGCAAGATCAATTGGAGAAGGAGAGAAAAAAAGTTGCAAAACAAAAACTGAGGGAGAAGAAGAAGAAAGAAGAAGAACCAGGACTTGCTGCTATGAGGAAGATACGTGTTAAGGCCTGGATTAAGGACTATCTTTGAGTTCATGGCTATTCTGGTAGGTAGGTGGGTCCCATGTTTGTAAAGACCCTACAGCGTATTTTCAGTGAAATCAAGGCTAATATATGCTCAAGAAGATGGAAAGAGATGTACCAAAAAGTACAGGGGATGACTTTCATATCAACTCGACAACCATACCCTCAACCTAAATTATCCTTTTCCCTGTTAAATCTAAACCAATTTCTGAGCCCTACACCCCTAAACCCAAATCATCAACCTTACCCACTTCCTCACCCACTCAATCCAAACACCCTCTGAAACTACCCATCCTCAATCCTAAAACCTTAACCAAAACCCAAACCTCTCCCACCAAACACCACCCATGTTATCCTCTTATTCATCCAAACATATCTCCTTAGAGGAGTTTAAGGAGATCATGATGAAGCTCATCAAGCATACAACTTTGAGCAACATCCCTTATGAGGAGGAGTATATCAAGATGACTTTTATTGATGGCTCCTCATCTTCACTCACAAAAGATCATACCTTGATCTGTATAGAAGAACATTGGACCAAGCTGCAAAACTCTTTTGCCTCAACACTAATTCTCTAAAGCATAAAGAGAAGAAGCTAAGAAGAAAGCTGGTGACTCAGCTAGAGACAATGAAAGGTGAAAAGCTTCCAAGTTAGCCCTTTCTACCAAGAAGAAGATTATCTAGTAGCGGTTTGAAGACTCTTCTAACACTTTGCTGTTGAGAGACAGAATGGGGAGACAAACAGACTCAATGCCTCATCTCTGCTACACTCAAGGAGATTTGATATTATTGAGTTAGTAGAGAAGCCATTCTCCAACCCCTCCAACTCCTACATAGCTCCTCATATCAATAATCATCTCACCAGGCTACATCTAGCCGAGCTGACAACAAGGTTCAAGATTAAAAAGGAGATGAAACTAAGAGAGGAGCAGGAAAGGATTAGCAACCTAAGGCAAAGCATTTCTTCAAATGGTTGAAGGCTCCAACCTTGGATCCATAGTTAGATGGGAGTATGACTATAACTCCCGTAAAGTAAGTCTCTTTATGGAGGCGCACCAAAGGGTGCATGTCACTCATAGTGATAGACTGTATCTCCTATCCCCTAATAATGTGTACAAACTTCTCAGTGTAACTTGAGGGAAGAACATAGAAACGGATAAACTTTTTTGTCTCTATTTCTAAAGGTTTTAAGAAGCAAGAAGAAGTGGGGGTTTTGGTAGCATCAGCCTAGGGGGAGTTTGTTGGATCTATAAAGTCTAGTGTAACCAAAACAAAACACTTAGACTATTTTGTTGCAATAAATAAAGGACTTCTGAAACTAAGAGTGGAACTTTCAAGACAAATGGAGTTCTTCCAAATACAAGTGCAAGATCAACTTCCAAAGGAAAACTCCAACTTCTGAAGACAAAGTCTCTACTCTTCTGAAGCTTCAACACTTAGAAGAAATAATGATTACAACTTTTGAAGTATGAACTCCCAAGGAAGGCTTGGAAGGAGTAGCTACTTCCAAAGTATAAGTGGCTTCGGAAGAACAAGTTCTTCTAAAGCTAGTTATCCTTCGAAGAATCTACTATGAACTAGTGGACATAGGTATGGTCTCTCTAACACTATGCTGCAGACCTCTAATATACTACATGGCATTTTCTTAAAACCCATGTAGTTGACCATACTTTATTCTATTGTTCAATCTTTATCTGTTTGTACAATTGCCAACATTAGTTGGTGACAAAAGGTAAGTAATGGATATGTCATGACCACAAATCTTAGATATAACATTATCTAAGATACCTTAACTATAACTTTGTAGTATTAACTTTAGTTATAGGACAACAACTGGTATCAAAGTATAACTGACTATAGGTGATAGTATATATAGTTTCTCATTGTAACTCATTTAATATGCTTGTAAGAGTCTTCTAATACTTTGAGTTGAGAAGTAATATATACAAGTACCTTGCAAATTATCTCCTTGTGTTCTTTGTTACTTAGTATATTAACATCAACTCTTAGAAGACATTTTTGCTTTGTTTGAAGCAGTGTGTGTGATTAAGTGAGTTTGAGAGAAAAACTAAGTGTTAAGTGACACAAAACCAATCCTGCATTATATGAATGAGCCATAATAAAATATGTTCTGATATCAAATACAAAATAGATCAAATCCAATCACTAGAATATTGAAGTCCTAAGATGCAAGTATGGCCCTCATGCTTCGGCCTTTGAAGGAGCTTCGTGAGTGCATCCGTAGAGTATTGATCATTGTGAAAGTTCCAAATACATTTCTGTCCCTTTCCATATTCATCCCTTGTGTAGTTGAATCTCTGCTCAATATGCCTTGTCTTTTGATGTGCACGAGGTTCCTTGATTTGAGCAATCGCACCCTCGTGTCACAAAAGATCTCTAAAGGGTCCTGAATGGTACAAACTAGCACTAGGTCGGCAATGGACTTTGTTATCCACACAACTTCTTGAGCTTCCAATGAGGCAGTGATGAATTCTGATTCAGTGGTGGATAATGCTACCATATCTTGTTTTGCACTCTTCCAAGACACTGCTCCACCATTAATAACAAAAACATATCCCGATTATGATCGAGAATCATCTCGACCAGTTTGGAAACTGGCATCTTTGTAACCCTTTAGAACAAGTTCCTCCTCACTAGAGCCATATACTTGAAACATATCCTTAATCCTTCAAAGGTATTTCAATATGCTCTTAACTCCCATCCAATGGCTACTTCCTGGATTTTGTTGGTATCCACTCATCATGATTAAAGCGCATGACATGTCCGGTCTAGTGCATATCATTGCATACATGATGGATCCTATAGTAGACACATATGGGACTCCTTTCATCTTTTCTTGTTCATCATTTGACCTTGGACATTGAGATGCACTCAATGTTTTCCATCTTTGAATAGGTACCAAACCTTTCTTAGAGTTCTCCATCTTGACTATTTTCAAGATTTTGACAATGTATGCACCTTGGTTTAAACCTATTAACCGTGTTGATCTATCCCTATAGATCTTTATTCCCAAAATGTAGGCGGCTTCACCAAGATCTTTGATGGAAAAACAACTTCCAAGCTAGCTTTTTAGACCTTCCATGGTTGGAATGTCATTTCTAATAGAGATTCTGACATAGTGTCTCATACAACTTTCTTCGAGCTTTATGCAGCCCATAAAGAGCTTTATCAAGCTTAAAGACATAATTTGGATGATCTAGCTCTGCCAAGACATGTGGTTGTTTGACGTACACATCCTCATCAATCACCCCATATAAGAAAACACGCATGACATCAAGTTTGTAGACCTTGAACTTGTTGGCTTCAACAAAAGCAAGGAATATCGAAACAACTTCAAGTGTTGCTATTGGGGCAAAACCACTTTTGTAGTCAATCCCCTCTTATTGTGTGTAGCCTTGGACAAAAATTATTGCCTTGTTTATTTTGACAAATCATATGTCATCCTTCTTATTCCTAAAAAGACACTCGATAGCTACGGTGGTCTTCCCTTGAGGAAGATGGGTGCTCCTGAATCACCCATATTCATCCCACATCATCCAAACCAAACTATGGTAGACCTCCTTGAACCTGTTCAAGAAGTCCTTATGGAAGAGGCTCACTTATTTAAGTGATTACATCATTAAGACCTAAACCATGGCATCCTAGCCCTTTGACACTTCTCTTGAACCTGTAATGGTGCATGGGAAATCTAACAACCAAGAACTCTATGCTGGTGATGTGGAATAGGACTTTGGTCCTATTCTCATATCGTCCTTAGATTCTTCTCATGAAGATGAGCGGATTCTATAATTAAAGGTGCAAAAACTATCAAGAATATGCACTTATCTAGTTACAAAGAAGGGTCACGGACCCGCAACTTTAGATCACCGATCTCAAGTGAAAGTTAGTTGAGAGATCCCTTAGAAGAACTCAACCATGTCCATAAGAACCTATGGAAGTGATAGACCTAACCATTAGCTCCCTTGTGAAAAAGGGTGATGCTACCAAAAATGGGGGGGAAGTTCTACGTGCAATCACAAAACCTAGCAGTTCCTCCTAGAGTATGGACATGGAGGAGTCACCACTCTCACTTCAAGTTGTCCATACTTAAAAACCTCCTCAGGTCCACATTGATGTGGACTCATACTTCAAAGATTATTTGAGGAGGTTATACCAAGGGCAATGCCTACTCCATCTCATCCTGCCAAAAATTCAATAGTGGGATTGAGGTACGATGCTGAATAGAGAGCCTTGGTAATCTTTAGGTCTCAGGGACAACACGAAACCCTCAACTTCTACAACCTAAAATACTTTGAGAGCACCTCTCTAGTTGACCTTCCATTTACCAACCCAAGTCAAAGTAGTGAAGCTACATGGTTAGGTGATAGGATTTAAGACAATGTGCTTGAAGAGTTCAACTCGAGAACTAAGATATATAGATGAAAGCTATCAGGAAAGACTATTACTCAACTGGAAGTTGAGATGGACCCTATGATTAGATTTGAGGGGGAAAGTTTGGCTGAAAGCCCAGTAGTTGAGCTTGTGAAGTTTGAGACATGAACTGCTTCCATGCCCTTTAGTCTTAGTGAGGTACCAACTACTAAGGTTTCTCATAACCTATCTCTTGTAGAGCTCAAGTGTAGCACCTAACAATGAAGGCCAAAGCTCACTCCCTATTTGTAAGGGTTTATGTACGATCGATACACATAAAACATTCAAAGTCTTTCCTACATGCATGCACTAGTGTATAGAAGTAGAGATGCTTTGGAAGTTTTACACGATGCACTAGAAATATTCTAAAGTGTAAAATCATCTGAAGCCAAGACTAGCATCTTCCAAATCCAACTGAAGTCTTCCGAAGCTTCTAAGGCAAAGTGTTCCGAAACCAAGTAGTGAAGACATATTGTCTTCAAAGAAATTTAAATACATGCTTTATCTGATGTACTTTACCATAAGCTAAACCACTTTCCGCTGCAACTCTATTCAGTCACCAACTTACATGAGTGGTGGTGAAAAGGTCTATGCTTTGGTAAACATACATTGAGGTCTTGAGTTTGTGCTTTCTACTTTATGTACTTTTATCATTTTTGTAATATATTAGGATATGAGCTATGGCATGTTATAGTCACTAGTCAAAAGGCAATATACCTTTTGACTCTACATTTGATTCTATTGTCTAGTTCAAATATATTTAGCTGGCCTTCAAATTATGGCCGACTGTAGGATGTAGTATAAAGTATCTCAGGTTCTTGTAACTTTTCATTATGCTTTTTACACTTGTAAAAGAACTTGAGAGCAATATACAACATTCTTGAAAACCATATACATTTGGAGCTATAAAAGATAGTCTATATTATCAACACAGTGAAAGTCATCAAAAGTCAACATCACGATCAAAGTCAACAAAAGTCCAGCCCGACACGTTCGAGACGAGCAACCGAGATGACACGTTGAAGATTTAGATGACTAGGAGTTATATTGTAAAATATATTTTGTGTGAACAAATATATTTTATCTTGTTTTAGTAATTTTTATGATTAATATGTAAATTTGCATTAATTAGCCTAAGTCTAGGGAGTTAAGTGCAATAGTGAATATTAGTCTAGACTATAAATACTATAATTGTCATTAGTGTTGTTAATGGTGAATGCCCATTTGATTGGGGTTTTCACATTATACAAATCATATACAATCATATTAGATCAATTTAGGGTTTTATGGTGTTTATCATTATTTTGATCTAATTCTTCATGATTTGATTCAAGTTTGATTATTCTGGAGATACGTATACTTGTGTTGTGTTGTTCTTAATTCTATCCCATATTTTTCTCGTGTTCTATGTATCATTCTAGTGTGTTACTAGTTCCATATTTGATCTGTTAAGTGTTCAAAACCAACTCTCCTCATTGTGTGTATGTGTTGTAAGTGACCAACCCCTCTAAATGGTCCTACAATTGTTATCAGAGCATTCTAGGCTCTTGATTGTAAGATCTCACCATCTTATGATCCCTCACACATACAAAATACTATAACATCAAATGGAAGGTCTCATTAAAGCTGATATGGAAATTGGAACCATGAAAAAGTTTCCAGTAATCACTCTTAAACACTTTGACACTTGGTGCAATGGATGGAAGGGTTCATCAAGTCACAAGACTCCAGGATGTGAGAATCTATTGTGTCGGGACCTCACATACTAAGCTCCACTTCAGCTGCTGTGGAGGTGGTATGATTCCAAAGGTTGTGGCTGACTATTCTGAAGAAGACAGGAAAAGAATAGAGATTGATCAGCAAGCCATGACAGCCCTTCAAACTGCTCTTCCAAACTTCATATATAGAGGCTTCAAGAAGTGCAAAACAGCTAAACAGTTATAGGATGCGCTGAAGCTGATGTATGAGGGGTCAACTGAAGCCAAGGAGAACAAAACGGATCTCCTGAAGCAGTAGTTTGAGAACTTCACCTTCAAATAAGGTGAAACCATGACTCAACAATACATCAGGTATGTTTAGATTGTAGATACTCTAATGTATTGAAATGACTCTTGAGAATAGGGACATTGTAAGGAAGTTCATGTCCTCTCTTCCTAGACAATGGACACACTATTATGTTGTTATCAAAAGAATTAAGAACCTTAAGACTCTTACTTTGATAGAGTTTTATGATATTCTTAGTGGATATAAGATGGAGATGAACATGCAAGGTTCATAACTCCATCAATCAATTGAGTTAATCCCTTCGTATGGATGGAAGGGATTGTATAGAACCACAACATCATCTGTTAGGATCAGTGATCTACGTTTGATTGATTTAAGAGTATAGCAGCGGAGAAAACAAGAATTAGCCAATTCACAAGAACACAAAAGATATTCAAGGTAAGTAAGACAAACGGTTATAGACAGAAAGAATTCTGCAAAATATATTTCATTCAATATTCGCTTTCGTGGTAACAGAATGTCACAAATACAATTAGGTCAACACCTCTTATACAGGAGATGTGACGTCTGCTGATGTCACTTGATAGTGACATCTAACAGAATTTATTCAAACTACTAATAGTTAACACAACTACTGAAGATGTCAAACAGCTGACATCTTCTTACAAAAATGCTAAGTGTTAACTATCACTACAACTACTGAAAAGAAACTACTGAAACTACATTGACTGAAGAACATGCTCTTCAGTCATTTTACAAATACTGAAACAAAAAGAAAACTACTGAAAGGAACCATCACAACAACTGAAGAATGCTCTTCAGCTGTTGTAACAAACTCTGAAGGCTTCAGTACTTGTACTTGAACTTCAGCTGTTGTCATCAGCTAATGTCTTCAGTCTTTGTACTTCAGCTGTTGATTTTCAGTACTTTGTTCTTCAGCTGTTGATCTTCAGACTTTGTCAAACAGCTGATCAAGTCTTCAGCAGTTGTTGTGATGTCTGTGGGGACTTAGAGGTTTTTGATCAGGCTCATTGGTTCTTTTTTTGGTCCAACAAACTCCCCCTGAACGAATGCAGCCAAAACCTCTAAACTTATTGAAGATGTCCCACTTATTATGGCAGAAGAATTGATCTTTTTGTCGTCTAGATCAGCTCAGAAGTGACCCTTTTTAAGCACAGGCTGGGAAAAAGTCTCAATGATCTGTTTGGCAAAGTATGAATGGAACTCTGTCTTGGGGAACTGGACACAGAGTTGTTACCCCATCCATGAGATCTACTTCCCCACTATAAGTCTGTATGACTCTCTTGTGTAGGCCTCAAGGAAGGTAATTTGTTCCTCCATGGTCAGTCTCTTCAGCATCCTCAAAATAATGATTCCCCCAGAGTACTCAGATAGGTATTGACCTGTTTCCCATTCTTTAGCTCCACAGTTGTATTATTCTATAAGCAAATTCATCGGGGTGATTACCCTCTAGGAACAACTGGAGCTCATTCTTTCTGACTTCTTCAAGCTCTTATATACTACCCCTTTTCACCATTTTATTTTCCAGCATCTTCTGTGGGGTTGGTTAGCTTTATAAGCTTTCTTGAAGTCTTCTAGGTTTTCCGGGTGATACTACAAAGACCAGGGAGATCACTTCATCTACAATCTTTTTCACCTGGCCAATGTATCTCTGTGGAATGTTTTTCTTGTGAATCCTGTGAGACACCCTAGGATAAGGCCAATCCTCTCTCACTCTCCTTTTATTGATGAATGTATGCTTAAGTGTATAATCTGAGAGCATGCTTCTTCATGTTGTTGATAGAAGAGGTGGATCATATGCTTTGTCAACCCTCCTCAACAATTCCTCATCGTGTTGTTTGTGAAGCTCTTCTTCTTCTAGCTTCACGTTCACAATTTGTCTTTGAGTTTCAGGAGTAATGTTAGAGAGACTGACTGTGGCCTTCAGCAACTGTATAACAGCTGAGAGTGGCAACCTATCTTCATCTTCATCATCATCTTATTCATCATCTTCTAGCCTCAATACCCTTCTTCTCTTCTTTCTGGGGTCATCATGGGCTATTGGTTTTGAGGGAAAGGGAGTTGGTTTGGTGGGGTTTGGTGTTGGTGGTTTAGTGTGGGAATGTGACAGGCTGTTCTAGCATTTTGGAAGTGAGTGTGGCTTTAGTAGATTGCTTGGCTAGTTCAGTCTGCTCCCAGCACCAGCTTCATTCAAAGCTTCAATAACTAATCCTTTAGTGTATACTTCAGACGAACAAATCTTGGTGGTTATTGCCAAGATGCTGTCCTGGACCAAGCCTTGATTTTGATCATTGATCTTCCAGATATTGTGCTATAAATCTGATCATGATCTCTAGCCTTTCTCTTTCTAACACATCATAACTTACCCATCTGTTTTGGATTTCTTCAATCTCTAATCTTCTTATCTCAGAGTCAAGTTTGTCAGTGTCATGGCCTTGCCTAAACAACTAATCAATGATGTTATCCATGATCTGTTGTGTTCGGCATCAGCCTCTTTTACCATCAGCTCCAAGGCAGTCTCCTCTCATTCTCTTTTCTTTGATTTCTCCATGTCAGCTTCCTTCCCCTTCTCTTTTTCAATCTCCACAGCCAACTCCTTCTTTTTTCCACTACTGTCACTTGTTTCTTTCTCTTTCTCTTTCCTCTCTGCACTCCTCTTTCTTTTTGCTTTCACTGACTGAATCTCCCCCTTTTTGGTTGCATTGGTTGCAAGGGTTTGATTGTCAGAAAGCTTTTGCCACAACATCCTCTATTAAGGGTTGTATTACTGAGGGAAGCCTCTCATCAATGGTTTTGATCACTATATCAGTGATTATAGGTGTGATGAGAGGTAGGGAATTTTGGAAAATAGCAGCTATTTGCTCAGGGGGGTTCTGTTCCTGAGAAATAGTGCCAGAAGCAGAGGCAGGTGGCTGAGAATTTGGGAGTGGCTCTGTGTTTAGGAGACCTTCAGATGAAGGTGCCATCTGGGGGTTTGAGAGGCAGATGGTCTTTGATCCGCAGAAGTTTTGGCAAGCAGCTCTTTGAGTCTGCCACCTCCTCTTCCAGGATGGTGTTTTGGGCTAATACATCGTAAAAGAAGCCCAGGTCATCATCAGTGGTTACTGAATCACCTGACCTCCTGATAGAATCAGGATGAACATGCACTGAGTGTAGATCAGTTGTAACATGTGCAGCTTTGTCTTGGAACTGGGGACTTCCTGCCTTAGGACTATGTCCTTCATCAGCAGTTGCCTCTGGTAAGGTCTTAGTAATGGTACCAACTACATCCTCATCATATGCTGAAGCAGGATAAGTGGTAGCCTCACCAGAAGTTCCAATTTCCTTTTCTACACTAGGAAATGGAACATTGTAACCCCTATGCTGTGGGTTAGCAGATGCACTTTGATCCTCCCTCTTAATGGTAGAGGTATGCCCAGTTGTAATTGGTATCTGGGGAGGGGGTGAGGAGTGCAACTGACTCAGCACTTGTGCAACAATTAATGTATGACTTTGGGGGGCAGTTGCATGGGGTGATTGGGTAGAAGCAGATTGCACCCGGGGTGAATGGTGCGCTTTAATGGTAACCCTCTCAAGTGAGATAGGTTCCAGCAGTGTGGGTTCCCCAATATTGGTTGCAACAGGATCCTGTTGAGAGGATACCTGTGCGGCTTTGGCAGGTTGAGTCTTTGACACAACTGGGGGGTTAATACCAGTATGTGCTTCCTGTGTTTGTGGTACAGGGGCATCCTCAGGGGACTCATCTCCCTGAGTAGCCGTTTTTGGCGTTTTGGATTTTGGTTTAGTGGGGACTTTGGATCTGGAGGTGGTGGCTATGGGTTCCAACTGCGTGGGTTTTCGCAGTTTGGCAGAGTGTCTCACCCTTTCTATGAGAGAATGTCTCATATTGTTGGGCGAGGATTTCTCTGTTGTTTGCTAAGACCTCATCAGTTCCACCGAATTGTTCCTTCAGTGCATTCCAGAGGTCATGAGCAGTTTCATGATGCATAAGCCCTGAATAGATTTCATTCGGTAGTGCCCTGGCCAGAATTCCATGGGCTTTAGCATCAATCTCAAACAGTTTCCGATCTTCATCTGAGTATTGTTCCTTCTTCTTCGGAACCATTTGATTGGTTTCAGGATTGTTCACCATAGGCTTATGTGGTCCATGTACCACACATGTCCAACAACCTGAACTGTTAATAGACAGGTGATGAAGCATCCTTCGTTGTTAATAGACTATTGGTTTTGAGCAAATAGCTGTTAATAGACTTTGTTAGAGAGTGACTTGTGGCCTTCAGCAACTGTATAACAGCTGAGAGTGGCAACCTATCTTCATCTTCATCATCATCTTCTTCATCATCTTCTAGCCTCAATACCCTTCTCTTCTTCTTCTGGGGTACATCATGGGCTATTGGTTTTGAGGGAAAGGGAGTTGGTTTGGTGGGTTGTTGTTTTGGTGGTTTAGGTGTGGGAATGTTGACAGGCTGTTCTAGCATTTTGGAAGTGAGTGTGGCTTTAGATTGCTTGGCTAGTTCAGTCCTGCTCCCAGCACCAGCTTCATTCAAAGCTTCAATAACTAATCCTTTAGTGTATACTTCAGACCAACAAATCTTGGTGGTTATTGCCAAGATGCTGTCCCTGGACCAAGCCTTGATTTCGATCATTGATCTTCCAAGATATTGTGCTATAAATCTGATCATGATCTCTAGCCTTTCTCTTTCTAACACATCATAACTTACCCATCTGTTTTGGATTTCTTCAATCTCTAATCTTCTTATCTCAGAGTCAAGTTTGTCAGTGTCATGGCCTTGCCTAAACAACTAATCAATGATGTTATCCATTGATCTGCTATGTTCGGCATCAGCCTCTTTTACCATCAGCTCCAAGGCAGTCTCCTTCTCATTCTTTCTTTTCTTTGATTTCTCCATGTCAGCTTCCTTCCCCTTCTCTTTTTCAATCTCCACAGCCAACTCCTTCTCTTTTTCCACTACTGTCACTTCTGTTTCTTTCTCTTTCTCTTTCCTCTCTGCACTCCTCTTTCTTTTTGCTTTCACTGACTGAATCTCCCCCTTTTTGGTTGCATTGGTTGCAAGGGTTTGATTGTCAGAAAGCTTTTTGCCCACAACATCCTCTATTAAGGGTTGTATTACTGAGGGAAGCCTCTCATCAATGGTTTTGATCACTATATCAGTGATTATAGGTGTGATGAGAGGTAGGGAATTTTGGAAAATAGCAGCTATTTGCTCAGGGGGGTTCTGTTCCTGAGAAATAGTGCCAGAAGCAGAGGCAGGTGGCTGAGAATTTGGGAGTGGCTCTGTGTTTAGGAGACCTTTAGATGAAGGTGCCATCTGTGGGGTTTGAGAGGCAGATGGTCTTTGATCCGCAGAAGTTTTGGCAAGCAGCTCTTTGAGTCTGCTCACCTCCTCTTCCAGGATGGTGTTTTGGGCTAATACATCGTAAAAAGCCCAGGTCATCAGTGGTTACTGAATCACCTGACCTCCTGATAGAATCAGGATGAACATGCACTGAGTGTAGATCAGTTGTAACATGTACCGCTTTGTCTTGGAACTGGGGACTTCCTGCCTTAGGACTATGTCCTTCATCAGCAGTTGCCTCTGGTAAGGTCTTAGTAATGGTACCAACTACATCCTCATCATATGCTGAAGCAGGATAAGTGGTAGCCTCACCAGAAGTTCCAATTTCATTTTCTACACTAGGAAATGGAACATTGTAACCCCTATGCTGTGGGTTAGCAGATGCACTTTGATCCTCCCCCTTAATGGTAGAGGTATGCCCAGTTGTAATTGGTATCTGGGGAGGGGGTGGGAGTGCAACTGACTCAGCACTGTGCAACAATTAATGTATGACTTTGGGGGGCAGTTGCATGGGGTGATTGGGTAGAAGCAGATTGCACCCGGGGTGAATGGTGCGCTTCAATGGTAACCCTCTCAAGTGAGATAGGTTCCAGCAGTGTGGGTTCCCCAATATTGGTTGCAACATGATCCTGTTGAGAGGATACCTGTGCGGCTTTGGCAGGTTGAGTCTTTGACACAACTGGGGGGTTAATACCAGTATGTGCTTCCTGTGTTTGTGGTACAGGGGCATCCTCAGGGGACTCATCTCCCTGAGTAGCCATTTTTGGCTTTTTGGATTTAGGTTTAGTGGGGACTTTGGATCTGGAGGTGGTGGCTATGGGTTCCAACTGCGTGGGTTTTCGCAGTTTGGCAGAGTGTCTCACCCTTTCTATGAGAGAATGTCTCATATTGTTGGGCGAGGATTTCTCTGTTGTTTGCTAAGACCTCATCAGTTCCACCGAATTGTTCCTTCAGTGCATTCCAGAGGTCATGAGCAGTTTCATGATGCATAAGCCCTGAATAGATTTCATTCGGTAGTGCCCTGGCCAGAATTCCATGGGCTTTAGCATCAATCTCAAACAGTTTCCGATCTTCATCTGAGTATAGTTCCTTCTTCTTTGGAACCATTTGATTGGTTTCAGGATTGTTCACCATAGGCTTATGTGGTCCATGTACCACACATGTCCAACAACCTGAACTGTTAATAGACATGTGATGAAGCATCCTTCGTTGCCATATGTTATACTCAGTCCTAACCAGCATCGGAGGGTTGGTTGAGGAACCGGTATTGTGAGGGTCATTAGAAGGAGTAGTCATCTCAGATTCAACCAAATTCAATTACGCTATAACAGATTTAGAACAAAACACAACAAACCAAATTGAACCAAGAGAGATCTCAAAATTAATAAACGAAAGTGGCAGAAAATCAATAATCTATAACCAGTTCTTGCAAATAAGCTAATTCAATCAAACATAGATATCAAATAGCAGTTGCAAGATCAACTGTTAGATCGACCAATGATTAACCAGCTCTGATACCATTTGTTAGGATCAGTGATCTACGTTTGATTGATTTGAGAGTATAGTAGCGGAGAACAAACAATGAATTAGCCAATTCACAAGAACACAAAAGATATTCAAGGTAAGAAGAAACGGTTATAGACAGAAAGAATTCTGCAAAATATATTTCATTCAATATTCGCTTTCGTGGTAACAGAATGTCACAAATACAATTCGGTCAACACCTTTTATATAGGAGATGTGACGTCTGCGGATGTCACTTGATAGTGACATCTAACAGAATTTATTCAAACTACTGATACTTAACACAACTACTGAAGATGTCAAACAGCTGACATCTTCTTACAAAAATACTAAGTGTTAACTATCACTACAACTACTGAAAAGAAACTACTGAAACTGCAACGACTGAAGAACATGCTCTTCAGTCGTTTTACAAATACTAAACAAAAAGAAAACTACTGAAAGGAAACCATCACAACAACTGAAGAATGCTTCTTCAGCTGTTCTAACAAACTTTGAAGGCTTCAGTACTTGTACTTGAACTTCAGCTGTTGTCATCAGCTAATGTCTTCAGTCTTTGTACTTCAGTTGTTGATCTTCAGTACTTTGTTCTTCAGCTGTTGATCTTCAGACTTTGTCAAACAGCTGATCAAGTCTTCAGCAGTTGTTGTGATGTCTGTGGGACTTAGAGGTTTTCCTGATCAGGCTCTTTCGTTCTTTTGGTCCAACATCATCTTATATGCTACCCTGACAACTCATAAAAGAGTCCTTTCATCACCTCCCTAGAGACACCAAGAGAAAGCTACACTCAAGGTAGCCCATTCCAAGAGACAAGCTTTCACAAGCCTTTGTTTCTTTTGATGAAAGCACAAGCAAATTTCTTTTCACCCTTGAAGATCTAGATTGTATCCATCCAGAAGACCTAAAATACACGGAGATAGTTCATCAAATGGCTCTCCTCACTCACAGAGACAAGTGCAAAGTTTGGACTGGATAAAAGAAAAGTAAAGTGTTACAAATGTAACCAAATGGGTCATTTTGCAATAGAGTGCAAGGCACTAAGGACAAATAGTGGCCAAGCACAAGCCAGGACAAACTACACTAAAAGAGCCACCTAGAATAAGAAGCCAAAGCAGCAAGTTGCAGTTGTTGTTGAAGAAGAAGGCTTTGACTAGACTTTCAGGTGGAAGAAGCATCTCCAAACCAAGCACTTATGGCTGACCATGATGAAAACGTCCCGTACACCTGAACATATTGCTAAAGTTAATAGATACAGGTCCTACAACATAGAGATGAGATCTGATCTTGAATCCTTAAATATCTTAAAATCTAACTTTAAAAGAACTGAAAATGTTTATAAGCTAAAGATATAGGACTTAGAGAAAACCATTTTAACTCTTAAATATGAACATATTAATTACAGGACTCAAATCAAAGATCTCGTAACTAAGTTGACTAAATGCCAGGCTGAGCTTGTGATCAGCAAAGCCAAGGCAAAAAATGTGTTCTTGGAGAAGAGACCTTCAAGAACATCATATCCTCATCCTTGCATGCAAAAGTTTGTTATCAAAATAAGCAGGGTCTGGTATCTAGTGAGATAGGTCCTCCACACATCCTAGGTGTGAAACTTGTGAAGATGAGCTTCTCCTCATAGACCTCATGACTAAAGAGGATGAAGAAGAGATAGTGATGATGCCTCTGAAAAGAGTGAATAAGAGCATTCTAAGAAGGGTCACTATCCTTCTAATGAGAGTGAGAAGGTTGGGAAGACCAAGTCAAGAAGAAAGAACTTGATTAGGGAGAGCAATAGGAAGGCAAAAAAATCTCAAGAGATTCAGGCCACCTTTAATTCTAAGCAGATTCAGGTGTTTGTATCTTCTGTTTTTGAGGTGGTTAAGATTGAAGACAAAAACTCAAAGTCTAGTACTTAGAGTTCTAGTTTAGGTCCAACTCATCCATTAACATGAAAAACATTGATCAGTTGTGTACCACAGCAAGACAACCTGAACCATCCAGCTCCAAAGGTAGTTCTCACCATAGAAGAATTACCACAACATTTGCAAAGATGAAGATGGAAAAGGAAAGTGATCAAGTTCATCCTTGCTCACAGAAGAAGACTCTTAGGAAGAAGAACGTGGACTGTGTTAAGTGTGGTAGTACTTCTTAATTTGCAAAGGATTGTCTCTATAATCCAAAAAGTATTGTCCACATGACCAAGAAAGAGACATCAAAGAGTTTGGAAAAGAAGAAAGTTTTGGAATAAAATTCTTTTCCTCTAGGAAGCTCCAAAATGAAGAAAAAGACATGTGGAAAAATGCCTTCAGAAGAAAATTTGGAATCGGAAGAAAGGAATACTTCCGAAGCACTGAAGCCTGCTACAATGTTAGCAAGATCTTTTGATGGTCTGGTCATCAAAACTTCCAAAGTAATCAAAACTTATGAAGTGTTGAAGGTAAAGTCTAAGACTTGAAAGGTGGTGTGGAAGTCAAAGAGCAATAAGGCTTGGGTTTCCAGATGTAATTAACCATCTCTTTTGTGCAGGAACAACTCCAAACAAATAGAAATTTATGGATCATTAACAATGGTTGTTCTACGCACATGACATACAATAGGTCACTAATTCAGAAATTTGAGAAAATTGATAGAAGGCAAAAGTCTTTTAGAGGAGATGTTGGTGGTTACATTACATGAAGGGGCAGGGTCACAGATGGTAAGCTCAACATTGAGAAGGTAAACTTTGTCAAGGAACATGGATACAATCTTTTGAGTGTATCTTAATTTTGTGATCAGAGTACTAACATGCGCTTTAGTATGCATGAGTCCTTTATTCTCAGGCCCGGGGTGGTCATTCCTCATGAGTATATCCTAATCAGAGCCCCAGGAAAGGAAACATGTACAAGGTGGACTAGTAAGAAACATCTCCATCAAGATAAGTTTCATGTTTTCTGTCTAAAGCAAATAGTGATTAGTCTTTCCTTTGGCATAAAAGAATATGCCATGTAAACTTTAAAAAACTAAATAATTTACTTAAAATGATTTGGTAACTAGAATGCCAAAGAAATAGTTTACAAGTGATGACAATTGTGTTGCATGCCTAAAAGTGAAGCAACACAAGGTTTCTCACAAGCAAAAGGAAAGAAACTCCATCACTACTCCCCTACACTTGTTACATATGGATCTCTTTCACCCTACTAGTGTAATGAGTTTAGGAAGGACCTCTTATTATTTGGTGATCATAGATGACTTCACCAGGTTTATTTGGGTCTTCTTTCTTAGAACTAAGGATAAGACCCTTGAGATTCTGAAGAGTTTCATCTGAATGATTAAGAATAAATATGATCACAAGGACAAAACCATAAGATATGATCAGGGAACTTAATTTAAAAACCAAATCCTTGATACATTTTATGATTAAAAAGGTATTGCAAGACAATATAGTGCTCCTAGGACTCCTTGGCAAATTGGTATTGCTGAGAGGAGAAATAGGACACTTATTGAAGTTGCAAAAACTATGTTGTCTGACACTAAACTGCCCATCACCATCTGGGCAGAGGTGTAAGGCCCCGTTCCCGGGATGCTCACACTTGGTCAATCATCGCACATAAAACATATAATGTATTAACTTCCTAAAAACATGCAGTGGAAACATTAAAATATCCATTTCATTTCATTATAATAGCTTTTGCAAAATAACATATCATTATCAAATTACAAAATACTTGTTGCATTACCTCACAAAAGCATTATAAAGATGGACGCCATCCAAAACGAGCCAAGTAGCCGTCCTGTGGCATCCTCAACAACCTTTACTTGCCAAATAAAAACACACAAAACTCAGTGTTGCTGAGTGAGTTCTAGTTTAAAACAAAACATACTTTACTTTTGTTAAAAACCATCCTTTACTTTCTTTCAAATCATATTATACTTTAATACATGATCACACATCGTACATACACATAGGTAATAACATTATTATCTTCCTTTACTATTCATCATATTCTTTCTTTATCTCATTATCTCTTTCCGGATCAGTGTCATCGGCTATACCCGAAATGTATGCACAAAGCGGGTACTGGGCCGAAGATCATAAATGACTTCCATAATGCACACAGCCTGACACCAGCACCAGGGCAAGGAACAAAGATCCCAACTGTATACTACACCCCAAACATAAGCACAAAGCGGGTACTGGGTCGAAGATCATAATGACTTCTATAACGCACAAAGCCTGACACTAGCACCGGGGTGAGTAATCACTATAAACCACGTACTATATCACTGGAGAGTCACAAAGACTAGACCCCTACAGGTATCCTTAAGGGTTAGCCAAACCAGACACAGTTGAGCTTATGACATTTTAGAGTCGTGCACCTCCGTACATTTTGCTTGCAAGCCTTTCTTTACTTTCTCTTTCATTAATGCATGCATTCTATAATTATGTTCCTTTTTTCATTATCTTCCACACTACGTTACATAATACTTTATTATTTCTCTCAGAACTATAACACGTAAAGCCACAAGAAAGATAAACATACATAATAAGGAACATCAACATAAACATACAAACATCGCCATACAAGGCACCATCAATCATTGTTTGGATCAGTGATTTATGTTTGATCAATTAGAGTAGAGTGCAGCGGAATTACAACAATGAATTAGACAATTTAGCAAGAACTCAATTGATATTTAATGGAATCATACACGGTTATATAGAGAGAGAATTCTGCAAAAGGAATATATCATTCAAATGCTTTCGTGGTGGCTGAAAGTCACACGTTACAATTAGGTCAACATTCCTTATATAAAGAATGTGACGTCTGCTGATGTCACTTGATAGTGACATCTAACAGAATTATACAAACAACTAAAACTATGCAAACTACTGAGAAAGTTCTTAACAACTGATTACATCTCAGAGAATGCTAAGTACAAGAACATAAAACTACTAAACTAAAACTACAGAAACTATAAACTACTGAAAGGTATATTACAAGTAATAAAAAGGAAAACCATCATAACTACTGATGTTAATAACTTTAGCTGTGGTGACAACTACTGATCACTCTGGTCTTCAGTCTTTGTCTTCAGTCTTTGTCTTCAGTCTTTGTTCTTCAGACTTTTAGTTCAGATGTTGTCTTTAGCTGATAGTTTCAGACATTGTCTTCAGTACTTCACTTTCAGACTTTGTCTTCAGTAGAAATCTTCAGATCTTGTCTTCAGACTTTGTCTTCAGACCTTGTAATCAGCTGATGTCTTCAGCCGTTGTGATCTTCTTCAGCAGTTGTAATGTCTATGGGACTTGGAGGTTTTTCTGATCAGGCTCATTGGTTCTTTTGGTCCAACAAACTCCTCCTGAACCAATGTAGCCAAAACCTCTAAGTTTATTAATCATCCCACTTATTCTTTGGCAGAAACACCCTCTTGATCAGCTTCAAAGGTAATCATGTAAGCACAGGCCGGGAAAAGGTTTCTGATCTTTTGATTGGCTACGTGTGGAAGGGAACTCTGTCTTGGGGAAACTGGACACAGAGTCTTGTCCCAACCATGAAACCTAATTGCCATTGATGAGTCTCTAAGACTCTCTTGCATAGGCCTCAAGGAGAACAACTTGTTCCTCCTTTATGTGTTCTTCTGCTTCTCCCTCAAAGAAGAACTCAGAGCCATATATTCAGACAGACCCTTACTGTCTTCCCATTCTTCAACTCAACAGTTGTGATCTCTCTGTGTGCGAATTCATCTGGATGAGAGCCTTCTAGCAACAACTGGTGTTCACTCTTTTGAAGATCTTCAAGTCTCTTGTATAACAACCCCTTCTTGATCATTTTGTTCTCAAGTAAAGACTGAGGGGTTGTCTTTGAGTTGTGTGCTTTCTTGAATTCTTCTATAATCTCCCAGGGTGAGACTACCATAACCAAGATAATCGTAGCATTCAAAGTCTTTTTCACTTGGCCATGATATCTACTTGGTATGTTCTTCTTGTGTATTCTGGAACTTACCCTGGGGTCTGGCCAAATCCTCACTCTTTCTTTTTGATGTTGGAATGTATGCCTAAGAGTGTACAGCTTCCGAGCTTGTTTCTTCATTGCTTGAATGGATGAGGACTGAGGGAAGTCCTTGTCAACCATTTTGAGAAATTGCTCATCATGCTGCTTCTGTTGTTCTACTTCTTCAATCTTCACTTTCACCATTTGCATTTGCAAGTCAGGTGTGATCATCTGTTGACTTCTGGCCTCAGGTGTTTTAAGTTTGAGAACAGCAGAGATTGGCAGACTGTCTTCATTCTCATCCTCTTCTTCTTCTTCTTCTACCCTCAACACCCTTCTCCTCCTTCTGGGTGTATCACTGGGTGTGGCTTGAGATGGTTTTTGGGTAATGGAATTGGTTTTGTGTGGTTGAGTTGTGGGTGGTTTTGGTTTAGGGATAGAATTGGCAGATTTTAGAGATGATTGCTTTGAGGGTTGTTTTTGAGTGGCAGTATGAGAAGGCTGATCTAGCAATTTAGTGATGAGTTTCTTTTGAGTGCTTTGCCATCTCAGTTCTCTTCCCAGCACCTGCTTCATCCAGTGCTTCGATGATCAACCCTTTGTTGTAGCTTCCAGCAGAACAGATTTTCTTGGTTATTTCCAAGATACTGTCTCTGGACCAAGACTTTATCTCTATCAATGATCTTCCTAGATATTTGGCAATAAACCTTATCATAATCTCCAACCATTCCCTATCCATCACACTGTAACTAGCCCATCTTGCTCGAATTTTATTTATCTCCAGCCTTCTGATCTCAACATCTAAGGTGGTTGTGTCATGACCCTATCTGAAGAGTTGATCTATTATCTTGTCCATAGATCTGCTGTGATTTATCAGCTTCTTTGACTAGATCTTCAAAGGAATTTTCTCCATCAGACTTTGACTCAGCACTTCTCTTCCGTCTGTAAGTGATCAGCTGATCTTTACTCTTTGTCTATGCTCAGCTCTTGCACTGTGATAAGTTGTTTCTCTGAGATCAGTTCTTGTTCTTTCTCTAACTCCTTTTCTTTTTTTGGTTCTTTCTCATCTTCTACTCTCTTCCTTTTCCTTTCTTTCACTATTGGGATCAGGGGCTTGAAAGGCAGAAAGTGACTTGTGAACAGCATCATCAAGGAGTGTTTGGATATTTGAGGAGATCCTCTCATCAATGGCTTTATATAATATCTCAGTGATGATGGGAGTGATGAGAGGTAAGGTGCTTTGAAAGGTTGCAACCATCTGCTTACAGGGGTTCTGTCACTGAGAGGTGGTTCCAAAAGCAGTGGCTGGTGGCTTAGTTAAGTGTATTGGCTGTGTGTTTGGTGAACCTTCAAATGAAGGTGCTATCTGTGGGTTTATTGGGGAAGATGGACTTTTATCCTCAGACATTTTGGCTAGCAGTTCTTGAGTCTGCTCACCTCAGTCTCTAGGATTGTGTTATGGGCTAAGACATCAAAGAAAAAGCCAAGTCATCATCAGTCTTTGCTGAATCATCTGACCTCCTGATTAAATCAGGATGTACATGCCCTGAGTGTAGATCAGTATATGCATGTGCCCCTTGTTCTTGGTTCTGGGGACTTCCTGCCTCTGGACTTTGTCCTTCATTGGCAGTTGCCTCTGGAGGTCTTATATATGTTACCAACTTCATCCTGTTCATTTGCTGAATCAGTAGAAGTGGCAGCCTAACCAATGTTCTAACTCCTCTTCTACACTTGGTGATTGAACACTATAACCCTTGTGCTGTGGGTTATCAGCAGCATTTTGGTCCTCCCCCTCAATTGTTGAGGTATTCCCAGTGTTAATTGTTTCTGGGGAGGGGGTGAGGAATGCATCTGACTCAGCACTTTAGCAACCATAAGGGTTGGGCTTTGAGGGGCGGTTTCATTTGGAGATTGGTCAGAAGCAGATTGCACCCGGGGTGAGAGATGTTCTTCAATGGTAACCTTCTCAACTGAGATAGGTTCCAGTAATGTGGTATCCCCAAATTTGGTTGCAACAGGATCCTGTGGAGTGGATACCTGTGCGGTTTCAGCTGGTTGAGTCTCTGATATTATTGGGGGGTTAGAACCAGTATGTGTTTCCTGTATTGGTGGTACATGGGCATCCTCAGGGGACTCATCTCCCTGAGTAGCCTTTTTGGGCTTTTGGGGTTTGGGTTTGGTGGGGACTTTGGATCTAGAGGTGGAGGCTGTGGGTTCCCTCTGCTTGGGTTTGAGCAGCCGGGCAGCCCCTTTGAGAGTAGGGCCAGAGTTATGCCTGGAGTATACCTCAGCTAAGACAGCTGGAGCAGGGACTCCAAGACCAACAAGGCCTTCAGATTTTAATTGATTTAAAATTATGGCCATCAGAAACCTGGGATATAGTAGCCATCTGTTTGTCACAGGTTTCTGAGCCAGATCCTTAAGTTCTAGAAACACTATCTCAGAAAAATTTAGATTTTGTCATTCAAAGATAGAGTACAATACCTGTTGCCATCGTGAGGACATCTGATCCCATGAAGATGTCTTTGAAGCAAGGTAAGACATTCACCATGTGGAAGATAAGTCTTTCAGCGTCATGGAAGTGCTTTTTGAGAATGGTTGTAGCACTTAATTCTCCTTCATACCCGTTGTTGATGAAAGACATATCCATGGTGCCTTTCGGGTATTCTATAATACAGGTGGCATCATTCAAATCTAGGGTTTTGCGAATGATGTTAGGGGTGATTACCACCTGTATCTGGTTGACCAACGACTGGAGAGTGATTTGGCTATCATTTTCACCGGTTGTTACAGAGACGTTGGTCTAGAATTGGTTTAAGGAATCGGGGTATATGGTAGGATTCAAAAGAAAGGCTGTTATGTATTGAGAATCAACCATAAGATCGATGGCATTATCAAATTTGTTTCAAAAGGCCGATTTCGAGAGGTAGGCAACACAGTTGTGTCTGGGTTTGACTTTCATGGTCGCCATTGTTGAGAGAGAAAAGGATAGAAAACGGCTAATGAAACATTCGACTATAAGTGCAGGTATTTATAGGTTAAGAAAAGGCTGGAAAGAAAACGACTGAAAGTGTTGGTGTTGTCATTAGTTGTATGAAAACAACTAAAGACTTGGTTTTAACTATCAGACATTTGAAACAATTAAAGACTTGGTTTTGGTCATTAGTAGTTATGAAACTACTGAAAACCTTGGTTTTGTCTTTAGGTGTAGGAGACAACTGAGGACTTGGTGTTAGTCATCAGTAGTTGTGAAACTACTGAAGACATGGTTTTGTCAGCAGTTGTTTAAGGTGAAACCAGTTTGTGGAAACGATGAAGAGAAAATTCTCATGAGTAGTTTTCGTCAATTCTTAGCTTTTCAGCTGTTTCATACTGTCCTCAACACTTACTCATCAGACTTTTTAGCTGTTTTCAATTATTTCATAGGACATTAGTACTTATCTATTTTTACTAACATCTGTAGTTATAAATACATCAGTAGTTGTAACTACATCAGTTTCTTTTAACAGAAAGTACAGTACTTTTTAAGTAATTAGTCTTCAGTAGTTATGAACCAACTGAGAATAAAACTTATCAGTACTTATTTGTGACATGTTTACTAATCATCATTAGTACTTGTTTACTGAGATCATCAGTACTTGTCACTTATTCTAGCTGCAGCATACCAAGCCTTAACACAAGGTTTTGGAAAGTTGAACTGTCCAAAGGCTTAGTAAATATATCTGCAAGCTTATCAGCACTTGCACAAACTTTGGATCAATCAGACCTTTTTCAAAACAATCCCTAATAAAATGGTGTCTGATCTCTATATGTTTGGTCGTAGAATGTTGGACTGGATTCTTGACGATACACAGAGCTGAAGCACTATCCATTAACAATGGAGTCTTAGTCTCTGTAATGCCATAATCCAATAATTGGTTCTAAAGCCAGAGTACCTGAGATGTACAACTTGCAGCAGCAATGTACTCTGCTTTAGTAGTGGATGTAGCAAGAGATGTTTGTTTCTTACTCTGCCAAGAAATCAAACAATTGCCTAAGAAATGACATCCACCAGAAGTTGACTTTCTCGTTAACTTACACCCTGCATAGTCACTATCAGAAAAAGAAACTAATTTGCAAGAGTGTCAAGTGGAATACCAAAGACCTAGATATTGTGTACCTTGCAGATATCTAAAGATCCTCTTGACTGCAATCAAATGAGACTCTTTAGGAGCAACCTGAAATCTAGCACAAACACAAGTTGCAAACATAATATCTAGTCTTGAAGCTGTTAAGTACATCAAGGACCCAATCATACATCTATAAAGTGTTTCATCAACAACTTTACCTTTCTGATCTACATCCAGTTGTGTGGTGTTGCACATGGAAGTAGAACAGGGCTTACAGTTTTGTAAATCAAACTTATTCAAAAGAATTTTTGTATATTTTGACTGATGAATGAAGGTTCCATCAGCCTTTTGTTTGATTTGAAAGCCTAGAAAGAACTGTCATTCGTCCATTGCACTCTTTCAAACTTTGGTTCATTAACTTGTAAAATCATCACACAACTGGGGATCAGAGGATGTAAAATTATATCATCAACATAAATTTGAACAAGTAGCTTATGCTGATCTACTTTCTTAATAAACAAAGTTTTATCTATGGAGCCTCTAGTGAAATTATTTTGAAGAAGAAAATTTGAAAGTGTTTCATACCAGCTCTAGGAGCTTGTTTCAACCATAAAGAGCCTTATCAAGTTTATACACCCAATCAGGATGTTTATTACCCTCAAAACCTGGTGGTTGACACACATAAACCTCTTCTTTTATTTTTCCATATAAAAAGCACTTTTGACATCCATTTGAAAAACTTTAAGGTTGTGGAATGCAACATAGGCTAAGAACAATCTAATTACCTCCAGTCTGGCTACAGGGGCAAAGGTTTCGTCATAATCAATACCTTCTTCTTGTGAAAACCCTTGTACAACAAGTCTAGCCTTGTTCTTGACAATAAGCCCATTTACATCAGTTTTATTCCTAAACACCCACTTAGTGCCTATTGCATACTTACCTGGGGGTAGAGGAACCAGTTCCCACACTTGCTGTTTTTTGAACTGAAGTAGCTCAAGCTGCATGCTTTAGCCATCCATTGTCTCTTAAAGCAACATGATAGTTCTTTGGCTCTAGCTGACTGATGAAGAGAGCATAGAAGCAGAAGTTGGACAATTGACTTTGGGTTGAGACACCAGCATTGATATCACCAATGATTTGAGACATGGGGTGATTCTTCAGCTCTTGGTACACTATAAGATCAGTGCAAGTGTTTGTAGCAGGTTCAGCAGCAACAGATGTTGATCCAGACTCTTGAAACCAAGTATGAGATGGCATTCAAATGATGTAGAGGAGTCAGAAATCTCATGAGCATTTGTATGGATGGAGCTACTAAAGCTACAGGAACATCAAGTTTAGTGGACTCAGGCACTTGATCACTATACTTGAAAAGGTGAGTACTGATATCATCATCATCTTCAGTACCACCAGGTGGAAGACTTGCTGCAAAAGATGATTTATTCACATGATCTGCAACAGCTGGAGGTTGATAAGGAACATATTGCAGTATATCTAGATCAAACAACTCCATAGGGTTTTGTCGAATTTTATCCTTAGGAGATTCATTGAACTTCACATGCAAGTTTCTTCAACTATCTTTGTTCTGCAGTTGAAGACTCTGTAAGCCTTGCATGTGGATGAATATCCTACAAAATACCCTGCATCCACCTTAGGATCAAATTTGTGGAGTTGATCCTTTGTGTTGAGAATGAAAAAGGACACCCAAAGGCTTTGAAGAATGAAATTAGAGGAGCCAAATGATGTAGAACTTCATATGGAGTCTTCATCAACCTCTGATTTACTAAAACTCTATTCTGCACATAGCAAGCTGTGTTGACAGCTTCAGCCCAAAAGGTCAATGGCAAACCAGAGTGAGCCAACATGGACCTTGCAGCTTCAATTAGGGTCCTGTTCTTTCTCTCGACTACTCTATTTTGTTCTGGCGTCCTTGGGATGCTAAACTGCCTCTTGATTCCCATTAAGAGATAAAAATCATCAAGTGTATGGTTTCTGAATTCTGTTCCATTATCACTCCTTATACACTTGACTGATAGGGAATACTGCTTACAACACAAAGTTATAATCGTCTGTGCAACCTCATCCTTTGAATGCAAGAAGAAAGTCCATACAAATCTGGAGTAATCATCCACAATTACCAGATAGTATTTCTTCTTTGCCATGCTCATCACTCTCACAGGACCAAATAGATCCATGTGCAGTAACTACAAGTAGGCAGTGGACTTAGGTTCTTCAATAGGAGGGAATGAAACTTCGTGTTGTTTTCCTTTCAAACAAGCAGTGTAGATTTCATCACAGTGGAACTCCTTTATTGGTAGACCTCTCACTAAACTATTGTGGATCAGTTGATTCATGTTTTTGAGATTTACATGACCCAGCCTTCTATGCCACAGTTTAGATTTCGGAGGAGATGCTTTGGAGAACAGGCAAGGATGACCCTTCAAATCAATCTTCTTTGACAAATCCAGGGCATATACTCTTCCAATCCTGTTGGCCTTCAGGAGAGTATGTTCATCCAATACCTTGTCAATCAGCCTCAGAACTGTGGAAGACAGAATCCTGCATTTCTGGCTTGTGAAAAGTGCAACATGCCTTTATCACACATCTGATTGACACTCAGTAGATTATACTTGAGATTCTCCACATGGTCAACATCATCAAATCTGATTTCTCCATTAGACACATATCCTTTCCCGATGACGTAACCCTTAGCATCACTTCCAAATGAAACAAATCCCTTCTTTCCTTGAGAGTAGTCATTAAGAAGAGAACTGGTCCCTGTCATATGCATAGATCCTCCACTGTCTACATACCAGATGCTTCTTTGGCATGCTGAAGAACCCTGCATTCATCACAAGGAACTAGTTAGGTTTTGAGACCCAAACCTTTTTGGTTTTGGGTATGTTTTCATCAAAAGATTTAACCATAACTTGTTTCTCATGATTAACAGTTGATGAAGGTGGAGATGGTGCTGAAAT
This sequence comes from Flaveria trinervia, assembly GCA_025506515.1. Taxonomy (NCBI): domain Eukaryota; kingdom Viridiplantae; phylum Streptophyta; class Magnoliopsida; order Asterales; family Asteraceae; genus Flaveria; species Flaveria trinervia. The sequence goes on from CM046451.1 coordinate 44,770,979, forward strand.
GGATTCCTTGGATTTGGGCTTGGAATACCTTTTCAGTGGTTTGATCACAGGCGCATCTAGTTGGTTAACTCTCCCCAACAAATGCTGAACCATCATAACAAGTTGTGTCTGATTTGTAGCTAAAGTTTTTAGCTCTTGTGACACATCAATACTTGTTTTTGATGAGTTCTTGTGGCCCACCATTTCCTCCTTGAAATTCATAGACTTAGTCTGATTTTTATCATGAGGAACACTATCAGCTGTTTTATGATAAACCCTATCCTTCTTTATGGATTTGGGTGAAGCCTTGGGTTTATCAATTTGGGATGACTGTGGTACAAACTTGGTCTCAAACTCATTTTTCATTTTATCCATCTGCATTTTAATGAGCTTATCTCTGTTGAGTTTGGAACTCTTTTTGTACCAACATTCATCAGAAAGATGATTGAATTTACCACATATGTCACATGGCTTATTCTTCATCTTGGATTGATCAACTGCTGAAGTGGAAACTACTGAAGGTGTGATCTTCAGTACTTTCCTCCTTTCAGTACTTGTGTTAAGTACAGAAGGATCTGTAAAAACTGAAGACTTGTTCTTCAGCTGTTCTCTATCCGTCCTGAAAGACCGTATGATAGATTCCTCAGCAGTTGTTAATCCTTTTATTTTAGTTGATTTGAAATGCTTTTTAGATGTTGTGACTTGCCCTTCAGTACTTGAGGTACTTCGAGGACAACATCTGAAGTACTCAGCTTCATGTGCTTATCAGTAGTTAACCATCAGGCAATTGATTTGCTGAGGTATCAACACTGATTTCATCTTCTGATTTTGGCTGATCTCTTGAGGATGATACACATGATGATGTGGTTTGGAAATTACTTTCACCTTCAGGTTTTACTATTGATTTTGGAGTAAAATTTGTAGGTGGTGCAATGTGATTGCAACCTATTCCAAACTTCACATTCGAAGCTGTTTGCTTGCTGAGAAGCATTTCAAATCCCTTGCAGGATGATACCCAGTGGGCACACTCAACTTGGGTAGCTGCAAGTGTTTCTTTGAGATCTCTGTGGTTCTCAAGAATGACCTCAACCTTAGGTTTTTCATAATTTAATTGGCATTTAAGCTTATAAATCTCATCATCTTTATCTTTAAGGACAGACTCATACTCAGCTTTTCATTTGGAAAGGGTTTGCTCAAGCTCAAGATTTTGATTTATTAAAGCTACATTTGCCTCTCTAATAGAGATAAATGCAGCTATGCAAGATTCAGAACATAGCTTGGCCTTAGGCTCAAAGGATACCTGGGTTACCTATGATGAAGATGCATTGGAGCATGAACCCCCAGTAGACTCCAAGGCCATGAGAGCAAGATTCCCAAAAGGATGTTCACCACCATGTTGACCATCACTAGCAAATAATTGCTCATTACCAGAAAGATCATCTGGTAAACTGCTCCAGTCAACAGCACCAGGGGTGCAGAAGCTGTGATGAGGTTGTGATTGAGATGGTTGAGATGGTTGAGGCTCAGGTAAGGCTTGAGGTTGTTATGCAATAGGAACTTGAACTTGATTTGGCTGTCGCATGTAATAGCAGGGATATGGATATGGCATTGGACCCTGAGGGACAAAATATACACGAGATAAAGGTTGTGAGTGATGACCAGAACTAGTAGGATGTTGCCCTCTGTTTTGTGAACTGTTGCTTGGGAAAGTCACAAAGGGTGCAGAGGAGTTAGATTCAGTTGATTTACACTCTCTTGCAAATTGCCCAAGCCTGTGGCATTTGTGACACCTCAACTTACTCTTGTCAAAACCAACTTTGGTTTTGCCAGAGAGTCCTGGAAATTTCCTACCAGTTCTCTTGTAGAACTTTTGAGATCTGATATAAATCAAGGCCACTTGGCTCAGAATATCCATCTCTTCTAAGTCATCATCAGTAATACCTTTCAAATCATCCATAATGAAGCATAAATTGTCATTATTACAACGAGACTGACTATCAACACTAACAAATGCATGATGAGAACTGTTTGAAGAGAAATCTATATGCTCATCATAATGGCTTTCTGATGCAGTATATTCTGACTCATGACCGACCAAGTCAGTTGTTCGGACCTTGTATTTGAACGAAATACCTGGAGATTAGCGTGTAGACCAGATCAAATAGTGCGGAATCCTATTTGATTGGTTATCCAATCAGTGAGAACACACGAAGAATCAATCAAGAATTGAAACTAACGTTAGAAATCGATTGGGAATCGATCTAATGTGTTCTATGAACTTGGAGAACGAATTGGGAGGCTTCTGGACGGCTAGGGTACGTCTGGAATCGTAATGAATCAAAAGCTCTTATTTTTCACGAATTGGGTTGTATTTATAGGTTGGTATTATTCAATCGTGCGACTGAACCATTAGCATGGTTCAGTCGTGCGATTGAACCATGCGGTTGGTTCATCCGCACGACTGAGTGTTCAGTCGTGCGACTGAGCCAATCTTATGTTATAATCATACGACTGATCCAGTCTCCTGGTTCAGTCATGCGACTGAGTCATTCGTATGAAGTTATTCATTCTTATGGTTCATTCGCATGGGCCATTAGCATGAGAACTTCATTAAGTTAAGTTTGAATGTATTAATTAATAAACATTATGTGTAACAATTCTAATAACCACAAACCTAATTAGCCAATTTAATATCAACTCATTAATGAAATGTTAGTCTTACAAATCACAAACAACCAATATCATTTCATTAATCATATCAAATTACATATCAGAAACAGACAAACAAGATCTATTACATTTCATATCATGATCTAGGGACATACATGTATCAACAAACTTCCCCTTGGACCTAGATCTCTCTAATCTCTTCTTCCCTGCATAACCTCCTTGTATTTCTTGTACTTCTCCTCTTTTGTGACTCCCATGTGAATCTCAAACACGACGCAGAGTCGTATAATGTTCTGGAACTGGAGGGCTTGTACAATATCTTGCGTATCATAGAACAGTGGCCACTTGTACGCTCATCACTTTACGACAAGTTTGTAAGCCACATCGGGTCGAATCGTAGTACCCTCTAAGAACAATTGGAGCTCATTCTTTCTAACTTGCTCAAGTCCTGATAGTATCCATTTGTCCCTCTTTGTTTAGGACTATGACCGCTTCAGCTGTTCTCCAATCGTAGTACCACCTCTTAAAATGTGGAGTGAAAACCTGTGGCATTTCCCTGAGTGGGATTCTAGACATTGTGCGCGGAGGATTCCACTTCAACACTATCTTAGGCTTGCCAGTAATGGCATCAACCTCAGACCTTCTGATATACCTTGTAGGCTGTTGGGGTCTGAAGTTAACCCACCTGGTGTGGTACTCCTTCTTTAGGGAAGCCTCGAACCAACCTGACATCTTCCTCGGGTCAGCATACAAAAGTTTTAGTTTGGCCAGCTGGTTGAGCTCAAAACTTGGTAGAGTCTTCAGATCATGTGGGAATCTAAAGTACTCTATGCCCTGTTCTCTCTTAACTGCATATACGTTAAGATCCTCAAAATACGCCCATGCTATGATCCTTCCTGACACCTTGTGATGTTTCTTGACTCTATAGAGTTTGGTGTAGGAATCCTTCATTGGTGTAGTATGTTGGGCTCTAACTTCTTCAAAACATGCAGCCCACTCAGCCGCCTTTCGAATGTCGACATCATCATTTGAGGCTTGGGCTGTGTCTTCTGCTTTCTCTGTTTCTTGCTCGATATAGTTCATACCTCAATAGTATGCTGACACGGGATTCACCCAGATTGGGGATCACATTACCCTCATTGTCAGCGTACTAAGGGTACTCCTCGGCAGTGACATCTTCGATCTCTACATCGTCAACATCGTTGAGCTTTTCGTCACTAGACGAGTCGCATGTCGGAGCATCTTTTACTATCTCATCTGGATTTAGCTCGAAAAGCTCTGCGAGTTGCTCATTTGATAGATCATGAATTATTTCCCCTTCTTCAAGGGTATAATTCACTGACCTCCTGACAATCCCTTGCAGATCAATAATCATTGTTAGCTGAGACTTAACCTGCTAAAGGGGAGCAACATCAAACTCATCTGTTTGGTAATTTTGATCGGTTTGATTTAAACATTCCACACATAAATCATTAGTATTAATCAAACAGAAAGGCATGAACCTAATATAAACATTAAATACATTGTGTTCAATTACATGATTCAAATAAAAGAAGATAAATACATAAACATCTAATATTTACTTTTATCTTGTATCATTGTTTCATCACTTGGAGGAGCAGAGGTAGAAGCTGATTGATCTTGTCTGTTCTTTGTCCTTTTCTCTTGACCTGTAGCAGTGGCTGATGCAGGTGCATCCCCTCCTTCTGCTTCTTCATCATCGCCCTTATCCTCTGTCCTATCTCTTTCTGTATCTTCATACTCCTCAGTATCACTCTCATCATTATCTTCATCATCATCATCTCTGTCTTCTTCTCTGATCTTCAATGGCTCCTCTTTAGATCCTTTCAGTTTTAACAGGATAATCTTCCTTGCCTTCTCTAGCTCCTCTATTTTCTTGCTTGTTGTGACACTTTGAGCTTGGAGTTGGTCCATCTTGGTGCTCTGAGCAGCCAACTGTTGGGCCTGCTCCTTTACTACTCGAGCCTGCTCTGCAATTTGGTGAGGTTGTGCAGCAGTCAGGTCAGTAAGCTGGCGTATCTGAGATGCCTTTTCCTCATCAGCAGCCAGCAAGCGCATCACCATTCTGTTAAGCTTGACAATTGTTCCTCTACCCCGATTGGAGGTAGAGGAGATCTATAAGTGTGTGAGGGATGGGCTGAGGGTATTGATTGGTGTGACGTGGTAGTGGAGGTGGCTGTAGTGAAGATAGGTCTGTATAATGGTGGAGGTGATGTGGGAGTAAAGGATATGGTGGTGGAGGGAATCTGTAATGTGGTGAGGTATGGTGGTGGCTGTGGTAGTTGTGGTGGATGTGGTGGAAGTGGTGGCTGTGGTGGCTGTGGTGGATGTGGTGGTTGGGTGGATGTGGTGGATGTGGTGGTGAGGAAGGTCACCCGACGCTTCTTCTTCTTCTGGCCATGGGGTTTAGCCATTCTCTTCCTCCTTGTTCTAGTTGAGGTGGAAGCTCCCCCTACAACCCTGCATGTGGACCCCGGAGCATAGCTTGGGTCAGTATCAGTATCTCCGGTGTCTCTCGGGTGTTCACCAACCACCATTAACCCATGTTCTATGGGAACAACTTTCCTTCCCACAGTTCGCGTAAGGGGCTCCTCATCTGATTCATCTCCTCCTCTGCGCCATGTACAAAATCCTGATGAAATCCCACTGACTCGGTTACTTCTCCAGCAGTGACGGACACTGGAGGTACAGAATCAGACACAGTGCCTCTGAGTGGAATAGCAGCATCCCCACTGTCATCATCATCTGAGTCATGAGTGGGTAGAGCTATCTGTTCCACATCAGAGTCACTATCCTCGTGACGCCACTTTCTCTTTGCCAGCACACATAGTCATCCCGGGCAAGATGACCAAACAACCTCCTGACAAGGCTTCACTTGGTTTCCCCTGTACACTTTCATCCTTCCCAGGGTAGTGTCATCCATTACCTCCACACTACCGCATCCTCCTTTTCCTTTGGCAGGGAAGGAGCTTCTGATCTATGATCATTTGCATAAACTCGGGTACATACAGAAGGCTTCCTTCCCTTTCCCCTCGATGTTCTCCACCAGATAGGTGAAGATCATCTTGGAGAAGCTGAACGGATGGTTCAGCACCAACGCAACGTATGTGTTCTGCATCTGGTCAGACAGCTCATCAAAACCTTCTTTTCTGGAAGCCATGCACTTGAGCAGCACGTGTGCAAGATATTTAAACTGGGGACAGAGGTTACTCTTGTTGAGTACCCCAAAATTGATGTCCCCACATATTTGGCTCTGAGAAAGCATCCTTTGACATGAGGGGGTGTAAACGAGTCGGCAATCAGCGTCATCCCCCAATTGTTACAATCCTTAGATCCTCCTCTGAAATTGTAATAGCCTCTCCAAATATGGTACTTCTGATGCAATGAGGCTCAGATGATCTATCACTGTAGCGCCTTCCCAGAAGCTTGTTGAATGGATCGATACGGAGTGCAAGGAGTAGATATGGCATGTGCAATCCTGATCTCAGTAGAAATGTGATTATTCCAGAGAGTCAGCAGCGTTTCTGGATGTTAAGTCCAGATGAGCACATATATTGTGCTTTGTGCTCATAATCCATCTACTCGCCATCTGTTACACAAAGATAGTAAACATTAGTACCATTGACTAAGAAAGTCATGAAATCCTTATGCTTGAAGAAAGTCTTTCTATCATGCGATTGACATTGTGCGACTGAGTTCAGTGGTGCGAATGACCAGTGTGAAAGGGGTTCAGTCGTGCGATTGAACGTACGAATGGGACTCAGTCATGCGACTGATCCCATACATACCTCTGATGTGCGACTGGGCTCCTACGTATATACCCTCATGCGGTTACACCAGTCATGCGACTGAGCTTCATACGCATGGTTCAGTCATGCGTTTAAGCAGTTTGAGCCCTTCAGTCATGCGACTGAAGTTCATCACTCTGTCCATTCGCATGAAGTACCCACTGTTCAATTCAAAATTACTTTTTCACTATTTTTGAGTTTTAGACATCGTTATCTCGTTCATTTGACTCGCAATACATTCTTAAACCACCTAACAACGTTACTTTTGTTTGTTTGAGTCATTAGGTAGGTTATTTATTCACTTAAGTCTCGGTTACTTTGCGAGTCCGAATGTACCGGTTTTTTCATCAATTTACAGTTATGGAAGTGCATCGATACCGTAAATTACCTGTAGAGTCGATGTCGATGGCCCGTAATCAAGAAACGGGGGTTTAGCGATCAATTGAAATTTTTGCAGAGTTGGGTTAATTCGTGCGATTCAGGGTGATTTAGAAGGTGGTGACTCTCTGCGACCGACTCCCTATCTATTTATATTAACCCTAGATTCAATCGTGCGACTGAGCTCATACGCACCTTTCAGTCGTGCGAGTGGGACTCAGTTGTGCGATTGGTTCAATCGTCCTTCTTCAGTCATCCGACTGAATCTCAGTCGTGCGACTGAACCACTCATTCTCCCTTAATCATCCGACTGGGCCATCGTATGGGCCATTCGGTTGAATAGTCCATATTCATGGTCCATCTCGTACGAATAGCTTCCATTCGTATGATTGGTCCACACCGATGGTCCATTCGTGCGAATAGGTCATATTTATTAAGTTTTCTGCCAATTTGAATATTTAACTTTTAAGATCCCTTTAATTGCAGAGATTTACGTTATGAGCAGTTGATCATGTTAGACCTGATCGTTTTGACTCGAAAACCTTTTTATCACCTCAGACGTGACGGATTTAACTTTTAACACATATGTGTGTCATCTCAAACATGACCCTATTAGTGAGTTGATCCCTTACTGATTTTCCTGATGTAATCCGACAAACAAACAAACTAACATGACTGACTAAATTAGAATATTAAACTAAAAATAGAAATTGTTTTTGCTTTTTGTGAGAGATAAGTCCTGAGATGGAAATCTACTAGATTTTGGTTCCGGAATAGACAGCTTTAACTTAGATTGACCATACCTGGACCAATTCCATTTTGGAATCATACAGGCATTTCAAATCAGTTTGGACTTGTTATCAAAATCTTTTGATGCTCAATTCTTGGTGTTCATCCAGACTCATTTGCAACTTTAGGAAATCATACTGAAGCTCTTAGATGACCACATTGAATCAAACTTTCAAGAATTGCAGTCACAATGATTGTCAATATGTTTGTCCACTTAAATCCATACACGGACTTTTGACCCAAACTGGTGATCATTTTAGGTTTAATTATTTCAACTAACATTTGTGGATCCCACACTTATATGAAGCAACATTCCTCAGGAGCTTTTGAGCGCTCTACGGTATTATTACAAGGAGAGACTTTTTTAGAGCTTCCAAAGAAAAACCGTCCTCAGGTCAGTGCCATCACACAGCAGAGAGGCGGCAAACAACAATGAATCTAGAATATCTAGGTTATGCTTATCCTCAGGTCAGTGCCATCACACAGCAGAGAGGCACACAACCTATCTCCTTGTTAGAGCAGCTTAATTTTATGTTGCACCAAATGCACCAAATGCACCAATACATAAGTCATTAGCTTGATAGCATTTTTATTTCATTTTTTCATGCTTTGCTCTATTTATGGTCATCCGCACACATTTGTGGCGTTTACATGCTCATTTCCCCTTATTGGAATATAGTTGATTGTGTTAACCAGTGATAAGATGGGAGCCCACCGTCAGTTGAACCACTTAGTTTGATCTTGAGATCACCAGTCGGTCTTATCTATTGTGTTGAATCTATCGACATATCAATGTGGTCTAGCACCTCTAGGTCTACTCTCATTGTGTTACCTTAAGAGTTACCAGTTTTTCTATCATCTTCCCTTTTATATGGTTAGACTACACAGACTTATACTTTGAATTTTTGCACCTTTTCTGATTAAAATTTCAAGTCCCACTTGATTTGTTCCTGTGTACTATCATATTCAAAAGGGTTTGAATCGGTATCACAATACGATCTACCTTATATCAGCTTTCCACTCCTTCTACCTCGTTTTTTTAATGTTAACTTGCTGACTTATTCTCCCCCTAAAATACTAAAATCATAACTGTTTAATTATTTTAGGATTTTAATAACCAGCAAAATAACATGAGTTTAAAGTAAACAAACAAAATAAACAAATAAAAAAAAAAAAAAAAATTAACTAACTACATCGGACTACACATGATCATCATCAGAATAACATCACTTTTCCTTTTAACGCCGTTGACCTCTAGCAAATATGAAAACGTGGTTTCAAAGGCTTTAGTGTAGAGGTCAGCGCGTTGAAAATCAGTATTAATTTTTACCACATCAATTATTATTTTCAAAACAGTCTCTTATGAAATGGTATTTAATACCGATATGTTTGGTCTTAGGATGTTGGACCGGATTTTTAGTTACTGCAATTGCAACAGAGTTATCAACACAAATAGGAGTAGAGGAGAACTTTAAACCGTATCCCGCATTTGCTGTTGAATCCAGATGATTTGTGAACAGCAACTTGCCAACAACATATTCGGCTTCACAGTGGACAATGCAACCGATGTCTGTTTCTTACACTGCCAAGTCACTAGTCTTCTCCCAAAGAATTGACACCCTGCGGATGTTGACTTGTAGTTCATCTTGCAGCCTCCGTAATCCGAGTCACTATACGCTGTGAGCTTAAAATCATCATCATGAGGATACACAAACCCAAGTGTGGGTGTGTGCCCTTAGATAGCGCAAAATCCTTTTGACCCTGATCAGATGATTGACCTTAGGTTTAGCCTGATATCTAGAACATAGACACAGTAGCATACATGATATCAGGTCTTGAGGCAGTGGGATACATGAGGGATCTAATCATTCCTCGGTACATCGTGGCATCTACAAGATCTCCTTTTCATCAGGTGCTATATCGTGATTCGTAGCAAGTGGAGTACCAGCAGCGATGCATTCTCCATGTCAAAGCGATTGAGAACGTCTCCTACGTACTTGGTCTGATGTAGAAAGATCCCATTTGGTGTTTGATCCCCTGTAGCCCAAGAAAGAACTTCATCTCCCCCATAGCACTCATCTCAAACTCTTTCTTCATAACTGCTTCAAACTCTTTGCATAACTCTTCGCTCTTTGAACCAAATTATGTCATCAACATAGATCTGTACGAGCAGTAGGTCACCATCTTTTTCTTTAATGAACATCGTGCAGTCAATGACTCCCCTGCGAAAGCTGTGTTTCACAAGATGAGTCGAGAGTTTCTCATACCAGCTCTTGGAGCTTGATGAAGCCGTATAAAGATTGTCGAGCTTGTAGACTCTATCCCGGATAAGGATCTTCAATCCTCGGGTTGACTAACATAGACTGTTTCTCTGATCTCCCCATGAAGGAATGCACTCTTCACATCTAATTGATAGACTTTAATCTTCATGTACGATGCATAGGCAAGGAAGATACGAATGGCTTCCATCCTTGCCACAGGTGCAAACACCTCATTGTAGTCAATAACCCTCGACTTGGCGAAAACCTTGTACTACCAATCGAGCTTGTTCCGAAATGACCCCTTGGTCTCTTTCTGATTTTAAAACCCATTTGGTGCCAATGCCTTAGCACCTTTGGCTATCAACCAGTCCTCACCTAACTTCTTGAACTAAGAAGTTCTTCTTGAATGCACTCACCCACGCCTCCATTTTAGTGCACACTGACGTATTTTTTGGCTCAAACGTGATACAAACACCGATAAGCACCACATGAATATATCCCTTTCCTAACTGAGGCGTAATCACCTGAGTATGCTGATTTCGGGTTTTGCACTCACCGATCTACATCCCCAATGGACTATTGTTTAGGGGATTATAGACCGTTTAATTCCATGATCCTAGAGTGGTAGGAACACTACCTCAGAGCCCGATTATGAACATGTGGTTTCGCCATCTGAGGGTAGAGTTTGAGTTGAGTCTCTGAAGTCGCAGGTGCAGCACTGGTAGATTCTTGTGGTCGTAACTGGAACTTTTCCTCCTGACTGGGCTGGTATCTATCTCAAGCTCATCTTCAGAGGAGGAAGTCACTGTCGTCGACCACTTTTTTCCCCTGCTGAGTAGATTATTGTTGGACCAAAACCAATGAGCCAAGATCAGAAAATCTCTAAGTCCCACACGTATCACAACAACTGCTGAAAGCCTCATCAGTAGTTTGACAAGTGCTGAAGACTTCAACAGCTGAAGATCAAGTGCTGAAGACCTTAACAGCTGAAGAACCAAAGTGCTGAAGTACACAGCTGAAGAACACAAGTGCTGAAGCTGAAAGACCAAAGTACTGAAGTACAACAGCTGAAGAGTTCACAAGTGCTGAAGATCAACAACTGATGTACAAAGTCTGAAGACAAAGACTGAAGACATCAGCTGATGATATCTACTGAAGTCATCAGCTGATGAAACACCTGAAGGTCAAAGTCTGAAGATCAAGTACTGAAGCCTCAGTAGTTTGTCACAACTGCTGAAGAGTACTTCTTCAGTAGTTGTGATATCAGTAGTTTTATTTTCTATGTTTCAGTAGTTTTGTAAAACGACTGAAGAGCTTGTTCTTCAGTCGTTGTAGTTTCAGTAGTTTTATATTTTGTACTTAACTTGCTGATATGTTCTCAGTAGTTGTGAACATTTCAGTAGTTTGTTAAGAATTAGTTATTTCTGTATTGGATCTGCCAGTTGTCACTTTCCGTGATAACAGCAGTGACTGTTGCACTCTATATAAGGAGTGACAACCTATTGTAATCATTGATGAGAATGAGTAATTGAATGGAATGATGATTGATTCGATTAGAAATATTCTACATCTATAAACATTCCTAGAAATCAGAAATCATATTCTCTCCCTATAACGTATGCGATCTTAATGCTCACATATCGTTGGCTTGCTACAATTTGTCTAATTCGTGTTGTATTCCGCTGCTTTATATTCTGATACATCAAACTTGTGATCACTGATCCTGTCAAATGGTATCAGAGCAGGTTAATCATTGATCGATCTAATAATTGATCATTGAAACTGCTATTCAAGATCCAAGTTTGATTGAATTAGCTTTTGTTTTTGCAAGAAACGGTTATAGAGATTGAATTTTCTGTATTTCTGCTCATTCATCCTGAGATCTTTTTTTGGTTCTCATTGAGTTTGTTGTGGTTTGTCTAAACTTTTTAAAACTTGAACTAAACTGTTTTGAACTGAAAATGACCACTCCCTCCAATGATCCTCACAATACTGGTTCCTCAACCAAGCCTCCTATGCTGGTTAGGAATGAGTATAACATATGGCAAAGACGTATGCTCCATCACCTGTCTGTTAACAGCGCAGGGTGTTGGACATCAGTGGTACATGGTCCACACAAGCCTATGGTGAATAACCCGGAAACCAATCAAATGGTTCCGAAGAGGAGGGAGCAATACTCAGATGAGGATAAAAAGTTGCTTGAGATTGATGCAAAAGCCCATGGAATTCTGGCCATGGCTTTGCCCAATGAAATCTATTCTGGGCTAATGCATCATGAAACTGCCCATGACCTCTGGATTGCTTTGAAAGAACAATTTGGAGGAACAGATGAGGTCTTGGCAAATAATAGAGAAATTCTTGCCCAACAATATGAGACATTCTCTCATAGAAAGGGCGAGACACTGACTCAACAATATGAGCGGTTTTCTTGTTTGATCTCTGAACTAAAAATGGTCAAACTTGAATACACCAATATTCAGATGAATAACAGATTTCTGAGATCACTGCCTGAGAGATGGGACACATATACTATTGTCCTACGCTCCAGTGCAAGTTTGGACAAACTATCTCTCACCCAACTCCATGGGAAATTGCTCACTTTTGAGAGAGAGATAGAACAGAAGAGAAAGCTGTCTTCATCTGGAAAGCTCACTGAAGACTTTATACAAGGCAACACTGCCTTGGTGGGTCATGAGTCAGAATATGCTTCTGAATGCCAGTATGATGAGCATATTAATTTCTCTTCGAGCACTTCTAATTCTGCATTTGTAAGTGTTGATGGTCAGTTCACTGGATGTAATAATGACAATTTATGTTTCATTATGGATGATCTCAAGGGGATTGCTGATGATGACTTAGAAGAGATGGATATTTTGAGCCAAATGGCCTTGATAAATATCAGATCTCAGAAGTTCTACAAAAGAACTGGAAGAAAATTCCCAGGACTCTCTGGCAAAACCAAAGTTGGTTTTGACAAGAGCAAGTTGAGGTGTCACAAATGCCAACGGCTTGGACACTTTGCAAGAGAGTGTAGATCAACTGGATCTAACTCTACTGCACCCTTTGTGACTTTTCCTGGCAATAGTCAACAACACAGAGGGCAACATCCTGTCACATCTAGTCATCATCCTCAACAACAATCTCCGGCATATTTTGTTCCTCAGGGCAAATGCCATATCAGTACCCTGGTTATTACATGCCACAGTCAAATCAAGTTCAAGTTCCTATGACACCACAACCTCATGCATTACCAGAACCTCAGCCTTCCCTATCTCATCAACAACCTTCATCTCAACAACACAGCTTCTTCACCCCAGGAGTTGTTGACTGGAGCAGTTTACCAGATGACTTGTCTGGTCATGATCAACTGTTCTCAGGTGCTGGTCAACATGGTGGTGACAGTCCCTTTGGGAATCTAGCTCTTATGGCTTTGGAGTCTGCTGATACTTCATCTTCCAATGCCTCTACACCTCAGGTATCACAGGTATCCTCTGAGGCAAAAGCCAAATTATGTTCTGAACAATGCATAGCAGCATTTGCTTCCATTAGAGAAGCAAATGTAGCTTTAATTAATAAGAACATTGAGCTAGAACAAATAATTTCCAAAAACAAAGCTGAGTTTGAGTTTGTGCTCAAAGATAAAAATGATGAGGTTTATAAACTGAATTGCAAAATAATTGATGATAAGGCTAGAGAAGATGTACTTCTAGAGAAGTACAAAGATCTCAAAGAAACCCTTGCAGTTACCCAGGTCGAGTGTGATAGATGGGTACAATCATGCAAAGGTTTTGAAATGCTTCTTAGTAAGCAATCTGCTTCAAATGTGAAGTTTGGCATTGGCTATAAACACACTGCTCCACCTACAGATTTTACCCCAAGAGCAGAGGTAGAATCTGATGGTGAGAGTGATAACCAATCCATCAATCATGTGATCTACCTTCTGATACAGCACAATCAGAAGTAGCAGTCAGCATCAAGTCCTCCTTGAACCTATCAGCTGATGTTGATGGTCCAAATGCTGACATTCACATGATCAATAAGTTGATCAACTCAGGAGTTAATCCTGAAGGTCCTGAAAGGACTGGAGAGCAGGATTTAACACCTGAAGTTCAAACTTCAACTGCTGTCAGCACTGAAGAGAAGAACTGGCAGTAGAAAGAGTTTGAAGGCTACTAAAGAGGATGTCAAGAAAGCAACCAATGCTTCCAAAGCATTGAAGAACAAGTCTTCTGTTGCTTCACCATCTTTAGTTGATGATCAACCTAAGATGAAGAAGACCATGTGAAATATGTGGTTTGTTCAATCATCTTACAGATGATTGTTGGTACAAAAGAGGTTCCAAACTCAAACAAAAGAAGAAATTAATGAGAAAATGGTAAAAATGAAAAATGAGTTTGAGACCACATTTGTATCAGCAACATCAAATCCTGTAACCCTTAAGTCCTTAAAGCAATTCCAAAAGGAAGGAGTTAAACAGGTGACAGCTGAGGGTGCTCAAAAGAAGGTGCAACATAGGACCTTATCTAACTCCACTAGCAATGTGTCTGATGAGCTGAAAGCTTTATCACAAAATCAGACACAGCTGGTGATGATGGTACAACATCTGTTGGGTAGAGTTAACCAACTAGATTCTCCTATGTTGAAACCACAGAAAAGGAGGTCTAAGCCAAAGGACTCCTCTTCTACACCATCTTCTTCTTCTCAGGCTGTTGTTACAAATAAACATGTTAGTTTACCATCTATTGATGAGACCAGGCCCAAAACCAAAAAGGTTTGGGTCTCTAAAACTAACTGATTGTTTATTATTGCAGGGTTCTTCAACATGCCAAAGTAGCATCTGGTATGTAGACAGTGGGGGATCTATGCACATGACTGGGAACATCTCTCTTCTTCATGACTACTCTCAAGGAAAGAAGGGATTTGTCTCTTTTGGCAATGATGCTAGGGGTTACATCATCGGTAAGGGCTTTGTCTCCAATGGAGAAATCAAATTTGATGATGTTAATCATGTGGAAAATCTCAAGTACAACCTCTTGAGTGTCAGTCAAATGTGTGATAAAGGCCATGTTGCCCTTTTCACAAGTCAAAACTGTAGGATTCTGTCATCCAAAGTTTTGCACTTGATTGACAAGGTGTTGGATGATCACACTCTCCTGAAAGCCAACAGGACAGGAAGAGTGTATGCCTTAGATCTCTCTAAGAAGATAGATCTCAAAGGCAATCCTTGCCTATTTTCCAAAGCCTCTTTTCAAGAATCTAAACTGTGGCACAGGAGGCTTGGTCATGTTAATCTCAAAAACATGAATCAGCTTAGCCACAATAGTTTAGTCAGAGGCTTACCAATAAAGGAGTTCCACTGTGATGAAACATGCACTGCTTGTTTAAAAGGAAAACAGCACAAGGTCTCATTTCCTCCTATTGAAGTGTCCAAGTCCACTGCCTGCTTGCAATTACTGCATATGGATCTATTTGGTCCTGTGAGAGTAATGAGCATGGCAAAGAAGAAATACTGTCTGGTAATTGTGGATGATTACTCCAGATTTGTATGGACTTTCTTTCTACATTCAAAGGATGAGCTGCTCAGAAGATTATCCACTTTGTGCTGTACATTGAGAAGCAGTATTCCCTTCCAGTCAAGTGTATTAGGAGTGATAATGGAACTGAGTTCAGAAATCATACACTTGATGACTTCTATCTTTCAAAGGGAATCAAAAGGCAGTTCAGCATTCCAAGGACTCCAGAACAAAATGGAGTAGTGGAGAGAAAGAACAGGACCCTCATTGAAGCTGCAAGGTCCATGCTGGCTGACTCAGGTTTGCCATTGACCTTTTGGGCCGAAGCTGTCAACACAGCTTGTTATGTGCAAAATAGAGTTTTAGTAAATCAGAGGTTGATGAAGACTCCATATGAAGTTCTCCATCATTTGGCTCCTCTGATTTTTTTTTCAAAGCATTTGGGTGTCCCTGTTTTATTCTCAACACAAAGGATCAACTCCACAAATTTGATCCTAAGGTGGATGCAGGATACTTTGTTGGTTATTCATCTACTTGCAAGGCATACAGAGTCTTCAACTGCAGAACAAAGATGGTTGAAGAAACTCTACATGTTAAGTTTAATGAATCTCCAAAGGACAAGATTCCACAAAGTCCTGTGGAGTTATTTGATTGGACATACTGCAATATGTTCTTATCAAACTCCTGCTGTTGCTCCTGTCAACAGTTCACCACCTGGTGGTACTGCTGATGATGATGATTGCAGTACTCACCTCTTCAGGTTTAGTGATCAGCTGCCTGACTCAACTAGACCTGATGTTCCTGTAGCGCCAGTAGCACCATCCACAACAAATGCTGATGAGATTTCTTCGAATTCAACTTCCTTTGAATTACCATCCACTGATTGGTTTCAAGGAAATGATTCACCATCACCATCTGTGCTGCTGAACCGGCTACAAACACTTGCACAGATCTCATTGTGTATCAAGATCTGAAGAATCACCCTATGTCTCAAATCATTGGTGATATCACTGCTGGAGTATCAACAAGAAGTCAATTGTCAAATTTCTGCTTCTATGCTCTCTTCATCAGTCAGCAAGAGCCAAAGAATTATCACATTGCTTTAAAGGACAATGGATGGGTTGATGCCATGCAGCTTGAGCTTCTTCAGTTCAAGAAACAGCAAGTGTGGGAACTGGTTCCTCTACCTCCAGGTAAGTGTGCAATAGGCACTAAATGGGTGTTTAGGAACAAAACTGATGAAAATGGGCTTATTGTTAAGAACAAGGCCAGACTGGTTGTTCAGGGGTTTGCACAAGAAGAAGGTATTGATTATGATGAAACCTTTGCCCCTGTAGCCAGACTGGAAGCAATTCGATTGTTTTTAGCTTATGCTGCTTATCAAAAACTTAAAGTCTTTCAAATGGATGTCAAAAGTGCATTTTTGTATGGAAAAGTTAAAGAAGAGGTTTATGTATGTCAACCTCCAGGCTTTGAGGACAATAAACATCCTAATTGGGTGTATAAGCTTGATAAAGCTCTTTATGGGTTAAAACAAGCTCCCAGAGCCTGGTATGAGACATTATCAAACTTTCTTCTGGAAAACAATTTCACTAGAGGCTCCATAGACAAGACTTTATTTATTAAGAAAGCTGGGCAGCATAATCTACTTGTTCAATTTATGTAGATGATATCATTTTTGCATCCTCTGATCCAAAGTTGTGTGATGCCTTTACAAAGTTGATGCAACAGAAGTTTGAAATGAGTGCCATGGGAGAATTACAGTTCTTTCTGGGGTTGCAAATCAAACAAAAGGCTGATGGAATTTTTATTCATCAATCCAAATATACAAAAGATCTTTTGCAAAAGTTTGATTTACAAAACTGTAAGCCCTGTTCTACTCCCATGAGCAGCACCACACAACTGGACTCAGATCAGAAAGGTAAAGTGGTTGATGAAACACTTTACAGATGTATGATTGGGTCCTTGATGTATTTAACAGCTTCTAGACCAGATATTATGTTTGCTACATGTGTTTGTGCTAGATTTCAGGCTGCACCTAAAGAGTCTCATCTGATTGCAGTCAAGAGGATCTTTAGATATCTGCAAGGCACTCCATCTCTAGGTTTATGGTATTCTACCAGACATTCTGGTAAATTAGTTGCTTTTTCTGACAGTGACTATGCAGGGTGTAAGTTGACCAGGAAATCAACTTCTGGTGGATGTCAATTCCTAGGCAACTGCTTGATTTCTTGGCAGAGCAAGAAACAGACCTCAGTTGCTACATCCACTGCGGAAGCAGAGTACATTGCTGCTGCAAGCTGTACATCTCAGGTACTCTGGCTTCAAAACCAACTTTTGGATTATGGCATTACAGAGACTAAGACTCCATTGTTAATGGATAGTGCTTCAGCTCTTTGCATTGTCAAAAATCCAGTCCAGCACTCTAGGACCAAACATATAGAGATCAGACATCATTTTATAAGGGATTGTTTTGAAAAAGGTCTGATTGATCCTAAGTTTGTGCCTAGTGCTGATGAGCTTGCAGACATTTTTACTAAGCCTTTGGATAGTTCAACTTTCCAAAACCTGGTGTTAAGGCTTGGTATGCTGCAGCTAGAATAGGTGACAACTACTGATGATCTCAGTAATTCATACTGATGATCATGAGTGCCTGTCACATATAAGTACTGATGAGCTCTTTTAACCTCAGTAGTTTTTATAACTACTGAAGGCTAAATGTCTCACAAGTACTGAAGTACTTCATCTGCTCTAAACTACTGAAGTAGTTACAACTACTGATGCAGTCATAACTACTGCAATCAGTAAAAACAGATAAGTACTGATGTCCTATGAAACAACTGAAATCAGCCATAAAGACTGATGAATGTGTTGAGGACAGTTTGAAACAGCTGAAAAGCTAAGAATTGACGAAAACAGCTGAAGAGAACTTTCTCTTCAGTCGTTTGTACAACTGCTGTTTCATTTTAAACAACTGAAGCAAAACCACGTCTTCAGCAGTTTTATAACTACTGATGACCAATACCAAGTCTTCAGTTGTTTACAACAGCTGATGACAAAACCACTGTCTTCAGTAGTTTCATAACTACTGATGACAAACACCATGTCCTCAGTTGTTTCAATCATCTGAAGTCAAAACCACGGTCTTCAGTAGTTTTCTAAACTACTGATGCCTAACACCACGACTTCAGCTGTTTCAACGTCTGAAAGGATAATACCATGTCAACGGTCGTTTAAAACTACTGATGACTAACACCACATCCTTCAGTCGTTTCCTCACCCGTACCCTATAAATACCCTTAACCTGAGCTCTCCATGCTTCATCTTCTTCAACCTAACGTTCCTCTCCAAAACTTCCATGGCGTCTATGCAAATTAAACCGCGACACAACTGTGTTGCCTACCTCACAAAATCGCCGATCTGGACTAAGTTCGATACTGCTATCGATCTTATGGTTCAGTCCCAATACAACAAGGCATTCCTTCTGAACCCCGTTTTACATGCCGAATCCTTGAACCAATTTTGGATGAACGTTACTGTTACAACTGAGGAGAGCAACACACGATCCCTCCGGTCAGTTCAACAACAAAGAAGTAGTGATTACTCCTGCAACAATCCGTAAAATTCTTCAACTGAGTGATGCTACCTCTCCTGCTGGATATCCGAAGGGCACCATAGATCTATCATTTGCTCAGCATGGATATCAAGGTGATCTCAGTGCCACCACCATCATGAAGAAACACTTTAATGACGCTGAGCGCCTGATTTTTCATGGTCAATGTATGTTTGGCCCCTAAGACATCGTCTTGGGATCAAATGTCCACCAAATGGCAGCAGGTAATGTATTCTATCCTTGAGCAACAACCACTGAACTTTTCAGAATTAATATTTTCAGAGCTCAAAGATATGGCTCAAAAACTAACTGCCAACCGTTGGATACTCTATCCACGGTTCATAATGGCCATTATTATAGACCAGCTTAATGCTGAGGGACTTGTTGGCTTGGGAGTCCCTGCTACGGCTGTTCTGCCAGAAGTATACTCCCGGCACAACTCTGACCGGACACTCAAACTGGCTGCCAAGCTGCGAAAACCCACGCAGCTGGAACCCACAGCCACCACCTCCAAATCCAATGTCCCCACCAAACCCACCAAAAGAAACCCAAATGGCTACTCAGGGAATTGAGTCCCCTGAGGATGCTCCTGCACCACAAACGCAGGATATATCCACTAGTCCAAACCCCCTAGTGGATACAATGACTCTTCCAGCCACAGCCGCTCAGGCTTCCTCTCAACAGGAGCCTGCAGCAACCCAAGGGGCACCTACTTATCTGGGATCTCCTCACTTGAGGAGATTGCCATTGAAGAGCACCATCCACCCCAGGTGCACACTGCTTCTAACCCCTTACCCCAAACAACCGCCCCTCACAGCCCAACTTTAATAGTTGCACAAGTGCTGACTCAATTGCACTCCTCACCCCCTCCCCAGAAACCACTTACTACTGGGAATTCCTCTACAATTGAGGGGGAGGAACACAGTGCACCTGAGAACCCACAGCACAGGGGTTTCCCAATTCTATCTCCTGGTGTAGACAAGGAGCTTAGAATATCTAGTGAGGCTGCCACCTCCTCTGACTCAGCACATGACCAGAGTGAGGCTGGTAACATTGCTAAGACCTCCCTAGAGGCAACAGCTGATGATGGACATTGTCCTGAGGCTGGAAGTCCCCAGTACCAAGCACAAGGGGCACATGCACCAACTGGTCTACACCCAGTGCATGTAAATCCTGCTCTAAGCAGGAGGTCAGGTGATTCAGTATCAACTGATGATGACCTGAGCTTCTTCTATGATGTAGTTGCTCAAATACCATTCTAGAGGATGAGGTTAGCAGACTCAAAGAGCTGCTGGCCAAGATGTCTCAGGATGCAAGTCCATCTGCCACCATCATACACCCACAGATGGCACCTTCCCTTGAAGGTTTCCCAAACACAGAGCCACCCCAAAATCAACCACCTGCCTCTGCTTCAGGCCCTACTTCTCAGGAACAGAACCCTCCTGAGCAAATAGGTGCTGTACTCCAAAATTCCCTCCCTCTCATCACCCCATAATCACTGATATAGTGATCAAAGCCCTTGATGAGAGGCTTTCCTCAACATTACAGCCCCTGGTTGATGCTGCTGTCCAAAAGACTCTTTCTGCGGTACAACCCCTTCCTCCAATGCAACCAAAAAGGGGGAGAGTACTGCAGTGAAAGAAAGAAAGAGGAAAAGATCTGAGGAAAGGAAGAGGAGGAAAAAGAAAAGCAACCTCTGCTCACGTACAAGCGAAAGAGAAGTGCTGATGATCACACTGCTGAAGACAAATCCTTGGAGGAGCTGGTCAAAGAAGCTGACACCACACACAGCCGCTCCATGGATAAAATAATTGAACAACTCTTCAGGCAGGGGTTTGACACAGCCACACTGGATAGTGAGATCAGAAGGTTAGAAGTACAAGAGATACAAACCCGATGGGCAGGGTATGATGCTCTTGAGAAGAGAGGTTGGAAATAATGATCCGCTTTATTGCAAAATACTTGGGAAGATCATTAATGGAGATCCGCGCATGGTCCAGGGACAGCATTCTGGCTATAGCCACCAGAATCTGTCTGTCTGAGCAATTCAACAAAGGATTATTGTGGAAGCCCTTGATGAGGCTGGGGCTGGCAAAAGGTTAGAGATGGCTAAACTCAAAAGGCGAAATAACTACAAGGATGCTAGATCAACCTTCCCTTCCACCCACTCAAACAGATCCTATCCCTCAATCTCCCAACCAACCTCTAAGCCAAAATCCAAACATCCTCTTTCTTCAAAACCAATCCCTTCACCAACCCAACCATCATCCAGTGATGTACCCCGAAGGAGGAGAAGGTGCTGAGGATGGAAGAAGAAGAAGAAGAAGAGGATGAAGATGATAGTCTGCCACTCTCTGCTGTTCTGAAGCTACCAAAACCCCGAGTCAATCCATGATCACACCACCCTGACTCTCAAAGGGAAATGGTCAGTCAAGATAGAAGAAGAAGAACAGCAGAAACAGCACGATGAGCAACTGTTGAAGATGGTTGACAAGGAATTTCCTCAGTCATCATCTATTCAAGCCATGAAAGGGCATGCTCAAAGGCTGTACACTCTCAGGCACACCTTCAGTATCAGAAGGAGAGAGTGAGAGTATGGCCAGACCCCAGGGTGAGTTCTAGAATCCATAAAAGAACTATCCCACACAGATACAACGGCCAGTACGAAAAACAATAGAATCTACCATCATGTTGGCCGTTGTAGTCTCACCTTGGGAAATCATTGATGAATTCAAGAAAGCTCACCAAGCAAAGAAGACACCTCAAGCCTTACTAGAAAACAAGATGATTAAGAAGGGGTTGTTATATAAAAGCTTGAAGACATCCAAAAGAATGAGCTCCAGTTACTCCTTGAAGGCAACCATCCTGATGAATTTGTATATAGGGAGGTAACTACGGTGGAGCTGAAAAATGGCAGGACCATGAAGTACTTATCAGAGTACTATGGTCCAGAGTTCTTCTTCGAAGGAGGAGCTGAAGAACTCTCTCAAGAGGAACAATTGTTCTCCTTGAGGCCTATGTTCGTGAGTCATACAGACTCATTATGGGGAAGTAAATCTCATGAATGGGATAACAACTCTGTGTCCAGTTCCCCAAAACAGAGTTCCCATTCATACTCTGCCAAAAAAATATTTGAGATTTCTTCCCAGGCCGGAGCTACATGGGTCATCTTCTCTACTGATCAAGAAGGAAAAAGACCAACATTTTGGCCATCAATAAGTGGGAGTATAAATAAGTTAGAGGTTTTGGCTGCATTGGTTCAGGGGGAGTTTGTTGGACCAAAAGAACCAATGAGCCAAGATCAGAAAATCTCTAAGTCCCACACGGTATCACAACAACTGCTGAAAGCCTCATCAGTAGTTTGACAAGTGCTGAAGACTTCAACAGCTGAAGATCAAGTGCTGAAGACCTTAACAGCTGAAGAACCAAAGTGCTGAAGTACAACAGCTGAAGAACACAAGTGCTGAAGCTGAAAGACCAAAGTACTGAAGAACAACAGCTGAAGAGTTCACAAGTGCTGAAGATCAACAACTGATGTACAAAGTCTGAAGACAAAGACTGAAGACATCAGCTGATGATATCTACTGAAGTCATCAGCTGATGAAACACCTGAAGGTCAAAGTCTGAAGATCAAGTACTGAAGCCTCAGTAGTTTGTCACAACTGCTGAAGAGTACTTCTTCAGTAGTTGTGATATCAGTAGTTTTATTTTCTATTTCAGTAGTTTTGTAAAACGACTGAAGAGCTTGTTCTTCAGTCGTTGTAGTTTCAGTAGTTTTATATTTTGTACTTAACTTGCTGATATGTTCTCAGTAGTTGTGAACATTTCAGTAGTTTGTTAAGAATTAGTTATTTCTGTATTGGATCTGCCAGTTGTCACTTTCCGTGATAACAGCAGTGACTGTTGCACTCTATATAAGGAGTGACAACCTATTGTAATCATTGAGCGAAATGAGTAATTGAATGGAATGATTGATTTTCGATTAGAAATATTCTACATCTATAAACATTCCTAGAAATCAGAAATTCATATTCTCTCCCTATAACTGTATGCGATCTTAATGCTCACAAATATCGTTTGCTTGCTACAATTTGTCTAATTCGTGTTTGTATTCCGCTGCTTTATATTCTGATACATCAAACTTGTGATCACTGATCCTGTCAATGATCTCCTTGAGCTAGATTGTTGTGTATTCAAGATATCATTACCTCATCGTGTAGGACCTCGTCCATCCGAGGGAGAGAGAGGGATGTTTAAGGACTTGAAAGAACTCCATCATAGGTCGAAAAAGTACGGGTCCATTTGCAGTAGGTGTTGTGGTATATCCTGAAACGTCAACATTACACCACACTTCTACTAGACCTTTGAGTTGTTGTAAACTTCGCTTTTCGGTATGTTGTATCCTAGAAAGATGCCTTCTCTTCATCTGCCTTATCGCGAATTTACTCTATTGTGTCTTCTTCAGAAGTGTGCACGGCGCGCCAATGGTCGAGATAATCCAATTTCGGTTTGCGTCTTTGTAGTAGCTCGTACATGTTCTTTTCCGTGGCGCTTGATATCAGACTAGATTCAATGTTATAACATGCCATTCGCCACTACCTCCTTCCAGATTTGGTGATAGGCATTTCGAGTCTGCCAGCATAGTCCCGTGCTGTCTCTATCAACCTTCTGTTCTTTCTCTCATATGCCATTCATTTTTGAGGTGTGTAGGCAGAAGTGAATTGATGCAACAATTCCCATTTCCTTTCAGTATGCCTCCATCCACGGTTCTTGAATTCCGTTCCGTTATTTGAGCGTACTTGTCTACTTTCAGCTTGTAGAGAGATCCAGTGTGGTTACCAACTCCTCGAATGATTCAAATGTTTTCTGATTTGATTTCAAACATTACCCAAGTAAACCTTGAGTAGTCATCAGTGACCACAAAACATACAAAGTCGCCTGCAATGCTATTTGTATAGACTGGACCAAACAGATCCATGTGAAGAATTCAAGAGGAAGTTCTATTGAATGAACTTTCTTTTTTTCCGTATAGACTTCTTTGTCTGTTTGCCTTTCTTGCAAGCTACACAAAAGTCAGGAGGCTACAAGTTCTTGACATTAACTCTCTCACCAGATCCTTCTGAATCAAATGATTCATCTTCCTTTGACTAATGTGTCCCATTCTCCTATGCCAGAGATGGAATCCTTTTCATGATCCATTGTAGAAGCTGTTGACAGATCCAAGACATAAAGATCTTTATATCTTGAAGCAGTCATCAAAACTTGGTCCTCTGGGATCACGTAGTCTTTCTTTAGTACGTAACACTTCTTGTTGTCGAAGATGACTTTAAATCCCTTATCACATATTTGGGAAACAGAAAGTAAGTTATTTTGTAGTTGTTGAACGTAGTTCACTTTATCAAACTTAACTTTCTGATCCCCACTTCTCCCTGTGCTGTGATATACCACCCTTGTTTCCAGCAAACGAAACATGCCCTCCTTTTATTTGCTTGACGTTTGATAAAAGAGCCCTGTTTCCTGTCATGTGCCTGGATGCTCCGCTGTCTACTATCCACGTGTTAGTTTCAGCACTGTATCGAACACCCTGCACATACAAAGTAAAGGATTAGTTGGGTTAGGAACCAAGCCTTTACTGGCTTGGGTTTCCCCGAGGCATCACACATTTAAATTCTACCCATTGACCCTTAGAGGATGAGGGAGCTCAGGTTCCTTCTTGTCATTATTATCAGACACTGAGGATGTCTTCTCCTTCCATAATCCAGATTTGTGCAATGCCTGTTTGTGATAAACAGTCGACTGACTTACAGGTTGAATTTAGGTTCACTAGTTCTTCTAGGTGGAGTCAATGAGATCCTCTTAGAAGACCTAGGCTTTGAAACCTGAAGTTCAATCTTCTTACAGGGTGTCTGATAGAAGTGACAATAGGAAGCAGTGTGTCCATATTCACCACAGTTGTAGCACGATCTGCTATTAAACTTTCTTTGTGGAGAAGTGTGTGACACTCTAGTAACATAACTCACTCTAGGTTTTGACTCTGGTTCTTTGGTTGTTTTCTCTGGTTTAACAAAGTTAACTGTTTAAACTGTTTAACATCCTTTTCTTTTTGGTTAATAGGTTTTTGACTTGAGTATGTGAAAGATTAACCTTAGAAGTCCTTTTAGGTTCTGATTTGACTCTGTTTGATCCTGACTTTAAGTTAACCTTTTCAAATTCCTTTTCCAGATTAACACTAGACAATTTATCCTTTGCCTTTGAAGTGGCCTCCGTTTGTTTGTTTCCTGAGTCAATAGATGAACATAAGGAATCTGGATCACTAACAAGAGGAGTAGACACCACATGATCCTTGATGGGATTACTATTTATTGGTCTAGTCTTAGTGTTCATCAAAGTCTCAGGTGGTGGTGGAACCACTTTATAACCCAATCCCTCCCGTGTGTTCCTTTCTCTCACTAAGTGTTGGACTATGTGTGAAGAACTAGTCCAACTGTGCAGTTTCTGTTTTAATGAATTTACTTCTACTTCTAGAACTGCCTTTTGCTTCTTAGTGTCTTCTAGGGAGTTTAGATAATACCTAATGTCATTAGCTTGGTTAAAGGCAACTACTTCGGTTTCCCTAAGCTGTTTAGTCAAAAGGTCTATCTTTTCTTTATAACTATGCTCATTTTGTTTTATACCCTATTAGCCTCAGTGCACAGTTGCAAATCTTTTACTAAGTTATCATTATGATCTAATAACCTAGCAAATTTTTCATCTATGCTATTCCTAAAAGTATCACAATCAGAACAAGCATGATTATCAAACATTTGGTCAGTAGTACTTACCTGAGTTGATTCAGTAGAGTTAGCCATCAACGCGCATCAGATGTCTCTGGTTCTGGTGATTCTGTCTTTTCTGTCTCTGACGTGGTAGTCTCCTCTTTAGGTTGGTAACTGACCTCGGTTGCAGTTGCTTCTTCACTATGTGACATCGCTATCTCAACTGCTAGATCTCCTTCACTAGCGGAATCACTGTCAATATCTTCTACACTTGCAATGTTTGATTCCCTGGTGAGACAAACCTAAAGCTCCAATCCTGTCCTTCATCATCATAGCAGTCAAGGCCTTTGGATCCTTGCTTGATGAAGTAGAACTGGTAGCTTCTTGTCTTGACGAGTGAAGGACGAGAACGGGTTTCCATACCCGTCTTCTTAGGCTTGACACATTCTTTTGAAGTGCCCCTTCTCTCCACAGTTGAAGCAGGTCACTTTGCTCTTGTCAAAGCCAAATGTGGTATCCTTAGTAGCTACCAAGTTCTGTCCGGTTTGTTTTACAAACTTCTTTGCCCTCCGGACAGCACTAGCTAAAGCCCACATTATATCCATCCTCTCAAGCTCCATTTCGTCCACCTGCTGTAGTCCTCGTCTACAAATGGCAGTTTCCAATCTTCCCAGCAACAAGTTCATCATAAGAATGGACCATTGCAGCCAAAAGATCCATGTGTTCTCGAGCTACTTCCACTGTCACATTTCCGAGATTCTCGGTTTTCAGTTTAGTAGCACTTGCTTCGGATCCAATATAGTGGAACAAGAAAGTCCCGATGTGTCTGATCCTGAAGGGATGCATGTGAAGGACCCGATGAGCTAGACACAAATGCAGTCTGGAGAGGTGCTCCAGATGTCTTAGCTTGAGGCGTGGCATTGTATAAAGCTGGATTTTGATTGTATGAGAGACTTCTGAGCTCTGTACTTCATCCTAAGTGACTCTTCTCGCAACTTAAGAATGAAGTCATAATATCCAGTTTTGCCAGCATTCCATTCTGTCTAAGATTAGACACGAATGAAGCCTACTTTTCAGGCAATCCGTCTGCAAAATTAGTAACTTTCTCTTCCATGGTAGTAGCCACCCCATGTGTATGCAGTTCACTCATCAGATGGTAGAATCTATCTATAAATCATCCAACTCTCATTCCCATCGATGAGAAGTTATCGAATTCCTTCTTTAACTCCTTAGCCTTGATCGCCTTCAACGAAGCATTCCATCGTATCTCTTTTCTACTCATCCCAAAGTTTCTTGGACTGCTTATTTTTGAGTACTGGTGGAATATGTCTTTAGAAATAGATTGTGTAATCAATGCATAAACTCTTTTTTCTGCATTGTATTTGACTTTCTGCATGTCCGTCATCCCTCCTAATGTTAGCTTAACTCCATGAGCTCCCACCGGTGTACTATATCCAATCTCGATGGCTTCCCACAGATTCGGATCCACTCCGTTGAGGTAGATCTCAAAATGTTGTTTCCAGTGGGGAAACTCATCTAACGTCAAGAGCTTTGGTGGTTTATTATGATTACCTACCTCACTCTCAAGCAACAACAGGTTCTGTATCCTAGAATCCTTTCCAGCAGTAAAGGCTGACATTTGATCTTCCATTGCGAATAACTTTAAGTCTAATAACTTTAAGTCTAATAAAACAAATTGTCACTGGGGCGACTAAAAGGTGCGAATGGTCTAGTCGTGCGTATGAACTCTACGACTGGTTCAATCGTGCAGCTGAACTAAGCGATTAGCTCAGTCGTGCGAATGAATCTGATGTGTATGAGCAGTACGCCCGAAAGGTTCAATCGTACGAATAGAGATGCGACTATGTCCAATCGTGCGTCTGAGCAATGCGAATGAGGTCCAGTCGTGCGAATGGCTCACTCGTGCGACTGAAGCTGCTGTTTTGCGAAAATTTCTAGGATAAACGTGTTTTAGCCGTAAAGATTCGAAATTTGGCAAGGTCTAATAGCCTAAGTCCATAGAAACCAAACGTTGATGAGCAGGGAACGTCCAAGATCACTTTTGAAACAAAAGATTGCGTTTTTAGTGCAAAAACACAAACTTTTTATCAATCTTGATTGAATCACACGTAATCAAGAGCCAAAGCTCTCATACCACTTGTTCGGACTTTGTATTTGAACGAAATACCTGGAGATTAGCGTGTAAACCAGATCAAATAGTGCGGAATGCTATTTAATTGGCGATCCAATCAGTGAGAACACACGAAGAATCAATCAAGAATTGAAAATAACGTTAGAAATCGATTGGGAATCGATCTAATGTGTTCTATGAACTTGGAGAACGAATTGGGAGGCTTCTAATTGGCTAGGGCACTTCTGGAATCGTAATGAATCAAAAGCTCATATTTTTCACAAATTGGGTTGTATTTATAGGTTGCTATTATTCAATCGTGCGACTGAACCATTAGCATGGTTCAGTCGTGCGATTTAACCATGCGGTTGGTTCATCCGCACGACTGAGTGTTCAGTCGTGCGACTGAGCCAATCTTATGTTATAATCAGACGACTGATCCAGTCTCCTGGTTCAGTCTTGCGACTGAGTCATTCATATGAAGTTATTCATGCTTATGGTTCATTCGCATGGGCCATTAGCATGAGAACTTCGTTAAGTTAAGTTTGAATGTATTAATTAATAAAAATTATGTGTAACAATTCTAACAACCACAAACCTAATTAGCCAATTTAATATCAACTCATTAATGAAATGTTAGTCATTACAAATCACAAACAACCAATATCATTTCATTAATCATATCAAATTACATATCAGAATCAGACAAACAAGATCTATTACATTTCATATCATGATCTAGGGACATACATGTATCAACAGCAGTGTTCCCTGGTACAAAGCCATCAGTGAGCTTTCCTGATGATGCCAGTTTCCTTTTGTGCTCTATCTTTTTTTCAAATGTAAGCAGTTTCCCATGGAGTTGGGTGAGAGATAGGCTATCCAGATTTGCACTGGAGCATAGGACAATGGTATATGTGTCCCATCTCTCACGCAGTGATCTGAGGAATCTGTTGTTCATCCGGCTATTAGTGTATTCATGTTTGACCATTTTCAGCTCAGAGATCAAACAGGAAAAACGCTCAAACTGTTGAGTCAGTGTCTCACCCTTCCTATGAGAGAATGTCTCATATTGTTGGGCAAGAATTTATGTGTTGTTTGCTAAGACCTCATCTATTCCACCAAATTGTTCTTTCAATGCATTCCAGAGGTCATGAGCAGTTTCATGATGCATAAGCCCCGAATAGATTTCATTCGGCAGTGCCATGGCCAGAATTCCATGGGCTTTAGCATCAATCTCAAACAATTTTCGATCCTCATCTGAGTATTGTTCCTTCTTCTTTAGAACCATTTGGTTGGTTTCCGGATTGTTCACCATAGGCTTGTGTGGACCATGTACCACAGATGTGGAACAACCTGAACTATTAACAGACAGGTGATGGAGCATTATTCGTTGCCATATGTTATACTCAGTCCTAACCAGCATCGGAGGCTTGGTTGAGGAGCCAGTATTGTGAGGGTCATTAGAAGGAGTAGTCATTCTTAGATTCAATTAAGTTTTAACCGATTTAGCGCAAAACACAACAAACTCAATACGAACCAAGAGAAATCTCAAAGCAATTAACCGAAAGCAGCAGAAATTCAATCTCTATAACCAATTCTTGCAAATATGCTAATTCAATCAAACTTAGATATTGAAATAGCAGTTTCAATGATCAATTGTTAGATCGATCAATGATTAACCAGCTCTGATACCATTTGTTAGGATCAATGATTTAAGTTTGATCAATTAGAGTAGATTGCAGCGGAATTCGAACAATGAATTAGACAATTTAGCAAGAACTCAATTGATATTCAATGGAATAGTACACGGTTATAGAGAGAGAGAATTCTGCAAAAGGAATATTTCATTCAAATGCTTTCGTGGTGACAGCCACCACCAAAGCATTTGAATGAAATATTCCTTTTGCAGAATTCTCTCTCTCTCTCTATAACCGTGTACTATTCCATTGAATATCAATTGAGTTCTTGCTAAATTGTCTAATTCTATGTTCGAATTCCGCTGCAATCTACTCTAATTGGTCAAACTTAAATCACTGATCCTAACAATCATCCTTAACATACATCATACATACCATCAATCATACATCTTCATACATCGCCCATGACATCCTCTATGACTTCAAAAAGTCAACTTACTTTACCCCCGAGAACATCCCAAGTCGAATCCTACGTTTTACTTTTTCCCCAAAAATCAAAAAATATTTCTAAGTCTTTAGTCGCATCAACACTATGCAGGCGTATTAGCCCTATGCAGGCACATGGCCTTTCAGCACATGGGGAACACTTGGGCGCATGGGGAACTTTCAGGCGCATTGGCACTATTGGGGCGCATGAGCAACACTTAGTCTTTTCTGGGAAATTCTAGGAGCATGGCCACGATGCAGGCGCATGAGTGCCTGGGCGGATGAGCTATCTAGGCGCATGAACACTTGGTCAATTTCAGCCTATTTCAAGGCGCCTGAGTACTATTCGGCGAATGAGGTTTTGGGCACATGGGAACACTTAGGCGGTAATTTTGGTTGGGCACATGGCTACTGTTTAGGCGCATGGGTAGTCTAATTCACACTTACCATTATAATTCAGTCCCCAAACATCACATATCATGTTCTAAGCTTAAATCATACATTTGAAGCCTTAAAAATGCAACCATAACATCATCAAACACATAAACAGCCCAAAATGAAACCCCACCCACAACATACAAACAAACACACGTGCGGGTATGAAACCCATTTTATAAAAACGCACATACATTCATTTCGAGCACCAAAGCAGTTAAAAACAAGTAAAAGGGGGTTCTAAAACTCACCTTTGCAGCCCCTTAGGTGTAAGTTCTTTCAAACCCGTTTGCAATTGAGTTCAACCGCCTAGAAACCCACCAAATACACACCCAAATACGCACAGACACACATAAGCATACACCCAAGGATAAAGCCAATTAAGAAAATCTTAAAACCATGAATTCTTACCTTGATTCGACTCCCGCACTTGTTATTCAAAACACCTAAGAGTTTCTGCTCCTCTTCGCTTTCTCTCTCTATAAATATATGAATGATATGAGCAAGAGAGGGTGATAGGCGACCATGCCACATTTATCACCAACTTTTATAGATTTTGTCCTTTTTACACTTTTTATCGTTCAACTTGGGTAGTATATCTTTTCTTTCTTATTCTTCACTTATTCTTCTGTTTGAGCCTTCTAAAAATGACAAGGTGTTACAAGTCCACTCCCCTTAAATAGGTTTCGTCCCCGAAACCTGTTATTCCTCAAAAAATCATGGATAATGCTATCTTATCTCTTCTTCCGTCTCCCATGTAGACTCAGATCTCTTGCTGTGCTTCCACTGTACACGCACAAGAGGAACCACTTTATTCCTTACCCACTTCTCTTTACGATCAATGATTGCCACTGGTTGCTCCACGTAATTAAGCCGTTCATCTACCTTGATATCTTCTAGTGGTACAATCATATCCTCTTCTGCTATACATTTTCATAGATGAAAAACATGGAATGTCGGCTGAATTGTAGTTAACTCATCCGGTAACTGTAGTCCATAGGCCACCTCTACTACTCGAGCAATGATTCGGAAAGGCCCTATGTACCTTGGGCTCAACTTGCCCTGCTTTCTGAACCGAATGATACATTTCCAAGGTGAGACATTCAACATAACTCTATCACCCACTTGGAACACAATCGGTCTATGTTGTTTATAAGCATACGAATTTTGTCTATCTTTAGCTGCCGTCATAAAGGCTTTCATCCCTACTAGCTTCTCAATCGTAGCCTCGACCACTTCATCCCTTCTAGCATCTCAAGTGTAGCAAGAGAGGGTGATGGGCGACCATGCCACCTTTATCACCAACTTTTATATATTTTGTCCTCTTTACACTTTTTACCCTTCAACTTGGGTAGTATATCTTTCTTTCTTATTCTTCACTTTATTCTTTTGTTTGAGTCTTCTAAAAATAACCAGGTGATACAAGAGGCAATTAACACTGCTTGTTATGTGCAAAAAAGAGTTTTAGTGGTTAAGACACATGGTAAGACTGCTAATGAACTATGGCACAGGAGGAAGCCTTTCATTGGTTATCTCTAGTCATTTGGATGTCCTTGCACCATCTTGAATACCAAAGAACAAATTACCAAGTATTATGACAAATCAGATGATGGACATTTTACTGGATACTATTCCCAAGCCAAATCTTACAGAGTATACAATCTTAGAACTAGAGTAGTTGTGAAGTCAGCCAATGTGACCTTCAATGAGCACACTCCTAGTGTGAAGGGTTCTGGTCCTGATTAGCTATTTGACATTGATTAGTTTCTAATTGTTTTAACAAGTCTTGTGAGCATGTTTCAACATCTATGGATATACTACCAATAGGTGATCCTGATCCAAGATTTGAGCTGAGTAGACCGTCAAGCTACAAAAATTTAGCTCCAGTTGTAATTAACCCTGCAAATGAAGTACCTATTAGCATAACAATGACATATCAAGCTGATACCTCTGGGGTGCCTTCAAATTCAAGCTTGGAGGCCTAAAACTCAGATGAACGAGCTTCAAATGTAGGAGAGAATACTGGTGTTGACAAGGATCAAGAATTCCTTGATGTTGACAACCACACCATTGAAGACAACATCAATGATGTCATACACTCATTAGATCAAGTCTCTCTTGATAAGTGTGTTAATGTGGTGGGAGAAACTTCATTTCCATATCAAAATTTCTCTAATTTAGATCTCTCCAAGCAACTTGCTGTGATTCTTTAACTAAGGATCCATAAGTCGCACCCTACCACAAACATCAATGGAGATGTTAACTTAGGGGTAAAAATAAGAAGACAAACCAATGATGCAAATGTTCGTCTTCACTCTTGTTTCTTGTCCCACATAGAGCCTAATAAAATTGATGAGGCTTTAAAGGATGGATGTTTGGTTGAAGCTATGCAGGAGGAGCTGCTTCAATTCAAATGGTAGAAGGTTTGGAACCTATGTCCTCTTCCTCTTGGGAAGACTACCATGGGAACCAAATAGGTGTTTAGGAATAAGAAAGATGATAGAGGACTTCTCATCTAAAATAAGGCTAGACTAGTTGTTCAAATACACCAAGAAGAAGGAATTAACAACATAGATGTCTTTATTCCTATTATAAGACTTGAAGCTATTAGGATATTCTTAGCTTTTGTTGCATCCAAGAATTTCAAGGTCTATCAACATGATGTCAAGTGTGCTTTTATTTATAGAGTGATTGATGAAGAGGTGTATGTCAAAAAACCACCTGGGTTTGTAGATCATCATCATCTTGATTATGTCTGCAAGATTGATAAAGCTATTTATAGGCTGCACCAAGCACAAGAAAGTGGTATGAGACTCTAACTTAGTATCTCTGGTAGGATGGATGTAGAAGGGGTACTATAGATGGAACTCTCTTCATTAAAACAACAAGGAATGACTTAATGCTAGTTCAAGTGTATGTAGATAACATTATCTACAGGTCAACGAATCCAAAGCTCTATAAAGAATTTGAGAAGCTGATGAAGGTTAGATTTGGAATGAGTGCCATGGGGGAACTCAATTTATTTCTAACAATTCAAGTGAAGCAAGTTGACAGTGGCATCTTCATAAGTTAGTCAAACTATGTACAAGACATACTTCAAATATTCAACATGACTGACTGCAAGGTTGCTAAGACACCCATAGCAAGAAACCACTCCCTTGGACCTGACCTTGAGGGGGAGTGTATGGATGAATATCTCTACAAAGCTATGATTTTGTCTCTTATGTACCTTATTATTAGCAAGCCTGATATCATGTTGCTACATGTATATGCGCAAGATATCAAGCAAATTCTAAGATGTCACACCTTGTCATTGTCAAAAGAATTTTATGATATCTTAATGGTGCCTTAACTCTAGGCCTTTGGTATACAAAGAACTCTGACTTCAATTTGTATGCATATACAGATAACAACTATGGTGGTTACAATATGACTGCAAAGTCTACATCAGGGGGATCTCAGTTCCTTGGTGAAAGGATAGTCTCATGGCAATGCAAGAAACAATCTTGTGTTCCTGTATCAACTGCTAAAGCTGAATACGTTGCTATTGCAAGTAGCTGTACTAAAGTGCTTTGGATTCAGAATCAGATGCTAGATTATGGATTCAACTTCAAAGAGACTCCTATCCACATAGACAACATTAATGCTATCTCTATCATAGAGAATCTTGTGTAGCACTCAAGGACAACCATATCAATACCAGGTATCATTTGATTAGTAATAACTTTGAAAAGTGATTAATCAAACTAGTCAAAGTTAACACAAACGAACAATATGTTAATCTGTTCACCAAAGCTTTTGATGAGTAGAAATTTAAATATCTTGTATAAGCTATTACGGTGATTAACTTTGAGTAGCTTTTCTTAAAACATAATCATATTATTTCTAAAATCGGTGTGTCCTAAGTTGCCTATTTATCACTTTCATAAGCCTTTGTTTACTCTAGAAGCAAAAATTCTTTTGAGAAGACATTAGTTATATTTTTCAAAATTTTGATCTTTTTCTCTTTGGAAGATATACATTTACCTTCGGAAGAAATTTAAGTGTTCAAAACAAACAACTTCTTAAGAAATTTACCTTCAGAATAAATTTCTAAAGTATCTTCCAAAGCTTAACTCTACTCCTATGTACTTGCGTGTTTTCAAGAACATTTTTTCTTCCAAAAGCAATTAACTCTCGGAATCTTTATTAAAATTCCTTGTCTTAATCTCTTCCGAAGCAAAATTTTTTGAACTCTTTTACATATCTTCTGAAGAGATTTTGGCTTCGGAAGCTTTTCATCAAAACTTCTGAAATATAATTACCTTTAGAAGATTTTAGTCTTCCAAGAAACTAACTTTTTGGCAAAAGCAACTTACATTTTCAGAAGTGGGACCAATATTTGGATTTTAAAATTTATTCTCTTTCATTAACTTTGTCTGTGATTTATTTCATATATATACCCAACGGCTCCCCCCACTTTCACACTCTTCTTCTCTGTACTATTCCAAAACCAAAATTCACCGAGAAACCCCTTTGTTCTTCACTTCCTTGTTGGATCTTGTATGCACAAGATACATACAAGATTGATGTGGTTAGTACCTTATGATCCAAGTCGGGTCATACCCAATAACAATCTAAACAAAGACCAATAGATATTTATTTGTTGATGAGATCATACAAATAAATATTGACACCAATTTAGAAAATGGGTTTTCTAAATTATTGCTTTTAATATAGAACAATATTATATGGATAATTTGTTCATGAGAAATTTGTATTATTATTTAAGTGGGTTAAATAATAACAAATAATAATGTGTTAAAGTAATAAATTTAAAAGGGGTTTAATTTATAAACATATGGATTAAAGAGTGCGAAAATTTTATAAAAAATGGGTGGGAAAACCCCATCTTCGGCCGCCCCTTGCATGCCCACCTTGGGATTCCATGTCTTGTTTTAATACAAGACAATAACCCATTTTACACTCTACCAAAAACACACTCTCTTTCACACACAAAGCAAAACTCTCTCTTCTTCTTGGCTGAATTTCCGAACTAAGAAGAACCTTGGCTGAAATTTTTGTTTTATTGCAAGAGAGCATAAGAAGAAGAGTTTGGTGTTCAACTTCCTAACAAGTTGGATTCTTGGCAAGAAGCTTGTGGGTATACAAGCTTGAGGTCTTCTTCTTTGGAGGCTTCCATTCAAGGACATCATCTCCATTATCTTACATCCATCTCATCTTCTTTTCTTAGAAAGGTTGTATTCTATGAACACCCTATTGTTGTTTGTGTTACCGTAGCATTTCTTTTCACATATTCATGATCCTTGTTCTTGGGTTTGTTACCTTGAATCTTAAAATGATTTATTTCAGAATCTAAGCATAATATATATGTTCATATATCTGCTTCGTTTTTGTTTAAATGGATAAACAATCTTTGATAATCTTGCAACCAACCCAACAATGGCATCTAGAGCCGTTTATGTGGGAAACTTGCTTCAAAAGTCCAAAAATAATAGTTTTGTTGGATTTTTTTCAACCCATTAGGGGCTAATTTTATTTGGATGTTTGAATCCTTACTTTCAAGTTTTATTTTACATGCTTTAGAATAAACCTTGAAAGTTTGATGTCAGGTGGTTGATTGTTTTTTTGGACAAAAAAACCCTAAAATTTTAGTTTATGTTGGCTGAAATTTTGAGGGTTAAAAAGGGGTTCAATTTGTTCTTGGATTTTGTATTTGGATTCATGTTTTAGTGCATAACATAGGCTTGACCTAGTGTGTTTGGATTTGGTTGAATGTTTTCTCATGTTTGGTTTTATTCTTTCAAAAGGGTTGTAATTATAATTTTGTGTTTGTATCTTTGGGTTGTAATTTGGTTATTATTTGGTTATGTAATAAATAGATTAGGTGTATTTCTTTTATTTGAAAAATTGTATTAGGATATGATTTTTGTAAAAGAAGATGCACAAGTTGGAGACCAAGGAAGATACAAAAGAAGGACACAAAATACATGGACACTTGAAGAATTTTGATGTGGATTCAAGTGGGAGTTCATGGACACATTTGGATGTGTCATTGTTAACCCTTAGGAAAGACCATATAACAACACTTGTGATGCCAAACAAGTGTAGTCAACTTAGTGGCTATAGTTATGCACTTGTGATTGTATGATTATGCTTATTTGATTGCTTGTTTTATGGTTGTTGTTTATATATGGATATGCGTAACAAACTAAGTAACAAACAAAACAAGTTGAAAATTTATGGTTCCTTATCATTAAGTGATTAATAAAAACTTATTAAAAGGATTAATAATTTTAATAAAATGGGTTTTATCGAAAGGAGAACCATAGGGTACCATGTGTTTGAAGCATGCAAATACAAGGTACATAGGGTTTTCTAAACTAGAATTATGAAAACTTAAATTTTCTTTTATAAACAAGTTTTAACATGGTCCTTTTGCACAACACTTGAGTCACTTTAGAAAAAAAGCTCCTAATGGGATAAAGGTCACCAAACCATTTTGAGGGAACTTGTGATTTAAGGTGGGGATACCATATTTGTCGGATAAAGGTCACCTAACCACTTATGTTGGAAACTCCACATGTGTGTGCAAGTAGGGTGATTTGATTTGCAAACCATGTTAAATAGATTACCTACAATGTGGTTTACAAAGGGTGTTGATAGGATTAACATGCCAACTATACATATGATGTTTAAAGTCGATACCGTACCTCTTGAAGTTACAAAGGGTTACAATTGTCAAAATGTTGACTACCTTGTTAATTTAAATAATGGGATAAAGGTCACCTAACCACTATTTAAATGTAACGTTGGATTCTAGAATTTCAAAATTGTGTAAGACACATAAAAGGGATTTAATTGTTAAAATATGATTATATCAAAAATACTAAAATTGAACTTCGTTAAATTTTGTAGATGGCCACCAACAACAATGAAAATAATGATATCCCGTCTGCTCACTCACTATCACTAAGGATCATTCTCCAATAGGAGCGTCTAAACCATAATAACTTTATAGATTGGTTTCGAAACTTGAGAATTGTTCTCAAGCATGAGAAACGGTCATATATTTTAGACGATCTAATTCCCGATTAGCCTAATAAGGATGATGAGGAGGCCTATAACAATTGGGTGAAATACACTAAGGAATCGATCCAAGTGTCTTGCCTAATGTTAGCAAGCATGACTCCGGATCTCCAAAAAGAGTATGAACCTCACGGAGCATATGACATGATTACACAGTTGAAGGAGACGTTCCAACAACAAGCAAGGGTAGAGCACTTCGAAACGGTTCGAGCACTCCGTGCATGTCATATGTATGACACCCAATCAGTCTCATCTTATGCACTTACGATGAAGAGCCACACTGACCGGCTCGAAAGGCTGAATTGTCCCGTCTCGAAAGAGTTGGCTACGGATGTGATCCTCAACTCTTTGTCAAAAAGGTTTGACAACTTTTTTATGAATTATAACATGAACAAGTGGGGCAAGAACATAAGCAAGCTTCACTTTATGCTCAAACCAGCCAAGGCTGCCATGGGTAAAAACGTTTTACCCGTTTTCACCATCAATGAAGGCGGGAACAAGAATAGGCCTCACCCTGCACGCAAGGCGAAAGTTGCCAACGGTAAAGGGTACGTTAGGGGAAAGGGAAACGAGCGGTAAGAGCATCACCACCAAAACAAGCGGAGAAGAAGCAAAAGGTTGCTTCAAATGACCCATGCTTTAAGTGTGGGGAGATAGGACATGGGCAAAATATGTCCTGTCCATCTCAAAGAGTTGCAAGCTAAGAGGGATGCCGGGCAAACCTCAGGTACAATTTTCATGATTCATATTGATCTTAATTTAATATCCTCTAACACATGGGTATTGGATACCGGATATGGAACTCATATTTGCAATTTGTTACAGGGGTTCAAAAGAAGTAACTACTTCAGGAAAGGGGATGTAAGACTCTACATGGGGAATGGGGCAAAAGCACAAGTTGAAGGTCGAGGGGACTACATCTTGAAGCTTCCAAATGGTTTGCAAACAATTTTGAACAATGTTTTGTATGCTCCTAGTTTGACTAGGTACATTATTTCAGTTTGCCAATTAAGACAAAATGGTTATGTTATGACATTTATTAGAATTGAAATTCATGTTTCTTTTAATGACATCTTTTATTTTAAAGCTATTCCTATTAATGGTATTTATTAATTGGTTCATTGTATGCCCAAGACACATACAAGGTTGATGTGATTAGTACGTTATGATCCAAGTCGGGTCATACCCAATAACAAGCTAAACAAATACCAATAAATATTTATTTGTTGATGAGATCATACAATTAAATATTGACACCAATTTAGAAAATGGGTTTTCTAAATCCTTTCTTTTGAAATAGAACACATTATATATATAATTTGTTTATGAGAAATTATTTGTATTATTATTTAAGTAGGTTAAATTATAACAAATAATAATGTGTTAAAGTTATAAAATTAAAAGGGGTTTAATTTTATAAACTTATGGAATAAAGAGTGTGAAAAGTTTATAAAAAATAGGTGGGAAAATCCAATTTTCGGGCGCCCCATGCATGCCCACCTTGGGATTCCATGTCTTGTTTTAATACAAGACATTAACCCATTTTACACTCTACCAAAAACACACTCTCTCTCTCATACACAAAGCAAAACTCTCTCTTTTTCTTCTTGGCTGAATTTTCAAACTAAGAAGAACCTTGGCTGAAATTTTCGTATTATTGCAAGAGAGCATAAGAAGAAGAGTTTTGTGTTCAACTTCCTAAAAAGCTGGGTTTTTGGCAAGAAGCTTGTGGGTATACAAGATTGATGTATTCTTCTTTGGAGGCTTCCATTCAAGGACATCATCTCCATCATCTACATCCATCTCATCTTCTTGTTCTTAGAAAGGTTGTATTCTAAGAACACCTATGGTTGTTTGTGTTATGATAGCATTTCTTTTCACATATTCATGATCATGTTCTTGGGTTTGTTATCTTGAATCTTAAAATGGTTTATTTATCAGAATCTAAACATAATATATATGTTCATATATCCACTACATTTTTGTTTAAATGGTTAATCAATCTTTGATAATCTTGCAACAAACCCAACATTTCTTCACTTTTAAGCTTTCTAAAATGGCCAGTCTAAACCATAGAAACGACCTGGATTTCTCTATGCAACTTCACACGCAACATAATCAGGTTGTTATATTGACTTCTGAGAGAGATTCTAGTTTATGAGAGGTTTGTCCTTATCTGGCTTTTTCAAACTACTTTACCTCCCTGACCATTGATCCTACTTTCTATGAGGATCATCTGCTTGAGTTCTAGAAGACCTTTCAAGAGGTCATCATGGATGGGGAGAAGGGACTATATGATACCATACAAGGGAGAACAATCTTTATCACTCCAGCCATCATCAACAATCATCTTTAGCTGGATGATGAGGAAGGTTAATTTTTCTTCCCAAAAGAAGCTATTAACCACTCATTTAAGCAGATGGACTATGAAGGAGATTTCTCTGTAAAGACCTTTAGTAAAGGGAAGGTCTCATCCTAATGGAAGTACCTACTTCATGTAGTTATCGACAACTTGTCTAACAAACGTGGAGGTAGGACCAGATTCCTGAAGATCTCTCCTTCAAAGTGCATGGAATGGTTCAAGGGGTCAAGTTTAGGTACTCTCAATTTGTCTATACAAATTTTCTTGCAAACTTGGACTCCTTAGAGTATTACGTTCCCAAGATATGTCAATACACTTTTAAATGTGAACTAGGCTCACAGTTAAGGGAAATAGGTAATATTCTTAAATTGGGACACATAAAGCCCAACATCTTAAAATCATGAAGAAGCCAATTATTTGCTCATCTAGGGTAAAAATAGTACTTATCCTCAAAATGTTAGAGCTCATTGCTCAAGGTGAAAACCTAGCAACATAAGCTAGTGTCGAACCTACACCTTCTACCTCTTAACCACTAAAATAGCCTAAATCACTCCTCACCTAGACAAGAAAATCCGAACGAACCCCAACATTAGGTATTCAGCTTGTGTAGGCCCCATATCACTTCTCTTGAGGAGCAAACTACTCCCATCTCATCAAGAATCAGTGTTGAGGTTCCTTATGCTCAGCCTGATGAGCGCATTAGCCCATCAACCTTAAGCCTTGACTCTGAGTCTCAACACTTAAGTGAACAACCTTTAGTGAAAAGTTACCATCCCCAGCTTCTAGATCTCAACCAACCTATCCCTAACCTTGAATTCTATGATGATGAAAACATGGGATTTAGTGAGTACCATGAATCTCCTCTACTCTTCCCCTACTCAAAAAGAGATGAGTGCTCCTGCCTCTCCCTTGTCTAGCCCATATCATCCACCCAGTATTGAGGTGGATTTCCCTAAACCTATTCAAGAGGTCGATATGGAAGAGGCTCTCACTTCTACAAGTGATTACATCATTTAGACCTCAACCAAGGCAACTCAGCCCATTGACACTTCTCTTGAAGTTGTCAGCGTGCAATGGATAACCATTAGCCCAGAACCTGATGCTGGTGGTTAAAGTGAGAGTGAGAGTGAGGACTTTGGTCTAATTCTCCCATCACCCAATGATTCTTCTAATTAAGATGAGGGGAACCGAAGACTAAGGTGCAAAAACTATCATAAACATGCTCCTACCTAGTCTCTAGGGTTAGTCACCTGGAATCTCAGTTGGAGTCACCTTACACAACAAGGTCAATAATCATCAACTTCAAATATCTTATCTAAGGAAAAACTAGCTGCGAGACCCTTGAGGAGAGCTCATCTAGGAACACAAGAACCTATGGATGTGATTAACCTAACTCCTAGCGCACCTATGCAAGTGGGTAATGCTACTAGAAAGGGGGAGAGTCATAACAATCACCTAACCTGGGAGTTGTTCAAAGAGTATGGACACTAAGGACTCACCATCCTCACATATAGTTATTCATACTCAGCAACTTCCTTAAGTTCACATTGAAGTGGGCTCACTAGACTCTCTCATTCAGAGTCTCTTTAAGGAAGGTATTCCAAGGGTTATGTCATTCCCACCCAAAGAACTTCAAACTACATAATTAGTTGGAGATATGATACTAATAGAGACACTTCATACTTCAAAGAGTTCAATGGCAGTAAGAAGTCTTCAACTTTCACACCATCAACTACTATGAAGGCCTTGACCTAATCAACATGCCAATTGTCAATACAAGCCAATCTTGGCAAGTTGGCAGGCTTGCTCAAAGGATTCAAGACAAGATTACTAAAGTATTCAGCAAAGAAGAAGACAAAGACAATTAGGTAATGTCATTGGTCAACCGTATGTTGAGGCAGACCCTAAGATCAACATCAAGGGAAAACCTTGACTAAAGGCCCAGTGATAGAGCCTGAGAGCCCAGTCATAGCTATAACTACTTCAGCAATTCATTCCCTTAGTTTAACACCTGCTGGTGAAGGTGTATCACAACCTCTCTTTGGCAAGAGCATAGATGCTACTCCAAGCAATGAAGGCCGAAGCTCTCTCCATCCTGAGTCATAAAGGCTTGTGGGAGACAAAGGGAAAAGGAAAATGACTCTTGAGGAGATTGAGGATGAGGAGAAGAGAGAGAAAGAGGAAGCTAAGAGAAGATAGTTTCACTAGGTCTTCAGGCTTCATGCAAGATGCAATCAGGGCTGCTCCCAAACCTGATACTCAAATGATGAGTTAAGGTTAGTCAGGAGTTCTTACTTACAAATAAGGAACTATGATCTTGATCAAATCATCTTTCCCCTTAGATGAATTAAATGAACTTTTAGACATGGAAATGTCAAGAGAGAGAAACGAAGCAAAGGATTCAAGGTTCTCCTTTAAATCAAAGAAGAAAGAGACTAAAAAGACTCTACAAACATGTTCCTACTCTCTCACCAGTTCAAGAAAGCCTTGTGCAAGAGACTTTGGCTACACAAGAACCTCAGTTAGATAAAGAAACTGAGAGGCAAAACATGATGAGCTACCTGAGTGCCATAGGTCTCTACGAGGCAGATGCATTTCTTCCCTTGTCCTTTGAGTATGTTGAGTTTGAGTACCTCAAACGACTTGAACTTCAAGTACTCAAAGAGCAAAAGGCTATAAAGAGGAAAATGAGGGAAGAAGCATCCAAAGCAAGAGCCATGTAAGGCCCTGTTCCCAGGACGCTTACAGTTGGTAAATCATTGCACATAAAACATGTAACTTTACATTTAACATTCATAAACATTGCAGCGTAACATTAAAATAACTTTTCTTTTAC
This sequence comes from Flaveria trinervia, assembly GCA_025506515.1. Lineage (NCBI taxonomy): Eukaryota > Viridiplantae > Streptophyta > Magnoliopsida > Asterales > Asteraceae > Flaveria > Flaveria trinervia. Next base: position 44,813,725 of record CM046451.1, read on the forward strand.
TTATAAATGCTTTTGAAATTAATACAATCGTTCATTTCAAACCAACATTCGTTCGTATTACAATGCAAAAGCATTAAACAAAAGAATGCCATCCACAAGAACTGAGTAGCCGCCCCGTGCCATCCTCAGCAATATTACTTGCCAAATGGAAACACTTAAAAGTCAGCTTTGCTGAGTGAGTTATATTTTTATAAAAAAAGATACTTTTCTTTCATTAAAACCATTCTTTACTTTTACATATGATCATACATCGTGCATACACATATATAATATTATTATTATCTTCATCATTCGTTCATTAACTTTTGTTCATTCATTCATACATTCATTATTTCATTCATATGTTCATCTTTACTTCATTTCATTCCATCAATACATGAACTTTACCCCACCGTCATACACAAAGGGGGTACTCGAACTAAGTCTATCATAGACCTTCCATCATGGCGCACAGCAGCCTGGCCACAGTACCTTAGGGTAAATTCAGGTGTACCATTGTCATGTGTTATACCCACCATCATGCATAAAGCGGATACTGGGCCTAGGTCTATCATAGACCTTCCATCATGGCGCACAACAGCCTGGCCACAGTATCTAGGGTAAGTGACAAAGTTTCTATACAAATGGTCAATCAAAAAAAGACCCCAATTTGCAGCCTTCTGGGGTAGCTAAACCACACAACATTGGACTAACACCCTTCAGTGGGCGTGTTCCGACATACAAGGCTTGCAAGACTTTCTTTACTTTCCATCGTTCATTAGTGCATGCATTCATTCATCATGTTCCTCTTTTCATTATCTTCCACTTTACGTTACATAATACTTTCATTTCATTCATTAACATTCCACGTAAAGCCAAGAGAAAATAATCATACATAATAATAAGGAACATCAACATACACAGTCAACATTATCCTACAGGGCATCGTCATACATACATAACATACATCATGCATAATCATACAACATCATACATCATCATGAACCATGCCCAATATAACCTCTATGGCCTTAAAAGTCATCTTACATGAACCCCCAAGAACCTTCCATGTCAAAACTTACATCTGCACTTTCCCCCAAAAGTCAGTAAATAAACTTTTTTCCCTCGGGTGCACAAGCCCTACTTGGGCGTATGGGCACCCTTCGGTCGCATGGCCTCTCAGGCGACTGAACACCAAGCGGAGGATGGTAGGCAAATGGGCCCTACGCGAATGGACCCAATGTGGATGGACATAATGCAGATGAATACTATGCGAATGGACCTAATGCAGAAGAACACCTGTGCGAATGGAGCCAATGCGGATGGATCCCATGCTAATGGACACAATGCGGATGGACCTAGGCGTATGGACCTCAGTCGAATGATCTCCCATGTGAAAATGGACTCCAGTCACACGAGTTGCATGCGAATGAATCTCAGTCGCATGCCATTTGGTCGCATAGCCCTAGCTGATGTAAAATGCAGTTCATCCCAAACCCAATCTGCGCTTTTGGCCTCCAAACCCTCTCAAACCTGTTCAAAGCCCAATCAACCATCCTAAACCTTAGGAATACATACCATAACACCATTCAAGCACACACAAGCCTGAAAACAAACTCCACTCGCATCACACACAATCACATACATACGGGTTCAACACACACTTCAAAAACGGGTTTTACTATGTGTTCCGGCCCTAAATCAGTTGAAAACATGTAAAAGAGGGGTCCTAGAACTCACACAAACAACACCGTAGAGTAGAGCTTCAATCCAACCCGTTACACCTCCACTTTTGCGCTCGAAACCAAGAAAACCGAAGCTTGAGACCACTTTTCTTCTTCTTCTATCTCTATACCCGAAAATTATGAGTGTGGGGGAGGGTGTGCCTTGCCTTCCCCCCTCTTATACTCCCACTCATTCAAGTTTTTCCCGTTTTGAAAGTTCGGTACGTCAACTTTGGACTTTATTTCTTTTCTTTCTCTTTTCCTTCTTTATTTGGCTTCAGGGGAAATAACTGGGTGTTACAAATCCACCCCCGTTAAATAAGTTTCGTCCCCGAAACCTGTTATTCCTCGAACAGATATGGGTAATGTTGTCTCATCTCTTCTTCAGTCTCCCACATAGACTCAGATCCCTTCCTGTGCTTCCACTGTAGATGCACAAGAGGAACCACTTTATTCCTCAACCTCTTCTCTTTTCGATCAATGATCGCCACTGGTCGCTCCATATAATTGGGCTGTTCATCTACCTCAATATCCTCCAGTGGTACAATCATATCCTTGTCTGCTAAGCACTTTCTCAGATGAGATACATGGAATGTCGAGTGAATTCCGCTTAACTCATCTGGTAAATCTAGTCTATAGGCCACCTCTCCTACTCGAGCAATGATTCGGAAAGGCCCTATATACCTTGCGCTCAACTTGCCTCGCTTTCTAAACCGAATAATACTTTTCCAAGGAGAAACTTTCAACATGACCCTATCTCCCACCTGGAAATCTATTGGTCTACGTTGTTTATCAGCATACGACTTCTGTCTATCTTTGGCTGCCTTCATGAAGGCCTTGATCCTTTCAAGCTTCTCAATCGTTGCCTCGATCACCTCGATGCTTCCTAATTCTTTCTGACCAATATTACCCCAACAGACGGGTGTTCTGTATCTCCTACCGTATAGCATCTCATAAGGAGGCATACCAATACAAGCATGATAATTGTTGTTATATGAGAACTCAACTAACCATAAGTGGTCATCCCAACTTCCTCCAAAATCGTTAACACAAGCACGAAACATATCCTCCAACGTCTGAATGGTCCTTTCTGGCTGACCATCTGTCTGAGGATGATAACCCGTGCTAATATGTAACCTCGTCCCCATCACGTCATGGAATTTCTTCCAAAATTTAGATGTAAACCGGGTGTCATGATGGGACACAATAGACACCGGCACACCATGATGAGTTACAATTTCCATGATGAATGGATCCGCCAACCTCTCGGATAAATATGTCTTGCGGATTAGTAGGAAGTGAGCACTCTTCGTCAAACGGTCAACTATCACCCATATGGCATAATACCCTTTCAGGGTACGTGGCAGCTTTGTAGTGAAATCCATGGTGATGTGCTCCCACTTCGATTCCGGTATATCCAAAGGTTGGATCTTCCCATACGGCTTTTGGTGCTCGGCCTTCACCTGTAAACAAGTAAGGCATTTACTCACATACTCCACCACATCGCGTTTCATACCCGGCCACCAATAACCTTTCTTCATGTCTTGATACATCTTTGTGGCACCTGGATGAATGGAGTATCGAGTCTTGTGAGCTTCATCCAGAATCTTCACACGTAGATCCCCAAAACAAGGAATCCACATTTGTCCAAATCAGGTTCTAACACCAACCGTGTTTTCCCCCAATTCCGTAACCAGACCTCTCATTCTTTTAGAGCTAAGATGATCTTCTTTTAATGCTTCATCTTGTAACTCCTTGACTTGCTTCATCACATCCGAGGTCATGATCAACTGATATGCTTTCACCTGAATCGGCTTGGGCCTCTCTTTTCGGCTAAGGGCATCCGCCACCACATTGGCTTTGCCCGGATGGTAGTGGATCTCGCAATCATAATCTTTTATAAGCTCCAACCATCTCCTCTACCTCATGTTCAAATCTTTCTACTCAAAGAAGTACTTCAAGCTCTTGTGGTCAGTGAATATGGTGCACTTCATCCCGTAAAGATAGTATCTCCAAATCTTTAACGCAAAGACCACGGTTGCTAGCTCCAAGTCATGAGTAGGATAATTGACCTCATGAACCTTCAACTGTCAGGATACATAGGCTATAACCTTCCATCTCTGCATTAACACACAGCCCAACCCCTAGTAGCAAGCATCATAATAACCACCAGATCCTCACTTCCATCGGTATTGACAGAACATGAGCTTGAGTCAATCTCGCCTTTAATTCCTCGAACGCCTTCTCTTAAGCTTGACCCAATACAAACTTCACATATTTTTGGGTCAACTTAGTTAGTGGAGAAGCGATCTTAGAAAAGTCTTGGATGAATCTTCTATAGCCCGCCAAACCCACAAAACTACGAATCTCGGATGGCGTCTTTGGAGACTTCCATTGTATCACCGCCTCCACCTTGTCTGGTCCACTATAATCCCATAAAGATTCACTACATGACCCAAGAATTAAACCTCGCGCAACCAGAACACGCACTTGGAGAACTTGGCGTACAACTTCTCTTTTCTCAACGTCTCCAAAACCTCCCGAATGTGACCGGCATGCTCAATCCTGATCTTCGAATAAATCAAGATATCATCAATAAACACAATCACTGATTTATCCAACATCGGCCGACACACTCGATTCATTAGATCCATAAAAGCAGCTAGCGCATTAGTCAAACCAAAAGACATGACAAGAAACTCATAATGACCATAACGCGTGTGAAAAGCTGTTTTACGGATATCCTGCTCCTTCACATTCAACTGATGGTAACAAGATCGAAGGTCTATCCTTGAAAACCAACTGGCACCTTGAAGCTGATCAAACAAGTCATCAATTCATGGAAGGGGTATCGGTTCTTTATCGTCTATTTATTCAGCTCACGATAGTCAATACACATCCTTGTACTACCATCTTTCTTCTTCACGAATAAGACCGGAGCACCCCAAGGAGAGATACTCGGTCTAAGAAACCCCTTATCAAGAAGCTCTTGCAACAGCTCCATTAACTCTTTCATCTCAGTCGGAGCCAAGCGATACGGTGCCTTGGCAACAGGTTGGGCACCCAGTATCAGATGAATCTGAAAGTTGATCTCTCGGTTAGTGGCACTCCTGGTAAGTCTTTTGGGAACACATTTGGAAAATCACACAAAACTTGTACATCAGACAACGGTGGTGTTAGCGTATCCACATCCTTTACATAAGCCAGGTAGGCACTACATCCATGCCTCATGCACTTTCCTGCCACCGCCATTGAGTTTACTTTCGGATTGTTGTGACACAATCCCCATAAACTGCTACCATACTCCCGTCACGCACTGTCAATCGAATCATCTTCTTGCATCACACAATTTTTGCTTTGTAATCCGCTAACCAATCCATCCCAAGAACCACATCGAAACCATCTAAGGTCATCACGCATGGTCAAACAGGAATTTATGACCTTCTAGTTCCACATCACATTCTTCTATCATCTCAGAAATCCTGGTAGACTTACTTATGGCAGTTTCTACATCAAAGGGTGCATTAACACTCCTACTACAAACAGGTAGTTTAGCACATAAAGCAGAAGAAATAAAACTTTTACTGGCACTAGAATTAAATAACATGGAGTCTAAAGTTTGGTTTACTAGAAACGTACCTGACACGACATTAGGGTTCATTCTAGCTTCCTCCTGCGTCATCATAAACGCTCTAGCGCTCGCCCTCGGTCCTTCTCCTCCATCCTTCTTCACCCCATAACCCTCAGCCCTTAGCTTCTTACATTCCCTGCTCATGTGACCCCCTCCATTGTAGCTAAAACATCTGATCACACGACAGTCCTTCGCTATGTGACCAGGCTTCCCACATTTGAAGCATAGCTTCGATCCCATCCTACATTCACCCATATACTCTTTTCCACATTTGCCACACTTCTTAGATCCTGCACCAGATGTGACCACACGGCGGTCATCTACCCGGCCTTCTTGTTACTCGTCTGGACACCACCTCGACCAAACCTTTTCCCATTCCAATTCCGGTCACCACTCCCTTCCTTTCTACCTTTAGCCACCACCACCACAGCTCTCTCATCATACAACCTTCCTGCCCAATCCACCGCCAACCTAAACGCGTTTGGGCGGGCAATGATCATGTGCCTGCAAATATCCATTGGCAAACCCTGAATGTACCTCTTAATCTTTACTGACAAGGGTGTCACTGGTCTAGCACCAGTCATGCCATCTGATTATACTTCATAGTGTATTGCTGATGAGTCAATGTTCCTGCCTTTAGCTGTAGGAAATCTCTTTCCACCTTATACATTTCCATGTGAGGATAGAACTCCTCAATCACCAATTGCTTCAACTCCAACCATCTCATCCTCCCAATTGCCCGACTACCCTCGGCTTGGACTATATTGTCCCACTAACACAGAACCGAGTCCACAAACGAGTGGGTAACAAATTTCACTATTCGATCTTCTCGGCCCTCGCTGATATTCATAACAACTTCCATTTCTATCACCCACTGGTGAGCAGCAGTAGCAGTGCCGTAACCGTCAAAAGTAGGGGAATTGCATCGTTGATTTATTTGCTCAATCATCCAAGGAAGAAGAGGTGAGTGAGCACCATTGTAAAAGTTTCTTGGGTCCCTTTTCTTAATATATTTGTAGGATCTTGCATCATAGTGAGGAATATCAAGCACTGGTCCTTCATTAACAATATCAGGGAATGATTCATTGATCATGCATTGAATGAATCTTGGATACATCAAGAACTTGTATCTTCTCCCTTCTTGAATGTTTGAAATTAGGCCATTGAAAACATATGCAGACATATTAAATGGCCTGTTGGTGCAGAGAGCACAGATTGCTGAGGATGTGAGGACTGTAATGTCATTCCATCCTGTCTTTCTCTTGGACAGACAATGTTGAAACATATGAATTACGTATCTCCAAGGTAGATCAACTAGTCCTTTCACAATTTGTTTTGCTTCATATCCTCCTTCATAACCAATATCAGCAAAAAATGTGGTTATTTCTTCATCATCTAGCTCCAGAGGATCATTAGCATCATTACCAAATTGTAAGCATCTTCTAACAGAATCTTCAGTGATACTCAAAGTGAGCTCATTGTTGATTCTCCTAGTAATGTTCTAACACCATCAGCTTCAACTACCTCAGCTTAGTTCCAGAAGGACCTGATGAGATTCTCATAGATTGTGGGTCTCACAGTGATGGCATAGGCTACCCTTGTGGTAGATAAGAATCTGATCATATCTCTAAGTCCTTCAGCTTCAGGCACATCAAGGTTAAATAACCACTGACATTATGGAGCTTGCTCCATGTAGATTTGCCATGTAATCTGCACAGGAGACATGTGTGTTAGTTATCAGTTTGACTTTCAATGGACAAGGATGAATGCTTGTCATTTCTGTTGCATTGTTGTCATCGCAAATGGTGAGTTTATCATTTAACAATCACAGTTTCTATGTTTGAACCAGTAATGAGATATTGTTTCATTGACTTGTTACAAATGTTTCATTTTTTCAACATGCTCTGTTCTTACAACAAACATGAATATCAAGGTTTTCATGATGATAAGATTTTCTGTTGGTTTGCATGCTCATTGATGTCAAAAAGGTGTATTATGTTGCATCAATAAGACATTTTTTTGTGTTCTTCATTACCAGTTGGTTCACTGATTGATTTAGGTTTAATATTCTGAAACTTAGGTCTTGATTAAAATTTCTCTGCAAATTTCACCTTGTTTCCGTTACAAATGTGGTTTCAGGATCGATAACAAGAGTCGATGAGTAGAATCACACACAAATCTTTGATTGTTTATGATGAAGATGATCGAAGATGGTGTACTGTGTGTTTGCGCTCGTCTCACTATAAGTCTCTTAAATTTGTAAAATATTAAATGACCCGTTTGTATTCGTTTAAATAGTCAAATAATGCATTTTGAAGGATTTTATAAGTTTAAGAACAAATGCGGTCACCACTATAGCAAATGCGGAAGGGTTAATTATTTTTTGACTTTTGGTCATCCGCATTTGTTAACTGTAGCAAATACGGAAGACAAACTTTTTTACTTTTGAGTGTCCGCATTTGGCTACTGTTGTAAATGCGGAAGTTTTGTTTCTTATTTTATATTCTTTCAACATTTGTGTACTGTTGCAAATGCAGATGTTAGAACTTGAAACCTTTGACTATCCGCATTTGTGTTGTACTAAATGCGGAAGAATAACTTGTGATTATGTTCATCAGCATTAACACACTGCAAGAAATGCGGTAGAGTTGTTACTTGTTTCATCCTATCCGTATTTGTACACAGTAGCAAATGCGATAGAACAAAGTCAATCAGCATTTGTGTGACTACACCAAATGCGGTTGACAACACTTGGTCAGCATTGCACTGTAGCAAATGCGAGAGAGAGAGATGTTCTTCCGCATTTGACTCTTGTAGCAAATGCGGTAGAGTAAAATCCACATTTACTTCACACACTAATGCAGTAGAGTAAAATTATTGTCCGCATTACTTGCACTTGAAAATATAGTGTTACCCACATTAGTTACATGCATGGGTTACCTTCACCCACATTAACCAATGCACTTACCTGCATTAGCTTTTGAACTTGATCAAAAGTTAATGTGATTGAATTGATTATTCATCTTATGAAGAGTTCTCCTTGATTGATTTTTTTATGAAGTTGATAGTTGAAGTTGTTAATTCTTGCTTGGATTGACTTGTATGTCACAATTGATACAAGTTTCCCAATTTTGACAGATCTTGGACTTATCACGCTTCTAAGAATCTGCATAAGCTGAGATATAATGGTATGACTTTTTGCAACAACACCAACCAAAATCCTTTTGTTTTTTTTCCAAGTTAAGTTAATAACAAAAATTGTCCTTATTGATAAATTTTAAATTACTCCCCCTAAAGTTTATATCCACATCTAGATAGAAACTTTAAAGATTTAAAACCTTTTGAATATTATTTTGATTATTAATAATGAAGTGAATTATCTCTTGTTGGGATCATATCACTCGTACATTACACTTGTGCATCATTTATGATTAAATGGACATGATCATGAACTTGAAGATTGAAGGTATGTTTTCCTCTTAAAGTTATGGTTGATATTTTGATGCAAATGACTTTTATCATGTTTTGGTTGATTTAATTATTCAATGTGTACCTCACACACATAAGCATGGAATGATCAACCCTCCTTATACAATGCATGGTAGAACTTTTTCACAACTTTTCTTACCAGGTTACTTAGTTATGAAATCTCATTTTCACTGATCCTCATTGTGATTCTTTTACCTTGATCCTTTTTCATTATGATCCATATTGGGATTCTTTTCACTTCACTTTGGAAGGTGATCCATTATAGGATTCTTTTGTTCATTCACATGGAATGTATTACTTTGTTGATTCATCCAATTTTGGATGTGTTCCACATTGGGAATCTTTTGGATCATAACATCTTTACTATGTGCAAGTTTCATCAGGTCTTTGCTCGGCAAAACAAAGATGGAACATGATGTGGTGAAAGAGATTCATAAAGTATCATTACCTGGTGTGTTTAGGCTACTACACACACATGCATTCACATAAGCCAATACATACTTGTACTTTGTGATGAGTGTTTCACAATTGAATAAGTCTTTAATTCATCACTGCATGTATCTTTTCTTCCAAGTTGAGCCTACCAACATATCTGGAAAGTCATTTCAGTCTTTTATATTTTGAAATTAAGCATAATGAACGATATAATGACTGTAATTATATCATTTCCCGGAGAATTCTTTTCTTCATCAAACTGATTTCTTTTTGTGGTTTTTTTAATTATTTTTGATGGTTTTCATGGTTTTCACTCAGGTTAATCATGCCAATTGACTGAACCAGAAATTCAAACCTACTAGGTTCAAATGCCTTGGTAAACAAATCAGCTAATTGATTTTCAGTTGGTACTTGAATCAATTTGATTAAACCTTTTTCAGCACAGTCTCTCAAAAATTGATATCTAATCTCAATATGTTTTGTTTTTGTGTGCTGAACTGGATTATTAGTTATAAAGACAACATCTGTGTTGTCAATAGAAATTGTTGTGTACTAGAAGTTAAAACCATAATCAAGCATCTGGTTTTGAATCCAGAGAACTTGAGAGCAACATGCACATGCAGCAATATACTAAGCTTCTGCTGTGGACATACATACATTTGTCTGCTTCTTGCATTTGCCAGGATACTAGTCTAGGACCAAGAAATAGACAACCGCCAGAAGTGGATTTTCTGTTGAAGTTGCATCGTCCATAAGTGAACCTATCATTGATCCATAGTGAGTCTGATCCATGATTTGCCTTCAGGGTCAGGTCCAATCTTCACTTTAGTATCCACAGGAGTTCTGATAGACTGACAGTCAGCAAAGTGAAATTTCTTCAACATGGTTTCTACATATTTTGATTGGTTGATGAAGATTCCATCTGCTCTCTATTGGACTTGCACCCCTAGAAAGAAGGTGAGTTCCCCCTTAGCACTCATTTGGAACTTTGAGTGTATAAGGTCTTCAAATTCTTTGTAAGGTTTCCTGTTTGTCGAGCCAAATATAATGTCATCCATGTAGATCTGGACTAACAGCATGTCTTTTCCTCTTTTTCTTCTAAAGAGAGTTTAATCAATCTTTCCTCTTTCATACCATGTTCAAGAAGAAAGGATTATATAGTCTCATACCACTTTCTTGGTGCTTGATGAAGACCATACAAAGCTTTGTCAAGCTTGTAAAGTCTGTGAGGGAAATCTGGATCTTAAAAGCCAGGTGGTTGACTCACACAGACTTCTTCAGCAATCTTTCCATACAGGAAGGCACACTTTACATCCATTTGATAAACAGTAAATTTCATGGACACAGAATATGCAAGAAAGATTCTGATTGCTTCTAGTCTGCCAACAGGTGCAAACACTTCGTCATAGTCGATTCCTTCATCTTGAGTGTATCCCTGTGCCACTAGTGTTGCTTTGTTTTGATGACGATCCCTCTATCATGAGTCTTGTTCCTGTACAGCCATCTGGTACCCATAGGGTATTGTCCTTCGGGAAGATCTAGCAGTGCCATACTTCTTGCTTCTTGAATTGGAGCAATTCTTCCTGCATTGCTTCAATCCAACTATTGTCTTGAAGTGCCTCTTTGATGTTTTTGGGTACTGTTTGACATAGAAGGCATGAGAACAAACAAATGTTTGCAATGCTTGACTTGCTTCTTTTCACCCTCTTATTAAGATCACCAATAATCGTTTCAACTGGATGATTCTGGTGTATTCTTGTGGTTGGAATGGTATCACTAGTAATAGTTACATCAAGAATGGAGACATTCAGTTCATTATGGTCAGAGGCACATTCATCTTGTACTGTTGTTGAATTACGAAGATTGTCAACTTCTATTTCAGTAACTGCTACATCTTCAATAGCACTGAGATTGCTTGCATCATTTGATGTACCTTGTGTTTCAACTGGATGAGAAGCCTGTTTTTGATTTCTGATCTCATTTGACAAGTCATCTGAGTGAGATGGTACAGGCTGGGACCTTCTTCAGAAGAAACACTAAGGTTTTGTGACAGTTGTCTGATGGGATCAGCTTGAAGAGGAACATCTTCATTCATGTGTTCATCAAATGTAGGTGTAATCAATGGATAATTATCTCTTCTTTCTACAGCCGATGAAGTATCACTTGAATGTATATTTCTGCATCAGACAAGTGAAATTGGTCAAATGATTTTGTAAACGTGTCAATATCAAACTACCAGTCATGACCATTCGTAGATTCGGGAAACGGATGTTCCTTGAATTGAACATTTTTAGATTCATCAATAATGTTCAATCTAGGATTGAACACTCTATAAGCCTTTGAAACAGAAGATTAACCTACAAAGAATCCTTCATCAAACTTGGATCAAAATTTTCCCAAATGGTCTCAGGTGTTTAATATTGAGACTGGACAACCAAATGATTTGAGGAATCCAATAAATGGTTTCCTATGAAAGATAAGTTCATAAGGTGTCATGTTACTTCTTTAACAATCAGAGTTCGATTTTGTACAAAGCATGATATGTTAACTGCTTCTGCCCAGAAGGTGATTGGCAGTTTAGCATCGGCTAGCATTGTTCTTGCTACTTCAATCAGTGTTCTATTTCGCCTTTCAGCTACCCTATTTTGTTGAGGAGTTCTGTAGAGATTAATGAAGAGGCTGATGCAACCTAAAACATCTAATGTCTTTCCTGCATGCTGCACAAGTGCATGAAGAAGAATGCTTAGGAAGTTTTACACATGCAATAGAAAATATTCTAAGTGTAAAATCTTCCAAAGCCAAGACCATATCTTCCGAAGCCAAATATGAAGTCTTCCGTAGCCTCAGAGACAAAGTCTTTCGAAGCTTCAACTCATGAAGACAGATTTCTTCCAAAGAATTTTAATACATGCTTTATCTCATGCACTTTTCCATAAAGCTGGACAACTTTCTGTTGCACCTCTGTAAGGTCACCAACTTACATGAATTGGTGAAAAGGTCCATGCTTTTGGTAACTGTACATTGAGGTCTTGAGTCTGTGACTTTCTACTTCATGTACTTTATCCTTTTTGTAATAGATAAGGATGTGAGCTATGGCATGTCATAGTCATAAGTCAAAAGGCAATCTGCCTTCTAACTCTACAATTGATTTTGTTTAGTGTCTAGTCAATTGTATCTAGCTGGCTTTCAAAGTATAGCCGGCTGTAGGATGTAGTATAAGTATCTCATGTTCTTGTATCTTTCTAATATGCTTTGTAACACTTGTAATAGAACATAAAGAAAGAAATATACTGCATTCTTGAAAACCATATACTTGTGTTCTTTGTGTTCTGTCTCTTACATTACTTGTGTTCTTAGTGTTTTACCTTGGTTAATATAGTTTACTGTTTGATCAAGTTTAGTTAATCTCCCCTTTGTGTTGTTGTGTTGTAACTCTACACCCTTCAACGATCCTGCATTTGGTAACAGAGCATTTCAGGCTCTTGATATAAGATCTCACCATCTTAAGATCCCTCACACACACAAATACTAAACTTTTTAAATCACAACCATTTCAAAGAATGATATGGAAACTGGAACCATGAACAAGTCCTCACTGATCACTCTTGATGAGTTGATACCTGGTGTTTAAGAATGGAAGGTTTCATCAGGTCCCTTGATTCAAGAATGTGGGAGTCTATTCAGAATGGACCTTTCATACCCAACACCCCTTCTGCTACCAGTGCTGGTATGATCCCCAAAGATGTGGCTAACTACTCTTATGAAGATAGGAAGAGAGTAGAGATAGACAGAAAAGCCATGACAGCGCTTCAAACTGCCCTTTCAAACTCTGTGTACAGAGGTTTCAAGAAGTGCAAAACAGCCAAGCAGTTGTGGGATGCACTGAAACTGATGTATGAGGGTTCCTCTGAAGCCAAGGAGAACAAGAAGGATCTCCTAAAGCAGCAGTTTGAAAACTTCACCTTCAAAACTGGTGAAACCATGACTTAGCACTACTTCAGGTATGTTGAGATTGTGGATACCCTAGTGGATGGAGGAGTTTCTCTTGAGAATAGAGACATTGTAAGGAAGTTCATGTGCTCACTTCCTAGGCAATGGACACACTACTGTGTGGTGATCAAGAGAACTGAAAATCTCAAAACTCTTACTCTAACAGAGTTATATGGGATTCTCAATGGCTACCAGATGGAGATGAACATGCAAGGTTCATCTAGCAACTCCAACAATCAAATGGGTTCAGCCCTACATGTGGTTGAAAGGGATAACATAGAACCCAAACATCATCTCATATTTCTACCCTGACAACTCACCAAAGGGTCCTTTCATCACCTTCCCTGAAACACCAAAGGAGAAGTACACTCAAGGAAGCCCATTCCAAGAGACAAGCTCTTCTTAAGCTTTTGTGTCTTCTAATGAAAGCTGTGGCAACTCTCTTTTCACTCTTGAAGACCTGGACTGTATTCATCCAGATGATCTAGCATACATAGAAATAGTCCAGCAGATGGCTCCTCTCACTCACAGAGCCAAGAAGTTCTAGAAGAGGACTAGAAGGAAGTTCGCAAGAAATGCAACTAGTGGAAAGTTTGGCCTGGACAAAGGCAAAGTCAAGTGTTACAACTGTAACTTAATGGGCCACTTTTCCTGAGAGTGTAAGGCACCTAGAGCACATGGTGGCCAAACACAGTCCAGGCCAAACTACACTAACAAAGCTCTCCAGAATGAGGAGTCAAAGCAACAGGCTGCTATTGTTGTTAAAGAAGGAGGCTTTGACTGGAGCTTTCAGGTGGAAGATGCTTCTCCCAACCAAGAATTAAAGGTAGATCATGATGAAGCCAAGGTATTGGAACATCTCTGTACTCCTGAATGCAATGCTAAAGTTAATAAATACAGGTCCTATAACCTGGAAATAAGATCTGACCTTGAGTCCTTAAACATTTTAAAATCTCATTTTAGAAAGTCTGAAAATGATTATAAACTGAAGATAGACGACCTTGAGAAAACCATTTCAGTTCTAAAACATGAACACACATATTTTAAGACTCAAATCAAAGATCTCATAACCAAGTTAACTGAGTGCCAGGCTGAGCTTGTGATCAGCAAAGGTAGGGCAGAAAAGAGTGTTCTTGAAGAAGAGACCTTCAAGAACATGATATCCTCATCCCTGCGCAACAAAGTGTGCTATCAAAATAGGTAGGGACTAGGATCCAATGAGATAGCTCATCCACACACAATCTTGTCTGTCAGATCTCCTAGGTGTGGAACTTGTGAAGATGAGCTTCCTCTCATAGATCCTACGAGTGAAAAGGATGAAGAAGAGATAGTGAAGAATTCCACTGAGAAGAGTGAAGTGGAGGAATCCAAGAAGGTTCACTATCCTTCTGAGGAGAAAAAGAAGACTGTGATGACCAAGTCCATGAGGAAGGAAAATCTATTTCCCTCGAAAGCTCCAAATCCAAGAAAAAGGGATTGACTACACTGATGTCTCTGCTCCAGTGGCAAGATTAGAAGCTCTTAGGATATTCCTGGCAATTGGTGCATCCAAGAACTTCAAGGTTTTTTTAGCTTGATGTGAAGTGTGCCTTTTTATATGGAGTGATAGATGAAGAGGTATATGTCAAACAGCCATCCGGTTTTGTAAACCCTGATCATCCTGATTATGTCTGCAAGCTTGACAAAGCTCTTTATAGGCTACATCAGGCACCCAGGAAATGGTATGAGACACTATCTGAGTGTCTTTGTAAACATGGATAAAGGAGAGGTACTATAGATGGAACTCTCTTAATCAAAGAACAAGGAAATGACATACTGCTAGTTCAAGTGTATGTGGATGACATCATCTTTGGTTCACTAATCCAAAGCTCTGCAAAGACTTGAGAAGCTGATGAAAGACAGGTTTGAAATGAGTCCCATAGGGGAACCCAATTTCTTTTTGGGAATTCAAGTGAAGCAAGTTGAAGATGGCATCTTCATAAGTCAGTCAAAGTATGTTCAGGACATAGTCAAAAGATTCAACATGAATGATTGTAAGATTGCTAAGACACCCATAGCTACAAACCACTCCCTTGGACCTGATCTTGAGGGGGAGTGTGTAGATGAGCACTTATACAGGGCTATGATGGGTGTCTTATGTATCTTACTACTAGCAGGCCTCATATTATGTTTGCTACTTGCATCTGTGCAAGATATCAAGCCAACCCTAAGATGTCTCACCTCATCACTGTCAAAAGGATTCTAAGATACCTCAACGGTGCTTCAACACTTGGTTATGGTACCCTAAGAATCCAGACTTCAATCTGTACGCTTATACAGATAGTGATTATGGTGGTTGCAACATGACCACCAAAACAAGCGGAGAAGAAGCAAAAGGTTGCTTCGAATGACCCATGCTTTAAGTGTGGGGAGATAGGACATTGGGCAAGAAATTGTCCTGTCCATATTAAAGAGTTGCAAGCTAAGACGGATGCCGGGCAAACCTCAGGTACAATTTTCATGATTCATATTGATCTTATTTAATATCCTCTAACACATGGGTATTCGATACCGGATGTGGAACTCATATTTGCAATTTGTTACAGGGGTTCAAAAGAACTAACGACTTGAATAAAGGGGATGTAGGCCTCTACATGGGGAATGGGGCAAAAGAACAAGTTGAAAGTCGAGGGGACTACATCTGAAGCTTCCAAACGGTTTGGAAACAATTTTGAACAATGTTTTGTATGCTCCTAGTTTGACTAGGAACATTATTTCAGTTTGCCAATTAAGACAATATGGTTATGTTATGACATTTATTAGAATGAAATTCATGTTTCTTATAATGACATCTTTTATTTTAAAGCTATTCCTATTAATGGTATTTATGAATTGGTTCGTGAAAACACATTATATGATAGCTCATTGTACCAAACCACCACCAAAAGGCTCAAATTGGATTTGGGTGACACCTATCTTTGGCATTTCCGTCTTGGTCATATAAACAAGAAGCGCATACAAACACTTCAAAAGAATGGTCGTTTAAAAGCAAGTAAATATGATTCGTTTGATATATGTGAATCTTGTTTACAAGGCAAAATGACTAAGGCACCTTTTAGTGGCAAAACCAAAAGGGCAAAAGAATTATTAGGCACCTTTTAGTGACTAAGGCACCTTTTAGTGGTCCTTTTAAGCCAATGACTAGATACAATAAAAGATACTTCATACCTTTACCGAAGACTATAATCGATATGGGTATGTGTACTTGTTAATACACAAAGATGAAGCTTTTAAATTGTTCAAAATCTTCCAGAATGAAGTAGAGAACCAACTCAACAAGTCAATAAAATTTTTCCACACCGATAGAGGAGGTGAATATCTAAGTGATGTTTTTAGAGATCATCTCCACCAGAACACTACAACATAATGGTGTCTCCGAGAGGAGAAATCGAACTCTATTGGATATGGTTTGATCTATGATGGCTAGAAGCTCATTGGCTCTATCATTTAGGGTTTCGCTTTGCTCTTTGCGGCCCATATTTTGAATATGGCCCTAACCAAGAAAGTGGAAAGGACACCTTTTGAAATATTGCATGGAAGGGTCCCATCACTATCATATTTAAAGGTATGGGGATGGGAGGCTTATGTTAAGACTCCCACTTCCAACAAGTTAGAAAGCCGGTCCGCTAAGTGTATCTTTATTGGATATATCTAGAGATTCTATGGGATATTATTTCTATGATCCTTTGGAACAAAAGGAGTTTGTTGCCAAAAAGGTTGAGTTCTTAGAAGCTAAATTCCTTATGCAAGGGACTAGCACCAGAACAGTGGATCACGAGGAAGATCAATAATCACAAACCGATACACAATTGATTAACACTGGCTCTCAACATGAGGATCTGGGGATGATCAAATGGTTGATCAATACACACAAAACATTCGTAGATCTGGTAGAACTAGTAATCCACCTGAAAGATATGGATTTTCATGGATGGATGCTATGTGGTAGATGCTGATGAACCAACCACATACGATGATGTGATGTCCAATTTAGACTGTGACAAATGGCTTGAAGCCATCAATGTTGAGATGCCATCCATGTATGACAACCAAGTGGGGGACTTGGTGGAACCACCTCTTAACTCCAAGGTAGTTGGAAGTAAGTTTCTTTTCAAGAAGAAAAGCGATATGCATGGAAACTTGGATACTTATAAAGCTAGACTTGTAGCAAAAGGTTTCACTCAAACTCAAGGGCTTGATTATGATAAGACCTTCTTGCCGGTTGCAATCCTAAAGTCTATTAGGTCATTATTTGCCATAGCTACTCATTATGATTATGATATTTGGAAAATGGATGTCAAAACTGCTTTTCTAAATGGATATCTTATGGATATCTTAAGGAAGATGTCTATATGATTCAGCCTGAAGGTTTTGTCGATCCAAAACATCCTAACAAAGTATGCAAGTTAAAGAAATGAATCTATAGATTGAAGCAAGCATCAAGAAGTTGGAATCACCATTTTGATGAAGAAGTAATCAAATTTGGGTTCATCAAAAACGCGGATGAAGCATGTGTGTACAAGAAAGCTAGTGGGAGCATCATCACTTTCCTAGTATTGTTTGTCAATGACATCCTACAATTTGGAAATGACATTTCCACTTGGAAGGTGTAAAAACCTGGCTTAGAAGCTGTTTATCCATTAAGGATCTTGGTGAAGCCGCTTATATTTTGGGAATAAAGATTTATAGGATAGATCAAGGTGGTTGATAGGTTTATATCAAAGTGCATACATTGACAAGATCTTGAAAAGGTTCAAGATGGAAAACTCTAAGAAAGGTACCATACCTATTCAAAGAGGAACGATATTGGGTACGACTCAATGTCTATGCTCAAAGGATGAGCATGACAAAATGAAGGGAATCCCGTATGCGTCTGCTATTGGGTCCATCATGTATGCAATTATATGGACTAGGCCAAACGTGTCATGAGCTTTGAGCATGACAAGACGATACCAACAAAATTCTGGAAATAGTCACTGGATGGTTGCCAAGAACATACTTAAGTACCTAAGGAGGACTAAAGATATGTTCCTAATCTATGGATCTGGTGAGGAGGAACTTGTGTAAAAGGTTTCACGGATGTGAGTTTGCAAACTAATCGGGATGATTCACGATCACAATCGGGATACATTTTCATCTTGAATGGAGGAGAGATCTCTTGGAAGAGCTCTAAGCAAGATGTGGTGGCATTATCAACTACAGAATCAGAATGTGTCATCACTTCATTAGCAGCTCAAGAAGCTGCATGGTTGAAGAAATTCATTGCTGATCTAGGGGTGGTCCCTTCCATTCAAGACCCTCTAGAAATTTTTTGTGATAACGACGGGTGAGATTGCTCAAATCAACGAGCCCCGTGCACATCAAAAGACTAGGAACATTTAACGAATATTCAATTACATAAGGGATGATGTTGAAAAGGGAAAGATATGTATTCGCAAAGTTCACCCAGATCAAAATGTTGCGGATCCACTCACGAAGCTTTTTGAAAAGGCAAAGCATGAAAGTCATACTTGTGCCATGGGACTTTAATATTCTAGTGACTGGATTTGAACTTTAATTTTGTATGTAGGTATTGTTACCCTTTATTACTTAAATGAGTTATTTGCTAATAATTTACTCAAAACGTCCGTAGTCATTCATTATTGTGGGAACAAGTATAAGGGTAAGACTATTATGACCTGGATTGGTGGATATTCATATAGATGAATATAGAGCAAAGGGTTGCTTCCAAAGTTTATACATATTTGTGGGATACAAATATTGGACTGCCATGCATCTCAAATATTACTATATGGAATCTTCCTGATTGATCACAAGTGATTACGAGTAAAGGCAAACATAATTTGGTATCCTCTAACCTGAGATACATATTGGGTCTTGATATTCATTGAATGTTATACTTTGAATTACTTCTTTACTATTCTGAAACATGGCAGTACATAAGGCTGAATTCAAGTATAATACAAGGTGATTGTGAGAGACGTATGTAGTTAAGATAGGATTTGTCCCTCTTATTTGTTGAGAGTAAGATGTCTAAGGCTTGATAAAGTTAAACCAATGGAGAATGATCACTCAGTGTCTCAGGGATTTAACATGACATCTATGACAAAAGGATAGATGAGTGATTCACCTAAAACAATTCTAGTAAGGTACTTGAAGGGGATGATGTTATTAAATGGCACTAGTCATACGTATAAGGGTAGTACACCATTGTTAGGCGGTATTTACTACTTGCATCAATCTTCTATGAATCTTGTGCAAGTGGGAGATTGTTGGATCTTGTATGCCCAAAACACATACAAGGTTGATGTGATTAGTACGTTATGATCCAAGTCAGGTCATACCCAATAACAAGCTAAACAAAGACCAATAAATATTTATTTGTTGATGAGATCATACAATTAAATATTGACACCAATTTAGAAAATGGGTTTTCTAAATCCTTGCTTTTGAAATAGAATAACATTATATGGATAATTTGTTTATGAGAATTTATTTGCATTCTTATTTAAGTAGGTTAAATTATAACAATAATAATGTGTTAAAGTTATAAAATTAAAAGGGGTTAATTTTATAAACTTATGGATTAAAGAGTGTGAAAAGTTTATAAAAAATAGGTGGGAAAACCCCATTTTTGGCCGCCCCTTGCATGCCCACCTTGGGATTCTATGTCTTGTTTTAATACAAGACATTAACCCATTTTACACTCTACCAAAAACACACTCTCTCTCACACACAAAGCAAAACTCTCTCTTTTTCTTCTTGTCTGAATTTTCAGACTAAAAAGAACCTTGGCTGAAATTTTCGTATTATTGCAAAAGAGCATAAGAAGAAGAGTTTCGTGTTCAACTTCCTAACAGTTGGGTTTTTGGCAAGAAGCTTGTTGGTATACAAGATTGAGGTATTCTTCTTTGGAGGCTTCCATTCAAGGACATCATCTCGATCATCTTACATCAATCTCATCTTCTTGTTCTTAGAAAGGTTGTATTCTAAGAACACCCTATGGTTGTTTGTGTTATGATAGCATTTCTTTTCACATATTCATGATCCTTGTTCTTGGGTTTGTTATCTTGAATCTTAAAATTGTTTATTTATGAAAATCTAAACATAATATATATGTTCATATATCCGCTACATTTTTGTTTAAATGGTTAAACAATCTTTGATAATCTTGAAACAAACCCAACATTTCTTCACCTTTAAGCTTTCTAAAATGGCCAGTCTAAACCACAGAAATGACCCGGATTTCTCTATGCAACTTCATATGCAACATAATCAGGTTGTTATATTGACTTCTGAGAAAGATTCTAGTTTATGAGAGGTTTGTTGTTATCTGCCTTTTTCAAACTACTTCACCTCCCTGACCATTGATCCTACTTTCTATGAGGATCATCTGCTTGAGTTCTAGAAGACCTATCAAGAGGTCATCATGGATGGGGAGAAGGCACTATATGATACCATACAAGGGAGAACAATTTTCATCAATCCAGCCATCATCAACAATCATCTTCAGCTAGATGATGAGGAAGGTGAATTGTTCTTCCCAAAAGAAGCTATTAACCACTCATTTTATCATATTGACTATGAAGAAGATTTCTTTGTAAAGGCCTTCAGGAAAGGGAAGGTCTCATCCCGATGGAAGTACCTACTTCATGCGGTTATCGATAACTTGTCCAACAACATGGAGGTAGGACCAGATTCCTGAAGATCTCTCCTTCATAGTGCATGGAATGGTTCAAGGGGTCAAGTTCAGGTACTCTAAATTTTGTCTATGCAAATTTTCTTGCAACTTGGACTCATTAGAGTATTACGTTTCCAAGATATGTTCAATACACTTTTAAATGTGAACTAGGCTCACAGTTAAGGGAAATAGGTAATATTCTTAAATTGGGACAGATAAAGCCCAACATCTTTAAAATCATGAAGATGCCAATTATTGGCTCATCTAGGGTAAATATAGTACTTGTCCTGAAAATGTTAGAGCTCATTGCTCAGGGTGAAAACCTAGCATCATAAGCTAGTGTCAAACCTACCCTTCTACATCTTAACCACTAAAATAGCCTAAATCACTCCTCACCTACACAAGAAAGTCCAAACGAACCACAACATTAGGTTCAGCTTGTGTAGGCCCCATATCACTACCCATACAAGAGGAAATGGACACTAGAACTCTCACTTCTCTTGAGGAGAAAACTACTCCCATCTCATCAAGATCAGTGTTGAGGTTCCTTTATGCTTAGCCTGATAAGCGCATTGGCCCATCAACGTTAAGCCTTCACTCTGAGTCTCAACACTTAAGTGAAAAACCTTCAATGAAAAGTTACCATCCTAGCTTCTAGATCTCAACCAACCTATCCCTAACCTTGAATTCTATGATGATGAAAACATGGGATTCAGTGAGTACCATGAATCTCTCTACTCTTCCACTACTCAAAAAGAGTTGAGTGCTCCTGCCTCTCACTTGTCTAGCCCATATCATCCACCTAGTATTGAGGTGGATCCTCCATAACCTGTTCAAGAGGTCCATATGGAAGAGGCTCTCACTTCTACAAGTGATTACGTCATTTAGACCTCAACCAAGGCAACACAGCCCATTGACACTTCTTTTGAAGCTTTTAGTGTGCAACAGAAAACCATTAGCCAAGACCTGATGCTGTGGTTAGAGTGAGAATGAGAGTGAGGTCTTTGGTCTAATTCTCCTATCACCCAATGATTCTTTTGATGAAGATGAGGGGAACCTAAGACTAAAGTTGCAAAAACTATCATAAACGTGCTCCTACCTAGTCTCTAGGGTTAGTCACCTGGAATCTCAGTTGGAGTCACCTTACACAACAAGTCAATAATCATCAACTTCAAATATCTATCTTAAGGAAAAACTAGCTGCGAGACCCTAAAGAGGGCTCATCCAGGAATACAAGAACCTATGGATGTGATTAACCTAACTCCTAGCGCACCTATGCAAGTGGGTATTGCTACTAGAAAGGGGGAGAAAGTCATAACAATCACATAACCTGGGAGTTTTTCAAAGAGTATGTACACTAAGGACTCACCATCCTCACTTGTAGTTATTCATACTCAGCAACTTCCTCAAGTTCACATTGAAATGGGCTCACTAGACTCTCTCATTCAGAGTCTCTTTAAGGAAGGTATTCTAAGGCTTATGTCATTCCCACCCCAAAGAACTTCAAAGTACATAATTAGTTGGAGATATGATACTAATAGAGAGACCTCATACTTCAAAGAGTTCAATGGCAGTAAGAAGTCTTCAACTTTCAGACCATCAACTACTATGAAGGTCTTGACCTAATCAACATGCCAATTGTCAATACAAGCCAATCTAGGCAAGTTGGCAGGCTGGCTCAAAGGATTCCAGACAAGATTACTAAAGTATTCAACAAAAGAAGAAGACAAAGGCAATGAGGTAATGTCATTGGTCAACCAGATGTTGAGGCTGACCCTGAGATTAACATCAAAGGGAAAACCATGACCGAAGGCCGTGTGATAGAGCCTGAGAGCCAGTCACAGCTACAGCTACTTTAGCAATTCAATCCCTCAGTTTAACACCTGCTGGTGAAGGTGTATTACAACCTTTCATTGGCAAGAGCATATATGCTACTCCAAGCAATAAAGGCCAAAGCTCTCTCCACCCTAAGTCATAAAGGCTTATGGGAGACAAAGGGAAAAGGAAAATGACTCTTGAGGAGATTGAGGATGAGTAGGAGAGAGAGGAAAAGGAAGCTAAGAGAAGATAGTTCCAATAGGTCTTCAGCCTTGATGCAAGATGCAACCAGGGCTGCTCCCAGACCTCATACTCAAATGATGAGTTATGGTTTGTCAGGAGTTCTTACTTACAAACAAGGAACTATGATCTTGATCAAATCATCTTTCCCTTAGAGGAATTAAATGAAATGGTAGACATGGAATTGTCAAGAGAGAGAAAGGAAGCAAAGGATGCAAGCTTCTCCTTCAAATCAAAGAAGAAAAGAGACTAAAAAGACTCTACAACATGTTCCTACTCTCTCACCAGTTCAAGAAAGCCTTGTGCAAGAGACTTTGGCTACACAAGAACCTCAGTTAGATAAAGAAACTGATAGGCAAAACATGATCAGCTACATGAGTGCCATAGGTCTCTACCAGGCAGATGCCTTTCTTCCATTGTCCCTTGAGTATGTTGAGTTCGAGTACCTCAAACGACTTGAACTTCAAGTACTCAAAGAGCAAAAGGCTATAAAGAGGAAAATGAGGGAAGAAGCATCCAAAGCAAGAGCCATGTCAGGCCCCATTCCCGGACGCTTACAGTTGGTAAATCATTGCACATAAAACATGTAACTTTACATTTAACATTCATAAACATTGCAGCGAAACATTAAAATAACATTTCTTTTCCTTATAAATTCTTTTGAAAATTAATACAATCTTTCATTTCAAAACATCGTTCATTCGCATTACAATACAAAAACATTAAACAAAAGAATGCCATCCACAAGAACTGAGTAGCCGCCCCGTGCCATCCTCAGCAACATTACTTGCCAACTGGAAACACATAAAAGTTAGCGTTGCTGAGTGAGTTCTAGTTTTATAATAAAACTTACTCTGCTTTCATTAAAACCGTACTTTACTTTTACATGTGATCATACATCGTACATACACATAGATATTACCATTATTATCTTCATTATTCGTTCATTAACTTTCATTCATTCATTCATACATTCATACTTTCATTCATACGTTCATCTTTACTTCGTTTCATTCCATCAATACCATGAACTTTACCCCACCGTCATACATAAAGCAGGTATTGGGCCTAAGTCTATCATAGACCTTTCGTCATGGCGCATAGCAGCCTAGCCACAATACCTAAGGGTAAATTCAGGCGTACCATTGTCATGTGCTACACCCACCGTCATCCATAAAGCGGATACTGGGCCTAAGCCTATCATAGACCTTTCGTCATGGCGTACAACAGTCTGGCCATAGTATCTAGGGTAAGCGACAAAGGTTCTGTACAAATGGTCAATCACAAACAAAGACCCTGATGTGCATCCTTCTGGGGTAGCTAACCCACACACCGTTGGACTAACACCCTTCATTGGGCGTTTTCCAACATACAAGGCTTGCAAGACATTCTTTACTTTCCATCGTTCATTAGTGCATGCATTCATTCATCATGTTACTCTTTTCATTATCTTCCACTTTACATTACATAATACTTTCATTTATTCATTAACATTTCGCGTAAAGCTGTTGGACCAAAAGAACCAATGAGCCAGATCAGAAAAACCTTTAAGTCCCACAAGACATCACAACAACTGCTAAAGACTTGATCAGTTGTTTGACAACGTCTGAAGATCAACTGCTGAAGACTAAAGTACTAAAGACTTTAACAGCTGAAGACCAAAGTCTGAAGATCAACAGCTGAAGACTAAAGTACTGAAGACTTCAACAGCTGAAGACCAAAGTCTGAAGATCTACAGCTGAAGACTAAATTACTGAAGATTAACATCTGAAGACTAAAGTACTCAAGACTTCAACAGCTGAAGACCAAAGTTTGAAGATCAACAGCTGAAGACTAAAGTACTTAAGACTTCAACAGCTGAAGACCAAAGTCTGAAGATCAACAGCTGAAGACTAAAGTACTGAAGACTTCAACAGCTGAAGACCAAAGTCTGAAGATCAACAGCTGAAGACTAAAGTACTG
The DNA here is from genome assembly GCA_025506515.1 of Flaveria trinervia. NCBI lineage: Eukaryota > Viridiplantae > Streptophyta > Magnoliopsida > Asterales > Asteraceae > Flaveria > Flaveria trinervia. Next base: position 44,838,713 of record CM046451.1, read on the forward strand.
AAGACTTCAATAGCTGAAGACCAAAGTCTGAAGATCAACAGCTGAAGACTAAAGTACTGAAGATCAACAGATGAAGTACGAAGACTGAAGACAACAACTAAAGTTCAAGAATTCCAAGTACTGAAGCCTTCAGAGTTTGTCATAACAGCTGAAGAGGCATTCTTCAGTTGTTGTGATGGTTTCCTTTCAGTAGTTTTCTTTTCTATTTCAGTACTTGTAAAACGACTAGAAATCATGATCAGGTTCATAGCTAAGTATCTTGGAAGATCATTGATTGAAATCAAGTCATGGTCCAGGGATAGCATCTTGGCAATAACCACCAAGATTTGTTCGTCTGAAGTATATACCAAAGGCTGGTTATTGAAGCCTTGAATGAAGCTGGTGCTGGGAGCAGGATTGAACTGGTCAAACAATCTAAAGCCTTTTTTACATCCAAAATGCTAGAACAACCTGTCAAAATTCCCACCCCAAAACCACCACAACCACACCCCACTAAACCAATTCCCTTACCCACAAAAACAATAGCCGATGATGTACCCCAGAAGAGGAAGAGAAGGGTACTGAGGCTAGAAGAGGACAAAGAAGATAATGATGGAGATGAAGACAAGCTGCCAATCTCACTGTTATACAGTTGCCCAAGGCCATAAGTCACCCTCTAACAATTACTCCTGAATCTCAAAGGCAAATTGTGTAAATGAAGTTAGAAGAAGAAGAGCTCCACAAACAACATGACGAGGAACTGTTGAGAAAAGTCGACAAAGCATACGCTGCCACGTCTTCAATCATCAATATGAAGAAACATGCTCAGAGATTATACACTCTCAGACATACCTTTCAATATCAAAAAGAGAGAGTGAGGGTTTGGCCTAATCCTAGGGTGTCTCATAGGATTCAAAAGAAAAATATTCCACAGAGATACATTGGCCAAGTAAAGAAGATTGTAGATGAAGTGATCTCACTGGCCTTGTATTATCACCTTGGGAGATCCTAGACGACTTCAAGAAAGCCTATAAAGCTAAACTGACCCCACAAAAGATGCTGGAGATTAAAGTGGTGAAAAAGGGGTTAGTGTATAGGAGGCTTGAGGAAGTTAGAAAGAATGAGCTCCAGTTGTTCTTAGAGGGTATTCACCCAGATGAATTCACATATAGAGTCATAACAACTGTGGAACTAAAAAATGGGAAGCAGGTCAAATACCTCTCTGAGTATTATGGGCCATAGTCACTCTTTGAAGGAGAAGCAGAAGAGCTTACCATGGAGGAACAAGTAATCTTCCATGAGGCCTATACAAGGGAGTCTTACAGACTCATAGTTGGGAAGTAGATCTCATGGATGGGGTAATAGCTCTGTGTCCACTTCCCCAAGACAGAGTTCCCATTCATCCTTTGTCAAACAAATCATTGAGACTTCTTCCCAGGACTGTCCTTACAAAGGTCACTTCTGAGCTGATCTAGAAGACAAAAAGACCAATCTTTCTGCCATAATAAGTGTGACATCTTCAATAAGCTTAAAGATTTTGGCTGCATTGGTTCAGGGGGAGTTTGTTAGACCAAACGAACCAATGAGCCAGATCAGAAAAACCTTTAAGTCCAACAGACATCACAACAACTGCTGAAGACTTGATCAGCTGTTTGACAAAGTCTGAAGATCAACAGCTGAAGACTAAAGTACTAAAGACTTCAACAGCTGAAGACCAAAGTCTGAGGATCAATAGCTGAAGACTAAAGTACTGAAGACTTCAACAGCTGAAGACCAAAGTCTGAAGATCAACAGCTGAAGACTAAAGTACTGAAGATCAACAGCTGAAGACTAAAGTACTGAAGACTTCAACAGCTGAAGACCAAAGTCTGAAGATCAACACCTGAGGACTAAAGTACTGAAGACTTCAACAGCTGAAGACCAACGTCTGAAGATCAACAGCTGAAGACCAACGTCTGAAGATCAACAGCTGAAGACGAACGTCTGAAGATCAACAGCTGAAGACTAAAGTACTGAAGACTTCATCAGCTGAAGACCAAAGTCTGAAGAACAACAGCTGAAGACTAAAGTACTAAAAACTTCAACAGCTGAAGACCAAAGTCTGAAGATCAACAGCTGAAGACTAAAGTACTGAAGATCAACAACTGAAGTACAAAGACTGAAGACAACAACTGAAGTTCAAGGAGTCCAAGTACTGAAGCCTTCAGAGTTTGTCATAACAGCTGAAGAAGCATTCTTCAGTTGTTGTGATGGTTTCCTTTCAGTAGTTTTCTTTTCTATTTCAGTACTTTTAAAATGACTGAAGAGCATGTTCTTCACTCGTTGTTGTTTCAGTAGTTTCTTTTCAGTAGTTGTAGTGATAGTTAACACTTGGTATTTTTGTAAGAAGATATCAGCTGTTTGACATCTTCAGTAGTTGTGTTAACTTTCAGTAGTTAAATAACAGTTAGATGTCACTGTCAAGTGACATCACTGACGCCAGCTTCCCTTATAAAAGGAAAGATGACCTAATTGTAACGGTGCGCGTGAAGCCAGCCGAAGCGTGTATTGAATGAATATATTTCTTTTGGTAGAAATTCTCTCTCTATAACAAACACTGTTTCATTGATAAATTTCGTGTGTTCTTTTTTAAATTTGTTAATTCGTGGGCTCATTCCGCTGCAAATCCAATGTAATTGATCAAACTAGATGCTGAGATCCTAACAAATGGTATCAGAGCAGGTTAATCATTGATCATTTAACAATTGATCATTGAAACTGTTCTTTTGCTCTCTACGTTTGATCGAATTAGCAAATTTGCAAGAATCGGTTATAGAGATTGAGGTTCTAAGTGGTTTTGAGCTAGATTTACTTTGTTTACCTTGAATTTGTCTAAATTCTGAATATGACTACTCCTTCTAATGACCCTCACAATACTGGTTCCTCAACCAAGCCTCCGATGCTGGTTAGGACTGAGTATAACATATGGCAACCAAGAACGCTCCATCACCTGTCTGTTTACAGTTCAGGTGTTGGACATCTGTGGTACATGGTCCACATAAGCCTATGGTGAACAATCCAGAAACCAACCAAATGGTTCCGAAGAAGAAGGAACAATCCTCTGATGAGGATTGAAAACTGTTTGAGATTGATGCTAAAGCTCATGGAATTATGGCCATGGCACTGCCTAATGAAATCTATTCTGGGCTTATGCATCATGAAATTGCTCATGACCTCTGGACGGCACTGAAAGAACAATTTGGTGGTACTGATGAGGTCTTAGCAAACAATAGGGAAATACTTGCCTAACAATATGAGACATTTGCTCATAGGAAGGGTGAGACTCTGACTCAACAGTTTGAGCGTTTTTCATGTTTGATCTCTGAGCTGAAAATGGTCAAACATGAATACACTAATAGCCAGATGAACCACAGATTCCTCAGATCACTGCCTGAGAGATGGGACACATATACAATAGTCCTACGCTCTAATGCAAATCTGGATAGCCTATCTCTCACCCAACTTCATGGGAAACTGCTTCATTTGAAAGAGATATAGAGCAGAAAAGGAAACTGACATCATCAGGAAAGCTCACTGAAGACTTTGTACCAGGGACACTGCCTTGGTTGGTCATGAGTCAGAATATGCTGCATCAGAAGTAATTATGATGTGCATATAGATTTCTCTTCAAACAGTTCTGATCATGCATTTGTGAGTGTTGATAGTCATCAGGCTGTAATAGTGACAATTTGTGCTTCATTATGGATGATTTGAAAGGTATAGCTGATGATGACTTAGAAGAGATGGATATTCTGAGCCAAATGGCCTTGATTAATATCAGATCTCAGAAGTTCTACAAGAGAACTGGTAGGAAATTCCCTGGACTCTCTGGCAAAACAAAGTTGTTTTGACAAGAGTAAGTTGAGGTGTCATAAATGCCACAGGCTTGGGCACTTTGCAAGAGTGTAGATCATCTGGATCTAACTCCTCTGCACTCTTTGTGACTTTTCCAAGTAATATTCAACAAAACAGAGGGCAACATCCTGCTAGTTCTGGTCATCAATCACAACCTCTATCTCCTGCATATTTTGTCCCTCAGGGTCCAATGCCATATCCATATCCCTGCTATTACATGCCACAAACCAGTCAAGTTCAAGTACCCATTGCTCAACAACCACCTGCTCTTCCTGAGCCTCAACCTTCCAATCTCATAACAATCTCAACCTCAACAACACAGCTTTTTCACCCCAGGAGTTGTTGACTGGAGCAGTTTACCAGATGATATTCTGGTCATGAACAACTGTTTTCTGGTGCTGGTCAACATGGTGGTGACAATCCTTTTGGAAACCTTGCTCTTATGGCCCTGGAGTCTGCTGATACCTCATCCTCTAATGCCTCCACACCACAGGTATCACAGGTATCCTCGAGGCCAAAGCCAAGCTATGTTCTGAAACATGCATAGCCGCATTTGCATCTATTAGAGAAGCAAATGTAGCTTTAATTAACAAGAACATTGAGCTAGAACAAATAATATCCAAAAGAAAAGTTGAATTTGAGTCTGTGCTTAATGATAAGAATGATGAGATTTACAAACTTAAATGCCAAATCACTGATGATAAGGCTAGGGAAGAGGTACTTCTAGAGAAGTACAGAGACCTAAAGAAACACTTGCAGCTACCCAGGTAGAGTGTGATCGATGGGTACATTCCTGCAAGGGTTTTGAAATGCTTCTCAGTAAGCAGTTTGCTTCCAATGTGAAGTTTGGCATTGGTTATAATCACACTGCTCCTCCTACAGATTTTACTCCTAGAGCAGAGGTAGAATTTGATGGAGAAAGCAATAACCAATCCTTTTCATCATGTGATCTACTATCTGATACAGCACCATCAGAGGTTGGAGTCTGCATTAATTCCTCCCAAAACCTATCAGCTGATGTTGATGGTTCAAATGCTGACACTCACATGATCAAAAGGTTGATCACTCCAGGTGGTATTTCAAAAGTACTGAAAGTACTAAAGAGCAAGTCATAACACCTGGAGAACAAACCCAAACTACTGCATGTACTAAAGGAAAGAAAACTGCCAGTAGAAAGGGTGGGAAAACTACTGAAGAAGATATCAAGAAAGCATGTACTGCAAGGAAGAAAACTGCTAGTACTGGTCGCAAACTACTGAAGAATAAGTCTTTAGTAGTTTCATCTTCTTGAGCAGATGATCAACTTAAGATGAAGAAAAAGCCATGTGAAATATATGGCTTATTCAATCATCTTACTGATGATTGCTCGTATAAAAAGGGCTCCAAACTCAAACACAATGAGAACATTAAAAAAAATGGATAAAATGATAACTGAGTTTGAAACCAAGTTTGTACCAGGAACATCAAAACCTGTAACCCCAAAATCCAAAAAGAAATCCAAAAAGGAAGGGGTTAATCAGGTAACAGCTGAGGTTGCTCAAAGGGAGATGGTACAACACAGGAATCCATCAATCTCAAGCACTAATGTGTCTGATAAGCTGAAGGCTTTATCAGAGAATCAGACACAACTTGTTATGATGGTTCAACATGTATTGGGGAGAGTCAACCAATTAGATGCTCCTGTGCTGAAACCACAGAGAAGAAAATCCATGCCAAAGGATTCTTCTTCTTCACCATCTCCATCCCCTCAGGCTCTTCTTCATAGCAAATCTGTTAATTTATTATGATTGCAGGGTTCTTCAGCATACCACAGTAGCATCTGGTATGTAGACAGTGGAGGATCTATGCATATGACAGGGAACAACTCTCTTCTTCATGATTAGTTTCAAGGAAAGAAGGGGTTTGTTTCTTTTGGCAATGATGCTAAGTGTTACATCATTGGCAAAGTCTTTGTCTCCAATGGGGAAATAAGGTTTGCTGATGTTAACCATGTGGAGAATCTCAAGTACAATCTCTTGAGTGTCAGTGAAATGTGTGATAAAGGCCATGTTGCTCTTTTCACCAGTCAGAACTATAGGATTCTGTCATCCAAAGTTCTGAGTTTGATTGATAAGGTGTTGGATGATCACACTCTCCTGAGGGCCAACAGGATAGGAAGAGTGTATGCCTTAGATCTTTCCAAGAAAATAGATCTCAAATTCCATCCTTGCCTATTTTTCAAGGCTACTCCTCAAGAATCTATTCTATGGCATAGAAGGCTGGGCATGTGAATCTTAAAAACTTGAATCAGTTGATACATCATGGTTTAGTAAGGGGATTGCCTACGAAAGAGTTCAGATGTGAAGACAACTGCACTGCTTGTTTGAAAGGAAAACAGCATAAAGTCTCATTCCCTCCTATTGAAGAACCTAAGTCCATTGCCTGCTTGCAATTACTACACATGGATATCTTTGGTCCTGTGAGAGTAATGAGTATGGCAAAGAAGAAATACTGTCTGGTAATTGTGGATGATTACTCCAGATTTGTATGGACTTTCTTCTGCATTCAAAGGATGAGGCTGCTCAAACGATTATAAACTTTGTATTGTATGTTGAGAAGCAGTATTCCCTATCTGTCAACTGTATCAGAAGTGATAATGGAACAGAATTCAGAAACCATACACTTGATGATTTTTATCTCTCAAGGGAATCAAGAGGCAATTTAGCATCCCAAGGACTCCAGAACAAAATGGAGTATAGAGAGAAAGAACAGGACCCTAATTGAAGCTGCAAGGTCCATGTTGGCTGACTCTGGTTTGCCACTGATCTTTTGGGCTGAAGCTGTTAACACAGCTTGCTATGTGTAGAATAGAGCCTTAGTAAATCAGAGGTTGATGAAGACTCCATATGAAGTTCTACATCATTTGGCTCCTCTAGTTTCCTTTTTCAAAGCACTTTCGGTGTCCTTGTTTCATTCATAACACAAAGGATCAACTCCACAATTTGATCCTAAGGTGGAAGTAGGGTATTTTGTTGGTTATTCATCTACTTGCAAGGCATACAGAGTCTTCAGCTGCAGAACAAAGAGAGTTGAAGAGACTCTGCATGTGAAGTTTATTGAATCTCCAAAGGACAAGATTCCACAAAACCCTATGGAGTTATTTGATTTGGACATACTGCAATATGTTCCTTATCAGGCTTCAGCTGTTGCTCCTGTCAACAGTTCTCCACCTGGTGGTATTGATGATGATGATAATATCATACTCACCTATTCAAGTTTAGTGTTAACTGCCTGAGTCCACTAAACTTGATGTTCCTGTAGCTTCAGCAGTTCCATCCACAACAATGCTGATGAGATCTCTGATTCCTCTACATCTTTTGATTTGCCATCTCATTCTTGGTTTCAAGAGTCTGCATCACCATCTGCTGCTGCTGAAGGTCCTACAAACACTTGCACAGATCTCATTGTTTATCACGACCTGAAGAATCACCCAATGTCTCAAATCATTAGTGATATCAATTCTAGAGTTTCAACAGAAGTCAATTGTCCAATTTCTGCTTCTATGCTCTCTTCATCAGTCAGCAAGAGCCAAAGAACTATCACATTGCTTTAAGGGACAATGAATGGGTTGAAGTCATGCAGCTTGAGCTACTTCAGTTCAACAAGCAGCAAGTGTGGGAACTGGTTCCTCTACCCCTAGGTAAGTGTGCAATAAGCACTAAATGGGTGTTTAGGAATAAAACAAATGAAAATAGGCATATTGTTAAGAACAGGCCAGACTGGTTGTTCAGGGGTTTGCACAGGAAGAAGGTATTGATTATGATGAAACCTTTGCTGCTGTAGCCAGATTGGACGCAATTAGATTGTTCTTAGTCTATGTTGTATTCCACAATCTTAAGTTTTTCAAATGGATGTTAAAAGTGCATTTTTATATGGTAAAATAAAAGAAGAGGTTTATGTGTGTCAACCACCAGGTTTTGAGGATAATAAACATCTAGATTGGGTATACAAGCTTGATAAGGCTCTTTATGGGTTGAAACAAGCTCCTAGAGCCTGGTATGAGACATTATCAAATTTTATTCTTCAAAATAATTTCACTAGAGGCTCCATAGATAAAACTTTGTTCATTAAGAAGGTGGATCAGCATAAGCTACTTGTTCAAATTTATGTTGATGATATTATTTTTGCTTCCTCTGATCCCCAGTTGTGTGATGATTTTACCAATTTAATGCAAAAGAAGTTTGAAATGAGTGCAATGGGAGAATTACAGTTCTTTCTAGGATTGCAAATCAAACAAAAGGCTGATGGAACTTCCATTCATCAGTCTAAATATACAAAAGATCTTTTGAATAAGTTTGATTTACAAAATTGTAAGCCCTGTTCTACTCCCATGTGCCACACCACTCAACTGGATGCAGATCAGAAAGGTAAAGTTGTTGATGAAACACTTTACATATGTATGATTGGGTCCTTGATGTACTTAACAGCTTCTAGACCAGATATCTTGTTTGCAACTTGTGTTTGTGCTAGATTTCAGGCTGCTCCTAAAGAGTCTCATTTGATTGCAGTCAAGAGGATCTTTAGATATCTGCGAGGTACACAATCTCTAGGTTTATGGTATTCCCTGGACACTATTGCAAATGAGTTGCTTTTTCTGATAATGACTATGCAGGGTGTAAGTTAACCAGAAAGTCAACTTCTGGTGGATGTCAATTCCTAGGCAACTGTTTGATTTCTTGGCAGAGTAAGAAACAAACATCTGTTGCTACATCCACTGCTGAAGCAGAGTACATTGCTGCTGCAAGTTGTACATCTCAGGTACTCTGGCTTCAGAACCAACTTTTGATTATGGCATTACAGAGACTAAGACTCTATTATTAATGGATAGTGCTTCAGCTCTTTGCATTGTCACGAATTGTTGGACCAAAAGAACCAATGAGCCTGATCAGAAAAACCTCAAAGTCCCACAGACATCACAACAACTGCTAAAGACTTGATCAGCTATTTGACAAAGTCTGAATAACAACAGCTGAAAAACAAAGTACTGAAGACTTCAACAACTGAAGACCAAAGTTTGAAGATCAACAGCTGAAGACTAAAGTACTGAAGACTTAAAAAGCTGAAGACTAATGTATTGAAGACTTCAACAGCTGAAGCCCAAAGTCTGAAGATCAACAGCTGAAGACTAAAGTACTGAAGATCAACAGCTGAAGTACAAAGACTGAAGACAACAGCTGAAGACATCAGTTGATGACAACAGCTGAAGTTCAAGTACAAGTACTGATGCCTTCAGAGTTTGTTACAACAGCTGAAGAAGCATTCTTCAGTTGTTGTGATGGTTTCCTTTCCGTAGTTTTCTTTTCTATTTCAGTACTTGTAAAACGACTGAAGAGCATGTTCTTCAGTCGTAATTTCAATAGTTTCTTTTCAGTAGTTGTAGTGATAGTTAACACTTAGTATTTTTGTAAGAAGATGTGAGCTGTTTGACATCTTCAGTAGTTGTGTTAACTATTAGTAGTTTGAATAATTCTGTTAGATGTCACTATCAGGTGACATTAGCAGATGTCACATCTCCTATATAAGAGATGTTGACCTAGTTGTACGTATGACATTCTGTTACCACGCAAGCGCATATTAAATGAAATATCTTTTGCAGAATTCTCTCTCTCTATAACCGTTTACTCTTATATTGAATATCATTGTGTTCTTGTGAATTGTCTAATTCATTGTTTGATTTCCGCTGCAATACTCTCTAATAATCAAACTCAGATCACTGATCTGAACAAATGGTATCAGAGCAGGTTAATCATTGATCATCTAACAATTGGTCATTGAAACTGCTATTCGATATCTATGTTTGATTGAATTAGCATATTTGCAAGAATTGGTTATAGATTATTGAATTTCTGCTGCTTTCATTTATTCACTTTGAGCTTTCTCTTGGTTCAATTTGGTTTGTTTTTTTTTTGTTCTAAATCTGCTAAAGCTTAATTGAATTTGGTTGAATCTGAGAATGACTACTCCTTCTAATGACCCTCACAATACCGGTTCCTCAACCAAGCCTCCGATGCTGGTTAGGACTGAGTATAACATATGGCAACAAAGGATGCTTCATCACCTGTCTGTTAACAGTTCAGGTTGTTGGACATCTGTGGTACATGGTCCACAAAAGCCTATGGTGAACAATCCGGAAACCAACCAAATGGTTCCGAAGAAGAAGGAACAATACTCAGATGAGGATCGGAAACTGTTTGAGATTGATTCTAAAGCGCATGGTATTCTGGCCATGGCCTTGCCAAATGAAATCTATTCAGGCTTAAGCATCATGAAACTGCTCATGACCTCTGGAATGCACTGAACGAACAATTCGGTAGAACAGATGAGGTTTTAGCAAACAATAGAGAAATCCTTGCCCAACAATATGAGACATTCTCTCATAGAAAGGGTGAGACACTGACTCAATAGTTTGAGCGTTTTTCTTGTTTGATCTCTGAGTTGAAAATGGTCAAACAGGAATACACCAATAGCCAGATGAATAACAGATTCCTCAGATCACTGCCTAAGAGATGGGACACATACACTATTGTCCTACGCTCCAGTGCAAATCTGGATAGCCTATCTCTCACCCAACTTCATGGGAAACTGCTTACATTCGAGAGAGAGAGAGAGATAGAGCAGAAAAGGAAACTGGCATCATCAGGAAAGCTCACTGATGACTTTGTACCAGGGAACACTGCCTTGGTTGGTCATGAGTCAGAATATGCTGCATCTAAAAGCAATTATCATGAGCATATAGATTTCTCTTCAAACAGTTCTGATCATGCATTTGTTGGTGTTGATAGTCAATCAAGCTGTAATAGTGACAATTTATGCTTCATCATGGATGATCTAAAGGGTATTGCTGATGATGATTTAGAAGAGACGGATATTCTAAGCCAAATGGCCTTAGTTAATATCAGATCTCAAACGTTCTACAAGAGAACTGGCAGGAAATTTCATGGACTCTCTGGCAAAACAAAAGTTGGTTTTGACAAGAGTAAGTTGAGGTGTCACAAATGCCAAAGGCTTGGACACTTTGCAAGAGAGTGTAGATCAACTGGATCTAACTCCTCTGCACCCTTTGTGACTTTTCCAAGCACTAGTCCACAAAACAGAGGGCAACATCCTCCGAGTTCTCGTCATCATTCACACCCTATATCCCCTGCATACTTCGTTCCTCAGGGTCCAATGTCATATCCATATCCCTGCTATTACATGCCACAACCAAATCCGGTTCAAGTTCCTATGGCACAAAATCCACAAGCATTACCTGAACCTCAACCTTCCCAATCTCATCAACAATCTCAACCTCAACAACACAGTTTTTTCACCCCAGGAGTTGTTGACTGGAGCAGTCTACCAAATGATATGTCTTGTCATGAACAACTGTTCTCTTATGCTGGTCAACATGGTGGTGACATTTTTGGAAATCTTGCTCTTATGGCTCTGGAGTATGCTCATACCTCATCCTCTAATGCCTCCACACTACAGGTATCACAGGTATCCTCTGAGGCCAAAGCCAAGCTATGTTCTAAGACATGCATAGCTGCATTTGCATCTATTAGCGAAGCAAATGTAGCTTTAATTAACAAGAACATTGAGCTAGAACAAATAATTTCCAAAAGAAAAGCTGAATTTGAGTCTGTGTTTAATGAGAAGAATGATGAGATTTACAAACTTAAATGTCAAATCACTGATGATAAGGCTAGGAAGAGGTACTTCTAGAGAAGTACAGAGACCTCAAAGAAACACTTGCAACTACCCAGGTAGAGTGTGATCGTTGGGTACATTCTTGCAAGGGTTTTGAAATGCTTCTTAGTAAGCAGTCTGTTTCCAATGTGAAGTTTGGCATTGGTTATAATCTCACTGCTCCTCCTACAGATTTTACTCCAGAGCAGAGGTAAAATCTGATGGAGAAAGCAATAACCATCCTTTCATCATGTGATCTACTATCTGATACAGCACCATCAGAGGTTGAAGTCAACATTAATTCCTCTCAGAACCTATCAGCTGATGTTGATGGTTCAAATGCTGACACTCACATGATCAAAAAGTTGATCACTCCAGGTGGTATTTCACAAAGTATTGAAAGTACCAAAGAGCATGTCATACACCTGGAGAACAAACCCAAACTACTGCATGTACTAAGGGAAGAAAACTGCAAGTAGAAAGGGTGGGAAAACTACTGAAGAAGATATCAAGAAAGCATGTACTAAAGGGAAGAAAACTGCTAGTACTGATAGCAAACTGCTGAAGAATAAGTCTTCAGTAGTTTCATCTTCTTTAGCAGATGATCAACTTAAGATGAAGAAAAACCATGTGAAATATGTGGCTTATTCAATCATCTTACTGATGATTGCTGGTATAAAAAGGGCTCCAAACTCAAACAAAATGAGAACATTAAAAAGCAAATGGATAAAATGAAAACTGAGTTTGAAACCAAATTTGTACGAGCAACATCAAAATCTGTGACCCCAAAATCCAAAAAGAAATCTAAAAAGCAAGGGGTTAATCAGGCAACAGCTTAGGTTGCTCAAAGGGAGATGGTACAACACAAGAATCCATCAATCTCAAGCACTAATCTGTCTGATGAGCTGAAGGCTTTATCACAAAATCAAACACAACTTGTTATGATGGTTCAACATCTATTGGGGAGAGTCAACCAATTAGATGCTCATGTGTTGAAATCACAGAAAAGAAAATCCATGCCAAAGGATTCTTCTTCTTTACCATCTCCATCCCCTCAGGCTGTTATTCATAGCAAATCTATTAGTTTACCATCTGTTGATGTGAATAGACCCAAAACCAAAAAGGTTTGGGTCTCAAAAACTAACTAATGTTTATGATTGCAGGGTTTTTCAGCATGCCAAAGTAGCATCTGGTATGTAGACAGTGGAGGATCTATGCATATGACAGGGAACAACTCTCTTCTTCATGACTACTCTCAAGGAAAGAAGGGGTTTGTTCTTTTGGCAATGATGCTAAGGGTTACATCATTGGCAAAGGCTTTGTCTCCAATGGGGAAATAAAGTTTGATGATGTTAATCATGTGGAAAATCTCAAATACAATCTCTTGAGTGTCAGTCAAATGTGTGATAAAGGCCATGTTGCTCTTTTCACCAGTCAGAACTGTAGGATTCTGTCATCTAAAGTTCTGAATTTGATTGATAATGTGTTGGATGATCACACTCTCCTGAGGGCCAATAGGACAGGAAGAGTGTATGCCTTAGATCTTTCTAAGAAAATAGCTCTCAAAGGCCATCCTTGCCTATTTTCCAAAGCCTCTCCTTAGGAATCTAAACTGTGGCACAGATGGCTGGGTCATGTTAATATCAAAAACATGAATCAGCTTATCCACAATAGTTTAGTGAGAGGTTTACCAATAAAGGAGTTCCACTGTGATGAAACCTGCACTGCTTGTTTAAAAGGAAAACAGCACAAAGTCTCATTTCCTCCTATTGAAGAACCTAAGTCCACGGCCTGCTTGCAGTTACTGCACATGGATCTATTTGGTCCTGTGAGAGTGATGAGCATGGCAAAGAAGAAATACTGTCTAGTAATTATGGATGATTACTCCAGATTTGTATGGACTTTCTTTCTGCATTCAAAGGATGAGGTTGCTCAGAAGATTAAAAACTTTGTGTTGTATGTTGAGAAGCAGTATTCCCTATCAGTCAAGTGTATAAGGAGTGACAATGGAACTGAATTCAGAAACCATACTCTTGATGATTTTTATCTTTCAAAGGGAATCAAAAGGCAGTTTAGCATCCCAAGAACTCCAAAACAAAATGGAGTAGTGGAGAGAAAGAACAGGACCCTAATTGAAGCTGCAAGGTCTATGTTGGCTGACTCTGGTTTGCCACTGACCTTTTGGGCTGAAGCTGTTAACATAGCTTGCTATGTGCAGAATAGAGTCTTAGTAAATCAGAGGTGATGAAGACTCCATATGAAGTTTTACATCACTTGGCTCCTCTAATTCATTTTTCAGAGCCTTGGGTGTCCCTGTTTCATTCTCAACACAAAGGATCAACTCCACAAATTTGAGCCTAAGGTGGATGCAGGGTATTTTCTTGGTTATTCAGCTACTTGCAAGGCATACAGAATCTTCAACTGCAGAACAAAGATAGTTGAAGAGACTCTGCATGTGAAGTTTAATGAATCTTCAAAGGACAAGATTCCACAAAACCCTGTGGAGTTGTTTGATCTGGACATACTGCAATATGTTCCTTATCAACCTCCAGCTGTTGCAGATCATGTGGATAAATCATCTTCTGCAGCATATCTTCCACCTGGTGGTATTGATGATGATGATAATATCAATACTCACCTATTCAAGTTTAGTGATGAACTGCCTCAGTTTGCTAAACTTGATGTTCCTGTAGCTTCAGCAGTTCCATCCACAACAAATGCTGATGAGATATCTGATTCCTCTACATCTTTTGATTTACCATCTAATTCTTGGTTTCAAGAATCTGCATCACTATCTGCTGCTGCTGAAGGTTCTACAAACACTTACACAGATCTCATTGTTTATCAAGAGCTGAAGAATCACCCAATGTTTCAAATCATTGGTGATATCAATGCTAGAGTTTCAACAAGAAGTCAATTGTCTAACTTCTATTTCTATGCTCTCTTCATCAGTCAGCTAGAGCCAAAGAACTATCATGTTGCTTTGAGAGGCAATGGATGGGTTGAAGCCATGCAGCTTAAGCTACTTCAGTTCAAGAAACAGCAAGTGTGGGAACTGGTTCCTCTACTCCCAGGTAAGTGTGCAATAGGCACTAAATGGATGTTTAGGAATAAAACTGATGAAAAAGGGGCTTATTGTAAAGAACAAAGCTAGACTGGTTGTACAGGGTTTTCACAAGAAGAAGGTATTGATTATGATGAAACCTTTGCCCCTGTAGCCAGACTAGAGGCAATTAGGTTGTTCTTAACCTATGCTGCATTCCACAATCTTAAAGTTTTTCAAATGGATGTCAAAAGTGCATTTTTATATGGTAAAATAAAAGAAGGGGTTTATGTGTGTCAACCACCAGGTTTTGAAGATAAGAAACATCATGATTGGGTGTATAAACTTGATAAGGCTCTTTATGGTTTGAAGCAAACTCCTAGAGCCTGGTATGAAACACTTTCCAATTTTCTTCTTAAAAATAATTTCACTAGACGCTCCATAGATAAAACTTTGTTTATTAAGAAGGTGGATCAGCATAAGCTACTTGTTCAAATTTATGTTGATGATATTATATTTGCATCCTCTGATCCCCAGTTGTGTGATGATTTTACATGTTTAATGAAACAAGGTTTGAAATGAGTGCAATGGGAGAATTACAGTTCTTTCTAGGCTTGCAAATAAACAAAAGGCTGATGGAACCTTTATTCATCAGTCAAAATATACAAAAGATCTTTTGAATAAGTTTGATTTACAAAATTGTAAGCCCTGTTCTACTCCCATGTGCAACACCACACAACTGGATGCGGATCAGAAAGGTAAAGCTGTTGATGAAACACTTTACATATGTATGATTGGGTCCTTGATGTACTTAACAGCTTCTAGACCAGATATCATGTTTGCAACTTGTGTTTGTGCTAGATTTCAGGCTGCTCCTAAAGAGTCTCATTTGATTGCACTCAAGAGGATCTTTAGATATTCGCAAGGTACACAATCTCTAGGTTTATGGTATTCCACTGGACACTCTTGCAAATTAGTTGCTTTTTCAGACAGTGACTATGCAGGGTGTAAGTTAACCAGAAAGTCAACTTCTGGTCGATGTCAATTCCTAGGCAACTGTTTGATTTCTTGGTAGAGTAAGAAACAAACATCTGTTGCTACATCCACTGCTGAAGCAGAGTACATTGCAGCTGCAAGTTGTACTTCTCAGGTACTCTGGCTTCAAAACCAACTTTTGGATTATGGCATTACAGAGACTAAGACTCCATTATTAATGGGTAGTGCTTCAGCTCTGTGCATTGTCAAAAATCCAGTCCAGCACTCTAGGACCAAACATATAGAGATCGGACATCATTTTATTAGGGATTGTTTTGAAAAGGTCTGATTGATCCAAAGTTTGTGCCTAGTGCTGATGAGCTTGCAGACATTTTTACTAAGCCTTTGGATAGTTCAACTTTCCAAAACCTAGTGTTAAGGCTTGGTATGCTGCAGCTAGAATAAGTGATAACTACTGAAGATCTCAGTAACTAACTACTGATGATCATTAGTGACCATATCACATATAGTACTGATTCTATTAAAACAACTGATCAAGTTACAACTACTGATGTAGTTATAACTACTGATATCAGTAAACACAGCTCAAGTACTGATGTCCTATGAAACAACTGAAAACAGCAAAAAAGACTGATGAGTAAGTGTTGAGGACAGTATGAAACAGCTGAAAGACTAAGAATTGACGCAAACTACTGATGAGAATTTTCTCTTCAGTTGTTTCTACAACTGCTGTTTCACCCTAATAGCTGTTGACAAAACCATGTCCTCAGTAGTTTCACAACTACTGATGACTAACACCAAGCCGTCAGCTGTTTACAAAAACTGATGACAAAACCATGTCTTCAGTGGTTTTACATCTACTAAAGACTTTCATGTCACATAAAAGAAAAGGAAGAATGAAAAGGAGACTGACTTGGAGACAATGGTGAAGGAGGCTGATGCCGAACACAGCCGATCAATGGATAACATCGTTGATTAGTTGTTTAGGCAAGGTCATGACTCTGAAAAACTTGACTCAAAAATCAGAAGATTGGAGATTGAAGAAATCCAAGCTAGATGGGCAAGTTATGATGTGTTGGAGAAGGAAAGGCTGGAAATCATGATGAGGTTCATAGCTAAGTATCTTGGTAGATCATTGATTGAAATCAAGGCATGGTCCAGGGACAGCATCTTGGCAATAACCACCAAGATCTGTTCGTCTGAAGTATATACCAAAGGATTGGTTATTGAAGCCTTAAATGAAGCTGGTGCTGGGAGCAGGACTGAACAAATCAAGCAATCTAAAGCCGCACTCACATCCAAAATGCTAGCCGATGATCTACCCCAGAAGAGGAAGAGAAGGGTACTGAGGCTAGAAGAAGATGAAGAAGATAATGATGAAGATGAAGATAGGCTGCCAATCTCAGCTATTATACAATTGCCTAAGGCCACAAGTCACCCTCCAACAGTTACTCCTGAGTCTCAAAGGCAAATTGTGAAAGTGAAGATAGAAAAAGAAGAGCTTCACAAACAACATGATGAGGAACTGTTGAGAAGAGTTGACAAAGCATATGTTGCCACATCTTCAATCATCAACATGAAGAAGCATGCTCTCAGGTTATACACTCTTAAACATACATTTCATTATCAAAAGGAGAGAGTGAGGATTTGGCCTGATCCCAAGGTGTCTCATATAATTCAAAAGAAAAACATTCCATAGAGATACATTGGCCAAGTAAAGAAGATTGTAGATGAAGTGATCTCACTGGTCTTTGTAGTATCACCTCGGGAATCCTAGATGACTTCAAGAAAGCCTATAAAGCTATACTGACCCCATAAAAGATACTGGAGAATAAAATGGTGAAAAGGGGGTTAGTGTATAAGAGGCTTGAGGAAGTTAGCAAGAATGAGCTGCAGTTGTTCTTAGAGGGCAATCACCCAAATGAATTTGCTTATAGAGTAATAACAACTGTGGAACTCAAAAATGGGAAGCAGGTCAAATACCTATCTGAGTATTATGGGCCAGAATCACTTTTTGAAGGAGGAGCAGAAGAGCTTACCATGGAGGAACAAATAACCTTCCTTGAGGCCTATACAAGGGAGACATACAGACTCAGAGTTGGGAAGTAGATCTCATTGATGGGGTAACAGCTCTGTGTCCAGTTCCCCAAGACGGAGTTCCCATTCATCCTTTGCCAAACAGATCATTGAGACTTCTTCCTAGGCCTGTGCTTACAAGGGTCACTTCTGAGCTGATCTAGAAGACAAAAAGACCAATCTTTCTGCCATAATAAGTGGGACATCTTCAATAAGTTTAGAGGTTTTGGCTGCATTGGTTCAGGGGGAGTTTGTTGGACCAAAAGAACCAATGAGCCTGATCAGAAAAACCTCTATGTCCCACAGACATCACAACAACTGCTAAAGACTTGATCAGCTATTTGACAAAGTATGAAGAGCAACAGCTGAAGAACAAAGTACTGAATACTTCAACAGCTGAAGACCAAAGTCTGAAGATCAACAGCTGAAGACTAAAGTACTGAAGACTAAAGTACTAAAGACTTCCACAGCTGAAGACCAAAGTATGAAGATCAACAACTGAAGACTAATGTACTGAAGATCAACAGCTGAAGTACAAAGACTGAAGACAACAGCTAAAGACATCAGTTGATGACAACAGCTGAAATTCAAGTACAAGTACTGATGCCTTCAGAGTTTGTTACAAAAGCTGAAGAAGCATTCTTCAGTTGTTGTGATGGTTTCCCTTCTGTAGTTTTCTTTTCTATTTCAGTACTTGTAAAACGACTGAAGAGCATGTTCTTCAGTCGTTGTAATTTCAGTGGTTTCTTTTCAGTAGTTGTAGTGATAGTTAACACTTAGTATTTTTGTAATAGGATGTCAGCTGTTTGACATCTTCAGTAGTTGTGTTAACTATTAGTAGTTTGAATAATTCTGTTAGATGTCACTATCAAGTGACATCAGCAGACGTCACATCTCCTATATAAGAGATGTTGACCTAATTTTACGTGTGACATTCTGTTACCACGAAAGCGCATATTGAATGAAATATCTTTTGTAGAATTCTCTCTCTCTATAACCGTTTACTCTTATATTGAATATCAATTGTGTTCTTGTGAATTATCCAATTCATTGTTTGATTTTCACTGCAATACTCTCTAATCAATCAAACTCGGATCACTGATCCTAACAAGAATCCTGTCCAACATTCTAGGACCAAACATATAGAGATCAGACACCATTTTATTAGGGACTGTTTTGAAAAAGGTCTGATTGATCCAAAGTTTGTGCCTAGTGCTGATGAGCTTGCAGACATTTTTACTAAGCCTTTGGATAGTTCAACTTTCCAAAGCCTAGTGTTAAGGCTTGGTGTGCAGTAGCTAGAATAAGTGACAACTACTGATGATCTCAGTAAACAAGTACTGATGATCATTATTGAGCATCTCACAAATATGTACTAATTCTGTTAAAAGAAACTGATGCAGTTATAACTACTGATGTTAGTAAAAACAGATAAGTACTGATGTCCTATGAAATACTGAAAACAGCTAAAAAGTCTGATGAGTAAGTGTTGAGGACAGTATGAAACAGCTGAAAAGCTAAGAATTGACGAAAACTACTGATGGGAATTTTCTCTTCAGTCATTTTACAACTGCTTTTTCATCTTAAACAACTAAAGCAAAACCATGTCTTCAGTAGTTTCACAACTATTGATGACTAACACCAAGTCTTCAGTCGTTTACAACAACTGATGACAAAACCATGTCTTGAGTAGTTTCACAACTACTGATGACTAACACCAAGTCCTCAGTTGATTCCAACATCTAAAGTCAAAACCATTCTTTTTAGTAGTTTTATAACTGTTGATTCCTAAAACCAAGACTTCAGTTGTTTCAACATCTGAAGGTTAATTCCATGTCATCAGTCGTTTAAAACTACTGATGATTAACACAAAACCCTTCAGTTGTTTTATAACCATACCCTATAAATACCTAATCCTATAGAGCTTCATTATCTCAAACCTAACGTTCAAAAACTCCGAACCTTCTCTCACATTAATGGCGACCATGCAGCTTAAACCAAGACACAACTGTGTTGCCTACCTTACCAAATCACTCTTATGGATGAAGTTTGATACTTCCATTGATCTAATGGTCCATTCTCCATACAAAACGGCCTTCCTTATCGATCCTATCGTTTATGCCGAATCCGTAAATCAATTCTGGACGAACGTCACCCTTACCACTAGGGAGAATGAGACCGAGTCTCTCCAGTCATTCGTCAACTACCGTAAGGTGGTCATCACTCCGGCAATCCTTTGCCAAACCCTACAACTGGATGATGCCACCTTCCCCGCTGGATATTAAAAGGGCACCACTGATCTATCCTTTGCCCACCATGGATACTAGGGTAACCTCAACGCTTCTACCATCCTAAAGAAGCATTTCCATGACGCGGAACACCTTATTTTTCATATGGTGAATGTCTGCCTAGCCCTTAAGACTTCTTCTTGGGATCAAATGTCAACCAGGTGGCAGCAGGTATTCTTCTCTATCCTTGAGCAACAAAACATAAATTTTTCTGAAATAATATTTCTTGAACTTAAGGATATGGTCTCAAAACCTATTGCTAACCGATGGATATTATATCCACGGTTCATAATGGCCATTATAGAGAACCAGCTGAAAGCTGAGGGACTTGTTGGTCGTGGAGTCCCTGCCATGGCTGTATTGCCTGAGGTATACTCGAGGCACAACTCAGACCAGTCTCTCAAATAGGCTGCTAAGCTGCGAAAACCCACGCAGCTGGAACCCACAGCCACCACCTCCAATCCAAAGTCCCCACCAAACCCAAACACAAGAATCCCAAAACGGCTACTCAGGGAAATGAGTCCCTTGAGGATGTCCCTGCAACACAAACGCAGGATATATCTACTGGCAATAATCCCCCAGTAGCTACAAGTACTCACCAACCTCAACCGCTTAGGCTTCCTCTCAACAGGAGCCTGCAGCAACCACATTCGGGGCACCTATACATCTGGAACCTTCCTCATTGAGGAGGTTGCCATTGGAACGCACCACTCTCCCCGAGTGCATACTGCTTCTACACCATCTCCCACTACAACCGCCCCCCAAAGTCCTACCATAATAGTTGCAAAAGTGCTGAGTCAGTTGCATTCCTCACCACGTCCCTAGATACCAATCAAAACTGGGATAGCGTCAACAATTGAGGGGGAGGATCAAAATGCTTCTGATAACCCACAGCACAGGGGTTACACTGTTCCATCTCCAAGTGTAGAAACAGAGATTAAAACATCTGGTGAGGCTGCCACTTCTCCTGCTTCAGCATATGATCAGGATGCAGTTGGTAACATCCATAAGACCTCATCAGAGGTAACTGCCAATGAAGGACATAGTCCTGAGGCAGGAAGTCCCCAGTACCAAGAACAAGGGGCACATGCTGATACTGATCTACAGTCAGAGCATGTACATCCTGATTCTATCAGGAGGTTAGGTGATTCAGCAAACACTCATGATGACCTGGGCTTCTTCTATGATATTTTAGCCCAAAATACCATCTTAGAGAATGAGGTAAGCAGAGTTAACGAGCTGATTGCCAAAATGTCTCAGGATCTAAGTCCATCTGCCCCAATCCACCAATAGATGGCACCTTCCTCTGAAGGTCCCTTATACACAGAGCCACTCCAAAACACTCAGCCACCTGCCTCTACTTCTGGCACTATCTCTCAGGGACAGAACCCCCCTGAGCAAATAACTGCTATCTTTCAAAATTCCTTACCTCTCATTACAACAATTATCACTGATATAGTGATTAAAACCCTTGTTGAGAGGCTTCCCTCGGTAATCCAACCCTTGATAGAGGAAGTTGTGAGCAGAAGGCTTTCTGAAAATCAAACCCTTGCAACCAATGCAACCAAAAATGGAGAGATTCAGTCAGTGAAAGCAAAACGAAAGAGGTTTCTTGGAAGATCATTGATTGAAATCAAGTCATGGTCCAGGGAAACATCTTGGCAATAACCACCAAGATCTGTTCGTCTGAAGTATATACCAAAGGGCTGGTCATTGAAGCCTTGAATGAAGCTAGTGCTGGGAGCAGGACTAAACTGGTCAAACAATCTAAAGCCTCTCTTACATCCAAAATGCTAGAACAGCCTGTCAAAATTCCCACACCAAAACCACCACAACCACAACCCACTAAACCAATTCCCTTACCCACAAAACCAATAGCCGATGATGTACCCCAGAAGAGGAAGAGAAGGGTACTGAGGCTAGATGAGGAAGAAGAAGATAATGATGAACATGAAGACAGGCTGCCAATCTCAGCTGTTATACAGTTTCCTAAGGCCATAAGTCACCCTCCAATAATTACTCCTGAATCTCAAAGGCAAATTATGAAAGTGAAGTTAGAAGAAGAAGAGCTTCACAAACAACATGATGAGGAACTGTTGAGAAGAGTTGACAAAGCATATGCTGCCACATCTTCAATCATCAACATGAAGAAGCATGCTCTCAGGTTATACACTCTTAAACATACATTTCATTATCAAAAGGAGAGAGTGAGGATTTGGCCTGATCCCAGGGTGTCTCATAGGATTCAAAAGAAAAATATTCCACAGAGATACATTGGCCAAGTAAAGAAGATTGTAGATGAACTGATCACACTGGCCTTCGTAGTATCACCTTGGGAGATCCTAGACGACTTCAAGAAAGCCTATAAAGCTAAACTGACCCCACAAAAGATGCTGGAGAACAAAGTGGTGAAAAAGGGGTTAGTGTATAGGAGTCTTGAGGAAGTTAGAAAGAATGAGGTCCAGTTGTTCTTAGAGGGTATTCACCCAGATGAATTCACATATAGAGTCATAACAACTATGGAACTAAAAAATGGGTAGCAGGTCAAATACCTCTCTGAGTATTATTGGCCAGAGTCACTCTTTGAAGGAGAAGAAAAGAGCTTACCATGGAGGAACAAGTAATATTCCTTGAGGCCTATACAAGGGAGTCTTACAGACTCATAGTTGGGAAGTAGATCTCATGGATGGGGTAACAGCTCTTTGTCCAGTTCCCCAAGACAGAGTTCCCATCCATCCTTTGTCAAACAGATCATTGAGACTTCTTCCCAGGCCTGTGCTTACAAGGGTCACTTCTAAGCTGATCTAGAAGACAAAAAGACCAATCTTTCTGCCATAATAAGTGGGACATCTTCAATAAGCTTAAAGGTTTTGGCTGCATTGGTTCAGGGCGAGTTTGTTAGACCAAAAGAACTAATGAGCCAAATCAGATAAACCTTTAAGTCCCACAAGACATCACAACAACTGCTGAAGACTTGATCAGTTATTTGACAAAGTCTGAAGATTAACAGCTGAAGACTAAAGTACTGAAGACTTCAAGAGCAGAAGACCAAAGTCTTAAGATCAACAGCTGAAGACTCAAGTACTGAAGACTTCAACAGCTGAAGACCAAAGTCTGAAGATCAACAGCTGAAGACTAAAGTACTGAAGATCAACAGCTGAAGACTAAAGTACTGAAGACTTCAACAGCTGAATATCAAAGTCTAAAGATCAACAGCTGAAGACTAAAGTACTGAAGACATCAACAGTTGAAGACTAAAGTTTGAAGATCAACAGCTGAAGACTAAAGTACTGAAGACTTCAATAGCTGAAGACCAAAGTCTGAAGATCAACAGCTGAAGACTAAAGTACTGAAGATCAATAGCTGAAGTACAAAGAGTAAAGACAACAACTGAAGTTCAAGAAGTCCAAGTGCTGAAGCCTTAGAGTTTGTCATAACAGCTGAAGAAGCATTCTTTAGTTGTTGTGATGGTTTCCTTTCAGTAGTTTTCTTTTCTATTTCAATACTTGTAAAACGACTGAAGAGCATGTTCTTCAGTCGTTGTTGTTTCAGTAGTTTCTATTCAGTAGTGGTAGTGATAGTTAACACTTGGTATTTTTGTAAGAAGATGTCAGTTGTTTGACATCTTCAGTAGTTGTGTTAACTTTCAGTAGTTAAATAACAGTTAGATGTTAGTGTCAAGTGACATCAGCTGATGTCAGCTTCCCTTATAAAGGGAAAGATGACCTAATTGTAATGGTGCGCGTGAAGCCAGCCGAAGTGTGTATTGAATGAATATATTCCTTTTGGCAGAAATTCTCTCTCTATAACAAACACTGTTTCATTGATAATTTCGTGTGTTCTTGTTTAAATTTGTTAATTCGTGGGCTCATTCCGCTGCATCCAATCTAATTGATCAAACTAGATGCTGAGATCCTAACAAAAGCCAAGGGAAAATAATCATACATAATAATAAGGAACATCAACATACGCAGTCAACATCATCATACAGGGCATGGTCATACATACATAACATACATCATGCATAATCATACAACATTGATGTGCTCCAAATTATACATAAAAATCCTATCAAAAGCACATCAATTAGTCCTTAATATCTTCCTTAAAATGATGAAAATGTACTTAAAAATGTTAAATTGTGTTTTTAGGTGTTTGAAAGGGCAAGATGGACAAAAGGAGCATATTTAACAAGAAATTGAAGCAATCCGAGCTTTGGACTCCAAGCATGGGGCCGTGCCTCATTAAGCACGCCCCCATGCCTTGCCAGAAACACACCCCCGTGCTAAATTAACACACCCCCGTGCTTGGACATCTGACAGGACAAAAAGTACTGTCCCCTAAAAGTAGACACGGGGCCGTGCCCCATAAGGCACGGGGCCGTGCCCCACCACTAACACGGGGCCGTGCCCCATTTAGCACGGGGTCGTGCCCGACATAACCTGCACGTACGAGCCGACCAACTTTCGTAAGCATTGTACTAGCACGAGGCCGTGTCTTTTAGGCACAGGGCCGTGCTTAAACACTCGAGAAAGCCTATAAATAGAAGCCTAAGCTCACCATTTTTGGCAAGCTTTGGTGGGAGAATTACTCTGTTGAATTCTCTCGGGAATGAAGACTTCAAGGTCATTCGGAGGCTCAGGAGGTGCATACAACACTTGGAAGAAGCTGGGATCACCTAAACGTCATCCATTGTGGATTATCGGTTTGATTGTTCCATTTCACCGATGATCATTTATCTATCTTCTTTGTTATCCGTTGTTATGTTAAACTCATCATGAGCTAAACTCTATTTATCATCCTAATCGATGAAACTTATGTAATTTGTGATAAACTAATGGTGTGATAAGTATTATGTCAATGTTATGGTGGTCTTGGGAAAACTATTGATGGGTAGCATCTACATTTGAACGGGAAGTTATAACTTTATGGTTTGTGATTGTAATTGTCATACAAGGTTGAAAACCGTATGAATAACTTTCATTCGCGAAACCGGTCTCATAATAAATCCATGGCTATGAACTAGAAATGGTTATTAGAAATCATATCACTTTAACTTTCTGATCATTTGCGGGTTCCCTTTTATTAGTTCAGAAACTTCAGTAATTGTTACGGTTTTCTAAAATTAATGGTATGTTAGGAAGGAACCTGATCAACTCTCTTTTGAACATTAAATTATGCTTTGATCTGAGCAGTAAAATCAGCCTGACAGGATCAAGTCACTACGGCAGCAGGATAGTCGAGAAATCGTGTCGGCTCATCTTTATAAACATTAACATAATCACATCACCTCACCAATTCATCATAATTACATAAGAGGATTCTAATTAGGATGATAACTTTTATTCCCTGATTTTAAATCTAAACTCTTCAATTCTTATTTTACTTTCTTTTTATTAGTGTTTACTTTTAAACCCTAAAAAAATATTTCCAATACAAAATATCACTTTCTTTAACAAAAACCAAATCTGATAGTCAAACATCAAGTTTGTTGAGTAGGCTAGGTGTGTCCACGGATTGATACTCGGTTCTTATCAACACTATATTACCACACGACAGGTACACTGCCTTTTGTGTGTGTGGTTTAGTATTAGTAACAACCAATTAAAACTGAATCTGTGCAATAAATCTTTATCGAATATATATACTATCCGCAGACCATCATGTTTTTGGCGCCGTTGCCGGGGACACACGGCAGTTTGAAAGACCAACTAAATTTTTGACTATCTTGCATATAACCTATTAATTATTTTTGTTTAACTTCATTCGTAGGTAGTTTGCCTTAGTTAGTTTAGTTATTTTTGCCTGATTCATTTTAGCCTTAGTTAGTTTATGCTTCCTTAAGTTAGTGTATGTCAGACTCGTCTAGTTCTGAGCTTGTTCCGCCTCCTCCGGAACCCAAATGACTTTTCCATCAAAGATTGTGCAAAAGATCACAACAAGAAGCACCGGTCATTGAAAAAGACATTTTGGAAGATACACCATCCGAAGAATACATGGCTAACCAAGACGAGGAAATGAAGATGACACACTATGCCACACCGTCAATATATGGTTATGAGTCTAGTGTTGTCCAACCAGCAATAGCGGCCAACAATTTCGAGATTAAGTCTAGTATTATCCAACTAGTGGAAAGCTCTGTTCAGTTCCATGGGTTACAAGACGAAGACCCTAATGCTCACATCTCACGATTCCTTCGTATCTGTGTGACCTTCAAAATCAATAACTGTTCAGACGACGCCATTCGACTAAGACTTTTTCCATTTTCACTTCGAGGCCGAGCCATCGATTGGCTTGATTCACTCCTGCCTGGTTCCATCACCACATGGGCGGGAATGGCTGAACAATTCCTTTTGAAATACTTTCCACCTGATCGTACTGCCGAACTAAGAAGCAGCATCAGAAGTTCTGTCAAGACGACGATGAATCATTACACGCAGCATGGGAGAGATATAAAGGTCTCCTTCGGAGATGCCCGCATCACGGGCTTGATCTGTGGCTGCAGTGTCAAACCTTTTACGATGCGATTAGCGGAGCCCACAAGCAAGCAGCAGACCAAAGTGCGGGAGGAGATTTTGGAAGTGTCACACCAACAGAAGCATATCAAGCCTTAGAAAGAGCAGCTAAGAAGAGCTTTGCTTACAATCCTTTAAGAACCAAACCCAGTTCTAAAGGTATTCATCAAGTAGACTCTCAAAACCTAATTGCAGCCCAATTAGAAGCTCTAACCAAAAAATTTGAACAATTGCAAAGCGAGCTAAAGAAAACTCCAACATGATGCAACACATGTGGAAATTCACACAAGACCAACGAGTGCCCACAAGGCGTTATGATGTTGAAGATGTTGACTACGTAGGAGGCCCAAACAACTCATACAATTCAAATTGGAGAAACAACTCGAATTACAGAGATGCCGGCAGTAACCAACAATCATCTGGATTCAACCAAAGGCCACCTTACCAACAACAGAAACCACCATACCAAGGTCCAAGCAGTAGTAACCAAGACCGTGGAGCATCATCAATGGAAGACTTATTATAACAATTGTTGTTAACCACACAAGCCATAGATGAGTACATCCGGAAATCTGATCGAAGAAATGAGGAGAGATTCCAAAGAAACGAAGCTGACATCAAAAGCAACAAAACATCATTACAGACCATAGAGCACCAAGTAGGTCAAATAGCACAACAACTCTCTGAAAGACCTCAAGGAGCTTTGCCCAGCAACACTATGACAAACCCTAATGCTCATGTCAAAGCCATCACCACCAGGAGTGGCAAAACCACTCAAGGTGATGCACCCGCAATACAACCCATCCTTGAAGAAGTAGAAACTAAAACTCCAAGCAATGCGAGTGATAAGCAAAAGCAACCCGTTGTTATTGAAGAACCAGCAAAGAAATACGTTCCACCACCTCCATATCCAGGTCATTTGAGACAACAAAGAATGGAGGCACAATATGGCAAATTCCTTGGGATGTTCAAGCAACTCCACATCAATCTGCCTTTGGTGGAGGCCTTAGCACAAATGCCAAACTACGCTAAGTTTCTAAAAGGCGTCTTGTCAAACAAAAAGAAGCTGGAAGAGTTATCACACGTAGTTTTGAATGAGGAATGCTTTGCAGTTCTTCAAAACAAACTACCTCAAAAGATGACTGATCCAGGAAGTTTCACCATACCTTGCCTAATAGGAAATCTTTCTGTCAGTAATGCGTTAGCTGATTTAGGTGCTAGCATTAACCTTATGCCATATGTTTTTGAAAAGTTAAACTTAGGTGAGCCTAGACCTACCCGTATGAGCATCCAGTTAGCTGACCGTTCTGTCAAATATCCGAAGGGCATCGTTGAAAATCTCTTAGTTAAAATTGACAAATTCGTATTTCCCATTGATTTTGTGATCCTATACATGGATGAGGACAAAAATGTCCCTTTTATCCTAGGTCGACCATTCTTAGCGACTGCTCGAGCCCTCATTGATGTTTGTACAGGCAATCTCACGCTTAGAGTAGATGAGGAGGAAGTTACTTTCGATATAGGCCAATCCATGAAACACCCTCAACATCATGATGACTCACTTTATTACGTTGATGCTTGCGATTCAATCATAAGTTGTCATTTTAAAGAATCCCTTCAAAATGAAGCTTGTAATGCTTAATTAATAGAAGTCACAATCACCGAACCCATGTGTGAAAACCAACTCATTCCAGAATTTGAAGTTGATGAAACATCATTTCATCAAGAAGCATTTGAGATCATTGAGCAAGACTTAGAATCAAAAGCCAAACCTTCTATCGAAGACCCTCCAGTCTTAGAGCTCAAAGAGCTTCCATCTCATCTCGAATACGCTCTTCTTGAAAACACATCTTAACTTCCTGTCATAATCTCATCCGCCTTATCAATTGATGAGAAGAACAAGTTGCTCAATGTGCTTAAGGCACACAAACGAGCAATTGCATGGAAAATCATGGACATCAAGGGAATCAATCCATCCTTTTGCACTCATAAAATATTGATGGAGGAGAACTTCAAATCCGTCATTCAACCTCAAACACGTTTAAACCCGAGCATGCAAGAGGTGGTGAAGAAAGAAGTAATCAAACTGCTAGATGCCGGTTTGATTTACCCTATTTCTGATTCGCCTTGGGTCAGTCCCGTCCAATTTGTTCCAAAGAAAGGAGTAATGATTGTTGTAACTAATGAGAAGAATGAGCTTATTCCCACTCGTACGGTTACAGGATGGAGAGTTTGCATAAACTATCGCAAACTCAATGACGCCACAAGGAAAGATCACTTCCCTCTTCCTTTCATCGACCAAATGCTTGAGAGATTGTCTCGAAAAATGTTCTATTGTTTTCTGGATGGTTTCTCGGATTATTTTCAAATTCCTATTGCCCCCGAAGATCAAGAAAAGACAACATTCACCTGTCCATATGGCACATTTGCTTATCGGCGAATGCCCTTTGGCTTGTGTAATGCTCCGGCTACATTTCAAAGATGCATTGTAGTAATTTTTCATGACATGATTGAACACTCAATGGAAGTTTTCATGGATGATTTCTCCATCTTTGGAAACTCATTTGAACAATGTCTTGAAAACCTAGAAAAGATGCTGGTTAGATGTGAAGACTCCAACCTTACTTTAAATTGGGAAAAGTGCCACTTCATGGTTACGGAAGGAATAGTGTTAGGACACAAAATCTCTCGAGCGTGGCTTGAAGTCGATCAAGCCAAAGTCGACACTATTTCTAAACTTCCGCATCCCACAACTGTGAAAGACATCAGAAGTTTCCTAGGACATGCAGGATTCTACCGTCGTTTCATAAAGATTTCTCAAAAATCGCTCGACCAATGACTCAACTCCTGGAGAAAGACATGAAATTCGTATTTTCTGATGAATGCATTAGTGCATTCAAATTTCTTAAGGAGAGATTGGTAACTGCTCCAATCATGGTTTCCCCAGATTGGACACTACCATTTGAGCTCATGTGCGATGCAAGTGATTTCACGGTGGGAGCTATATTAGGACAGAGGAAAGACAAGCAATTTCACCCGATTCATTATGCGAGCAAAACCCTAAACAATGCACAAGAAAACTACACTACCACCGAAAAAGAACTTCTTGCGGTAGTTTTCGCGTTCGATAAATTCCGCTCGTATCTCATCCTTTCAAAGACAATTGTTTACACCGATCATGCAGCCCTTCGTTATTTGTTCAACAAACAAGATGCAAAGCCAATATTGATCTGTTGGATTCTTCTGCTTCAAGAATTTGATATCAAAATTCGTGATAAGAAAGGAGCGAAAAATCTAGCAGCTGATCATCTCTCGCGTCTTGAGGATTCAAGTCCTTCACAAACTGAGGAAGCCAAAATAAATGACAATTTTCCTCATGAATTTCTTATGCACATTCAATCCTCAATCAATGAACACCCTTGGTTTGCCGATTTTGCGAATTACTTAGCAAGCGGAATCCTTCTCAAAGGAATGACTTATCAGCAAAAGAAGAAGTTCTTTACTGATATCAAACATTACTATTGGAGGATCCATATCTATTCAGAATCAGTGCAGACCAACTCATTCAAAGATGCGTATACGGAAGTGAAGCAGAACAAATTCTAAGGCACTGTCTTGAAGGACCCACAGGAGGACACCATGGAGCAACCTTAACAGCCAAGAAAATATTCGACTCTGGATTCTACTGGCCCACAATTTTCAAAGATGCTCATAACATGGTACGCACCTGTGATGCATGTCAAAGAGCAACCAATATCTCGACACGGGATGAGATGCCTCAGAAACAGTTCAAGTATGCGAGATATTTGATATATGGGGTATTGATTTCATGGGTCCATTCCCGGTGTCATTTGGCAATCGTTACATCTTGGTAGCAGTTGATTACGTCTCAAAATGGGCTGAAGCTCAAGCCCTGCCTACTAATGATGCCAGGAACGTTGTCAAATTCCTTATGAAACTATTTTCTGGTTTTGGTACCCCCAAAGCTCTAATTAGTGACCGAGGAACTCATTTCAGCAATGGCACGTTATGGAGTTCACCATCGCTTTACAACTACTTACCATCCCCAAGTGAATGGGCAAGCCGAAGTCACTAACCGAGGTATCAAACGAATCCTTGAGAAAACTGTAGGTAAAAATCATAAGGACTGGTCTATCAAGTTAGATGATGCATTATGGGCTTTTCGAACAGCCTATAAGACTCCCATCGGCACAACACCGTTTAAACTAGTTTATGGGAAGTCGTGTCATCTAGCTGTAGAACTAGAGCATAAGGCCTTTTGGGCACTTAAAGCAGCAAACCTGGACCAAGACCTTGCAGGAAAGAATCGATTCCTACAATTTCACGAATTGGAGGAATTGAGGGAACAAGCGTACAAAACACTAGGGTTTACAAAGAAAAGACAAGGAAATTCCACGACGCTCGATTAAAGAGCACAAAAAAATTTCATGTGGGAGAATGTGTCTTACTGTATAACTCTCGTTTACGTTTATTTCCCGGAAAACTGAAATCACGTTGGTCTGGACCTTATGCGATCAAAAACGTGTTTCTGAATGGTGCCATTGAAATTTACAACCACGCAGGTTTAACTTTCAAAGTAAATGGTCATCGTTTGAAACCGTATAATAATGAACCAACCAAGATCTCTTCGGAGGAATTAAACCTCCACCCTAACGGAAATTAAGTGTAGGGAAGGGTCATGCCGAATACCCAAAACTTAAACGCGGCACCTGTACATATATTTTTTTCATTTTTTAGAAAATTTTTAGGACTTCACAAGCATAAGAACGGGGCCGTGCCCCATCAAGCACGCCCCCGTGTCTCTAACAAATTCTTTTCACGATCTCCCCTGACGACTGTGGAACGTTGCAGGTCGAATTTAAGATGAATTCTTACAAGCACGGGGTCGTGCCTAGCCAAGCACGCCCCCGTGTTCACTTTCCACGACCTGTGTATAAATACCACACTTGTTCCATTCTTTCATCACACCCATTCCTGCTTGAAAACGTCTGAAAAAATGAAAGAATCAAGTCACGGAAGCTCAAACTCGAATCCTACGAAGAAACCGCGTTCTGAAACGCGAGAACCTACGACTCAAGAATATTTCTTCAAGATGCATGAACTAATCAAGCAACTGACTGAAATGAACCTCGTTGCTTCCCAACGATTAGCTGAACTAATCCAAAAAGTTCAGCAGATGAGCGAGGACCTCATTTCCATTAACCAGCAGCTCGCGGAATTGAGCAACCGCACTTCTCACTACCCCATGCCAAACCTCCCACATGAAATGTGTGGAGGTTTCTTTTAGAAACATTTCGTGATGTGATAAGTGCGTTGTTGCGCATTAAAGATTCTGGTTTTGCTGTTTCAGATTCTCGGCTTTAAACGTATCATGTAACTGTAGGATTCTAGGGAATGTAATTTTCAATTTGGCTTGTTTTATTTAACTATAAGACTATTTTCGTATCTTTTCTGATGATTTGAAAGTGATAAAACTTAACCGGGAAAATTACACAACACGCGAAACTGAAAAACGGAACAACAAAAGACTGAAACCGAACGTTTTACATGAACACGCTTCCGTGTTCGACAAGAATTGACACCACCTGCCAATTTTCAGCCTTTTTTCCTTTTCCATTCAATGTTGCATGATAAAACCCGATCTAATATGCCTGCAAAGTAGTATCCACTTTCAATTCTATCTTCTTTTCCATTTTTCTTTCATTTGTTCAAGTGTTCTTGCAAGAGTATTTAGCCAAGAGATTAGCATACTAATCCTTTGATTATGAAAGTCATTTACATGTAGTTAGGTGATTAGGTTTCTAAACAACTGAAATCCTAGCAATTATGTGTAAACACTTGTTCTTAAACGTGTTATGGAATGTTGAATGCTTTTAACCTAACTGTTCATGTTTATTCTTGTAGTAGATTAGTGTTAATAGTGTGTTTAGTTAGATATTAGCATGTTTAGTTGGTTCGTTAGTTGTTTTCTATTAATATTAACATGACTATCTTCATAACTCGTGGTGAAACTGTTGTTAATCATGTTCAAGTTACAAGAATTCTCAAGTAATGTAAAACAATATATATTTTTAGTATCTTGAATTATTAGCAAATGATTAAAATGTTTGTTAGGATCTCAGCATCTAGTTTGATCAATTAGATTGGATTTGCAGCGGAATGAGCCCACGAATGAACAAATTTAAACAAGAACACACGAAATTTATCAATGAAACAGTGTTTGTTATAGAGAGAGAATTTCTGCCAAAATGATTATATTCATTCAATACACGCTTCGGTTGGCTTCACGCGCACCGTTACAATTAGGTCATCTTTCCTTTTATCAGGGAAGCTGACGTCAGCTGATGTCACTTGATAGTGACATCTAACTGTTATTTAACTACTGAAAGTTAACATAACTACTGAAGATGTCAAACAACTGACATCTTCTTACAAAAATACCAAGTGTTAGCTATCACTACAACTACTGAAAAGAAACTACTGAAACAACGACTGAAAAACATGCTCTTCAGTCGTTTTACAAGTACGGAAATAGAAAGAAAACTACTGAAAGGAAACCGTCACAACAACTGAAGAATGCTTCTTCAGCTGTTGTGAAAAACTCTAAAGTGTTCAGTACTTGGACTTCTTGAACTTCAGTTGTTGTCATCAGCTGATGATCTTCAGACTTTGGTCTTCAGCTGTTGAAGTCTTCAGTACTTTAGTCTTCAGCTGTTGATCTTCAGACCTTGGTCTTCAGCTGTTGAAGTCTTCAGTACTTTAGTCTTCAGCTATTGATCTTCAGACTTTGGTCTTCAGCTATTAAAGTCTTCAGTACTTTAGTCTTCAGCTGTTGATCTTCAGACTTGGTCTTCAGCTGTTGAAGTCTTGAGTACTTTAGTCTTCAGCTGTTGATCTTCAGACTTTGGTCTTCAGCTGTTGAAGTCTTCAGTACTTTAGTCTCCAGCTGTTGATCTTCAGACTTTGTCAAACAGCTGATCAAGTCTTCAGCAGTTGTTGTGATGTCCTGTGGGACTTAAAGGTTTTTCTGATCTGGCTCATTGGTTCTTTTGGTCCAACAAACTCCCCCTGAACCAATGCAGCCAAAACCTTTAAGCTTATTGAAGACGTCCCACTTATTATGGCAGAAAGATTGGGCTTTTTGTCTTCTAGATCAGCTCAGAAGTGACCCTTGTAAGCACAGGCCTGGGAAGAAGTCTCAATGATCTGTTTGGCAAAGGATGGATGGGAACTCTGTCTTGGGGAACTGGACACAAAGCTGTTACCCCATCCATGAGATCTATTTCCCAACTATGAGTCTGTAAGACTCTCTTGTATAGGCCTCAATGAAGATTACTTGTTCCTCCATGGTAAGCTCTTCTGCTTCTCCTTCAAAGAGTGACTCTGGCCCATAATACTCAGAGAGGTATTTGACCTGCTTCCATTTTTTAGTTCCACAGTTGTTATGACTCTATATGCGAATTCATCTGGGTGAATACCCTCTAAGAATAACTGGAGCTCATTCTTTCTAACTTCCTCAAGCCTCCTATACACTAACCCTTTTTTCACCACTTTATTCTCCAGCATCTTTTGTGGGGTCAGTTTAGCTTTATAGGCTTTCTTGAAGTCATCTAAGATCTCCCAAGGTGATACTACAAAGCTAGTGAGATCACTTCATCTAATCTTCTTTACTTGGCCAATGTATCTCTG
This sequence comes from Flaveria trinervia, assembly GCA_025506515.1. Taxonomy (NCBI): domain Eukaryota; kingdom Viridiplantae; phylum Streptophyta; class Magnoliopsida; order Asterales; family Asteraceae; genus Flaveria; species Flaveria trinervia. Next base: position 44,872,921 of record CM046451.1, read on the forward strand.
TGGAATATTTTTCTTTTGAATCCTATGAGACCCCTGGGATCAGGCCAAATCCTTACTCTCTCTTTTTGATATTGGAAGGTATGTCTGAGAGTGTATAATCTCTTAGCATGTTTCTTCATATGATGATTGAAGATGTGGCAGTGTATGCTTTGTCGACCCTTCTCAACAGTTCCTCATCATGTTGTTTGTGAAGCTCTTCTTCTTCTAACTCACTTTCATAATTTGCCTTTGAGATTCAGGAGTAATTATGGAGGGTGACTTATGGCCTTAGGCAACTGTATAACAGCTGAGATTGGCAGCTTGTCTTCATCTTCATCATTATCTTCTTCTTCCTCTTCTAGCCTCAGTACCCTTCTCTCCTCTTCTGGGGTACATCATCGGCTATTGGTTTTGTGGGTAAGGGAATTGGTTTAGTGGGTTGTGTTTGTGGTTTTGGTGTGGGAATTTTGACAGGATGTTCTAGCATTTTGGATGTAAGAGAGGCTTTAGATTGTTTGACCAGTTTAGTCCTACTCCCAGCACTAGCTTCATTCAAGGCTTCAATGACCAGCCCTTTGGTATATACTTCAGACGAACAGATCTTGGTGGTTATTGCCAAGATGTTTTCCCTGGACCATGACTTGATTTCAATCAATGATCTTCCAAGATACTTAGCTATGAACCTAATCATGATTTCCAGCCTTTCCCTTTCCAACACACTGTAACTTGCCCATATTGCTTGGATTTCTTCAATCTCCAATCTTCTAATTTCTGAGTCAAGTTTTTCGGTGTCATGACCTTGCCTAAACAGCTGATCAATGATGTGATCATTGATCGGTTGTGTTGGTCATCAGCCTCCTTCACCATTTTCTCCAACTCCTTCTCCTTCTTTCCACTCTTCCTTTTCTTGTATGTGACAGAAAGTCTTTAGTACTTTCAGTCACTTTCTCTCATTTCAGCTTCCTTCTCCTTCTCTTTCTCAGTCTCTACACCCAACTCCTTCTCATTTTCCACCTCTATCTCTTTTTCTTTCTTTCTTTCCCATCTTCAATCCTCTTTCGTTTTGCTTTCACTGACTGAATCTGCCCCTTTTTGGTTGCATTGGTTGCAAGGGTTTGATTGTCAGAAAGCCTTTGCTCACAACTTCCTCTATCAAGGGTTGGATTACCGAGGGAAGACTCTCATCAAGGGTTTTAATTACTATATAAGTGATAATTGGTGTGATGAGAGGTAAGGAATTTTGAAAGATAGCAGCTATTTGCTCAGGGGGGGTTCTGTCCCTGAGATATAGTGCCAGAAGAAGAGGCAGGTGGCTGAGTGTTTTGGAGTGGCTCTGTGTATAAGAGACCTTCAGAGGAAGGTGCCATCTGTTGGCGATTGGGGTAGATGGACTTAGATCCTGAGACATTTTGGCAATCAGCTCGTTGAGTCTGCTTACGTCATTCTCTAGGATGGTATTTTGGGCTAAAACATCATAGAAGAAGCCCAGGTCATCATCAGTGTTTGCTGAATCACCTGACCTCTTGATGGAATCAGGATGTACATGCTCTGAGTGTAGATCAGTATCAGCATGTGCCCCTTGTTCTTGGTACTGGGGACTTCCTGCCTTAGGACTATGTCCTTCATTGGCAGTTGCCTCTGGTGAGGACTTATGGATGGTACCAACTTCATCCTGATCATATGCTAAAGCAGGAGAAGTGGCAGCCTCACCAGATGTTCTAATCTCTGTTTCTACACTTGGAGATGGAACAGTGTAACCCCTATGCTGTGGGTTATCAGCAGCATTTGGATCCTCCCCCTCAATTGTTGAGGCTATCCTAGTTTTGATTGGTATCTGGGGAGGGGGTGAGGAATGCAACTGAGTCAGCACTTTTGCAACTATTATGGTAGGACTTTGGGGGCGTTGCAGTGGGAGATGGTGTAGAAGCAGTATGCACCCGGGGAGAGTGGTGCGTTTCAATGGCAACCTTCTCAAATGAGGAAGATTCCAGATGTATAGGTGCCCCGAATGTGGTTGCTGCAGGCTCCTGTTGAGAGAAGCCTGAGCGGTTGAGGTTGGGTGAGTACTTGTAGCTACTGGGTTATGGTCAGTAGACATATCCTGCTTTGTGTTGCAGGGATCCTAAGGGACTCAATTCCCTGAGCAGCCTTTTTGGGTTTCTTGTGTTTGGGTTTGGTGGGGACTTTGGATTTGGAGGTGGTGGCTGTGGGTTCCAGCTGCGTGGGTTTTCGCAGCTTGGCAGCGTGTTTGAGTGACTGGTCTGAGTTGTGCCTGGAGTATACTTCAGGCAATACAGCCATGGTAGGGACTCCAAAGCCAACAAGTCCCTCAGCTTTCAGCTGGTTCTCTCTATAATGGCCATTATGAACCGTGGATATAATATCCATCGGTTAACATAGGTTTTGAGGCCATATCCTTAGGTTCAAGAAATATTATTTTAGCAAAATTTAAGTTTTGTTACTCAAGGATAGAGAAGAATACCTGCTGCCACCTCGTTGACATTTGATCCCAAGAAGAAGTCTTAGGGGCTAGACAGACATTCACCATTTGAAAAATAAGTCGTTCCACGTCATGGAAATGCTTCTTTAGGATGGTAGAAGCGCTGAGGTTACCCTGGTATCCATGTTGGGCAAAGGATAGATCAGTGGTGCCCTTTGAATATCCAGCGGGGAAGGTGGCATCATCCAGTTGTAGGGTTTGGCGAAGGATTGCCGAGTGATGACCACCTTACGGTAGTTGACAACGACTGGAGAGACTCGGTGTCATTCTCCCCAGTGGTAAGGGTGACGTTCGTCCAGAACTGATTTCGGATTCGGCGTAAATGGTAGGATTGATAAGGAAGGTCGTTTTGTATGGAGAATGGACCATTAGATCAATGGCAGTATGAAACTTCGTCCAGAAGGGTGATTTGGTAAGATAGGCAACACAGTTGTGTCTTGGTTTAAGCTGCATGGTCGCCATTAATGTGAGAGAAGGTTCGGAGTTTTTTAACGTTAGGTTTGAGATAATGAAGCTCTGTAGGATTAGGTATTTATAGGGTATGGGTTATAAAACAACTGAAGGGTTTGGTGTTAATCATCAGTAGTTTTAAATGACTCATGACATGGTATAAACCATCAGAGGTTGAAACAACTGAAGTCTTGGTTTTAGGGATCAGCAGTTATAAAACTACTCAAAACCATGGTTTTGACTTCAGATGTTGGAAACAACTGAGGACTTGGTGTTAGTCATCAGTAGTTAAAACTACTTAAGACATTGGTTTTGCTTTAGTTGTTTAAGATGAAACAGTAGTTGTAAAACAACTGAAGAGAAAATTCCCATCAGTAGTTTTCGTCAATTCTTAGCTTTTCAGCTGTTTCATACTGTCCTCAACACTTACCATCAGTCTTTTTGGCTGTTTTCAGTTGTTTCATAGGACATTAGTACTTATCTGTGTTTTACTAACATCTGTAGTTATAACTACATCAGTAGTTTGTAACAGAATCAATACTTATTTGTGACATGTTTTCTAATGATCATTAGTTCTTGTTTACTAAGATCATCAGTAGTTGTCACTTATTCTAGCTGCAGCATACCAAGCCTTAACACCAGGTTTTGGAAAGTTGAACTATCCAAAGGCTTAGTAAAAATGTCTACAAGCTCATCAGCACTAGGCACAAACTTTGGATCAATCAGACCTTTTTCAAAACAGTCCCTAATAAAATGGTGTCTGATCTATATATGTTTGGTCCTAGAATGCTAGACAGGATTCTTGACAATGCAAAGAGCTGAAGCACTGTCCATTAATAATGGAGTCTTAGTCTCTGTAACGCCATAATCCAAAAGTTGGTTCTGAAGCCAGAGTACCTGAGATGTACAACTTGCAGCAACAATGTACTCTGCTTTAGCAGTGGATGTAGCAACAGATGTTTGTTTCTTACTCTGCCAAGAAATCAAACAGTTGCCTAGGAACTGACATCCACCAGAAGTTGACTTTCTGGTTAACTTACACCCTGCATAGTCACTATCAGAAAAAGAAACTAATTTGCAAGAGTGTCCAGTGGAATACCATAAAACTAGAGATTGTCTACCTTGCAGATATCTAAAGATCCTCTTGACTGCAATCAAATGAGACTCTTTAGGAGCAGCCTAAAATCTAGCACAAACACAAGTTTCAAACATGAGTTTCAAGGACCCAATCATACATCTGTAAAGAGTTTCATCAATAACTTTACCTTTCTAATATGCATCTAGTTGAGTGGTGTGGCACATGGGAGTAGAACATGGCTTACAGTTTTGTAAATCAAACTTATTCAAACGATCTTTTGTATATTTGACTGATGAATGAAAGTCCCATCAGCCTTTTGTTTCATTTGCAATCCTAGAAAGAACTGTAATTCTCCCATTGCACTCATTTCAAACTTCTTTTGCATTAAATTGGTAAAATCATCACACAACTGGGGATCAAGGATGCAAAAATAATATCATCAACATAAATTTGAACAAGTAGCTTATGCTGATCCACCTTCTTAATGAACAAAGTTTTATCTATGGAGCCTCTAGTGAAATATTTTGAAGAAGAAAATTTGATAATGTCTCATACCAGGCTCTAGGAGCTTTTTCAACCCATAAGGAGCCTTATCAAGCTTGTATACCCACTCTAGATGTTATTATCTTCAAAACCTGGTGGTTGACACACATAAACCTCTTCTTTTATTTTACCATATAAAAATGCACTTTTAACATCCATTTGAAAAACTTAAGATTGTGGAATACAGCATAGGCTAAGAACAATCTAATTGCCTCCAATCTGGCTACAGGACCAAAGGTTTCATCATAATCAATACCTTTTTCCTATGCAAACCCCTGAATAACCAGTCTGGTCTTGTTCTTAACAATAAGCCCATTTTCATCTATTTTATTCCTAAACACCCTTTATGCCTATTGCACACTTACCTAGGGGTAAAGGAACCAGTTCCCACACTTGCTGCTTGTTGAACTGAAGTAGCTCAAGCTGCATGGCTTCAACCCCCATTGTCCCTTAAAGCAATGTGATAGTTCTTTGGCTCTTGCTGACTAATGAAGAGAGCATAGAAGCAGAAATTGGACAATTGACTTCTTGTAAAACTCCACATTGATATCACCAATGATTTGAGACATGGGTGATTCTTCAGCTCTTGATAAACAATGAGATCTGTGCAAGTCTTTGTAGGACCTTCAGCAGCACAAATGTGATGCAGACTCTTGAAACCAAGAATGAGATGGCAAATCAAAAGATGTAGAGGAATCAGAGATCTCATCAGCATTTGTTGTGGATGGAACTGCTGAAGCTACAGGAACATCAAGTCTAGTGGACTCAGGTAGTTGATCACTAAACTTGAATAGGTGAGTATTGATAGTATCATCATCATCAATACCACCAGGTGGAGAACTGTTGACAGGAGCAACAGCTGAAGCCTGATAAGGAACATATTGCAGTATGTCCAAATCAAATAACTCCACAGGGTTTTGTGGAATCTTGTCCTTTGGAGATTCATTAAACTTTACATGTAGAGTCTCTTCAACTATCTTTGTTCTGCGTTGAAGACTCTGTATGCATACAAGTAGATGAATAACCAACAAAATACCCTGCATCCACCTTAGGATCAAATTTGTGGAGTTGATTCTTTGTGTTGAGAATGAAACAAGGACACCCAAAGGCTTTGAAAATGAAATTAGAGGAGCCAAATGATGTAGAACTTCATATGGAGTCTTCATCAACCTTTGATTTACTAAGGCTCTATTCTGCACCTAGCAAGCTGTGTTAACAACTTCAGCCCAAAAGGTCAGTGGCAAACCAGAGTCAGCCAACATGGACCTTGCAGCTTCAATTAGGGTCCTGTTCTTTCTCTCTACTACTCCATTTTGTTCTAGAGTCCTTGGGATGCTAAACTGCCTCTTGATTCCCTCTGAGAGATAAAAATCATCAAGTGTATGGTTTCTGAATTCTATTCCATTATCACTTCTAATACACTTGACAGATAGGGAATACTGCTTCTCAACATACAACACAAAGTTTATAATCATCTGAGCAGCCTCACCCTTTGAATGCAAGAAAAAAGTCCATACAAATCTGGAGTAATCATCCATAATTACCAGAGAGTATTTCTTCTTTGCCATACTCATTACTCTCACAGGACCAAAGATATCCATGTGTAGTAATTGCAAGCAGGCAATCGACTTAGGTTCTTCAATAGGAGGATATGAGACTTTGTGTTGTTTTCCTTTCAAACAAGCAGTGTAGTTGTCTTCACATCCGAATTCTTCATAGGCAATTCCCTTACTAAACCATGATGTATGAGCTAATTCATGTTTTTAAGATTCACATGACCCAGCCTTCTATGCCATAGAATAGATTCTTGAGGAGAAGCCTTGGAAAATAGGCAAGGATGGCCTTTGAGATCTATTTTCTTGGAAAGATCTAAGGCATACACTCTTCCTGTCCTGTTGGCCCTCAGGAGAGTGTGATCATCCAACACCTTATCAATCAAACTCAGAACTTTGGATGACAGAATCCTATAGTTCTGACTCGTGAAAAGAGCAACATGGCCTTATCACATATTTGACTGACCCTCAAGAGATTGTACTTGAGATTCTCCACATGGTAACATCATCAAACCTTATTTCCCCATTGGAGACAAAGCCTTTGCCAATGATGTAACCCTTAGAATCATTGCCAAAAGAAACAAACCCCTTCTTTCCTTGAGAGTAATCATGAAGAAGAGAGCTGTTCCCTGTCATATGCATAGATCCTCCACTGTCTACATACCAGATGCTACTGTGGCATGCTAAAGACCCTATAATCATAATGAATTAGTAGTTTTTGAGACCCAAACCTTTTTGGTTTTGGGTCTGTTCACATCAACAGATGGTAAACCAACAGATTTGCTATGAAGAATAGCCTGAGGGGATGGAGATGGTGAAGAAGAAGAATCCTTTGGCATGGATTTTCTTCTATATGGTTTCAGCACAGGAGCATCAAACTGGTTGACTCTCCCCAATAGATGTTGAACCATCATAACAAGTTGTGTCTGATTCTGTGATAAAGCCTTCAGCTCATCAGACACATTAGTGCTTGAGATTGATGGATTCCTGTGTTGTACCATCTCCCTTTGAGCAACCTCAGCTGTTGCCTGATTAACCCCTTCCTTTTCGGATTTCTTTTTGGATTTTAGGGTTACAGGTTTTGATGTTGCTGGTACAAACTTGGTTTCAAACTCAGTTGTCATTTTATCCATTTTCTTTTTAGTGTTCTCCATGTGTTTGAGTTTGGAGCCCTTTTTATACCAGCAATCATTAGTAAGATGATTGAATAAGCACATATATCACGTGGCTTTTTCTTCATCTTATGTTGATCATCTGCTGAAGAAGATGAAACTACTGAAGACTTATTCTTCAGCAGTTTGCGACCAGTACTAGCAGTTTTCTTCCTTGCAGTACATGCTTTCTTGATATCTTCTTCAGTAGTTTTCCCACCCTTTCTACTGGCAGTTTTCTTCCCTTTAGTACATGCAGTAGTTGGGTTTGTTCTCCAGGTGTTATGACTTGCTCTTTAGTACTTTCAGTATTTTGTGAAATACCACCTGGAGTGATCAACCTTTTGATCATGCGAGTGTCAGCATTTAAACCATCAACATCAGCTGATAGGTTTTGGGAGGAATTAATGCTGACTCCAACCTCTGATGGTGCTGTATCAGATAGTAGATCACATGATGAAAAGGATTGGTTATTGCTTTCTCCATCAGATTCTACCTCTGCTCTGGGAGTAAAATCTATAGGAGGAGCAGTGTGATTATAACCAATGCCAAACTTCACATTGGAAGTAAACTACTTACTGAGAAGCATTTCAAACCCTTGCAGGAATGTACCCATCGATCACACTCTACCTAGGTAGCTGCAAGTGTTTCTTTGAGGTCTCTGTACTTCTCTAGAAGTACCTCTTCCCTAGCCTTATCATCAGTGATTTGGCATTTAAGTTTGTAAATCTCATCATTCTTATCATTAAGCACAAACTCAAATTCAGCTTTTCTTTTGGATATTATTTGTTCTAGCTCAATGTTCTTGTAATTAAAGCTATATTTGCTTCTCTAATAGATGCAAATGCGGCTATGCATGTTTCAGAACATAGCTTGGCTTTGGCCTTAGAGGATACCTGTGACCTGTGGTGTGGAGGCATTAGAGGATGAGGTATCAGCAGACTCTAGAGCCATAAGAGCAAGGTTTCCAAAAGGATTGTCACCACCATGTTGACCAGCACCAGAAAACAGTTGTTCATGACCAGATATATCATCTAGTAAACTGCTCCAGTCAACAACTCCTTGGGTGAAAAGGCTGTGTTGTTGAGGTGAGATTGTTGATGAGATGGGAAGGTTGAGGCTCAGGAAGAGTAGGTGGTTGTTGAGCAATGGGTACTGAACTTGACTAGTTTGTGGCATGTAATAGCAGGATATGGATATGACATTGGACCCTGAGGGACAAAATATGCAGGAGAGTCCATGGATATGACTAGGTTGTGATTGATGACCAGAAGTAGCAGGATGTTGCCCTCTGTTTTGTTGAATATTCTTGGAAAAGTCACAAAAGGTGCAAAGGAGTTAGATCCAGATGATCTACACTCTCTTGCAAGTGCCGAAGCTTGTGGCATTTGTGACACCTCAACTTACACTGTCAAAACCAACTTTGGTTTTGCGAAAGAGTCCATGGAATTTCTATACCAGTTCTCTGTAGAACTTCTGAGATCTGATATTAATCAAGGCCATTTGGCTTAAATATACATCTCTTCTAAGTCATCATCAGCTATACCTTTCACATCATCCATAATGAAGCACAAATTGTCACTATTACAGTCTGACGACTATCAACACTCACAAATACATGATCAGAACTGTTTGAAGAGAAATCTATATGTTCATCATAATTACTTTCTCATGCAGCATATTGACAGGATCCGTGATCACAAGTTTGATCTATCAGAATATAAAGCAGCGGAATACAAACACGAATTAGACAAATTGTAGCAAGCAACGATATTTGTGAGCATTAAGATCGCATACAGTTATAGGGAGAGAATATGAATTTCTGATTTCTAGGAATGTTTATAGATGTAGAAATTTCTAATCGAATCAATCAATCATTCCATTCAATTACTCATTTCACTCGATGATTACAATAGGTTGTCACTCCTTATATAGAGTGCAACAGTCACTGCTGTTATCACGGAAAGTGACAACTGGCAGATCAATACAGAAATAACTAATTTTAACAAACTACTGAAATGTTCACAACTACTGAGAACATATCAGCAAGTTAAGTACAAAATATAAAACTACTGAAACTACAACGACTGAAGAACAAGCTCTTCAGTCGTTTTACAAAACTACTGAAACATAGAAATAAAACTACTGATATCACAACTACTGAAGAAGTACTCTTCAGCAGTTGTGACAAACTACTGAGGCTTCAGTACTTGATCTTCAGACTTTGACCTTCAGGTGTTTCATCAGCTGATGACTTCAGTAGATATCATCAGCTGATGTCTTCAGTCTTTGTCTTCAGACTTTGTACATCAGTTGTTGATCTTCAGCACTTGTGAACTCTTCAGCTGTTGTTCTTCAGTACTTTGGTCTTTCAGCTTCAGCACTTGTGTTCTTCAGCTGTTGTACTTCAGCACTTGGTTCTTCAGCTGTTAAGGTCTTCAGCACTTGATCTTCAGCTGTTGAAGTCTTCAGCACTTGTCAAACTACTGATGAGGCTTTCAGCAGTTGTTGTGATACCGTGTGGGACTTAGAGATTTTCTGATCTTGGCTCATTGGTTCTTTTGGTCCAACAAACTCCCCCTGAACCAATGCAGCCAAAACCTCTAACTTATTTATACTCCCACTTATTGATGGCCAAAATGTTGGTCTTTTTCCTTCTTGATCAGTAGAGAAGATGACCCATGTACGCTCCGGCCTGGAAGAAATCTCAATATTTGTTTGGCAGAGTATGAATGGGAACTCTGTTTTGGGGAACTGGACACAGAGTTGTTATCCCATTCATGAGATTTACTTCCCCATAATGAGTCTGTATGACTCACGAACATAGGCCTCAAGGAGAACAATTGTTCCTCTTGAGAGAGTTCTTCAGCTCCTCCTTCGAAGAAGAACTCTGGACCATAGTACTCTGATAAGTACTTCATGGTCCTGCCATTTTTCAGCTCCACCGTAGTTACCTCCCTATATACAAATTCATCAGGATGGTTGCCTTCAAGGAGTAACTGGAGCTCATTCTTTTGGATGTCTTCAAGCTTTTTATATAACAACCCTTCTTAATCATCTTGTTTTCTAGTAAGGCTTGAGGTGTCTTCTTTGCTTGGTGAGCTTTCTTGAATTCATCAATGATTTCCCAAGGTGAGACTACAACGGCCAACATGATGGTAGATTCTATTGTTTTTCGTACTTGCCGTTGTATCTGTGTGGATAGTTCTTTTATGGATTCTAGAACTCACCCTGGGGTCTGGCCATACTCTCACTCTCTCCTTCTGATACTGAAGGTGTGCTGAGAGTGTACAGCCTTTGAGCATGCCCTTTCATGGCTTGAATAGATGATGACTGAGGAAATTCCTTGTCAACCATCTTCAACAGTTGCTCATCGTGCTGTTTCTGCTGTTCTTCTTCTTCTATCTTGACTCTGACCATTTCCTTTGAGAGTCAGGTGTGATCATGGTTGACTTCGGGGTTTTGGTAGCTTCAGAACAGCAGAGAGTGGCAGACTATCATCTTCATCCTTTTCTTCTTCTTCTTCTTCCATCCTCAGCACCCTTCTCTCCTTCGGGGTACATCACTGGATGATGGTTGGGTTGGTGAAGGGATTGGTTTTGAAGAAAGAGGATGTTTGGATTTTGGCTTAGAGGTTGGTTGGGAGATTTGAGGGATAGGATCTGTTTGAGTGGGTGGAAGGGAAGGTTGATCTAGCATCCTTGTAGTTAATTTCGCCTTTGTGAGTTTAGCCATCTCTAACCTTTTGCCAGCCCCAGCCTCATCAAGGGCTTCCACAATAATCCCTTTGTTGAATTGCTCAGACAGACAGATTCTGGTGGCTATAGCCAGAATGCTGTCCCTGGACCATGCGCGGATCTCCATTAATGATCTTCCCAAGTATTTTGCAATAAAGCGGATCATTATTTCCAACCTCTCTTTCTCAAGAGCATCATACCCTGCCCATCGGGTTTGTATCTCTTGTACTTCTAACCTTCTGATCTCACTATCCAGTGTGGCTGTGTCAAACCCCTGCCTGAAGAGTTGTTCAATTATTTTATCCATGGAGCGGCTGTGTGTGGTGTCAGCTTCTTTGACCAGCTCCTCCAAGGATTTGTCTTCAGCAGTGTGATCATCAGCACTTCTCTTTCGCTTGTACGTGAGCAGAGGTTGCTTTTCTTTTCCTCCTCTTCCTTTTCCTCAGATCTTTTCCTCTTTCTTTCTTTCACTGCAGTACTCTCCCCCTTTTTGGTTGCATTGGAGGAAGGGGTTGGTACCGCAGAGAAAGAGTCTTTTGGACAGCAGCATCAACCAGGGCTGTAATGTTGAGGAAAGCCTCTCATCAGGGCTTTGATCACTATATCAGTGATTATGGGGGTGATGAGAGGGAGGGAATTTGGAGTACAGCACCTATTTGCTCAGGAGGGTTCTGTTCCTGAGAAGTAGGGCCTGAAGCAGAGGCAGGTGGTTGATTTTGGGGTGGCTCTGTGTTTGGGAAACCTTCAAGGGAAGGTGCCATCTGTGGGTGTATGATGGTGGCAGATGGACTTGCATCCTGAGACATCTTGGCCAGCAGCTCTTTGAGTCTGCTAACCTCATCCTCTAGAATGGTATTTTGAGCAACTACATCATAGAAGAAGCTCAGGTCATCATCAGTTGATACTGAATCACCTGACCTCCTGCTTAGAGCAGGATTTACATGCACTGGGTGTAGACCAGTTGGTGCATGTGCCCCTTGTGCTTGGTACTGGGGACTTCCAGCCTCAGGACAATGTCCATCATCAGCTGTTGCCTCTAGGGAGGTCTTAGCAATGTTACCAGCCTCACTCTGGTCATGTGCTGAGTCAGAGGAGGTGGCAGCCTCACTAGATATTCTAAGCTCCTTGTCTACACCAGGAGATAGAATTGGGAAACCCCTGTGCTGTGGGTTCTCAGGTGCACTGTGTTCCTCCCCCTCAATTGTAGAGGAATTCCCAGTAGTAAGTGGTTTCTGGGGAGGGGGTGAGGAGTGCAATTGAGTCAGCACTTGTGCAACTATTAAAGTTGGGCTGTGAGGGGCGGTTGTTTGGGGTAAGGGGTAGAAGCAGTGTGCACCTGGGGTGGATGGTGCTCTTCAATGGCAATCTCCTCAAGTGAGTAAGATCCCAGATAAGTAGGTGCCCCTTGGGTTGCTGCAGGCTCCTGTTGAGAGGAAGCCTGAGCGGCTGTGGCTGGAGAGTCATTGTATCCACTAGGGGGTTTGGACTAGTGGATATATCCTGCGTTTGTGGTGCAGGAGCATCCTCAGGGGACTCAATTCCCTGAGTAGCCATTTTGGGTTTCTTTTTGGTGGGTTGGTGGGGACATTGGATTTGGAGGTGGTGGCTGTGGGTTCCAGCTGCGTGGGTTTTCGCAGCTTGGCAGCCAGTTTGAGTGTCCGGTCAGAGTTGTGCCGGGAGTATACTTCTGGCAGAACAGCCGTAGCAGGGACTCCCAAGCCAACAAGTCCCTCAGCATTAAGCTGGTCTATAATAATGGCCATTATGAACCGTGGATAGAGTATCCAACGGTTGGCAGTTAGTTTTTGAGCCATATCTTTGAGCTCTGAAAATATTAATTCTGAAAAATTCAGTGGTTGTTGCTCAAGGATAGAATACATTACCTGCTGCCATTTGGTGGACATTTGATCCCAAGACGATGTCTTAGGGGCCAAACATACATTGCCATGAAAAAATCAGGCGCTCAGCGTCATTAAAGTGTTTCTTCATGATGGTGGTGGCACTGAGATCACCTTGATATCCATGCTGAGCAAATGATAGATCTATGGTGCCCTTCGGATATCCAGCAGGAGAGGTAGCATCACTCAGTTGAAGAATTTTACGGATTGTTGCAGGAGTAATCACTACTTCTTTGTTGTTGACGACTGACCGGAGGGATCGTGTGTTGCTCTCCTCAGTTGTAACAGTAACGTTCATCCAAAATTGGTTCAAGGATTCGGCATGTAAACGGGGTTCAGAAGGAATGCCTTGTTGTATGGGGACTGAACCATAAGATCGATAGCAGTATCGAACTTAGTCCAGATCGGCGATTTTGTGAGGTAGGCAACACAGTTGTGTCGCGGTTTAATTTGCATAGACGCCATGGAAGTTTTGGAGAGGAACGTTAGGTTTGAAGAAGATGAAGCATGGAGAGCTCAGGTTAAGGGTATTTATAGGGTACGGGTGAGGAAACGACTGAAGGATGTGGTGTTAGTCATCAGTAGTTTTAAACGACCGTTGACATGGTATTATCCTTTCAGACGTTGAAACAGCTGAAGTCGTGGTGTTAGGCATCAGTAGTTTAGAAAACTACTGAAGACCGTGGTTTTGACTTCAGATGATTGAAACAACTGAGGACATGGTGTTTGTCATCAGTAGTTATGAAACTACTGAAGACAGTGGTTTTGTCATCAGCTGTTGTAAACAACTGAAGACTTGGTATTGGTCATCAGTAGTTATAAAACTGCTGAAGACGTGGTTTTGCTTCAGTTGTTTAAAATGAAACAGCAGTTGTACAAACGACTGAAGAGAAAGTTCTCTTCAGCTGTTTTCGTCAATTCTTAGCTTTTCAGCTGTTTCAAACTGTCCTCAACACATTCATCAGTCTTTATGGCTGATTTCAGTTGTTTCATAGGACATCAGTACTTATCTGTTTTTACTGATTGCAGTAGTTATGACTGCATCAGTAGTTGTAACTACTTCAGTAGTTTAGAGCAGATGAAGTACTTCAGTACTTGTGAGACATTTAGCCTTCAGTAGTTATAAAAACTACTGAGGTTAAAAGAGCTCATCAGTACTTATATGTGACAGGCACTCATGATCATCAGTATGAATTACTGAGATCATCAGTAGTTGTCACCTATTCTAGCTGCAGCATACCAAGCCTTAACACCAGGTTTTGGAAAGTTGAACTATCCAAAGGCTTAGTAAAAATGTCTGCAAGCTCATCAGCACTAGGCACAAACTTAGGATCAATCAGACCTTTTTCAAAACAATCCTTATAAAATGATGTCTGATCTCTATATGTTTGGTCCTAGAGTGCTGGACTGGATTTTTGACAATGCAAAGAGCTGAAGCACTATCCATTAACAATGGAGTCTTAGTCTCTGTAATGCCATAATCCAAAAGTTGGTTTTGAAGCCAGAGTACCTGAGATGTACAGCTTGCAGCAGCAATGTACTCTGCTTCCGCAGTGGATGTAGCAACTGAGGTCTGTTTCTTGCTCTGCCAAGAAATCAAGCAGTTGCCTAGGAATTGACATCCACCAGAAGTTGATTTCCTGGTCAACTTACACCCTGCATAGTCACTGTCAGAAAAAGCAACTAATTTACCAGAATGTCTGGTAGAATACCATAAACCTAGAGATGGAGTGCCTTGCAGATATCTAAAGATCCTCTTGACTGCAATCAGATGAGACTCTTTAGGTGCAGCCTGAAATCTAGCACAAACACATGTAGCAAACATAATATCTGGTCTAGAAGCTGTTAAATACATCAAGGACCCAATCATACATCTGTAAAGTGTTTCATCAACCACTTTACCTTTCTGATCTGAGTCCAGTTGTGTGGTGCTGCTCATGGGAGTAGAACAGGGCTTACAGTTTTGTAAATCAAACTTTTGCAAAAGATCTTTTGTATATTTGGATTGATGAATAAAAATTCCATCAGCCTTTTGTTTGATTTGCAACCCCAGAAAGAACTGTAATTCTCCCATGGCACTCATTTCAAACTTCTGTTGCATCAACTTTGTAAAGGCATCACACAACTTTGGATCAGAGGATGCAAAAATGATATCATCTACATAAATTTGAACAAGTAGATTATGCTGCCCAGCTTTCTTAATAAATAAAGTCTTGTCTATGGAGCCTCTAGTGAAATTGTTTTCCAGAAGAAAGTTTGATAATGTCTCATACCAGGCTCTGGGAGCTTGTTTTAACCCATAAAGAGCTTTATCAAGCTTATACACCCAATTAGGATGTTTTTGTCCTCAAAGCCTGGAGGTTGACATACATAAACCTCTTCTTTAACTTTTCCATACAAAAATGCACTTTTGACATCCATTTGAAAGACTTTAAGTTTTGATAAGCAGCATAAGCTAAAAACAATCGAATTGCTTCCAGTCTGGCTACAGGGGCAAAGGTTTCATCATAATCAATACCTTCTTCTTGTGCAAACCCCTGAACAACCAGTCTGGCCTTGTTCTTAACAATAAGCCCATTTTCATCAGTTTTGTTCCTAAACACCCATTTAGTGCCTATTGCACACTTACCTGGAGGTAGAGGAACCAGTTCCCACACTTGCTGTTTCTTGAACTGAAGAAGCTCAAGCTGCATGGCATCAACCCATCCATTGTCCTTTAAAGCAATGTGATAATTCTTTGGCTCTTGCTGACTGATGAAGAGAGCATAGAAGCAGAAATTTGACAATTGACTTCTTGTTGATACTCCAGCAGTGATATCACCAATGATTTGAGACATAGGGTGATTCTTCAGATCTTGATACACAATGAGATCTGTGCAAGTGTTTGTAGCCGGTTCAGCAGCAACAGATGGTGATGGTGAATCATTTCCTTGAAACCAATCAGTGGATGGTAATTCAAAGGAAGTTGAATTCGAAGAAATCTCATCAGCATTTGTTGTGGATGGTGCTACTGGCGCTACAGGAACATCAGGTCTAGTTGAGTCAGGCAGCTGATCACTAAACCTGAAGAGGTGAGTACTGCAATCATCATCATCATCAGCAGTACCACCAGGTGGTGAACTGTTGACAGGAGCAACAGCAGGAGTTTGATAAGGAACATATTGCAGTATGTCCAAATCAAATAACTCCACAGGACTTTGTGGAATCTTGTCCTTTGGAGATTCATTAAACTTAACATGTAGAGTTTCTTCAACCATCTTTGTTCTGCAGTTGAAGACTCTGTATGCCTTGCAAGTAGATGAATAACCAACAAAGTATCCTGCATCCACCTTAGGATCAAATTTGTGGAGTTGATCCTTTGTGTTGAGAATAAAACAGGGACACCCAAATGCTTTGAAAAATGAAATCAGAGGAGCCAAATGATGGAGAACTTCATATGGAGTCTTCATCAACCTCTGATTTACTAAAACTCTATTTTGCACATAACAAGCTGTGTTGACAGCTTCGGCCAAAAGGTCAATGGCAAACCTGAGTCAGCCAGCATGGACCTGGCAGCTTCAATGAGGGTCCTGTTCTTTCTCTCCACTACTCCATTTTGTTCTGGAGTCCTTGGAATGCTGAACTGCCTTTTGATTCCCTTTGAAAGATAGAAGTCATCAAGTGTATGATTTCTGAACTCAGTTCCATTATCACTCCTAATACACTTGACTGGAAGGGAATACTGCTTCTCAATGTACAGCACAAAGTGAATAATCTTCTGAGCAGCCTCATCCTTTGAATGTAGAAAGAAAGTCCATACAAATCTGGAGTAATCATCCACAATTACCAGACAGTATTTCTTCTTTGCCATGCTCATTACTCTCACAGGACCAAATAGATCCATATGCAGTAATTGCAAGCA
This sequence comes from Flaveria trinervia, assembly GCA_025506515.1. Taxonomy (NCBI): domain Eukaryota; kingdom Viridiplantae; phylum Streptophyta; class Magnoliopsida; order Asterales; family Asteraceae; genus Flaveria; species Flaveria trinervia. The sequence goes on from CM046451.1 coordinate 44,889,711, forward strand.
GGCAGTGGACTTGGACACTTCAATAGGAGGAAATGAGACCTTGTGCTGTTTTCCTTTTAAACAAGCAGTGCATGTTTCATCACAGTGGAACTCCTTTATTGGTAAGCCTCTGACTAAACTATTGTGGCTAAGCTGATTCATGTTTTTGAGATGAACATGACCAAGCCTCTGTGCCACAGTTTAGATTCTTGAAAAGAGGCTTTGGAAAATAGGCAAGGATTGCCTTTGAGATCTATCTTCTTAGAGAGATCTAAGGCATACACTCTTCCTGTCCTGTTGGCTTTCAGGAGAGTGTGATCATCCAACACCTTGTCAATCAAGTGCAAAACTTTGGATGACAGAATCCTACAGTTTTGACTTGTGAAAAGGGCAACATGGCCTTTATCACACATTTGACTGACACTCAAGAGGTTGTACTTGAGATTTTCCACATGATTAACATCATCAAATTTGATTTCTCCATTGGAGACAAAGCCCTTACCGATGATGTAACCCCTAGCATCATTGCCAAAAGAGACAAATCCCTTCTTTCCTTGAGAGTAGTCATGAAGAAGAGAGATGTTCCCAGTCATGTGCATAGATCCCCCACTGTCTACATACCAGATGCTACTTTGGCATGTTGAAGAACCCTGCAATAATAAACAATCAGTTAGTTTTAGAGACCCAAACCTTTTTGGTTTTGGGCCTGGTCTCATCATAGATGGTAAACTAACATGTTTATTTGTAACAACAGCCTGAGAAGAAGAAGATGGTGTAGAAGAGGAGTCCTTTGGCTTAGACCTCCTTTTCTGTGGTTTCAACATAGGAGAATCTAGTTGGTTAACTCTACCCAACAGATGTTGTACCATCATCACCAGCTGTGTCTGATTTTGTGATAAGCTTTCAGCTCATCAGACACATTGCTAGTGGAGTTAGATAAGGTCCTATGTTGCACCTTCTTCTTTTGAGCACCCTCAGCTGTCACCTGTTTAACTCCTTCCTTTTGAATTGCTTTAAGGACTTAAGGGTTACAGGATTTGATGTTGCTGATACAAATGTGGTCTCAAACTCATTTTCATTTTTACCATTTTCTCATTAATTCTTCTTTTTGTTTGAGTTTGGAACCTCTTTTGTACCAACAATCATCTGTAAGATGATTGAACAAACCACATATTCACATGGTTTCTTCTTCATCTTAGGTTGATCATCAACTAAAGATGGTGAAGCAACAGAAGACTTGTTCTTCAATGCTTTGGAAGCATTGGTTGCTTCTTGACATCCTCTTTAGTAGTCTTCAAACTCTTTCTACTGCCAGTTTTCTTCTCTTCAGTGCTGACAGCAGTTGAAGTTTGAACTTCAGGTGTTAAATCCTGCTCTCCAGTCCTTTCAGGACCTTCAGGATTAACTCCTGAGTTGATCAACTTATTGATCATGTGAATGTCAGCATTTGGACCATCAACATCAGCTGATAGGTTCAAGGAGGACTTGATGCTGACTGCTACTTCTGATTGTGCTGTATCAGAAGGTAGATCACATGATTTGATGGGGTTATCACTCTCACCATCAGATTCTACCTCTGCTCTCGGGGTAAAATCTGTAGGTGGAGCAGTGTGATTGTAGCCAATGCCAAACTTCACATTTGAAGCAGATTGCTTACTAAGAAGCATTTCAAAACCTTTGCATGATTGTACCCATCTATCACACTCGACCTGGGTAACTGCAAGGGTTTCTTTGAGATCTTTGTACTTCTCTAGAAGTACATCTTCTCTAGCCTTATCATCAATTATTTGCAATTCAGTTTATAAACCTCATCATTTTTATCTTTGAGCACAAACTCAAACTCAGCTTGTTTTTGGAAATTATTTGTTCTAGCTCAATGTTCTTATTAATTAAAGCTACATTTGCTTCTCTAATGGAAGCAAATGCTGCTATGCATTGTTCAGAACATAATTGGCTTTTGCCTCAGAGGATACCTGTGATACCTGAGGTGTAGAGGCATTGGAAGATGAAGTATCAGCAGACTCCAAGCCATAAGAGCTAGATTCCCAAAGGGACTGTCACCACCATGTTGACCAGCACCTGAGAACAGTTGATCATGACCAGACAAGTCATCTGGTAAACTGCTCCAGTCAACAACTCCTGGGGTGAAGAAGCTGTGTTGTTGAGATGAGAGGTTGTTGATGAGATAGGGAAGGCTGAGGTTCTGGTAATGCATGAGGTTGTGGTGTCATAGGAACTTGAACTTGATTTGACTGTGGCATGTAATAACAGGGTACTGATATGGCATTTGACCCTGAGGAACAAAATATGCCGGAGATTGTTGTTGAGGATGATGACTAGATGTGACAGGATGTTGCCCTCTGTGTTGTTGACTATTGCCAGGAAAAGTCACAAAGGGTGCAGTAGAGTTAGATCCAGTTGATCTACACTCTCTTGCAAAGTGTCCAAGCCGTTGGCATTTGTGACACCTCAACTTGCTCTTGTCAAAACCAACTTTGGTTTTGCCAGAGAGTCCTGGGAATTTTCTTCCAGTTCTTTTGTAGAACTTCTGAGATCTGATATTTATCAAGGCCATTTGGCTCAAAATATCCATCTCTTCTAAGTCATCATCAGCAATCCCCTTGAGATCATCCATAATGAAACATAGATTGTCATTATTACCCCAGTGAACTGACCATCAACACTTACAAATGCAGAATTAGAAGTGCTCGAAGAGAAATTAATATGCTCATCATACTGGCATTCAGATGAAGCATATTCTGACTCATGACCCACCAAGGCAGTGTTGCCTTGTATAAAGTCTTCAGTGAGCTTTCCAGATGAAGACAGCTTTCTCTTCTGTTCTATCTCTCTCTCAAAAGTGAGCAATTTCCCATGGAGTTGGGTGAGAGATAGTTTGTCCAAACTTGCACTGGAGCGTAGGACAATAGTATATGTGTCCCATCTCTCAGGCAGTGATCTGAGAAATCTGTTATTCATCTGAATATTGGTGTATTCAAGTTTGACCATTTTTAGTTCAGAGATCAAACAAGAAAACCGCTCATATTGTTGAGTCAGTGTCTCACCCTTTCTATGAGAGAATGTCTCATATTGTTGGGCAAGAATTTCTCTATTATTTGCCAAGACCTCATCTGTTCCTCCAAATTGTTCTTTCAAAGCAATCCAGAGGTCATGGGCAGTTTCATGATGCATTAGCCCAGAATAGATTTCATTGGGCAAAGCCATGGCCAGAATTCCATGGGCTTTTGCATCAATCTCAAGCAACTTTTTATCCTCATCTGAGTATTGCTCCCTCCTCTTCGGAACCATTTGATTGGTTTCCGGGTTATTCACCATAGGCTTGTGTGGACCATGTACCACTGATGTCCAACACCTGCGCTGTTAACAGACAGGTGATGGAGCATACGTCTTTGCCATATGTTATACTCATTCCTAACCAGCATAGGAGGCTTGGTTGAGGAACCAGTATTGTGAGGATCATTGGAGGGAGTGGTCATTTTCAGTTCAAAAACAGTTTAGTTCAAGTTTTAAAAAGTTTTAGACAAACCACAACAAACTCAATGAGAACCAAGAAAAAGATCTCAGGATGAATGAGCAGCAGAAATACAGAAAATTCAATCTCTATAACCGTTTCTTGCAAAAACAAAAGCTAATTCAATCAAACTTGGATCTTGAATAGCAGTTTCAATGATCAATTATTAGATCGATCAATGATTAACCTGCTCTGATACCATTTGACAGGATCAGTGATCACAAGTTTGATGTATCAGAATAAAAGCAGCGGAATACAAACACGAATTAGACAAATTGTAGCAAGCCAACGATATTGTGAGCATTAAGATCGCATACAGTTATAGGGAGAGAATATGAATTTCTGATTTCTAGGAATGTTTATAGATGTAGAATATTTCTAATCGAATCAATCAATCATTCCATTCAATTACTCATTTCACTCGATGATTACAATAGGTTGTCACTCCTTATATAGAGTGCAACAGTCACTGCTGTTATCACGGAAAGTGACAACTGGCAGATCCAATACAGAAATAACTAATTCTTAACAAACTACTGAAATGTTCACAACTACTGAGAACATATCAGCAAGTTAAGTACAAAATATAAAACTACTGAAACTACAACGACTGAAGAACAAGCTCTTCAGTCGTTTTACAAAACTACTGAAACATAGAAATAAAACTACTGATATCACAACTACTGAAGAAGTACTCTTCAGCAGTTGTGACAAACTACTGAGGCTTCAGTACTTGATCTTCAGACTTTGACCTTCAGGTGTTTCATCAGCTGATGACTTCAGTAGATATCATCAGCTGATGTCTTCAGTCTTTGTCTTCAGACTTTGTACATCAGTTGTTGATCTTCAGCACTTGTGAACTCTTCAGCTGTTGTTCTTCAGTACTTTGGTCTTTCAGCTTCAGCACTTGTGTTCTTCAGCTGTTGTACTTCAGCACTTTGGTTTTCAGCTGTTAAGGTCTTCAGCACTTGATCTTCAGCTGTTGAAGTCTTCAGCACTTGTCAAACTACTGATGAGGCTTTCAGCAGTTGTTGTGATACCGTGTGGGACTTAGAGATTTTCTGATCTTGGCTCATTGGTTCTTTTGGTCCAACACATATTTTGACTCATGACTGACCAAGGCAGTGTTCCCTGCTACAAAGTCTTTAGTGAGCTTTCCTGATGATGCTAGTTTCCTTTTCTGCTCTATCTCTCTTTCAAAGGTAAGCATTTCCCATGAAGTTGGGTAAGAGATAGGCTATCCAGATTTGCATTAGAGCGTAGGACAATTGTATATGTCCATCTCTCAGGCAGTGATCTGAGGAATCTGTGGTTCATCTGGCTATTACTGTATTCATGTTTGACCATTTTCAGCTCAGATATCAAACATGAAAAATGCTCAAACTGCTAGGTCAGAGTCTCACCCTTCCTATGAGAAAATATCTCATATTGTTGGGCAAGTATTTCCCTATTGTTTGCGAAGACCTCATCAGTACCACCAAATTGTTCTTTCAGTGCCTTCCAGAGGTCATGAGCAGTTTCATGATGCATAAGCCCAGAATAGATTTCATTAGCCATGGCCAGAATTCCATGAGCTTTAGCATCAATCTCAAACAGTTTTCGATCCTCATCAGAGTATTGTTCCTTCTTCTTCGGAACCATTTGGTTGGTTTCCGAATTGTTCACCATAGGCTTATGTGGACCATGTACCACAGATGTCCAACAACCTGAACTGTTAACAGACAGGTGATGGAGCATTCTTCGTTGCCATATGTTATACTCAGTCCTAACCAGGATCGGAGGCTTGGTTGAGGAACCAGTATTGTGAGGGTCATTAGAAGGAGTAGTCATATTCATAATTCACATAAATTCAAGGTAAACAAAGTAAATCTAGCTCAAAACCACTTAGAACCTCAAACAAAATGGCCAGAAGCAACAAAAACTCAATCTCTATAACCGATTATTGCAAATTTGCTAATTCGATCAAACGTAGATAGCAAAAGAACAGTTTCAATGATCAATTGTTAAATCGATCAATGATTAAGCACCTCTGATACCATTTGTTAGGATCTCAGCATCTAGTTTGATCAATTAGATTGGATTTGCAGCGGAATGAGCCCACGAATTAACAAATTTAAACAAGAACGCACGAAATTTATCAATGGAACAGTGTTTGTTATAGAGAGAGAATTTCTGCCAAAAGGAATATATTCATTCAATACACGCTTTGGCTGGCTTCACGCGCACCGTTACAATTAGGTCATCTTTCCTTTTATAAGGAAGTTGACGTCAGCTGATGTCACTTGACAGTGACATCTAACTGTTATTTAACTACTGAAAGTTAACACAACTACTGAAGATGTCAAACAGCTGACATCTTCTTACAAAAATACCAAGTGTTAACTATGACTACAACTACTGAAAAGAAATTACTAAAACAACGACTGAAGAACATGCTCTTCAGTCTTTTTACAAGTACTGAAATAGAAAAGAAAACTACTCAAAGGAAACCATCACAACAACTGAAGAATGCTTCTTCAGCTGTTGTGACAAACTCTGAAGGCTTTAGTACTTGGACTTCTTGAACTTCAGTTGTTGTCATCAGCTGATGATCTTCAGACTTTGGTCTTCACCTGTTGAAGTCTTCAGTACTTTAGTCTTCAGCTGTTGATCTTTAGACTTTGGCCTTCAGCTGTTAGAGTCTTCAGTACTTTAGTCTTCAGCTGTTGATCTTCAAACTTTGGTCTTCAGCTGTTGAAGTCTTCTGTACTTTAGTCTTCAGCTGTTGATCTTCAGACTTTGGTCTTCAGCTGTTGAAGTCTTCAGTACTTTAGTCTTGAGCTGTTGATCTTCAGACTTTGGTCTTCAGCTGTTGAAGTCTTCAGTACTTTAGTCTTCAGCTGTTGATCTTCAGACTTTGTCAAACAGCTGATCAAGTCTTCAGCAGTTGTTGTGATGTCTTGTGGGACTTAAAGGTTTTTCTGATCTGGCTCATTGGTTCTTTTACTCCAACAATGTTCAACATATGATCTTTGATTTTTGAAGCAAGAAAATGTTAAATCCATGTTTAATCAATGATTTACAAACAAAACCACGATTGCTCGAGTCAAGATTTCATGCCCAACATGTTAACCGCACCTCCACGTTGTATAAAGCGCACCCCCATGTTCAAAAAAATAAAATAAATAAAATTTATTTTTTCCTTGGATGATAATTCTTAACTATTTTTGAACATGAATTAAATCATTATGGTGTTATGTCTTGAAAAACATATGATTTTCACTAACATCATAAGACTGCTTAAGAAATTTGTTTTGTATAGATTAATTTATTTTTAATTTCAGGATCATGGAGCATCCCTACTTACATTTTGGAGGGAGCCGCGAGAGCGGGTGTCATGATAGACTTCAAAGATTGCTACAAATGGTTGAAAGATCCCACTTACTAGAAGATGAAGAAACACTAGCGGCAGTCGGGCAGCTAGAAAGATACAATAATTTATTACGTCTCCAGTGGAAACGTCTATTTTCACAAAATAGACCTTCCGTTTATGAACTGACTCTTGAATTTTTTGCATCTTTTAAATTTAGCATGAAAGACTCTAATCCTTGGGATGAAAATGCAGTTTCATTCAAACTAGCTGGGAATTGGCATAAGACATCCATTGCCTTGTTCGGTGTCTATCTTGGAATATACACGGAACAAGAAATGGAGGAGGAGGCTATATCTGGAATGCCGGTGTATCATACCTTCCCGGACGAGGAAAGTAGAGACGCGGAAAGTGGTGCAATGAGGAAAGCATTTTGGGAGCGGATTGGAACCGGAGGGTTCAACTCGAGCAAAACAAAAAGCAGTCAGATACGAGACCCGCTGTTGCGATACATTCATCGGTTACTCAGCCATTCCATAACAGCTCTTGGTCAAAGCGAGGGAGTTGTTAATTTGAGGGTTTTGTTTATTTTCTATTGTATGGTTAATCAGTTGCCATGTAATATTGGGTATTTGTTTTGTAATCTTTTTGCCAGGAATGCGATTGCAGGTGCTCGAACACCCATGTTTAGAGGAAGCTGGATTTTGAACGTGTATGAAAGCTATGGTTATAACCCTGAAGGAACCGAAGGAGTGATGCCAGGACTGTTGGACTTGAGCATCTGTACAAGTATGTACATGGTGACAAGTTTACCAAAATGGGCAGCCAAGATTCATGGATAAGAAGGGACAAAGCTGGGATCCGGCGGATCCCAAAGAAATTATCATGGACCTCGACATGGCGATATAGCCTGAAGGAGGCAGAGCTGGATCTTCAAGTTCACAAACAAGGGAATTTCCAACCATGTTAGACCTTTATGAGTCAATTCAAACCACCGAAACCCATGCAAGGCGATCATTTGAATATGCCCAACGAGCCTTCAATCGAGTCGAAAATCTGAATTCCCGAGTCGATGACTTGAGCAGAGATGTCACCTATATCAGAAACCGAATGTACCACGAGTGGGGGGATATCCCACCACAAAGCCCTTAAAAACCGTATCATTTTCGGGGCCCCGACATAGTTGTTTTGTGCCAATCTATGTTTTAGTTTATGTTGTTTTGTTTTTATTTTGTGTGCTTAGGATTTTAATGCTTTCAATAAATTGGTGACATTTCAGGTGATACTGAGGATTCTAACAACGCGAGGCAACCAAACACAAGTGAAAAATTAATCATTTTTAGGGGAGTTATTTCGTTACCTTCTCGATCATGAATATTTTAATCACATTGAGGACAATGTGAATTTTAAGTGTGGGGATGGGAGTAATGCATTTGACTTTGCTAAAGAGGTCCAAATTAAATTTTTTAGAAAAGATCACTTATCAAATAATTTTGTGACAAGAAACCAAAAATTTAATATAATTTTTGATAAACCAAATTATAAATATACGTTTTCGGGAAATAAAGAAGTAAATCCATGACGTCCAAATAAAAATTGAAAATGTTTTTGTGATATCCTTAAAAGCAATAATCTAGTAAAATATTAATCATGTAAATGAAAACACTTTTACCCAATTCCATCCGTATGTGAGTTTTTTTGAGCTTTAAACAAACTTTTGCAAGTTGCAATTCTACTTTCATTCTGGATTTAATTGAGGGTGCCATATGATACGTGTGATTAGAACTTGTTTGGGTATACATTTCAAGACCTTAATTAGTATTTGTTGCATAAAAATGAGTTAGGCACTAGGAAACCTTAAATTCAAGCCCCAACCATTGTCTTTAATTTCCTTACCCGAACGTCAACTAGTTAGCCCGTTGAGCTTAAACGTTTTTATCTTTCAATCACCCGAGTCACCAAGTCATTTAACCAAAAAGCCTTCAACAAAACCCGTTTCGTTAAAGACACGTTTTGGCTTATAAAATAAAAAAAAATTAAAAAAATTTGGTCTTTTACCGGCAGACCTTAAAGAACTGGAATGCATTCTTTTGATTTCAATTGCTTTGTTGCCTTCATCACGCAAAACCGGGACTTCCCCCGGAAATCCGCGAACAAATTTTCAATCTCACGTTTAACGCAAGAAAGAAATGGCGAAAAAAGGAACAAGTTCCACATTTTGGGATTTCAAAAAGTGCTATAAAGAGACGGGCGAAAAGATATGAAAGATGCCCGAATTGTGGAAATTGGTTCCATAATGGAAAATGCAAAAAGAATCAAACTGAATCTCAATACGAATACACAGAATTAATCCGATTGGGTGCTATTAGGCTTCAAGCCGAACGATCCTTGAGAAAGGATAGTTTTGTGTATCTTCGGGTAAAAGATGAAGTACGATTCTTGAAAGAAAAATACGGTCTTGACAATCTGACCTTAAACGAGTCCTCAAGCTAGCATATCCCTTCTAGCTTGAAGTATTGTATAGGGAACCTATTGCTTTCCTTGTACTTATGTTAGAAAAATAAGCCAAGACCGTCGTCTTTAGCAATTAGCCACTCTTCCAAATATTCCATACCCGAGCCCGAGCCAAGTTACAACCCATCAAAGACTAATGATTTATGCAAATAAATATCTAAGTAGGTGGAGATTTGATCCCTTAACAAGCATATGATTTCACACGTATTCATACTAGGCAATTGAGTGTATTAGTCATACTTAATCTTGATTATGACTCCACATATTTAGCCGAGTGTGAGTGCATCTTGTGAGAAGTGTGGATTTTTACATGATAATAATCTTTACTGACCAACCTATTGCTTGCTAGGATATCATTTTACATGTGCTTAGAATATTTATATTTGGATAGTATTTACTTGCATGCTTCTCGAAAGACATGTTTATAATTTGATTTATTTGGTTTTTGGTGGAATTGTCATTTTAAGTGATTTTTGCTTGAGGACAAGCAAAGTTCAAGTGTGGGGATGTTTGATGTGCTCCAAATTATACATAAAAATCCTATCAAAAGCACATCAATTATTCCTTAATATCTTCCTTAAAATGATGAAAATGTACTTAAAAGTGTTAAATTGTGTTTTCAGGTGTTTAAAAGGGCAGATGGACAAAAGGAGCATATTTAACAAGAAATTGAAGCAATCCGAGCTTTGGACTCAAGCATGGGGCCGTGCCTCATTAAGCACGCCCCATGCCTTGCAAGAAACACACCCCCGTGCTAAATTAACACACCCCGTGCTTGGACATCTGACAGGACAAAAAGTACTGTCCCTAAAAGTAGACACGGGACCGTGCCACCCTAGCACGGGGCCGTGCCCCATTTAGCACGGGGCTGTGCCCGACATAACCTGCACGTACGAGCGACCAACTTTGTAAGCATTGTACTAGCACGGGGCGTGTCTTTTAGGCACGGGCCGTGCTTAAACACTCTAGAAAGTCTAAAATAGAAGCCTAAGCTCACCATTTTTGGCAAGCTTTGGTGGGAGAATTACTCTGCTGAATTCTCTCGGGAATCAAGACTTCAAGGTCATTCGGAGGCTCGGGAGGTGCATACAACACTTGAAGAAGCTTGGGATCACCTAACGTCATCCATATGGATTATCGGTTTGATTGTTCCATTTCAAGATGATCATTATCTATCTTCTTTGTTATCCGTTGTTATGTTAAAGCTCATCATGAGCTAAACTCTATTTATCATCCTAATCGGATGAACTTATGTAATTTGTGATGAACTAATGGTGTGATAAGTATTATGTCAATGTTATGGTGGTCTTGGGAAAACTATTGATGGGTAGCATCTACATTTGAACGGGAAGTTATAACTTTATGGTTTGTGATTGTAATTGTCATACAAGGTTGAAAACCGTATGATTAACTTTCATTCGCGAAACCGGTCTTCATAATAAATCCATGGCTAATGAACTAGAAATGGTTATTAGAAATCATATCACTTTAACTTTTGATCATTTGCGGGTTCCCTTATTAGTTCGGAAACTTCAGTAATTGTTACGGTTTTCTAAAATTAATGGTATGTTAGGAAGGAACCTGATCAACTCTTTTTGAACATTAAATTATGTTTTCAGAGATCGTATGTCAAATAGGACACAAAAGATTTACCTACATTACTAGGGCTTTGATCTGAGCAGTAAAATCAGCCTGACTGGATCAAGTCACTACGACAGCAGGATAGTCAAGAAATCGCGCCGGCTCATCTTTATAAACATTAACATAATCACATCACCTCACCAGTTCATCACAATTAAATAAGAGGATTCTAATTAGGATGATAACTTTTATTCCCTGATTTTAAATCTAAACGCTTCAATTCTTATTTTACTTTCTTTTTATTGCTGTTTACTTTTAAACCCTAAAAATATCTTTCCAATACAAAACATCACTTTCTTTAACAAAAACCAAATCTGATAGTTAAACATCAAGTTTGTTGAGTAGGCTAGGTGTGTCCACGGATTGATACTTGGTTCTTTTCAACACTATATTACCACACGACAGGTACATTGCCTTTTGTGTGTGTGGTTTAGTATTAGTAACAACCAATTAAAACTGAATCTGTGCAATAAATCTTTATCGAATATATATACTATTCCCAGACCATCAAACATCATACATCATCATCATCCCTGCCCAACATAACCTAAATGGCCTTAAAAGTCATCTTACATAAACCCCCGAGAACCTTCCACGTCAAAACTTACATCTTCACTTTCCCTCGAAAGCCAGTAAATAACCTATGTTCCCTCGGGTGCACAAGCCCTACTTAGTTGTATGGGCACCCTTCAATCGCATGGCCTCTCAGGCGACTGAACACCATGCGGATGAACGGTAGGCGAATGGGCCCTAGCGAATGGACCCAATGTGGATGGACATAATCCGGATGAATCCTATGCGAATGGACATAATGCGGATGAACACCTGTGCGAATGGACCCAATGCGGATGGATCCCATGCGAATGGACACCAATGCGGATGGACCTAGGCGTATGGACCTCAGTTGCATGACCCCCTTGCGAATGACCCTCACTCGCACGAATCACAAGCGTATGGACTCCAGTCACACGACTCGCAAGCAAATGAACCTCAATCGCATGCCATTCGGTCTCATAGCCCTAGCTAATGCAAAATGCAGTTCATCCCGAACCTAATCTGCACTTTTCAGCCACCAAACCCCCTCAAACATGTTCTAAGCCCAAATTAACCATCCTAAACCTTAGGAATACATACCATAACACCATTCAAGCACACAAGCCCGAAAAGAAACTCCACTCGCATGACACACAATCACATACATACGAGTTCAACACACACACTTTAAAAACGGGTTTTACTATGTGTTCCAACCCCAAATTAGTTGAGAACATGTAAAAGAGGGGTCCTAGAACTCACACAAACAATACCGTTGAGTAGTGCTTCAATCCAACCCACTACACCTCAACTTTTGCGCTCAAAACCAAGAAATCCGAAGCTTGAGACCACTTTTCTTCTTGTTCTCTCTCTATACCCGAAAATTGTGAGTGTGGGGGAGGGTGCGGGCTGCCTTCCCCCCTCTTATACCCCCACTCATTCAAGTTTTTCCCGTTTGGCAACTTCGGTCCCTCGACTTTGGAGTTTATTTTTTTTCTCTCTCTTTTCTTTCTTCCTTCGGCTTCACGGGAAATAACCGGGTGTTAGAAGCCATCATTCTGAAGAGTTAAAAGAAGTCTGCTGATAGGTAGAGGATGATGAGCTTCTTGAAGTTGTATGGATTCTCTAGAAGGAGACTGGCCCTTTTTCTCTATCCATCATGGATGAGCACATACGAGTGATCAGGCAGAAGATTAAAAAAGGAGAGCTTATTGATTTACAATCCACACCAAGTCAAGACCCTCAAGAAGTGGAGCTTATGGTTGAACGTTTTGAGACAGCACAACTTGGACCTCCTGCTTAGTCTTAGCAAGCTTCATCTTTTGATGCACAACAAGGTCAAACTCCCTCTCCTTTTGAACCTATGAGGGAGGTAGACCTAACTGAGAAAGACAAAACATAACAACAAGATGTTACAGGCAAGTCTTCTTATATAAGAGTTCAAAGAGGAGGAAGAGGATGGCCTCCAAACCCAAGTCAAAAAGAAGAACAAGACAGGGTCATCCACCTTCAGACTTCAGGATGAGTCAGAACATCTTAAGGAAGTACAACAAGAGGAAGCTCAAACAACTCCTATTCAAGCAGCTCCTCTTGTGTCAGAAGATCCATCTTGTCCTGGACTTACTCTACTAATCCAGAAAGATGGAATGTAATTAGAGATCATGGTATTCAAGATATCTACACATAGAAGGATATGTTCAATCTACCTCTACATGACCTCTTTAAGATAAGAAGATAGTATGAGAGTCTGAATGATCCTAACCATCTGATGAAGAGAGGTATGGCCATCATCATAATAAGGACTATCAACATCTAAAGTCGTCTAATGTTTTGGTAGCATCAGCCTAGCGGGAGTTTATAATGTTTTATGTAAAGGTGATGCACCTAAAATACTTAAAGTCTTTCTTGCATGCATGTATTGGAGTACAAAAGTAAAGATGTTTCAGAAAGATTACACGATGCACTAGAAATATTCAAAGTGTAAAATCTTCCGAAGCCAAGACCAACATCTTCCGAAGCCAAATTGAAGTCTTTCGAAGCTTCAAAGAGAAAGTCATCTCAAGCCAAGAAGTGAAGATAGATTATCTTCCGAAGACTTTTGAATACATGTTTTATCTTATTTACTTTAGTATAAAGTTGTACCACTTTCTGTTGCAACTTTATTCAGTCACCAACTTACATGACTTGGTGAAAAGGTCCATGCTTTTGGTAAGTTGTACATTGAGGTCTTCAGTTTGTGCTTTCTAGTTTACGTACTATTATTCTTTTTGTAATATACTAGGATGTGAGCTAGGGCATGTCATAGTCACTAATCAAAAGGCAATGTACCTTTTGACTCTACATTTTATTTTGTTGTTTAGTTCAAATGTATCCAGCTGGTCTTCTAAGTATGGCCAGCTGTAGAATGTAGTGTATAGTATCTCAGATCCTTTTATCTTTTCTTTATGCATTTTGCACTTGTAAAAGAACTTGAGAGCAATATACAACATTCTTGAAAACCATATACTTATGTTGTCTTGTTCTTAGTTTTGTATCATATTTTGCTTGTATTTTAAGCATCATTCTATTGCGTTACCAGTTTCCTATTTGATCTATTAAGTGTTCTAAAATAACTCTCTTTATTGTGTGTTGGTGTTGTAAGTGACCAACCCCTCATAACGGTCCTACAATACTAAGTCACCTAGGCCTCTGAGTGACAAAGGGAAGAGGAAGTTGACCTCTAAGGAGATTGAGGCGGAGGAAAGAAAGAGGAAGTGGAAAATAAGGGAAGGGAGTTCAAGAAAGACCCCTAGCTTCATGGAAGTTGTAATCAGGGCTGCCCCCAGGTCAAACACTCTAGATAATGAGTTAAGGGTGCCAGATTAAACTATCTAGGAACAAAGAACTACACCAATGGTGAACTCATATATTTTCCCTTAGAAGACCTAAATGAACTAGCTGAAAATGAGTTGCCAAAGGAGAGAAAGGAGGTCGAGGATGCAGAATTGCTCCTCATAATCAAGGAAGAAAGGAGAAGGAAGAGACTATACAAAGCTTCTACTCTCTCCTTAATTTAGGAAAGCCCTAATGTGACATCCGGTAAATTTCCGTTACCAAACTCCGTTAGTTCCGTTAAGTCTTGCATACACGTGTCGTGAACACACACTAGTTGTCGTTTAACGTTGGTGACCTAATAAGAATGAATGATGTTAAATTAGTGAGAATCTAATTGATTATATGATTATTGTGTAATGTTTATGTGGTTGCACGTTTTAAAATGTTAATTAGAAAATTAATCGCGTAACGCGGAAACGTGCCTATTTATTCGTAAGTCTTGTGTTTTTATAAAGATAAAATATATAATGATTTTCATTAGTTTGTATCTTTATATTATTAAGTTAAAAAAACTTTACAAAGAGTTTAAAGCCCAGTTTTTATAAAATACAAATTACAAGGGCTTAAAGGGTAAATATAGAAATTAAAATTAAACAAAACAATCCCAACCCTAGCCCACCCCAAATCAGCCGCAAACACTCCTCTCTTCCCCTCTCCCATTCGAATTCAGCCTAGAATCATCAAGAAAGCTTTGGTTTGGATCGATTTCAAGGCATACAACTCGTGGGAATGAGCAATTGCAAGTTAACACACGTTTAAAGGTTAGATTTTTACAAGTTTCGTGGGTTGTTCATGGTGGCCGAACCTAAATTCGTGAATGGGTCTTCATGGGGTCGAATTTGAGTTTGTTTGATGATGTTAGTATGTTAGTTGGATTGATTACTGTTAGTTAACGTCGATTATGCATGAATTGTATGTTTTTAGTGGTTTAATCATGGACTTTGATTGGAAGCAAATCCGAATTCGAAAATTGGTAGGATAATGGATGAATGATGATTGTTTGATGAATGTTTGATGATTAATAGGTTGTATGAATGCTAGGTTACATTGATTTTGCAAGAAATTGATGAATTGATGTTGATGTTCATAGCTTACTATAATAGTAACTTTATTTTGCATGTAATGTTGAATTATTGATGAATTGATGTTATGGATGTGTTCATGGTGATGATTAGATGTTAGATTGTTGTTGTGATCATTGGGAATTCAAGAACACATGTTATAGTTCATACATTACTAAAGATAGTAACTTTTTAGGATATGAATTGATGAGTTATGATGTTTGGATGTTGTTGATCATGCTTAGATGATGATATGAACTTGAATTGGTATATTATTGATGAATTCATGAATGCATAGGTTGTTTAATAGATTTCGGGATGTGCTTTCCCAAAAGGGAAACTTTATTTATGCAAAATGTGAAAGATGATAGTTTGAACATGTTGGGATGTTAGGAGCATGTTAGTAAGTTCACGGATGAATTCTAATATGATAGAACATGTTAAATTAGTTGTATGGGATGCTTGGATAATCATGGGTGATGTTTGGACTTTGATGATCATGTATGATGTTGATGTTGGTTAGTAGTTAGGACATCATGTTTGGGACTAGAAATGGATTGTTATGATGTTTCTTGAATGCAATGAACATGGTTAATGATTATGATTATGATCATCATACATGCGTGTGAATCTTAGGCCCCTACTTGGTAGGATTGGTAGGGTTTAGGATGTGAAGTCATGAGTGGCTTCACATGGCATGTGGTGCGTGATTTGATCTTTGTGTGGCATATTAGTTGTGTTATAACTAGTGGATATGTTAATGTTCTAGATTCGCATGACTTGTATGATACTTGGTTGTATGATGATCTAAGTGATACACCTGGTTAATATAGCATACATATGATCTATTTGAATGTTAACTATGTATGATATATGTGTATGGTTACTTGAATGGTTTAGAACACATAAAGTCACCAACAGGTCAAACATGTCTGTTTTTTCTGAAATCTTGAGTCTTTGGTTGTAGTGTACTTAGGGTTTCACATGTTCTTTGCTTACACGTACTCATGTACTTATATGATCTTGGTAACCTCTGAAGGTTGTCTGTCTATTCTGTTTGTCAAGTCAAACTCTAAGTATCTATACGCATATCAGGTGAGTTCATGCCGCACTCTTTATTTATCTCTTTTGGGGGAGATAGCATACTGGTAAATCACAAAGCTTTATATATTCAAGTTGTGTATATATTATATAGTGTTGATATCATGGAAAAGTCCTCACACATTCGAATTGTTAATATTGATAGCGGGGAAATTTGGGTAGTACTACTGGGTCTGACGAGCCCCACCTGTGTAACTCGAGGTCAACCGGGTGCAATTTGTCCTATTGAACATTGTCACGACCTGTTAAGTCGTGACAGGAGGCAAAAACGTAACACAGTCAGCTTCAATTGCGAAATCACTATGAAATAATATTTATTGTAATGACTAGCTATCTGTTACAATGCACTACTTTTATATCTCTATTATTAAACTGTTTATGTTTGAATATCTCTTGAACTCACCTACCATTGTGTTGACATTTTAGTATGCTATTCTCAGGTCATTAGCTTGCTTGCCATAGGAGCACTACTGGTTCACTGCATTCTAAGACTCGGTCTTCAAGACATTTTTAGCATTTTAATGATTAATGTTTACTCTATTGGGTTGGCACATGTTTTGCCATAGTATATGAGGGTTTGATGGAACACAAAATAAACAAGTTTAACCTTTTAAACTTTCTGAAAAACACAGCGGAAGTAAAGCATTATAACATGTTTATAAGCTGAAAATTTCATGTTCTTAATGGTGTTTTAAGATGGAAAAAAAACCCAAATCAAAAGGATCATTAATATGTGAATAAGCAAGCTATATAAACACATAAAACATTCATATGTGACAACCAAACAAGCTGCCAAACTACTCCTTCCAGCAGCTAAATCGACCAAGAGAAGAAGATTTTGGATGCTAAAAACGACCAAGACTTCAAGTGTAGAAGTCCTCAAGCTTGTATACCCCAAGCCTCCTTGCAATCACCTCTTGTTAGGAAGATTCACCACCAAAAAGCTTCAAAACCCTCTAAAACAAGCTGCTAGAACCGTGGGTTTTTTAGAGAGAGAGGAGAGAGCTTTTGATTTATTGCATCTAATGAGAAAATGCATGAGAGAAAGGAAGAACCCAAGACAAGTTAATGTGTGTTCTTTTCAAAGCAAAGGGGTCCAATGAGAATAAGGGGGGGGGGGGCGGCCGAATTCAAAATGAAAACAAAAGGATTTTATTCCTTTTAAACATTGCACACACACACACACATTAAAATGGTCTTGTAACTAGACATACAATTAACCATTTAATTGTATGTACAAGTATATATAACTATACAATTAATCATTTAACTTATAAGTTATAATCTCTCATTATTATTTGCTGTCATCTAATCAATTTAAATAACACATCAAATAATATTATTAAACAAAATATCCTAATAAGTTGTTCCCTCTCATATGCAACTTATTTAGAAAACCCATTTTCTAAATTGGTGTAATATTTAATTGCATGATCATATCATCAATTGAATATTAATAGGTGTTTGCTAAGCTTGTTATTGGGTATAACCCGACTTGGATCATAACGTATTAACCGCATCAATGTTCTATGTGTCTTGGGCATATAGAATCTAACAATCTCCCACTTGCCCAAGACTCATAGAAGATTGATGCAAGCAGTAAATACCGCCTACAACGTTTACTACCCTTAATATGCATGACTTATAGCCATTCAATAACATCGTCTTATTCAAGATCCTACTTGAAATGATTTAGGTGAATCAATCATCTATCCTTTTGTTACAGATGTCATGTTAAATCCAAGAACACAGAGTGATCATTTCTTGTTGATTTAACTTATCAGGCCTTAGACATCTAACTCTCAATGAATAAGAGGAACAAATTCCATCTTGACTACATACGTCTCTCACAAACACCTCGTGTCATACCTGAACATACCCTTAGGTACTGTCCATATTTCAGGGCAATGAAGAATCAGCTCAAGGCATAATACTTGGTGAATATCAAAACCCAATATGTATCTCAAGTCGGAGGATACCAAATGATATTCTCCTTTACTCAAAATTATATGATCAATCAATAAGATTCCGTAGTAAATTTGAGTTGCGGGTTAGTCCAATATTTTTATCCCACAAATATCTATGAACCTTGGTAGCAACCCATTGCTCTATATTCATCCTTATGAAATCAACCAATCCAAGTTCATAATAATCTTACCCTCACACTTATTCCCACAGTATGAACGACTACGGACATTTAGAGTAAACAATTTACTCATGGATTAAACATGCTAAATGGAACATTAATTGAAACATTATAACCAAATATTTTATTCAAATAATAGAGAGTTCCACATATCCAAATACAAAATTATAGATCAAATCCAATCACTAGAATATCGAAGTCCCATGGCACAAGTATGACCTTCATGCTTTGCCTTTTCAAGGAGCTTTGTGAGAGGATCCGCAATGTCTGATCCGTGTGAACTTTACGAATACATATCTTTCCCTTTTCAACTTCATCTCGTATGTGTTGAATCTTCGCTCAAGCCTTGTCTTTTGATGAGCACGAGGTTCCTTGATTTGAGCATCACACCCTTGTTATCACAAAAGATCTTTAGGGGGTCCTGAATGGAAGGGACAACCCCCAGATCGGCAATAAATTTCTTCAACCATGCAGCTTCTTCAGCTGCCAATGAGGCGGCGACGTATTCTGATTCTGTAGTTGATAGAGCCACCACATCTGCTTGGAGCTCTTCTAAGAGACCGCTCCTCCATTCAGAATGAAAATATATCCCGATTGTGATCGAGAATCATCACGATCGGTTTGGAAACTCGCATCCGTGTAACCTTTTACAACGAGTTCCTCATCACCAGATCCATAGATTTGGAACATATCTCTTGTCCTCCTTAGGTACTTAAGTATGTTCTTAACAGCCATCCAATGACTGTATCTAGGATTTTGCTCGTAACGGCTTGTCATGCTTAAGGTGCATGACACGTCCGATCGAGTGCATATCATTGCATACATGATGGATCCAATAGCAGATGCGTATGGGATGGCCTTCATTTTATCTTGCTCATCCTTTGAGCTAGGACATTGAGTCGTACTCAATATCATTCCTCTTTGAATAGGTACGGTACCTTCTTAGAGTTCTCCATCTTGAACTTTTCAAGATCTTATCAATGTATGCACTTTGATTCAAACCAATCAACCGCCTTGCTCTATCCCTATAGATCTGTATTCCCAGAATATAGGCGGCTTCTCCAAGATCCTTAATGGAAAAACAACTTCGAAGCCAGGTTTTTACACCTTCCAAGGTTGGAATGTCATTTCCAAATAGTAGTATGTCATCAACATACAATACTAGGAAAGTTATTGTGCTCCCACTAGCCTTCTTATACACACAAGCCTCATCAGCGTTTTTTATGAAGCCAATTTCTTTACCTCCTCATCAAAACGATGATTCCAACTTCTCGATGCTTGTTTCAATCCATAGATTGATTTCTTTAACTTGCATACTTTATTAGGATGTTTTGGATCGACAAAACCTTCAGGCTGAACCATATAGACATCTTCCTCAAGATATCCATTTAGGAAAGCGGTTTTGACATCCATTTGCAAATCTCATAATCATAATGAGCAGCTATGGCAAACAATATCCTTATATACATTAGCATTGCAACAGGTGAGAAAGTTTCATCATAGTCAACCCCTTGACTTTGAGTGAAACCCTTTGCTACAAGTCTAGCTTTATAAGTATCCAAGTTTCCATGCATATCGATTTTCTTCTTGAAAACCCACTTGCTTCCAACTACTTTGGAATTAAGAGGTGGTACAATAAGTTCCCAAACTTGATTGTCATACATGGATTGCATCTCTACGTTCATGGCCTCGAGCCGTTTGTCAAAATCCGAATTGGACACTACATCATGGTATGTGGTTGGTTCATCTGAATCTACCACATAGCATCCATCCATGAAAAATCTGTATCTTTCAGGTGGATTACTAGTTCTACCACTTCTACGAATGTTTTGTGTGTATTGCTCAACCATTTGATCATCTTCAACATCCTCATGTTGAGTGCTAGTTTCAACCAAACGTGCATCGGGTTGTGGTTCTTGATCCTCTTCAAGATCCAATGTTCTACTGCTAGTTCCTTCCATAAGGAACTTTGCCTCTAAGAACTCACCCTTTCTGGCAACAAACACCTTTTGTTCCAGTGGATCATAGAAATAATATCCCATAGAATCTCTAGGGTATCCAACAAAGATACACTTGGTGGATCGGACTTCCAATTTGTTTGGTTGGGAGTCTTAACGTAAGCCTCACAGCCCCAGACCCTTAAGTATGATAGGGATGGAACTCTTCCATGCCATATCTCAAAAGGTGTCCTTTCCACCTTTTTGGTTGGGGCCATATTTAAAATACAGGCCGCGGAGAGCAAAGTGAAACCCCAAAATGATAGAGGTAATGTGCTTCTAGCCATCATAGATCGAACCATATCCAATAAGGTTTGATTCCTCCTCTCAGACACACCATTATGTGTGGTGTTCCAGGTGGAGTGAGTTGTAAGACAATCCCACAAATCCTAAGATGATCTTAGAAAGCATCACTTAGGTATTCACCTCCTCTATCGGTACGGAGAACTTTAATTGACTTGTTGAGTTGATTTTCCACTTCATTCTTGAAGATTTTGAACATTTGAAAAGCTTCATCTTTGTGCCTTAATAAGTACACATACCTATAGCGACTATAATCGTCGGTAAAGGTAATGAAGTATCTTTCACCATTCCTAGTCATTGGCTTAAAAGGACCACATACATCCGAATGTATGATTCCTAATAATTCTTTTGCCCTTTCGTTAGTTCCACGAAAGGGTGCCTTAGTCATTTTACCTTGTAAACAAGATTCACACACATCAAATGAATCACATTCATTTGTTTTTTAAAAGACCATTCTTTTGAAGTGTTGTATACGTTTCTTGTTTATATGACCAAGACGACGATGCCAAAGATAGGTATCACTCAAATCCAACTTGAGTTTCTTGGTGCTAGTTTGGTACAATGAACTATTTAAAGTATTTTCATGAACCAATTCATAAATACCATTAATGGGTATAGCTTTAAAATAGAACATATCATTTAAAGATCATGAATATCATTTTCAACAAAAGATAATACATAATCATAAAGTCTTATTGGGATACAGAAATAATGTTCCTAGTCAAACTAGGAGCATACAAAACATTCTTCAAAATAACATCCAAGCCACTTGGAAGTTTCAAGATGTAGTCCCCACGAGCTTCAACTTGGACTTTGGTTCCATTGCCCATGAAGAGGCTAACATCCCCTTGATTGAAGTCCCTACTTCTTTTGAACCCCTGCAACAAATGTAAATATGAGTTCCACATCCAGTATCTAATACCCATGTGTTTGAAGATGTAACATTAAAATCAATATGAATCATGTATATTGTACCTGAGGTCTGCCCGGCATCCCTCTTGGCTTTCAACTCTTGGAGATGGACATGACAATTTCTTGCCCAATGTCCAATCTCCCCACACTTGAAGCACGGGTCATTGGTAGCAACCTTTTGCTTATTCTCTTGTGGTTTGGGTGGCACCCTTGCCACCCCTTTCCCCTTTCCCCATACGGGTCCCTTACCCTTGGCAACCTTTGCCTTGGGTGCGGGATGAGGCCTTTTCTTGTTCCCACCTTCATTGATGGTGAGAACGGGTAAAACCCTTTAACCCATGGCTGCCTTGGCTATTTTGAGCATTGAGTGAAGCTCACCAATGCTTTTGTCCCAAGCATTCATGTTGTAGTTCAACACGAATGTCTCGAACTTCTTGGTAAGGCCATTAAGGATCAACTCCGTGGCCAATTCCTTTGAGACAGGACAATTAAGCCTCTCGAGGCGGTCGATATGACTTTTCATCTTAAGTACATAAGATGAAACAGATTGGTTGTCATCCATACGACATGCATGGAGTGCTCGAACCGTTTCGAAACACTCAACCCTTGATTGTGTTTGGAACGTTTCTTTTAGCTGGGTTATCATGTCGTAAGCTCCGTGATGTTCATACTCCTTTTGGAGATCCAGAGTCATGCTCGCTAGCATGAGACAAGACACTTGGACACAGTCCTCAGTGTACTTGAGCCAATCGTTGTAGGCCTCCTCATCATCCTCGGTAGGTTGATCGGGGATAGGGTCGTCTAAAACATATGATCTTCTCTCTTGCTTGAGAACGATTCTCAAGTTTCGATACCAATCAATAAAGTTGTTATGATTTAGATGTTCCTTTTGGAGGATCGCTCGTAATGATTGGTTCGACGCGGATGAGTTATCGTGATTTTCATTGTTGGTGGCCATCTACAAAATTTAACAAAGATCTATTTTAGTATTTTGGATATTGTTACTTTTAATAATTAATGCCTTTTAAGGTCATTATTATATTAAAGTCTAGAACCCAACATTACATTTAAATTGTGGTTAGGTGACCTTTATCCCACGATTTAAATTAATAAGATGGTCAACGATTGATGGTTGCAACCATTTGCAACTTCTAGAAATATGGGATCGACTTGAAACATCATATGTAAAGTCGGCATGTTAATCCCATCAACACCATTTGGAAACCACACCGTCGGTGATCCATTTGACATGGTTTGCAAATCAAGATACCCTACTTACACCTACGTGTGAGTTTGCCAAAATAAGTGGTTAGATGACCTTTATCCCACAAATAAGGCATTCTCACCTCAAGTCGCAAGTTCCCTCAAAATGGTTAGGTGACCTTTATCCCACTAAGAGTTCCCAAGTGACTCAAGTGTTGTGTAAAAGGACGGTGTTGATCTTGTTAAAATTTTAGAGATTTCATAATACAAGTTTTAGAAAACTCTATGTACTTGTATTTGCATGCTTTCAAATACAAGGTACCCTACGGTCCTTTGATTAAAACCTATTTTAATCTTTAAAATCATTAAATCATTTTAATAACCTTTTATTACATTTTAATGATTAAGAACCATCATTTTTATAACTTGTTAAGTTGGTTAATTAGTTTGTAATGCATGTCAAAATTTCAACCATACAATCAAATAACAACATTGAAACAAGCATAAACATACAAACATGAGTGCATAACCATAGCCACTAAGTTGACAACACTTGTTTGCCATCACAAGTGTCATCATAAGGTCTTTCCTAAGGTTGAAATCAACACAAAATTGAGGTCATCATAGACCCCCACTTGAACTTGCATCCATATGCTTCAAGTTCCATGTCTTTGATGTCCATCTTTGGATCTTGATCTTGTGCATCTTCCTTTAACAAAATTGTATCCTAATACATTTTTATAATAAACGAAATGCACCTAATCTATTAATTACATAACCAAATGACAAATAATTACGACCCAATAATAAACATAAATATTACAACCCAATTGAATGAATAAAAACAACCATTCCAATCATCGAAATCAAAAGGCCAAAGGCTAGGTTATGCACACTAACATCCAATGATCATATCATCCAAACATATAATGAAACCCCACTTAAAACCACCAAATTTGAGCCAACATAAACTGAAATTTTGGGTTTTAAACATTATCCAAACAATCAACATTTCATAATATATATCTTTCAAGGTCTAATCACTAGCATGTGTTATATGACGTTGAAAGTTTGGGGAATCATTCATACAAAATATAGCAGCCCAAAATCAGCCTATAATAAGTTTATAATACATCTTTAAAACCGATTTTAAAGACTAAGAACAAGCAAGTTATCCACATAACCGGCTCTTGATGCCATTGATGGGTTTGATAGAACACAAAATAAACAAGTTTAACCTTTTAAACTTTTTGAAAAATGCAGCGCAAGTAAAGCATTATAACATGTTTATAAGCTGAAATTTTCATGTTCTTAATGGTGTTTTAAGATGGAAAAACAAACGCAAATCAAAAGGATCTTTAATATGTGAATAAGCAAGCTATATAAACACATAAAACATTCATAATGTGACAACCAAACAAGCTGCCAAAGTACCTCCTTCTAGCAGCTAAATCAACCAAGAGAAGAAGATTTTGGATGCTAAAAAAACCAAGACTTCAAGTGTAGAAGTCCTCAAGCTTGTATACCCCAAGCCTCCTTGCAATCACCTTCTTGTTAGGAAGATTCACCACCAAAAAGCTTCAAAAACCCTCTAAAACAAGCTGCTAGAACCATGGGTTTTTTAGGGAGAGAGGAGAGAGCTCTTGATCTATTGCATCTAATGAGAAAATGCATGAGAGAAAGGAAGAACCCAAGACAAGTTAATGTGTGTTCTTTTCAAAGCAAAAGAGGTCCAATGAGAATAAGGGGGGGAGGCCGACAAAATGAAAACAAAAGGATTTTATTCTTTTTAAAAATTGTACACACACACATTAAAATGTCTTGTAACTAGACATACAATTACCATTTAATTGTATGTACAAGTTATATATAACTTATACAATTAATCATTTAACTTATAAGTTATAATCTCTCATTATTATTCGGTGTCATCTAACAAATTTAAATGACACATCAAATAATATTATTGAACAAAATATCCTAATAAGTTGTTTCCTCTGATATGCAACTTATTTAGAAAACCCATTTTCTAAATTGGTGTAAATATTTAATTGCATGATCATATCAACAATTGAATATTAATAGGTGTTTGCTAAGCTTGTTATTGGGTATAACCCGACTTGGATCATAACGTATTAACCGCATCAATGTTTTATGTGTCTTGGGCATATAGAATCTAACAGTATACACTTTTATTTCTTTGGGTGGTTTTTCAAAACGCTTCCGCACAGTTTAAAGTTTGTACTTTGGTTGAATTATTTAAATTATGGCATATAGAGTCGTTCTGAGTAATTATTGAGTGTGATCCTGGTTTGTTCACACGCCTCGCGGTAAAACTCTGCAAGTGGAGTTTAAGGTGTGACAGATTGGTATCAGAGCCATTGGTTATAGGAAACGAGGTTGCATACACACTAGACTATAACCGCACACAGTTAATTAGTTACCTGTGCCTTATTCTCATCTACTGTATACTCATTGGCATACACGTCACACTCTCTGTAGCATGGCATCGTCATCGAGAGCTCCGGGTAAACGACCTGAATCACCTTCACGATCTGAATCCCCACCTCCACACCTGTACCTGATGATGGATTCGATTGGCCCCGACTGCTTATCCTCGAGAGGAGATTGACTGGATTACCCTTTGCATTGATGAAGCGTGACCCTCCATGAGACTGGCGTTTCTATCCTAGATTTGTTGATCATATCATGTTTAGGGAGCGCGTACCTGTCCCGAGGCCCAGGACTAGGAACAATGCCGACAAACCAATGCCTTCACTCCCACGGACGGTGCAGTCCAACGAGCAACTGATTGCTGCACTAGTGGCTGCACTAGACACTGAGCAGCATCGAGTCAGGCGGCTCACGGGTGATGTCTGTACACTGCAGCAAGAGGTGTACAAGCTAAGACATCAACTGGATGAACTCGAGGAACAACACGGGAAGACCCTAAACAGGTGTCACCATATGCAAGATGGTCTCATGGCACTCCAAGGGCGTGTGACTGCTCGTGAACAGCGGGACGCCGTAGCCGATAATAGGATTTCCATTTTAGAAGCTTAACTAGCAGCACTTCAGATTGCTATAGCTCCTGCTCCTGCAGCAGACCCTGAGGATGAGGATCCCCAGGAGGGACCCGAGGAGGAGGAACCGGAGGAGATGGAGGATGACAGTGATGGGCCAGATGTTGTTGATTGACTTCTTTATATGACTTAGACTACGTAGTGTTCTCTTTTTGAAACCTATCTGGGAAGGGTTGTTTCCCCACAAACGACAAACTTAAATTTAGACATTGATAAATACATTGTGACTTATTTACAATTTATTTACTGGGTTATTATTTTTGTTATGAATGTTGTGGTTGTGATGATTCATTATTTCTTTTATTTACTGTTTATTGTGCTTCAATGAGTTAAATGTGTTTGATGTTACTCATTATTGTATTTGTGAATGTAAAGTGAAAAGAATGGACGCCCGTGGACATGGACGTGGACGTGGTCGTGGACGCGGACGTGGACGTGGGACCGGAGAACAGGGCGGTGGTGCTATTAACATGACCCCCGCAGAATTAGTTGCTCTAATTAATGAGCATGTTCAGGCGGCAGTGGCTGCTGCCCACGCGGGTCAGCCAGCAGGTAAAACATGATAGAAAGATAAATCTGATATCCTTCATAACTGTATGGGATGTCTGATTAATGTGTGTTGTGTTAAAACAGGACCACCAGTGTGTACCTACAAGTCCTTTATGGACTATAAACCACACACCTACAGCGATACAGAGGGTGTTGTAGGGCTTGTACAATGGTTCGAGAAGAATGAGTCTGTCTTCTCCAAATGTAACTGTCCACCTGCGGATCAAGTGAAGTATGCCACCGACACTATGGAGGGTGCTGCTCTGTCTTGGTGGAACACGCAAGTCCAGATGCTAGGACAAGCGATGGCGAATGGACTTCCATGGGAAGAGTTCAAAGCAATGATGACTGAGGAGTACTGTCCTCGTAACGAAGTGCAGAAGTTAGGGATGGAGTTCTGGCAATTGAAGATGCAGGGCTCGGAAATCGAGGCTTACACCACTAGGACCCATGAATTAGCAACTTTGTGCCCGAGAATGGTGAATGAGGTGCATAAAAGGGTAGTGCATTACATACGGGGATTGGTACCCGAAATCCAAAGTATGGTAAATGCTTCCAACCCAGCCACAATTCAGCAAGCCATCCAGCTAGCTCACAGGCTAACTGACCAAGCCGTGGAGCAAGGACGTCTACCCAAACGGGGCGTTGTGGCAAGCGTGCCCGACAACAAAAGAAAGTGGGATAATGCCAACAACACCAAAGCATTATCATCTTCTAGCGGTCAACCTCAACCTCAACTGCAACAACAGCCGGTTCAGCAGCAACGGAGGTTCGACAATAACCGTAACTTCAACCAAACGCCTGCAAATAATCAAGGACCCAGTGGTTATGGTGGTAGACATCCGAAGTGCACTCGGTGTAATTACCATCATGCGGGAAGGTGTGATAGCTTCAAGT
This sequence comes from Flaveria trinervia, assembly GCA_025506515.1. Classification (NCBI taxonomy): domain Eukaryota; kingdom Viridiplantae; phylum Streptophyta; class Magnoliopsida; order Asterales; family Asteraceae; genus Flaveria; species Flaveria trinervia. Next base: position 44,917,386 of record CM046451.1, read on the forward strand.
GTCAACGTTATGGAAAAATTGGACACGCTGCTAAGGATTGGCGTGGTGAGCTGGTAAAGAGGCCGCAACAACCTCAAGAAACTCCAAGGGTTGTTTTGAATGTGGGAAGGAAGGGCATTACACGCGGAACTGCCCACAACTAAGGAGAAACGGTAATGGCAACAACAACAACAACAACAACAACACCAACAAGCATGGTAACAACAACAACAACAACAACGGTAATAACAACAACGGTGGAAATGGTAACGGTAATGGCGGCAATAAAGATGGAGCCAAGGGGAGAGCTTTTATCATTGGCTCAGGTGAGGCTCTAAATTATCCCACAACTGTTACCGGTAGATTCTCTGTTAATAGTTGTTTTGCTACGGTACTATTTGATACTGGAGCCGATAGGAGTTTTGTGTCCTTAAAGTTCTGTAGTCTTTTAAGTGATATACCCTCTGCTTTAGAATCTAAATACACTGTGGAATTAGCCGACAGTAAACAAATCCATGTAACGCATATCCTTAAAGACTGTAAGATAGAACTTGCTGGTCATACTTTCGCTATAGATCTTATGCCTGTTACGCTGGGGAGCTTTGATGTTGTGATAGGCATGGATTGGCTCTCTAGCAAGCAAGCGAAAGTCATATGTCATGAGAAGATCATACGAATCCCTGTTGATGACAAAATACTTACCGTCAGAGGTGATAGGAGTGGTGTTGTGATAGGCATCATCTCATACATGAAAGCAGGCAGACTAAAGGAAAATGGAGGATATTCCCATAGTACGTGATTTTCCGAAGGTGTTTCCAGAGGATTTTCCTGGATTACCACCCACCGCCAGGTGGAATTACAGATTGAGTTGACTCCGGCGCAGCTCCGATTGCTAGGGCACCTTATCGATTGGCACCAAACGAGCTACAAGAGTTGTCATCACAACTTCAAGAGCTTTTGGATAAGGGTTTTATTCGACCTAGCACATCACCTTGGGGAGCTCCTGTTCCTTTTGTTAACAAGAAGGATGGCACATTCCGGATGTGCATCGATTATAGAGAGTTAAACAAAGTAACAGTCAAGAACTCATACCCTTTACCTTGTATCAACAACTTGTTCGATAAACTTCAAGGATCAAGCTATTATTCGAAGATTGACTTGAGATCTGGTTATAATGAACTTAGAGTTCGAGAAGAAGACATTCCCAAGACTGCGTTTCGTACTCGTTATGGTCATTATGTGTTCTTGGTCATGCCTTTTGGGTTGACCAATGCACCTGCTGTGTTCATGGACCTCATGAACCGCATGTGCAAACCTTATCTTGATCAGTTGTCATTGTGTTCATCGATGATATACTGATATATTCTAGGACCAAGGAGGAGCATGAAGAGCACTTACAAATGATGTTGGAACTGTTGAAAAATGAGCAGTTGTATGCTAAATTCTCAAAGTGTGACTTTTTGATAAGAGAAGTGCAATTCCTAGGTCATATTGTTAATGAGAAAGGGATACATGTCCATCCTGCCAAAATTGAGGCGATAAAGAATTGGACTACACCCAAAACGCCGAGCGAGATAAGACAATTTCTAGGATTAGCAGGATATTACCGACGATTCATAGAAGGATTTTCTAAGATCGCACAACCTCTCACAACCTTGACTCACCAAGGAACGACATACAAATAGAGTGAGAGCCAAGAATCAGCTTTTTAATTATTAAGAAAAAAGCTCTGTACTGCCCCGATATTAGCATTACCAGAGGGAACGGATGACTTTGTGGTGTATTGCGATGCATCCATTCAAGGATTGGGTTGTGTCTTGATGCAACGAGATAAGGTGATAGCCTACTCCTCGAGACAACTAAAGGTACATGAGAAGAACTATACCACCCATGACTTAGAATTGGGTGCAGTGGTTTATGCCTTAAAGATCTGGAGACATTACTTGTACGGTACCAAGTGCACTATCTACACCGATCACAAGATTCTTCAACATATCTTTGAGCAAAAAGAGTTGAATATGAGGCAGCGACGTTGGATGGAACTACTAAACGATTATGATTGTGCTATTAAGTACCATCCGGGAAAGGCGAACATAGTTGCCGATGCCCTAAGTAGGAAGGAAACAGCTAAACCACGATGGGTGCGAGCTTTACAACTTACTCTCAGTACCCAACTGCACGAACAAGTTAAGAAGGTGCAGATAGAAGCTTTAAAAGCAGAAAATGTTGGTTCTTAGTCATTAAGGGGAATGGATAAACAGTTAGTGGTGAAAGAGGATGGAATTCGGTATTTCATGGATAGACTTTGGGTGCCTGTTTATGGAAATCTGAGAGATTTAGTTATGAGCGAGGCACACAAATCTAAGTATTCTATATATCCTGGATCCGACAAGATGTATCATGACCTAAAGGCACACTATTGGTGGCCTAACATGAAAGCGGATGTAGCTACATATGTGAGCAAGTGTTTGACCTGCTCCAAAGAAAAGGTGGAATATCAAAAACCATCCGGACTGTTACAACAACCTGAGATTTCAATGTGGAAATGGGAACAGATCTCCATGGATTTTATTACTAAGCTACCCCGGACTAGTACTAGTTGTGACACGATATGGGTTATTGTGGATCGATTGACAAAGTCTGCTTATTTCCTTGCAATTAAGGAAATGGATAAGATGGAAAAATTAACTCGACTGTACCTTAAAGAGATCGTTTCGAGATATGGTGTACCGATCTCAATTATTTCCGATCGCGACGCTCGTTTCACGTCACATTTCTGGCAATCATTGCAGAAATCTTTGGGTACACGATTAGATATGAGTACTGCATATCATCCACAGATGGATGGCCAGAGTGAGCGTACCATATAGACATTGGAGGATATGCTACGTGCTTGTGTGATTGACTTCGGGAATAACTGGGAAATTCACCTGCCATTAGTGGAGTTTTGTTATAACAACAGTTATCATACTAGCATACAGGCAGCACCTTTCGAGGCGCTGTATGGGAGAAAATGTTGATCACGAGTTTGCTGGGCAGAAATTGGTGATAGTCAGCTAACAGGTCCCGAGTTAATTAATGACACAACTAAGAAGATTGTACAGATACGAAACCGTATGGCTGCAGCGTGAGACAGGCAAAAGAGTTATGCTGACAAGAAACGGAAAACTTTAGAGTTTCAGCAGGTTCGCGACAAGGTTTTGTTGAAAGTCTCACCATGGAAAGGCGTAGTTCGGTTTGGTAAACAAGGGAAACTAAATCCAAGGTACGTTGTACCATTTGAAATAGTGGAAAGAATAGGTCCAGTAGCCTATCGACTAGCCCTACCTGATTCGCTAAGTGGAATCCATGATGTGTTTCACGTGTCAAACCTGAAGAAGTGCATAACTGATGAAACAATGGTCGTACCACTAGAAGAAATTCAAGTGGATGAACAATTGCGTTTTATTGAGGAACCAGTTGAGGTGATGGACCGTGAGGTGAAAACACTTAAGCAAAGCAAGATACCCATTGTCAAAATCTGTTGAAATTCGTGACGTGGACCGGAATTCACATGGAACGAGAAGATCAAATGAAGCTTAAGTACCCTCAACTATTCGAAAGGATGATGCCAGCACACGAAGGTATTCATTTAAATTTCAGGACGAAATTTCTTTCAACATAGGGATGATGTGACAACTCATCCAAAACTCACTCGATTTCGATTTCTGTGTGCCAATGCAGTAGACCAGTGATGGAACACTCTCACTATGTAACACAATTTTCAGGACGAAAATTCTTTCAACATGGGGATAATGTGACATCCGGTAAATTTCCGTTACCAAACTCCGTTAGTTCCGTTAAGTCTTGCATACACGTGTCGTTAACAAACACTTGTTGTCGTTTAATGTTGGTGACCTAATAATAATGAATAATGTTAAATTAATGAGAATCTAATTGATTATGTGATTATTGTGTTATGTTTATGTGGTTGCATGTTTTAAAATGTTAATTAGAAAATTAATCGCGTAACGCAGAAACGTGCCTATTTATTCGTAAGTCTTGTATTTTTATAAAGATAAAATATATAATGATTTTCATTAGTTTGTATCTTTATATTATTAAGTTAAAAACACTTTACAAAGAGTTTAAAGCCTAGTTTTTATAAAATACAAATTACAAGGGCTTAAAGGGTAAATATGGAAATTAAAATTAAACAAAACAATCCCAAACCCTAGCCCACCCCAAATCGGCCGCAACCACTCCTTTCTTCCCCTCTCCCATTCAAATTCAGCCTAGAATCATCAAGAAAGCATTGGTTTGGATCAATTTCAAGGCATAAAACTCGTGGGAATCATCAATTGCAAGTTAACACACGTTTAAAGGTTAGATTTTTACAAGTTTCGTGGGTTGTTCATGGTGGCCGAACCTAAATTCGTGAATGGGTCTTCATGGGGTCTAATTTGAGGTTGTTTGATGATGTTAGTATGTTAGTTGGATTGATTACATGTTAGTTAACGTCGATTATGTATGAATTGTATGTTTTTAGTGGTTTAATCATGGACTTTGATTGCAAGCAAACCCTAATTCGAAAATTGGTAGGATAATGGATGAATGATGATTGTTTGATGAATGTTTGAAGATTAATAGGTTGTATGAAGGCTAGCTTACATTGATTTTGCAAGAAATTGATGAATTGATGTTGATGTTCATAGCTTACTAATTATAGTAACTTTATTTTGCATGTACGTTGAATTATTGATGAATTGATGTTATGGATATGTTCATGGTGATGATTAGATGTTAGATTGTTGTTGTGATCATTGGGAATTCAGGAACACATGTTATAGTTCATACATTACTAAAGATAGTAACTTTTTAGGATATGAATTGATGACTTATGTTGTTTGGATGTTGTTGATCATGCTTAGATGATGATATGAACTTGAATTGGTATATTATTGATGAATTCATGAATGCATAGGATGTTTAATAGATTTTGGGATGTGCTTTCCCAAAAGGGAAACTTTATTTATGCAAAATGTGAAAGATGATAGTTTGAACATGTTTGGGATGTTAGGAGCAAGTTCATGGATGAATTCTAATGTGATAGAACATGTTAAATTAGTTGTATGGGATGCTTGGATAATCATGGGTGATGTTTGGACTTTGATGATCATGTATGATGTTGATGTTGGTAGTAGTTAGGACATCATGTTTGGGACTGGAAATGGATTGTTGTGATGTTTCTTGAATGCAATGAACATGGTTAATGATTATGATTATGATCATCATACACACGTGGGAATATGTGGCTCCTACTTGGTAGGATTGGCAGGGTTTAGGATGTGAAGTCGTGAGTGGCTTCACATGGCATGTGGTGCGTGATTTGATCTTTGTGTGGCATATAGTTGTGTTATAACTAGTGGATATGTTAATGTTCTAGATTCGCATGACTTGTATGATACTTGGTTGTATGATGATCTAAGTGATACACCTGGTTAATATAGCATACATATGATCTATTGAATGTTACCTATGTATGATATATGTGTATGGTTACTTGATTGGTTTACAACACATAAAGTCACCGACGGGTCAAACGGGTCAACTGGGTCAAACATGTCTGTTTTTTCTGAAATCTTGAGTCTTTGGTTGTAGTGTACTTAGGGTTCACATGTTCTTTGCTTACACGTACTCATGTACTTATATGATCTAGGTAACCTCTGAAGGTTGTCTGTCTATTTTGTTTGTCAAGTCAAACTCTAAGTATCTTTACGCATATCAGGTGAGTTCATGCCCCACTCTTTATTTAATCTCTTTTGGGAGATAGCATACTGGTAAATCACAAACGCTTTATATATTCAAGTTGTGTATAATATTATATAGTGTTGATATCATGGAAAAGTCCTCACACTTTCGAATTGTTAATATTGAATAGCGGGGAAATTTGGGTAGTACTACTGGGTCTGACGAGCCCCACCTGTGTGACTCGAGGTCAACCGGGTGAAAATTTTCCTATTGAACATTGTCACGACCTGTTAAGTCGTGACAGGAGGCAACAACGTAACACAGTCAGCTTCAATTGCGAAATCACTATGAAATAATATTTATTGTTAATGGACTAGCTATCTGTTAGAATGCACTACTTTTATATCTCTATTATTAAACTGTTTATGTTTGAATATCTCTTGAACTCACCAACCATTGTTGACATTTTACTATGCTATTCTCAGGTCATTAGCTTGCTTGCCATAGGAGCACTACATGGTTCACTTGCATTCTAAGACTCGGTCTTCAAGACATTTTTAGCATTTTAATGATTAATGTTTACTCTTTTGGGTTGGCACATGTTTTGCCATAGTATACACTTTTATTTCTTTGGGTTGTTTTTCAAAACGCTTCCGCACGGTTTAAAGTTTGTACTTTGGTTGAATTTATTTAAATTATGGCATATAGATTCGTTCTGAGTAACTATTGACTGTGATCCTGGTTTGTTCACACACCTCGCGGTAAAACTCCGCAAGTGGATTTTGAGGGTGTGACACCTAAGGTAAAGGTTGTGGCTATTGAGCAACAAACTCAAATAGGTAGGGAACAGACTTTCAAAAAACGATAACCTACTTGAGTGCCATAGACTTCTATCGAGTAGCAGCCCTTCTTCCCTCTATCAAGGGTGAGCTTCATGACCTGCATTCTCCATCAAGTCAAGCTACACCTGAATCTCAAATCAAGGTTGAACCCCAAGAGACAATACAACCTAGACCTAGTGCTGAATCATAACAAGGTTCATCTTCTAATCCAAAATAGGGTCTTGATCCTACTCCTAAACTTGTGAAGGAAAAGCCAACTGAGAAGGTCAAACAAGACCAATTTGGTGTTGTAGGTCAACCTGTTCAGTTAAAGTACAGAAAGAACAAAAGGATGGCCATTAGAAACAAAAAGAAGGAGAAGAAGAAGAAGACTAAGGCATCCACCTCTACACCTCAGGATGGGTTAGAATATCCTAGGTTACTCAAGATGAGACTGCTCAACAAATTGTACTTATTTTAGAGCCTCTTGCCGCTGGGATACCTATCCTATCTTAAGTATTTGCTACTAAACTAGACAGATGGTAAATCACTAGAGATCAAAAGAGGTCAAGATGTTTACTTTTGGCAAAACATGCTTGATCTTCCTCTTCATGATCTCTGTGACATGAGGAGATAGTTTGAAAGTCTAATAAATCCCAAACAACTGATGATGAAGGGAATGGTTTTGATTCTAACAAGGACTCTAAACTGATGAAAATCATGCTTCAAGTTTTACAGTTTTGGTAGCATTAGCCTACGAGTAGTTTGTAAGAATCATACTTAGAGGTTGATGCAACTAAAGATATCTCAACATGAACGTGTGAAGCACAAGAAAGTTACTTGAAAATATTTGATACAACTAAGTTGTAACCTTTCGTGTTTTCATTAATAAAAAGTTAACATCATTATATTCTTGTAAGGGTCTTTTTCTCATTTATGAAACTATGTGGGTTATTTATGTTTGTTTCTTTATTAATTTAAAAGTTAATAACTTAATTTATTAAATGTTAATAATAATAATAATAATAATAATAATACTAATATAAGGATGATAATGATCAATATATTTATAAACTTTGAAAAATCAATTATATGAATAAACCAAAGTTTATAAAGTTCAAATAAGTTAATAATAAAAACTGAAAGTTTAAATACGTTCAAGGGGTAATTATAACAAATTGAAAACTTTAAATGAAAGTTTTAGCATCAAATAATAAAAACTAAACTACAGGGACCAATTGTGTAAAGTTTCTAAACCTAACCCTCCACCCTCTTTCTCTCTCTCCCCGCAAATCTGGCGGACCCTCCGGCCATTTCCTACCGGACTCCAGCGAAGTCTAAATGCGGGTAAAACGTTTAAAACGAACCTCAATCATTTCCAACCGTTCCGCGGACATGATTCGAACATATTAAAGGACTTAATTTGAGTTTTAACATCGGGTATGACGGAATTGAACTCGGTAACCGATCACCATTAAACCTTCAAGTCGTTCAAGCATTAACACTCAATAATAATCAAATTAACTTCACCTACACAATCGTTTGAGCATAACTAAACTTCTACACAACATAATTTAATCTGAAACACATTCAAACATCCCAAACAAATCACACTTTCATCGTGACCTGCAACTTGGTCGAACCCTACCTTTTGCACAATTTGATACGCAATTGATTGGGGGTATTCGAAGATCACAACCGTGTGAAACTACACACAAAGTTAATCTGGATTTTGTCACCATTTAAATTTCAAATGACCCCAAGCTTGGTCGCGACTATTCTAGATTTTTTTCTTATCATTTTCAAACATAATCAAGCAAGTTAATGACATATTTATGTTCGTTTAAGCATAGGGAACAAAAGCCTCATGGTTAATTTGGTTAATTACATCGAATTGATGTTCAATTTTGGATTCAATCGTTCTTGGGTTCTTGGTGATTTGGGGGTTTATTGAATAAATGTATTTAAAGATATACAGTGGGAGTTGTAACAAGTATGGGCATTGGCTCAACTGGTCAACACTTGGAGCACATACATAGGGGACCCGGGTTCTATCCCGGGCACCCACATTATTTTTTGGGCCTTTTCATTATCAAATTTAAATACATAAAAATAGTAATATTTATAAAAATTATTTTTGTAAACTTCAATTATTTTTAAAGGCGCCAAAGTATTTTCTGTAAATATTTCTAAATTTAAATAATTCAATACTCTTTTAATAAAACATTTTAATTATGTTATTCTTAGATGATGTCTTATAAAATTGTTTTTAAATAATAGTTTAAATTAATAAATCATTATTGGTCAATATGTTATTTTTTAGTTATTGTTTACTCGTGTTTATTTCAAACAATTATAAAATGTATTTACATCTATATTTAAACTTTACAAATTATTGTAATGATATAATTTCTTTTCTCCATATTAAAATATCTAAAAGGTATATTTCTTTTCATTAGATTAAAATACACTTGATTTCATTATGTAACCTATTTACTTATTAAAACCCCAAATTCGTATCAAAACCCTAGTTCACGTTTAATCGTTCATATTACCTTTAAACTTAACCTTAAAATATATTTGGTAACTTGTAAAACGAATCATTGGAGCATCGTTTAGTTTCTTGTTATCATCTTATTTATCTATCAAGTGAGTTTTCATGCCCCTTTTTTACTTTATTTTACACCTTTTTGGGATGAAACATGTTAACATATAAACTTACACTTGTAAAGATCTTGATACTTGTAAATGCACATGCAATTAATCTTTACTTTTAGTCATGGTTATTTGTAATATTGTGATTCTTATATGATAGACATTATATGTTGACAATCAATAACTATTGCTAGTCAGGCGACTCATATATCTATGGGCCTGACAAGCCTATTTTGTGCTAAAGTCGAGGTTATTGCCGGATCCTGATGGCGTATGCTTGTTCATCATGGACCAAGTACACTTAGCTAATCATTATAACTTGTAAAGGATATTCTTAGTCAAGGTTTGATTGTAGTTATATGTTATCTATAAATTTGCTCTATTCAAAACCATTGACATTAATTGGTACTTGTAAACTTTTACATGTATATGTATGCTTAACCCATGGAAACTCACCAACTTTCAAAGTTGAATATTTATTTTTAACATGTTTCAAGAAATGCACAAGGTTGATGATTATCTTTTGAAGCATGCTTACACCTAGGAATTGGACCTAGAAAAATAATAACATGTCTTAAAACATGGAAGTTGAACTTTTATTACTTTCTTTCATTGAGACTTTTGGATGTAATATTTAATTATCTTATGATTTATCATATTTACAATTAATGGTAGCGTTAAGTGGTTGTGAATAATCTTAACCCTCACATCTCAACGATTCTACCGTTAAGGTTGGGGTGTGACAGATTGGTATCAGAGCCCATAACTATAGAGATTTTGGTTATTAGAAATGGTTACCTATAAACTAGTTCATGCATGAACCTCATAAGAAACATCTTTATGATCATGTAAATATATATTGTTTCATGCTACATGATGCTACCTATTTAGGAAGGCCTCTTAATATGCAACTTGATGCCTTTAGTTAGGATTGCCTTGTAATTAAGAAACTTGGTTTCCTTGTCTCCCCGAAACTTATTCTTAATCCCTTGTTCTCTTAATGAAGAAATCTCTTAAACTTATTCTTAATGACAAGTGGGATCGTACGCTTTATATCGAAAGGTTAAAATCTTTAGACTTTATGTATAATCTATAAAAGTATCATCAATGTTTTAATTCCATGAACCTAAAGAAATATTGTGTGACTCATAGACACCTGTATTCTGGATTTCCTAGCAAAAAGCTTTCGAGCTTAGGTAAGCATTTTGCATAAATCACTATCAACTGTGGGACTAGTTATGCTTACTTGGGGATTTCTAGGATGAGTGATAAACTATGGTCAATATACACAAGTTTCTAAGGCAATTGGAGTTAACTCACCTTGACGTGTCAACGTTTTCAAATGATAATGCGTTACCAAATGGAATCATTCCAGGTGTGTTACAAGTCCTGAATAATCTTTGTTTAATTTATTATCCTTTACTCCAAATTCCTATGACTAACTTACTTTGTATCCAGCATGTCTCGTCATCATGGAAAGCATGGTACCTCCAACCACAAATTGGCCGCCATAATCGCTTGACAAATGGCTGTCATAATTTTGACTATGGTTGCCGAACTAAATAGCACCTTGATGACCAACACTAGGACTAACAACAATGGCAATGGACAAGGAGAGAATAGTGCAAATCAAGGATGAAACAACCAAACCTGTACGTTTAAGCGCTTCAACTCATGCAAACACACCAGCTTTAATGGGAAGGAAGGAACCATTGGACTTCTCGAGTGGTTTGAAAGCATGGAGAACACCTTTATCAACTATGAGTATCCCGAGGCACTCAAAGTGCGTTATGCCACAACTGTTCTCTAACAAAGGGCACTTATGTGGGGGAATAGCGAGAAGAGAAACCGTGGTGATGATATTGTGTTCGTAGTAACTTGGGATGAGTTTAAGAACATTGCCATCTAAAAGTTCTGGCGGAGTTAAGCATCCTGTTACCCCATATGGTCGACACTGTTCCTTGTAACATTGAGAAGTTCATCAAGGGGGTGCCACCCCAAATCCAAGATGTTGTGGTGGGAATTAGACCCATAACTTTGGAAGATGCCATTACCATGACCACTCAACTTACTGAAAATCATATTGGAGCGGGCACCTTGTCTATCAAAGGTGCTAAAAGACTGAAAAGGTGGTCCCTGAAGCAGCTAAGGAGAGTAAGAATGAATCGTCTTACAACAATAAGAAATGCAAGTTCACACCAGCTCGTAATTTTGTTATGGCTACACCCAAGGTACCTCAAAGACAACTCGTTCCTGTGGCACAAGCACCTGTTGTTAGGGCCTATTTGGTCTTCTACCTTTGTGTAATGTCTGTAGGTATCATCATGCGGGTAATACCCCATGCCACATCTATACACTATGCGGTAAGTATGGACACTTGGTGGCTACTTATCACCGTGCACAAAACAATGTCACGTTGGTTGACAATCGTGCTTGCTACAACTGTCGGGAACCTTGTAATTTTCGCCCACAATGCCCTCATCTTGTGGGTAACGTTCCACAAGCCCAAGGACATGCTTTCAACATCAATTCAAACCAAGCACAAGCAAACAATGATGTGGTTAACGGTATGTCAAATCCAACCCCAACTCTATGATCTAAGTTCTTTCGTTTCTTTCCCTGTATCGTTAAATGTCTTTAAAACTGAACAGCTATGTTTCTTATTAATAATTCCTATGCCTACGTTCTATTTGATTCTAAAGAGAATAAGAGTTTTGACTCGTTAGAATTTGAGCCTATACTGCTAAGCCACATACAAAATTTGAAAGACCTCTTACCTCCCATGTCGATCCCAAGCACCCACATTATTTTTAGGCCTTTTTCTTAACAAATTTGAATACCAAAAAATTTTAATAATTATAAAAGTTATTTCTGTAAAGTTTAATTATTTTGAAGGACACCAAATTATTTTCTATAAATTTCTAAATTCAAATAATTCAATACTCTTTTAATAAAACATTTTAACAAAAGTTATTCTTGAATTATTTCTTATAAAATGGATTTTAAATAATAGTTTAAACTAATAATTATTATTAGTCAATACATTACTTTTTAATTATTTTTTAATGATATTTATTTCAAACAATAATAAAATTAATTTACATCTTATATTTAAACTTTACAAATTATTGTAAAGGATTTAATTTCTTTTCCCCATTTTAAAATATCTAAATGGTATATTTCTTTTCATTGAATTAAAATATACTTGATCTCGTTATTTATATAAGGCCCCGTTCCCGAGACGCTCACAGTTGGTCGATCATCGCACTTAAAACATATAAATACATTTGTCTTTCATAAAACATCGCAGCGGAATTACAAAATATATATCTCATTTCATTATAAAAGCTTTTGCAAAATAATACATCGCTAATGTTAGGACCGTTTTCGGTACGGAGTACTAACTGATTTATGTGTATACCAAACAAATAGTTTGGAATCCTATTTGATTGGCGATCCAATCAGCGAAAACGCAAGTATAATCAATCTAAGAATGAATCTAAAAATTAAGAACGATTGTAGGATGATTTATTGCGATCTATGAACTTGGAACAGGTGTTCTAGGGTCTTTGGACGACTAGGTTACGATTTAGTACGTAGGGATTTGAAATCTCCTTTTTTGCATGAATTAAGTGGTATTTATAGGTTAGGGTTTTCCATTCGTGCGACTGAACTGTTTGCATGGTTCACTCTGCGATTGAATCATGCGGTTGATCCATGCGACCGACTGAAGATTTAGTCGTGTGACTTAGTCAATCTCATGATACAATCGTGCGACTGATCCAGTCTCCTGGTTCAATCGTGCGACAGGTTCATTAGCATGAAGTATTCATGCGTATGGTCCATTAGCATGGCCCATTCGCATGAGAACTTCACACGATTAAGTTTAGGCACATTTCTCAATCATTATCGACTAAGAACTAGGTAAACAACCACAAACGTATATAGTTAGTTCAATATGCATTATCACACAATAATTAATGAAATATTAAACATTATAAGCATCACAAACACATTACATTTCATTCATACCCATTCAGTTATATATATGTAAGACATGAACGACATTTTACATTTGAGCTCCTAAACTAGGTACACATGTATCTACAAACTCCCCCTTAGACCTAGTTTACTCTAATGTCTAACATTCTTCATCAGCTCTTCAAACTTCTTATACTTCTACATGTATTTCGAATGCAAAGCAGAGTCTTATCACGTTTTGGAACTAAAGGGCTTGTATAATGTCTTACGCGTCATAGAACAGTGGCCACTTGTATAAAGTGTAGACATCGTCAGAAGAAAAGTTAGTTAGCCACATTGGGTCAAATACCTTGATAATTTCCATATTTCCATCTCTGTTCAGAACAATGACCGCCTCACCTATTCTCCAGTCACAGTACTACCACTTGAAGTGTGGAGTGAAGTCCTGAGGCATTTCCCTTAGAGGATTCTTGACATCGTTAGCGGAGGACTCCACTTTAGCACTATCTTTGGCTTTCCGGTAATGGCATCAACTTTAGACCGTTTGATATACCTCGTTGGTTGTTATGATTTGAAGTTGACCCACCTGGTGTGGTACTCTTTTTGTAATGCAGCCTCAAAGCAGCCTTACATCTTTCTTGGGTCAGCAAATAACAGCTTCATTTGGCCAGTTGGTTGAGCTCAAAACCAGGGAGAGTCTTCAGATCATGTGGGAATCTGAAGTACTCAATTCACTTCTCCCTCTTGACAGCATATACATTTACATCTTCAAAATAGGCCCACGTGATAATCTTTCCTAACACCTTGTGATGCTTTTTCACTTTGTAGAGCTTCGTGTAGGCACTCGGCTTTGGAGCAGTGCGTTGGGCCTGGATCTCTGCAAAACATGCCATCCATTCAGCCTTTTTGATGTTGACATCGGTGTCCAAGGCTTGGGCTTGATCCGGATTCTTCTCTGCGTATTGCTCCATCTGATCCAGTTTCTCGAACGTATCACTGACAAGAGTGTCACCTAGATTGGGGACTACATTACCCTCTTTATTAGCATACTCTGGATAGTGTTGGGTTGTGACGTCTTCAATCTCTATCTCCTCCATAACATTAAGCTCTTCTTCACTAGCCACATCAAGAGTAGGGGCATCTTTGACTATTTCATCCGGATTCAGCCAGAACATCTCCGCCAATTGCTCATCAGTAAGGACATGAATTATTTCTCCTTCTTCAGGAGTATAACTCACAAACCTCCTGATAATCCTTTGCAAATCAAGTATCATAGTGAATTGAGACTTGATTTGCTGTAAGGGAGCAACATCGTATTGGTTGATCTGCTTGATTTAAACATTTAACACATTAATCATTTATCAATAATCAAGACAGTTAAATAGCAAATATATATATAAACATTAAGTACATAAGTTTAATACATGATTCAATTACACAAGATTCAAATTACATAAACTCTAAACAATACTTTTATCTTGAATCATGTGCTCTTCTTCAGTTGGGGCCGAGGTCGACGCACCTTGATCCTGAGTCTTCTTGGTGCGCCTCTCTCTTGCTTATGTGGCCCCTGATGCCGCTGCATCATCTCCTTCCTTATCATCTCCTCCATCTCCTACACCATCATCAACTCCTTCTTCTGTCTCTTCCTCATCATCATCCTCCTCATCATCATCCACATCTCCATTGTCATCACCATCCTTTCTCTTATCTTCGAAGGCTCATTCTTTGTTCCTTTGAGCTTAAGCAGGATAGTCTTTTTGGCAGCTTCCAACTCCTCTATCTTCATTGTGATAGGACTTTATGCTCCTGGAGTTGGGCAGTCTCCTCACCCTCTACAGCCATCTGCTGAGCTTGGTACAGAATCAGCTTGGCCTACTATGAGATCTATTGTGCTTGGGTAGCGTTTTGCTCCACAAGCTGACGTATTTGGGCAGCTCTCTCTTCATTAGCAACCCATAGCTTTAGCACCATTTTGTTTAGTGCTGACAGCTGATCCTCTACCCTAATGGTATGTAAGGATGATCCTGTAGTGAATATCAGGTGGGATGATGGTCTGGGTTGGTGGCTAGTGGTGGTGGTGGTGGTAGTGGTGAATATGGGTGGTGGTATAGGAGTGGGTGGTGATGGGTAGGCTATAGTGGTGGTGGAGTAGTGTAGATGGGTGGTGGAGTGGCTATAGTAGTGATGGTGGGTGAAGTGGTAGTAGTGGTGGTGGTAGATGGGAGTGTGGTGGTGGTAGATGGGAGTGTGGTGGTGGTAGGTGGTGTGGTAGTGGTGGTGGTAGCAGTAGTGGGTGAGGTGGTGGTTGTGGCAGTAGTAGAGGTCACTATAAACTTTAGCCTCTTCCCCTTCTTGCCATAGGGGTGAGCCATTCTCTTCCTCCTCATGCCTTTAGGCACTGTGGCTCCCCCTTAGCTGTTGGGCGGGTCCGGGTTATTTGATGGATCTATATCAGCAGCAACAGCATCCCCGGACCCCCTAGCGTCCACCAACCGCCCTAATACCTCTTTGTGTGGCTATGACCCGGCTCCCCACAGTTCGCAGCAGAGACTCTTCCTCAGACACCTCCTCTTCCATCTGGAAGTCAGGGTGAAGAGGAGCTGGTTCGGTTACACCCTGACCATCCCCTCCCTCATCAGCATCATAATCATCACCATCGGAGTCATCGGAAGGTAGAGCAATCTACTCAACATCCGAGTCACCGTCCTCGTGACACCACTTTCACCGAGCTGGCGCCACATAGTCTTCTCTAGCCAAGTGCCAAAACAACCTCTTTACAGGGGGCTTTAGCTGCTTGCCCCTGTATACCTTCATTCTTCCAAGAGTGGTACCATCCATGATCTCGAGAGATACAACATCATGACTCTCCTTAGGCAGTGAAGGAAGCTTCTCATCAATGATCATCTGCAGAAATCTTGGATACATGCAGAAGCCTTCCTTGCCTTTGGCCTTTATATTCTTAATCAAGTAGGAGAAAATCATGTTGGAGTAGCTGAAGGGGTGATTCAGCACCTGTGCCACGTAGGCATTCTGGATTTGGTCTGATAAATCATCAAATCTACCCCTTCGTGAAGCAATGCACTTTTGAATGACATGAGCTAGGTACTTGAACTAGGGACACATGTTGCTTTTATTGAGCACACTTGCATTGATGTCCGCAGTGTACCTCATCAGTAGGAAGCATCCCCTTACGGTAAGAGGATGTAGTCTGGTGGGGTAGATAGCATCATCTCCCAAATCCAAAACTCATCTCAGATTGGCTGCCGTGACCTCAATCTCCGGGGCAAAGATGGTGCTACGTATACTATAGGGCTCAATCGATCGGTCGACAGAAGCACCTTCCCAGAAGGCCTGCTGTATCGACCTATAGCGTGTGCAGGGCGTAGATATCGCTCGATATATCCTCAATCTCCTTAGGAATGCAATAATACTAGCCAATTCGGCAGCATTCCGAGTGGTGGCATCCAAGTGAGCACAAATATTGTGCTTGTTGTTTATGATCCACCTATCTGCCATGATTCTGTAACACAGAAAAATACACATTAGTTCTACACATAACCAAAATCATTTCATCTTTAACTGTTTGAGATCAATCTGGTTCAATCGTGCGATTGAACCATACGACTGAGCTCTGTCGGTTGATTTACTATGCGACTGAATTCAATCGGGTGACTTAGCATGCGACTGAGTTCAGTCGGGCGACTGAGTTCAGTCGGGCGACTGATCCTACGACTGAGTTCGATCGGGCGACTGATCCTGCGACTGATTTCAGTCGGGTGACTGAGCTCATATGCCTTGTTCATTCGACGCCGACTGAGTCATTCGCCCAGTTGAATCGTGCGATTGAAGTTCATTCGGAGTGACGAGTCACATACTTCTCTGTTCGACACAGTTATCCTGAATCTAAGTCAATACTTGCAATTAAATGTTATGTTTAGTTTTTTTAGACTCGTAGGATTGTTATGGCTGTTGTATGCCTTTCATTTTACCCAATTTTGACTTTTATTTGGTCTGTGTGTAAGTTAACTCTATTTTCTTGATTTTAAACGATTTAGCCCAGTTAGGGTTTGTTTTCACCATGCATTTACTATGATTTGGATCACAAATGACCTATAGATGAAGTACAAACTCGTCAGTAGCTAAGTGGTGAGGAGTAATCGATCTAATCGGATTTGGGCAGAGTAACAGGTACTATTGGGTGATTTTAGGGCGATTGAGGAGTGATGAACATATGCGACCGACTTTAGCACTATTTATACTGAATCTGGTTTTAATCAGGCGACTAGATCCATTCGCTCTTTTCATTTGTGCGATTGGATCTTAGTCGTGCGATTGGCTTAGTTGGTTACATTCAGTCGGGCGACTAACTCATTCGGCAACTACATTCTGGCGATTTGCTCATTTTTGTAAGCCAGTCATGTGAATGGTTCATACTCATGCTCCATTCGGTTGACTGGTTCATAAGTATGGTCCAATCGTACGACTGGTCCATAGTCATGTTCCAGTCATGGGAATTGCTCCTACTTATGATTTTGACTTTATGACCATTCAATCATTTATTCCTTTTTCTTATTGATACAACATTTTGACCATTCGATCATCACAGACTTGACCAGTTTAACTTCGAAAACCTTTGATCACCTCAGACATGATCCTTTTAATCTTAGAAAAACCTGTCTGGTCACTTCAGATATGACCCTTTTTGTGATTTAGATCCCAGATAGAATTCCAGTGCATAGTCCAAGGTTTAACAACTAAACTGACAAAAGTAAACAAAAGAAACAACTAGAACTAAAAGACAAAATTAAAACATATTTTTGTAATTTTTGTGTGAGGTGGAAATCCTAAGATAGATATCTAACAAATTTATTTCTCAAACTACCAGCTTCAAGTTATTTTGACCATAAGTGGAACTATTCATTATGGAATCATACAGGTAATTCAAATCATTCGGGACATGTCATCAAAACTTTTGATGCTCGATTCTTTTTTTGATTGAGAGTCATTAGTAAGTCTAGGAAATCATACTAGTACCATAAGATGCATGCAGTGGTGTTGACTTTAAAGACTTGCAGCCATGATGATTGTCAGTATACTTATCCTCTTAAAACCATACACTGACTTTTGACACAAATTGGCGATGATTTAAGGTTTAATTATTTCAAAAATCATTTGTGGATCCCACTCTTATATGGTAATCAACATTCCTCATGAGATTTTGAGTGGTCTACAGGTAGTATTCAAGAAGAAACTATTCTAGAGCTTTCAAAGAGATGCAAAGCCTCAGGTCAGTGCCACCGCACAATAGAGAGGCGCAAACACCAATAAATTGTACAATATTTTGGTTATGCTTATCTGACTGGGGTTGAGTAAGAATGAGATTCTTACTATGAATTGAATATGGTAATCAAGTCAGTGATTGAATGGCGGAAACAAACAATCATAGAACATTCAATGCAAGAAAACTACTCATAAATGCTTTTGTGTTGTATATATGAAAGTTGATAAATTACAGAGTATAATTACAGCAAAAATTCTCTATCTATCAGCCGTCCCCTCATGTATGAGGTATTTATTCTATTTATAGGCAGACAAGATGCCTTTTACAAAATGACTAAACTACCCCTGACCTATTACATCGTAACTAGTCTAAGTCTTCATCCGCATCTTTGCTTCTTCATCCGCATCTTTGCTTGTTCATCCGCATTGACAAATGCGTATGAGTTAACTTGATCAACATTTCTTCACTTGATCATCCGCATTAGTATGTTGGTCATCCGCATTGGTTAATGCGGATGAACAAATACTTATGCGCATTTGTTCGGCCATCCGCATTTGTCAAATGCGGATAAGCAAAGTCTTGTCCGCATTAACTTTTAGTCATCCGCATTAGTCAATGCGGAAGAGTAAATACTTATACGCATTAGCATTATGTCCTCCGCATTGGCAAATGCGGAAGACAACACTTTTTCTTTTCCTTAGCAGAATTTCATCCACATTTCTTCTTGGACTTGAGGGATTTCAGTAGAGCAATCATCAAATCACCCATTGTGTTAGCATGTATGATCCTTTCAGGGTGCAACAATACTCCCCCTAAGGATTATACAACCTAGTTTTCCTCAATGTTTGGGAGGTGATTGATGTTGTGATGATTCTGCTGGATCTTCTGGTGGTGTAAAATGTGCTGCTTGTCTTGGATCCAAAATTGCCTTGGATCATGTTTACAAAATCTTGAGCATTTGACATTTTGTCCTTGCTTAGTACATGAATCTTCATTCAGCTCATATCATGAATGGCTTCAAGTGGTAGCTTCTTTAGAGAAATTGGTTCCCAAATAGACATTGTTGATAGCCTATCCCTGTGAATCAAGAGAGAACCATCTACATTACCTTCAAGTTTGACAATGTTGCCCAACTGTAAAGGTGTCTTCTTCTTCTTCCTTTTCTCCCTCTTAGCACTAATCTAATCATATGCCATCTTCAATATGTGATACACTTTAGAAAGAAATGTAGATCTTCTTGACCCAATTTGTTTGATATCTCTCTGAAGTGACTTGTGTATATGTATTGAATGTATGATTGATCTAGTACTCTCACTTCATAGCCATTGAATAATCTGATTTTAGCACCTTCATTGCCTTCCCACTTCTTCTCAATCACCAATTCATAGGTCTTCTCATCATAATAAACATTTGAAATTGGTGTTGAGGAATGTATACCAGCTACCATTTTTCTTTTCAATGATTCAGTAGGTTTCACTCTAAGTTCAGGAAACACTACTTCTTCAGCTGGTTTTATATGTTTCATTTCCAGAGGGTTCTTGAATGTTTTGTCTTTGATCATACATGTTGCTTTCAAAGAATTGAAGTTGTTGGTTCTCTTGAACATTTTGAGTATTCCTTCAAATTCATATCCTCTAAACATGGCATTATGGTTGATCAACTCTAGATTAGCTAGTTCTTTCAGATCATGAATCTCAAGTGCATTACCAGAGTAGAGTACTCTGTAAAAAAATTGCACTAGACCAGAGATCCTTTTAACCATAAACATATTCCATGAACTATCATACTTCCAGACAATAATTTTCTGGTATGTTTTGCCTTTTGGAGTAGATACTCCTCTGATCATCTCAGCAGTGGTCAACCCTTCCTGAAGTTTCAGTTGGGAGGGTTCAGCAAACCACTCTGGATATTTATGAATAACAGGTGCAAGATAGTCTTGATCTTTATGAGTAAGATTCATGTCATGTGCAAAAACTCTTGATCTTGGCTTCTTATTGAGCACTTCTTCTGCTAACTTCTTTAACTTTTCTTTCTTATCATTTATCAACCTAAGTGTTGCAGCAGTGAATTAGTCTTCATGTTTGCCAATTTTCTTTTAGTGAAGCCTTGACTAGTGAGGTAATCCTTCATTTCCTTATCTCTCATACTATAAGGATCAGGAAATAGTGGTTCATCAGTTGGGGATGATTTCTTCACTGAAGACAGCTTGGGTAGACAACCTTTCTTGGCAATGGTTTTTAATACCCAGTTGGTTTCTTCATAGAAGACTCGTATGCATTGGAGCATCTTTGGTGATTGCTTTTTCATATTCTATTTCAATATTTGGATCAAGCAGCCTTTTCACTTTATCTTCCTCTTCTTTCATTCTTTTATATGTCATTCAAATACTTCATCTGGATCATACCCTTGATTGATCAGAAACATAGCTTTGATCATTAAGTCATCAGTTTGGGCTTTGGACACCATTTCTTCCACTGCATGTTCTGTTTTCATAGGACTGGCCATATGAACATCCTTTTCAGCATCATATTCACCAGCTATCTCTCCCTCTTCTAGATCAATGATAATAGATTGTTTCTTTAACTAAGCTTCAGCCTGCTCATGTTCTTCCAGAAATTCAACAATAGTAGCTAGGCTTCTTGGATCATCTTTCTTCTTCATAACACTTTCTTCTTCAATGACTGGACTTTTACCCTTAGCTTTTTCAGCTAGATATTTTCTTTTTCTTGAATATGTTTGAAGTTGTGGACTTGAAGTTTCACCCTTTTCAATCACTTCAGACATTTTCTTGGGTGGGGTTTGTTCTTGATCATTCACTTTTATTTCCTCCTTTTCCTTTTCTGTTTCTTTTTCTTTTTCTCTTTCTTTTTCACACATTTCTCTTATCTTTTCCTTTTGTTCTTTAGTTAATGACACTGCAGGGACAATCTGCATGCTTAGCTCTTTCTCCAAAGGAACTGGAGATTTGGGGATGAATACAATAGGATCATAATCAGTTCTTTGATTGTTTATAAAATCCCAAAAGTCATCATCTACACTAAATTCTTCAGATGTGAAGCTGTCTAAAGCAATAAAAAGTTCCTCAAATTCAGCTTTCTCAGTGTGAGCAGCCTAGGTTTTTCCAGAGTATATCACCATCTCTAGACTTTGTTCCACATGCTTTGTTTGACTTGTATCACCTTCTTGTTTTTCATTGTCAGAAACAGACTTGTTATCATCACTTTCATCCTTTTCTTGTTCTTCATCATCAACCTTTTCTTGTTCATCTTTCTTATCATCATGCACTTTACTTCTTTGAATCCTAATTATCAGCTCAAGTTCAGAGACCCCTTTGTTTTTGCTATCAATTTCTTTTTCAAGATTAGAGATGGTTTCAGCTTATTCATCTATAATGTTCTCTTGTTCTTCCATTGCTATTGTTTGAATTGCAAGAGTGTCAACATGTCCACTGACTTACTCTCTTGAATGATTAAGTGTAGCATTTAAAGTTTCAATTCCCTTTTCTTTCTCCTTCATTTCAGCTTTAAGTTTTTCTTTGAGATCTTTCAGCTCCTGCTCCTTTTCATCAAGCTCTAGAATTCAATCATCAATTATTCTAGCCCTCCTGTTGGTCCATGTGATCGAAAAACAGTGCAAATGATATGAAGAATCGTTCAATAATCAACAATATGTTAAACAATAATAACAAAGAGGATTGATCACAATGCTAACTCATTCATAATAAGACTATGATCAATAACAATAAACAACAAAAGCACAAGGATAATTCTTTATATTAACTCCTTTGAAATTATGACTTGCAACAAGGTTAATCGATTAGGGTTTTTGCAAGCTCATCCACAATGTAAATTAACAAGAGTATATATAGCAGTCTTAGTTTCGCTAGCGAAACTCGCCTGCCAAAACTATAGATTCGCCTGACAAAACATCAAATTCGCCAAGTAAACAAAACAACAAACTGTGAGCGAACTTATAGTTTCGCTCACAGTTTCGCTAGACTGCTAACATACACAAATCTAAGTACATACAAAAGGAAACTAACAAAAGACCTATTACAAGAAAAGTAAACAATCTAAACTAAGGTGAGTCCAACCTATGCATGAACTTCAATACTCCCCCTAGGTTGGAACTCACCGTCTTCACTCATCTTGATTTATCTTGTCAGCTCCAGTTTCCTCTGCTGCATTTGAATTGTCTACGTTACCTCCTGCCGCTACCTCCTTAGAAGCTTCAGCATAGGATTCTCCATGGTCTCTTCCTGCTTCACTAGCTCCTTCAGGATGACCACTAGCCCTCTCAAATTGCTTGGTCAAATCTTGAACATCCATGTTAAGGTCATCTTGAGCTCTTACCCTTTCAACTAGCCACTTCACCTCAGACCTCACTCCTCTAATCTTGTTGGCAACATTCATAAACAAACTAGCTTCTTTTCGAGTCTCTTCTCCAGCTCCAGCCTTTATGTGATTCTCACATAACACCAATAGATCTTCATCACAGAAACTGAACAACTCCATAGGATCAAAGACCTTAAACTCTTTGCCATTCTTTACTCTAATCACTGCATATCCCGTGTTGTTATCATAAAACCATTTCTAGAATTCCTGTAATTGTTGGGGAAGGGGATCAGCCAATCTCACTCTGTTTACAGTCTTTGGTGGTTTAACCCTCAAGACAATTCTTCCCTTTCCCGTTTCCCAATCTTTATCATTCTTTGACCTCTTCCTTTCTACTCCATACACACAAAAGACTTAAAGTTGTCATTAAGCCCGTTTTTATCTATTTTTCCAGAAGAGTGGCTCTTTCACTCAGATGTGCATTAAGAAATGGTAGAGCTGCCAATCATCTTAGATCCCATTTTGGCAAGGTCTTAAAAGCTTTCCTCTTATGCATGTAACTGATACTACCTCCCCTTGTCTTAATCATGAACATCGTTAGGCTGGAGTTATAGCACCAGCTTATAATCTTCTTGTCAGCCTCCTTCTTGCTCAGCTCCTTCATATGTTGGAAAAAAGGAGTAATTTCTTCTGGCTCCTTCTCTTTTATAAACCAATCATTTTATCCATCTCAAACACGTCTACAACATCCTCTCCCTTCTTAGCTACATAGATCAATGGTCGCTCATCAACTTCATAGAACTCAGGTTCCGAATCATAGTCAACAAGTTGTTTATCATCTTCTTCCTCATCAACTAATCCCTTTCCTTTCTCAGAAGCTTCTTTAGCGGTTTTCATTATAATCAATTCTTCACCAACTAGATCCTTCTTAAAGTCAAATTGCATATTAACAAACCCAGCTTCTATAATGTCCTCCTTATTTTCTCTTCCAACATCCTTTTCTCTAGCTTCACAATCTCCAACATCAGTGGTTGCTGCACCAGATGTGCCCTCTGCTGCCTTGGATGAAGTTCCCACATTCAGAAATAGGTACTTTGATATGTCAGTCAGATCATCTAACTTAGATTGAGTTAGTTGATCAGGCATGTCGGCTGTAGCTTTCAGAAGGGTAATCTCTACAAATAACTTTTTCAGCAATCGGTTTTGATCAACAAGCATCTTTTGCATACCTTTTATCACTTCATCCTTTTGCTTTTCTCTGATTTCTTGGTTTGTGAGTTTGGTCTTGATCATACGCAATTCATTTGCTAAGGAAGTATTCAGATTTTGAATCATATCTTCATCAAGGTTTCCTCTTTCCTCTCTTCTTTTGGTGAATCCTTCATGTCTTTGTTTGGATCGTCTCTCAGGTTCAACATTATCGGCTTTCTTCTTCAACCTTCTTTCTTTTTCAACTCTTATTTCTTCAGCCTGTTCAGCAATGAATTCCTCAAAGTCATAATCTTTCTCCTTGGCATATCTTTTTCTTTTCTTTGTGGCTTCAATTTGCTGTACTCTAGTTTCTTCAGCCCTTTTGTTTTTAGATTCATCCACTCGTTTAATATAGCTCCAACGTTCTGGAGGATACATCTTTTCCCAAAGATGGGTGATCATTCCACTGAAATCGTGGCGAATAGCACCACAATCAGCAAAAATGCGAGGATTCATTTGTACCACCCTCCTTATCTCTCCATGTTTTGGTACATCAGGTATAAGATTGTCAAATATCATCTGAAGAAAACGAGGATATAACAGCCACTTGTCTTTCTTCAAGGCCATCACGTTCTCAGCCATGCAAGCAAAAATTAGTTTAGCAATATTGGCCTTCTCTCCTTTACAACATAGAAATATTAGACCGTCTGATCCACCTTTACGGTGATCAAGACACATGTTAAAAACATGAGCAATGTATCTCCACTCCTTAGACAGAAATGACTTCTTGATCTCCTTACGAGAACCAAAAGCTGGTCCCTCATATCTCATTCTTCTGAAGGCTTGGAACACCTCGGAATCTGTCATAGTGACTTCATCTCCACAATCATCATCTAGTCTCAATATGCTTGATATAGTCTCAGCAGTGATGATCACTTCTTGATCAATGACTTTAGCAGTAATCCTCTGTAAATTTCCTCGAGTGTCATACTCTGCAGATCGCTAGAAGTCTCTGATAAGAAGATCATAAATGGTAGTATTATGAGATATAGCATGGGCTATGGGTGATCTTTGTAGCCATCTGATACAATCTCTAAATCCAGCAGCCTTTGGAAGTGTATCATCCAGAATAGCGGTAATAGTGTTCCGCTCATCGAACTTTAGATTAGCCATGATATCCTAAAGAAGAGTTCAGATAAGTTGAATAAGAAATTAAAGAGATAAGAAAACAATACGAGAAAAATAAATAAGGGTAAATTCGCTACCAGTTTCGGCAAGCGAAAAACTAGTTTCACAAAGTAAAACATATCAATTTCGCTGCCCAATAAAGATAATATTGACCAGGCGAAACTGTACAAGCTTATGTTCAAATCCGGCAAAACTAAAAATAAGTCGAAACTGTTAGATTTGCATGGACAACATAACCTCACGGTTTTGCTGAAAAGTGAAGAACTTTCGTTCAGTTTCACAGGATAATCAGTAGTTTCGCTGGTTGAACAGCGAAGACACCGAAGAGTCAAACTTAAATTGCCTTAGAATGAGTTAATATTAATATGATTAGAAGACCGTCCTATGATCGAAAATCACTGGCGAACAAGAAACAACACACAATCAGCAAGAATCAGTACAGAAATGCAAAATCGCCAAGTTAGGTTACGAACAAACTCAAAAAACAGCACAAGTTGTTTGTGCGAAAATGAATGAATAATTTCGCAAAAACGAGTTTTATAGCATATAGTTTTGCATAAGGCGAAACTATAGATTTGCCTGATGAATCTACAGTTTCGCCAAGAAAAGTTGCAATTTCGCAAAGAAATCTACAGATAAAAATTGATGAGCAATCCGAGCTTTTTTTTAATAAAGATAATTAACTTCAAACACAGAGATCTAAATCAATCATAGATCACATCTTCTAGATATACATGAACACAAAGATGATTTTAAATCATCGACCGACAATGAGATCATACCGATAACTAGATCTCATAACAATCTGCAAAGGAACTGTTGAAATTCATGAGCTGATCAATAACGATTGTTGATATAGTTGTCCACTTAAACCCATGCCTTATCCTTTTTCAACAAACAACATATGATTTGTTTAGGTTTGATTAGATGCTTTAGAAAGTTAGGACCCCACAATCACTTGGCAAAAACCCTCACCCAACCTCAGGATTTCGTGAATTTTGTAACGATCTTTATAGAGTAAGGCTTGTGCATTAGTGTGCAAGTAGTGATTATCAACAGAATATTGCATTCTGTGATGAATTCATCATTAGATGATTTGACACAACTTAGATTAAAATGGTGAGATGTCCAGGTCTACACTCACGAATAACAAAGGAGATGACCATTTAATCATGTGCCGATGAAAGCTCCAGGTCAGTACTACCGTACAGGACAGGAGATCATCACTCCAGGTCAGTACTTCCATACAACAGAGGAGATTAGCACAAACACAAGACACATAAATACACCAAACATGACTCAAAGATATGGCTTATATGATTTGTATCATGGTAGGTGAAAGATCAATTCTCAATCCAATTTTTTTCAGGACTCAGTTTTGGTGCAGGCCAAAATGATTGCATAAATCCAGATGTCTTTAAGCATGATGTTTTAATTTAAATCATTTTCCTGCTGTATACTTTATTCTTGAGGCTGAGCCTATCAAGCATATCGTTAAAGAATCTGTTTGATTGTCTTGGCTTAAAAAAAATAAGATGTGAAACACATACCAACATGAGTTACTATCATTTCTCATTTTAGCACTAGTCATGCATAAAGAAATATATCCAGAAGATATAAAATCATTTGTCGTTATGTTAAATTCCGAACTCGGGTTATGAAGTTACTCCCCTAAAATTTTATTTTCAAAGGATATAAATTTAGTTAAATTGTTAAAATCATTTAGTATTGATTTATTTTTTATATATATATATATATATATATATATATTTTATTATTTATTTATTTATTATTGAATTTAAAGAAGGTTTAAAAGGATATTAACCCGAGCATAGAGATCAATTCATAAAAATGGGGTTATCAAAAGTTTTTGTGATAAGATCATCTTTTGATGTTTTGTATTAATGGGTATAATATCGATGAAACCCTTTTCTTGAGCATCAAGAATTGCATGAATCCGTGTCTCGATATGCTTGGTTCAGGAATGATGAATAGGATTTTTTGCAATCCCAATGGCTGCTTCATTGTCACAAAATAATGGTGTGTGGAGAAAATTAATTCCGTAGTCAATCATTTAGTGTTGTATCCAAAGAACTTGAGAACAGCAGCTCGAGGCAGCAATGTATTCTGCTTCTCCTGTAGAAAGGGAGACAGTTGTCTGTTTCTTGCTCTGCCAGGACACCAAACAATTTCCCAAATATTGACACCCTCCGGACACTGATTTTCTGTTTATCCTGCAACCATTGGAATCACTATCAGAATAAGCATGTAAATCAAAATTCCCTCCATATGGATACCATAGTCCTAAACGAGATGATCCTTTGAGATAACGAAATATTCTCTTCACAGCTTTCTCATGAGATTCTTTTGGGGATGACTGATACCGAGCACAGTATCCAACAACAAAAGTGATATCAGGACGACTTGGTGTAAGATACATGAGGGAACCGATCATGGATCTATAAAGATGAGGATCAACTGGTTTCCCGTTCTAGTCAGGAATGAGACAAGTCTGAGCAGTAAATGGAGTCATCTGAGGAGAGGCATCATCCATCTAAAATTCTTCAAGATATCTTTATACTTCTCCCGATGAATAAGAATTCCTTCTTGTTGTTGTTCAACTTGTAATGCAAGAGAGAAGCACATTTCTCCCATCATACTCATTTCAAACCTTTGGCGCATCACTTCTTCGAACTCTCTACATAATAGCGAATTGGTAGATCCAAAAATAATATCATCAACATAAACTTGGACAAAAAGCATTTCACCATTCACATCCTTTTGAAGAGAGTCATATCGATGGTACACGAGATAAACCATTGTTTAAAAGATACTGTGTGAGGGTCTCATACTAGATCCTAGGTGCTCGGGAAAGTCAGGATCCTCAAAACCTGGTGGTTGACACACATATATGTCCTCATCAATGTCTCCGTAGAGAAAAGCACACTTCACATCCATCTGATAGACCTTGAACTGTTTATGAGCAACATGAGGGAGAAAAATTTTGATTGCTTCAAGACGAGCGACTGGAGCAAAGACTTCAGTATAGTCAATCCCTTCCTCTTGAGCAAAACCTTGCACAAGAGGCCTAGACTTGTTACGCACCACTACACAACAATCATCCGGTTTGTTCTTAAACACCCATTTTGTACCTATTAGGCATTTGTTAGGAGGCAAGTCAACCAAGGTTCAAACTTTAAGCTTTCTGAATTGTTGAAGCTCCAATTGCATTGACTCCACCCAACATGAATCCAATAGAGAAGCATGCACAATTTTCAGGATAGTTTGAGAAATGAAGCACGAGAAGAGGCAAATATTAATCAATCCAGATTGACTTCACATCTAAACACTATCAGTGATAGATCCAATAACGTTATCAAGAGGATGATCTTTCAAAGTCTTGTAGTCGGAGGCTGGGGAAAGATGTTTGGAGAAATTTCACTAATAGATGGTGAAAGATTAGATGAAGGAGAATCATGTGTTGGTGCTGGATCAAGTAATAGAGAAGATGTAGGTGATGAAGAATTAGATGTTGGTGTATGTTGATACATGTATGTACCTAGATCCTGATCTGAATGTAATATGTCTTACACTTGTGTAATTGTAATTGTACGGGTACTTAATGAAATACAAATGTTTGGTTGTGTGTATCATGTTTAATATTTCATTAATGAGTTGTTTAACGCATATTGACTTGATTATATAGGTTTGTGATTGTTTGAAGTGTTATGCATAATGTTATAATATTGAATCCACTCAAACTTGGTGAAGTGAAGTTCTCATGCGTCCGAATGGACCATGCGCCCCAACAGTGGTCATGCGTCCGAATGGCCATGCGACTGAGTGTCCATGCGCTTAAATAGTTCATACGCCTGAACAACTTCATGCGTCTGACTCAGTCGCACGACTAAACACTCAGCCAATGGTTCAGTCGCCCGAATGAGCAACCCTAACCTATAAATACCACCTAATTCGTGGAAAAACGTAAGCACTGAATCCCCTTCGACTCCAGACGTACCCTAGCCGTCCAGAAGCCTCTAAGTTCGTACTGCAAGTTCATAGAACGCTGCAAATCGATTCCTAATCGATTCTTGACGTTCGATTCAATTCTTTATTATGTCTACGTGTATTCTCAGTGATTGGATCGCCAATTAAATAGGATTCCGCACTATTTGGTTTGGTTTAACATGTTAATCAATTGGTGTTTGGTCAAATACCAGATCCTAAAAAGTGGTATCAGAGCTATAGGCTCTTGATTACATGTTGATTCAATTATTTTGATACAAAATTGTGTTTTTGCATCAAAAACGCAATCTTTTTATGTCTAATGGAGTCTTGGAAGTTTCCTGATCGAAAAGTGTAGTTTTTCCGGCATACGGCTTTTAGGGTTTGATAAAATTCGACCTTTTACGGCCAAAACAAGTTAACCTATGAATTATCAAACTTCAACAGGTTCAGTCGCACGATTGGCTCAATCACACGACTGAGTTCATACGCATCCTTTAACCGCATGATTGAACTCATTCGTATCCTTATTCGTACAACTGAGATCTTCATTCGGACCGCTCAACCGCATTAGTTTATTCGGATGACAGACTCATCCGCATTTGCTTAGTCGCACGATTAACCCATCCGCACGGGTTCAATCGCCCGAATAAGCCTAATCGCATACCTTCATTCGCACCCATCAGTAGCTTGTCAAATAGTAAATTCAAGTGTAATGGAGGATCAGTTTTTAGCATACACAACAAGTAGAGATACACGTATTCAGAATCTACTGCTATTGGAGAACGAAGTGGGGTTCATAATAAACCCCAAAACTTATTACGTTAGACGACTACCAACAATGGAAGCAACGTTTTGAAATCTACTGAATGGTGTGGCTACAAATTTGTGGGAGGCAATAGAGTCGGGGTACAGCATGCCAGTTGGAGCTGACGGAGTAAAACTTACTCTAAGTGGCATGTCGGATGCACAGAAGGTAAAACACAATGCTGAGAAAAAGTCTATACCTTGCTTACTCAGTCTATTCTGAAGGATATTTTCCATCAGTATTTGGAGTATACTCAATCTATGAAACTTTGGGATGCGTTGGAGAAAAGGTATGACGGGAATGCCTCTCTGAAGGCTATCAAGCCAAAAGCATTGAAGAAGAAGTTTGACAACTTCTCTTCAATAGGAAAAGAAGGCCTTGATGATGTGATCGATAGATTCTACCATTTGATGAGTGAGATGCACACTCATGGAGTGGTTACTTTGATGGAAGAAAAGGTATCCAACTTTGCTCATGGATTACCAGAAAATGGGGTTTGTTTGTTTCTAATCTCAGACAGAATGGAATGCTCTTGAAGTTAGATATAAATGACTTCATTCTGAAACTGAGAGAAGAGGAGCTGAGAATGAAGTATCGAGCCCAAAAGGCCAACTACGATCAGAATCCTGCACTCTACAATGCTACTCCTTCAGTCAAGACATCTGGAGCACCACTGCAAACCGCCTTCATCTCAAGCGCAGGAGTTCCAGCATAACCCTCAACTTCAGGATCAGAAATGTCAGGGTCGTCTAGCACCCAATATATAATACCTGAAGCTAATGCAGCACAGCTGAAAACCGACAATCTCGGGAATGTAACTATGGAGGTGGCCAGAGAACATATGGACCTTTTAGCAGCAGTGGTTCAATCCTACGATGGATTAATTGCTGGAAAGATAGGTAACTGCCACCTGGCAGATGAAGATTATGAGCAGCTGGATGAAATGGAGTTGGAACGAATGGACATAATGTGGGCTCTAGCAAGTGCTGTCCGACGAGCTAAAAAGTTTTTCAAAAAGACCGGATAGAACCTGCTTGCAACAAAAGACACAACCTTTGGGTTTGATAAGTCAAAGGTTACATGTTTCAACTGCGGTGAGAAGGGACACTTCAAGAGGGAGTGTATAAAACCAAAGAAGGCAGGTAATGGAAATCCCTTCTTGTCATTTAACCGTCAAGATAAGTCCACAGCTAGTAATGCTGACTCATCAAGTAAGGATCCAAAAGCCTTGATTGCTAATGAAGATGAAGGACAGGACTAGAGCTTTCGGTTCGTCTCACCAGGAGAGTCAAATATAGCTAGTGTGGAGGATATTGATGATGATTCTGCAATTGAAGGAGATATAGCAGTAGAGCTCGCAATGTCCAATTCTGAAGATACTGCAAATGTGGTCAACTACCTACCTGAAGAAGAAAAATCCGCATCATCATATGAATCACAAGAACTAGAGACAACCGAGCCAGCACTCATGGCTGATTCTTCTTCAACATCCCAGGTAAGTACTACTGACCAACCGTTTAATAATCATGCTTGCTTAGAATGTAATAAATTTGGAGAAGTTATAGATTCAAAATTTTTTAGGCTATTAGATCATAATGATAGCTTAGTGAAGGATCTGGAACTGTGCACAGAAGCAAATAGAGTATTGAAACAAAACGAGCACAGTTATAAGGAAAAGATAGACCTATTAAATAAACAGCTTAGGGAAACTGAGGTAGTTGCCTTTAACCAAGAAAATGACATTAGGTACTATTTGAACTCTCTTGAGGACACTAAGAAGCAAAAAGCAGTTCTACAAGTAGAAGTCAATCATTAAAACAAAAACTGCGTAGTTTGACAAGCTCATCATTTATTATCCAACACTTAGTTAGAGAGAGAATAATGGGGAGGGACTGGATACAAAGGGGTTCCACCACCACCCGAGACCTGATGAACACCAAAAGTAAACCAATTAACAATAACCCCATCAAGGATCACGTGGTGTCTACTCCTCTTGTTAGCGATCCTGATTCAGTAAGTAAATCAAGTGAATCCGACCCTAAACAAAAGGAGGCCACTTCAAAGGCAATAGGAAAGATGCCTTGTGTTAACCTGGAAATAGAATTTGAAAGGGTCAGTTTATAGTCATGGTCAAACAAAGTCAAACAAGACCCTAAAAAGACTATAAAATCTACTCAATCATGTGCATCATGTTACAGTCCAGGGAAACAAGAGATTAAAGATGTAAAACCAGGTAAAACAATTAATTTTGTAAAACCAACTCATACATCTAACAAAATAGTGCTTCAGTCCAAACACACTAAGGTTGATTGTGTTACAAGTATATCTCCACCAAAACAAATAAACCGTAAAGTTGAAAGGAGATCCTGCTATAATTGTGGAGAGTATGGTCACATAGCGTCTCACTGTCCTTATTATCAGACAGTGAGGAAGAAAGTTGAACTTTCTGCATCTACATCAAGATCTTTTAAGAGGAACTCATGATGCCTCCTAAAAGGATTGTGAACCAAAGTTCAATCCAACAGCCAGTCGTCTGTTATCACAAACAGGCCTTACACAAATCTGGATTATGGAAAGAAAAACCTCCTCAGTGCCTGAAAATAGGATTGAGTTAGTGATATGTGATGCCTCAGGGAAACCCAAGCCAGTTAAGGCTTGGGTTCCTAACATGAACTATGTTTTCATTAAATGTGCAGGGTGTTCACTATAGTTCTGAAACTAACACGTGGATTGTTGATAGCGGAGCATCAGGCACATGACAGGGAACAGAGCTCTCGTATCAAATGTCAGACAAATTAATGGAGGGCATGTTTCATTTGCCGGAAACAAAGGTGGGTATATCACAGCCCAAGGAGAAGTGGGAAATGAGAAAGTTAAGTTTGATAAGGTAAACTATGTCTAACAATTACAAAATAACTTACTTTCAGTTTCTCAAATCTATGATAAATGATTCAAGGTAGTTTTTGACAACAAGAAGTGTTACGTTCTAAAGAAGGACTATGTGATTTCGGAGGATCAGATCTTAATGTCAGCTTCAAGATATAATGATCTTTATGTCTTGGATCTCTCAAAGGCATCCACAACAGATAGTGAAGTCCAATGTTTCTTGTCCAAAGCTACTGAGAAGGAATCCATATCCTGGCATAGGAGAATGGGACACATAAATCCGAGGAAAATGAATCACTTGATACAGAATGATCTTGTGAGAGGACTAAATGTCAAAAACTTCCAACTCCTGGATTTTTGTGTTGCGTGCAAAAAGAGCAAACAGACAAAGAAATCGCATAAGGAAAAGAAAGTTCATTCTTTAGAACTTCCACTTGAGCTTCTTCACATGGATCTGTTTGGTCCAGTCAGTACAAGAAGCATCGCAGGCGACTTGTATTGCTATGTAGTTACTGATGACTACTCAAGGTTCTCTTGGTAATGTTTCTGAAATCCAAATCAGAAACATTTGAATCCTTCAAGGAAATGGTAACTACACTGGAATCCCTATACAAGCTGAAGGTAAGACAGGTGCGCTCAGACAACGGAACCGAGTTCAAGAATCAGAGGATGGAGGACTATTGCAAGGAAAAAGGAATTGTGCATCAATTTACCTCGGCTTATACCCCTCAGATGAACAGCGTTGCTGAACGGAAGAACCGCAGCTTGATAGAGACGGCACAGACAATGCTTGTAGACTCAAAACTGCCTATACAATTTTGGAATGAAGCAGTGGCAAATGCATGTTATACTCTCCATCGACTTCTCGTAGTAAAACGCCATGGAAAAATGTGCTACGAGTTATTACAGCGACGTAAACCTAACTTGGAATATCTCGAGCCGTTTGGCGCTCCGTGCACCCTGCTGAAAAAAATTCAGGAGGGAAAATTCAGTGAGAAGGTTGATGAAGGGATCTTCTTAGGATACAACATACCGAACAAGAGAGTTTACAACAACTCAACGGGTCAAGTAGAGGTGTGGTGTAATGTTGATGTTCAGAAATATATCACACCGCCTGCTGGAAAAGGGCCTGCTTACTTCTTCGACTATGATGGATTCTTCAAGTCCTTCAACATATCTCTTTCTTCTTCAGAAGACGAGTTGGCAAACAAGATGATGTACGATGTCTTGAACACACTGTCTCAAGATTCAACAAGTCATGATCCTACCAACTCAGGGGGACTAGTTGATATGAGTGACTCCTCCTTGATGAAAAAATGAAGAAAATGATCAGATCAACCAGGATGTACAGGTTCCAACTACCACAAATTCACAAGCATCGGCTAGTGATGCTTCTGAACTTTCTGAACCTCAGACTCCTATCGCCTTAGATCCAGAACCAAATGGTCATAATCTTGACTCTGAGGTGGTTGTTCCGACAACCCCCGGCTCACGTCTAAACGTCTATCATCCTTTGGATAACATTATAGGAGATGTGAGATCAGGGGTTCAGCTAGAAATCAACTGTACTTCGCTGATTATTCCTCTGTGATGGAAAAAGGATACCTTCACGACGGTGCATACCGCTGCTTTGTGTCTCAGTTTGAGCCAAAGTATGTTAGTGAAGCACTAAATGATGAGGCTTGGGTTAGTGCCATGCAGGAAGAACTTCTTTAGTTTAAGAAGTTAGGTGTATGGACACTCGTTGATAGACCTAAAGGTGCTAAAGTCATTGGTACCAAATGGGTCTTGAAATGTAAGATAGATGATCAGGGAGTGATCATTAGAAACAAGGCTCAGCTTGTTGTTCAAGGTTTTCGACAAGTTGAAGGGATCGACTAGAATGAAGTATTTGCACCCGAGGGATTTGAAGATCCATATCCGCATCTTCCTTGCCTATGCATCTTATATGAAAATCAAAGTATATCAGCTAGATGTTAAGAGTGCATTCTTTCAAGGTGAAATCAGAGAAACAGTGTATGTCAGTCAACCCGAGGGATTTGAAGATCCATATCATCGGGATAGAGTTTACAAACTCGACAAGGCTCTATATGGGCTTCATCAAGCTCCATGGGCTTGGTATGAGAAACTCGACTCATCTTGTGAAACACGGATTTCGCAGGGGAGTCATTGACTGCACACTATTTATCAAAGAAAAAGATGGAGACTTACTGCTAGTACAGATCTATGTAGATGACATAATCTTCGGTTCAAACAACGAAGAATTATGCAAAGAATTCGAAGCAATATTGAAGGCTAAGTTTGAGATGAGCGCCATGGGGGAGATGAAGTTCTTTCTCGGGTTACAAGTAGATCAGGCACCAAATGAAATCTTCTTACATCAGACCAAGTATGTAGGAGATATTCTCAGTCGGTTTGACATGGAGAATGCTTCCATAGCTCGCACTCCACTGGCTACAAACCATGATGTAGCACCCGATGAGAACGGTGATCTGGTAGATGTCACTATGTACCGCGGGATGATTGGATCTCTCATGTATCTCACTCCCTCCAGACCAGATATCATGTATGCGACATGTTTATGGTAGCGATATCAGGCAAAGCCTAAGGTGAATCATCTAATTGGGGTCAAAAGGATATTCGTTATCTGAAGGGCACACCCACACTTGGGTTGTGGTATCCTCATGATGATGACTTTGAACTTAAAACGTATAGTGACTCGGATTACGGCGGCTGCAAGATGAACTACAAGTCTACATCAGCAGGGTCTCAGTTCTTTAGGAGAAGATTAGTAACCTGGCAGTGTAAGAAGCAGACCTCGGTTGCCTTCTCAACCTGTGAAGCAGAATACATTGCTGCTACAAGCTGTTGTTCCCAAATATATGGATTCAACAGCAAATGCGGGATTACGGTTTGCATTTCACTTCCACTACTATATTTGTTGATAACTCTGCTGTGATTGCAGTCACTAAGAACCCGGTCCAACATTCTAAGACCAAACACATCGGAATCAAATATCACTGCATACGTGACTGTTTAGAAAAGAACTTAATCGATGTGATAAAAATAAACACTGATTTTCAACGCGCTGACCTCTTTACAAAGGCTTTTGATAAACCACGTTTTCTATATCTGTTAGAGGTCAATGGTGTTAAAAGAAAAGTGAGGTCATTCCTGAAGATGACCATGTATAGTCCAATGCGTCGCGTCTAGTTTCTCTTAAAATTTTTTAAATTATAGTGTTCTTTACGTTTAATTCTCTTGTTTCGTTTAATGTTATTTCGTTAATTACGCTTAATGTCGGTTCTTGCTCATTAAAATTCTAAAACGAAAATCCTTAGAGGTTTTAGTATTTTAGGGGGAGAATAGGTATGAATAAAAAACGAGGGTAAAGGAGAGGCAAGCCGATAATAAATAAGATCGTACCTGTGATACCGATTTAACGTGTGGAATATGATAGTACACAGGTACAAACCATTGGGACTTTAAAAATCAAAATTGAAAAAGTTGCAAAGTTCAAAGTCTGAGTAGTCTGAGCAATATAAAAGGAAATATGACAGTTAAGCTAGCTACTACTAAGGTAACACAGAGAAAGTAGACCTAGAGGTTGCTAGACCACAACTGATATGTTGGTAGATTCAACACAATAGATGACTAGACCGTTGGTGATCTCAAGATTAAACTAAAATGTTTGACTAGCTATGGGAAACACCTTATCCCTGGTTAACACAATCAACAGGATTCCAATAAGGGGTGATGAGCAAAATAAATGCCACAAAAGTGTGCGTAAGACCAAAGCATGAGCTGAAGCACATGAATGCTAAAAGAAGAAAAATTGCTCAAACAAGAAGATAGATTATGTGCCTCTCTGCTGTGCGGTGGCACTGACCTGAGGATAAGCATAACCTATATATTCTAGAACTCATTGTTGTTTGCCGCCTCTCTGCTGTGCAATGGCACTGACCTGAGGATTGGCTTCTCTTTGAAAGTTCTAAAAATAGTCTCTTCTTGAATTCTACCCTAAGACCGCTCAAAAATCCCCTGTGGAATGTTGATTACCATATAAGTGTGGGATTCACAAATGCTTGTTGAAATAAACAACCTTAAAACGATCACCGAACTGTGTTGAAAGTCTGTGTATTTATTTAAGAGGACAAGTATACTGACAATCACTGTGGTAACAATTCTTGTAAGTTCAAATCAGTGTGAGGACCTAATAGTACTAGTATGATTTCCTAAACTTGCTAAATGACTCTAGATGAAAAACAAGAATAGAGCATCAAAGGTTTTAGCTAACTGGTCTCAAATGATTTGAATATCTTGTATGATTCCAGCTTGAATTGGTCAATGTATGGTTTGAAAGATTGAGGCTGCCCTCTCAGAAGAATTATTCCCTAGAGTTACATCTTAGGAATTAACCATCACAAAAACACAAAAACATATATTAGTGTAATTTTTAGTGTTATTTCTTTTATGTAAGTACAAAGTAAGTCTAATTCAGTTTTGTGTAGTATCGGACTATGTCATGGAAGTTGATAAGGGACCTTATCATCGAAAAGGTCACGTCTGAGGTGACCACACGTGCTTTCGAATAAATGGGTCACGTCTGAGGTGACAAAAGGTTTTAAAAAGATCACGTCTGAGGTGATCTAAAGGTTTTAAGTCTAAAATGATCATGTCTGAGATGATCAAATGTTCATAATGTTAAATTACCAGTTTCAAAGGGTTTAAATGTAAAATGGTCATAAAGTAAGGAAAATGTCAAGTGTATGACCCATTCGCACGACTGGACCTTCAGTATGGACCAATCATGCGAATGGACTATACTCATGCATTAAACAGCCGAATGGACATGAGTATGGACCATTCAACCGAATGACTTATACAAATGAGCCATTCGGCCGATTGAGAGTGGGCGAATGAACAAATCGCGCGACTGAACTCTAGTCGGACGACTGAAGGTGAGTGACTGATCCAATCGCACGACTGAGGTCCATTCGCCCGAATAAAATGAGCGAATGAGTCCAGTCGTACGACTGAATTCAAATTTAGTATAAATAGAGGGGGAGTCGATCGCAGAGACTCATCACTCCCAAATTAACCCTAATTCGCATGACTGTCTTACTCTGCCAAATTTTCATTAGATCATTCTATACCACTAATTCTTGTGCACTGACGATTTCCACTGACTATACAGGTACAATGCGGTTCAATCCAACCATCTCTCATTCAATTTGACTGCAAAATCAACAAGTTCGGTGCAAACCAAGAACCGAGACTTGTTTGACAAAATTACCCAGTTAATTCAAGCAATCAACTGAAATTATGTTATTATGTGCTAAGTATAATGATTGCGAGTCCAATGAATCAATACACGACATCTAATCATAAGAATTGGTCAAAACTTGAATTTGAATTGAACAGCAGTCTGTCATGCGAATGGACAGGTTGATGAACTTCAGTCGCACGACTGAGTAGTGCGAATGGCTAAACCGCACGAGTGAACCATGCGTATGAGTTTAGTCGCATGACTGATATACACGAATGAGTTTACATACATATGAGCTCAGTCGCATGACAAGTAGTACATATGAGGTAATTCACACGACTGGATTTCAGTCACAGTACTCATTCGCACGACTAGATCTTAGTCGCACAGTCTCATTCGCACGACAGATCAAAATAAATATTTACAAGTCCAAGTGATTCAAGATATTCTTAATCAACGGATACTAACATTTTCTTTTGTAACTGACAAGTCGGTGGACAATGAGCACCAAGCACAATATTTGTGCTTAACTGGATCAGTCATCCAGACATGCACCTGACTTTGCGGAATCATCTCATTTCTTAGGCGCTCAAGGATCTCTCACGCAATCTCAACTCCATGCACACCGTACCGGTCTATTCAGCAGGCCTTCTGGGAAGGTGCTGTAGTTGATAGAACATCAGATCCTCATCAAATCCGTAGTTCGATATTTGGAGAGGCTATTGAGATCTCTGAGGAAGATCTCAGGATAGTGCTGCAGCTTGGGGACGATGCTGAATGTCCCACACGACTACACCCCCTGACTGTCAGAGGCTGTTTACTACGAGCCAAGTACGCTGGGGACATCAATGCAGGGGTGCTCAAAAAGAGCAACCTGTGTCCCCAGTTGAAGTACCTTGCCCACGTTTTAGTTAAATGTATAGCTTCTCGAAAGGGAGGTCTTGATGAGCTGTCCGATCAAATCCAGAATGCATATGCTGCACTGGTGCTGAACCATCCGTTTAGCTTCTCTAGGATGATCTTCACCTACTTGGTGGAGAACATTGAGGGGAAAAGGAAGGAGGGCTTTTGCATGTACCCTCGCTTTATGCAGATGATTATAGACCAGAAGCTCCCTTCCTTGCCGAAGGAGAAGGAGGACGTTGTGGTACTCGAGGTGATGGACGATACCACTTTGGGCAGGATGAAGGTTTACAAGGGGAAGCATGTAAAGCCCCCTGTGAGGAGATTATTCGGGCATCCAGCCCGGGAAGACTACGTGGCGCCACCTAGGCGTAAATGGCTTCACATTGATAGTGACTCTGAAGAAGAGCAGATACAACTCCCTGATGATGACTCTGATGATGATAGCGGAGATGTTGGAGATGAAGGACCCACTCAACAAAGGGGTCCCACTACTTCGTTTATTGTTATTTAATATCTTTTGTACTCGGATTATGTATGATATTAACAAAATACAAGTTTATATGTATTGTAAATAGTTATGTTTTTGATTATTGTGGTTCTGTCTTGATTGTTAACTAAGGATTGATATATTGAATGTTTAAATCAAGCAGATCCAAATTATCAAGGGGATGAACACGATATTGCTCCCCTTCAACAGATCAAGACTCAATTAACCATGATTCTTGATCTGCAAGGGATTGTCAGAAGATCAGTGAGTTACACCCCTGAAGAAGGGGAAATATTCATGATCTTACTGATGAGCAACTAGCAGAAATGTCCAAGCTCAATCCTGATGAGATTGTAAAAGATGCTCCAACTGTGCAAACAGAGAGTGATGATGAGCTTCAGGATGTCGATGAGATTGAGATAGAAGATGTCACTGCTCAACACTATCCTGAGTACACTGACAAGGAGGGAACTGCCATTCCCAATCTGGGAGACACTCTTGTCAGTGACACTTTTGAGACTCTGGACAGAATGGAGAAAGAGATAGAAAAGGATAAAGAGAAGGCCCAAGCCTCAGACGCCGAAGTTAAAATCAAAAAGGCTGAATCGGCAGCATGTTTTGAAGAAACCAAAGCCCAACGCAGAGCTACTACATCAACTGCCTACACCAAACTGTATAAGGTCAAGAAACATCGAAAGGTGGCAGGCACGATTATAGCGTGGGCACATTTTGCAGACCTTAATGTTTACGCGGTTAAACGTGAGAAGGGAATAGAGTACTTCAGATTTCCACATGATCTGAAGACTCTTCCAGGTTTTGAGCTCAACCAGTTAGCAAAGTCAAATTTGCTATATGCTGACCCTCGTAAGATGTTAGGCTGGTTTGAAGCTGCTCTAAAGAGGGAGTACCATACTAGATGGGTCAACTTCAAACCTCAACAGCCAATGAGGTACATCAGAAGATCTGAAGTTGATACCATAACTGCTAAACCTAGAGTAGTGCTGAAGTGGAGTCCATCACGTACAATGTCCAAGATCCCATTACGTGAGTTGCCATAGGACTTCACTCCACACTTCAAATGGTGGTACTACGTTTGGAGAACGGAGAGGCTGTAATAGTCTTGAACAGGAATGGCTCAATGGAAACCATAAGGGTGTTTGACCTGATTTGGCTCACCAACTTGTTAGTAGAAGATGTTTGCTTTTGAGATAAACACAGGAGTCACCAAAGGATATTGTACAAGCTTTATAGTTCTAGAAAGTGATAAGACTCTATTTTGCTTTTAAGATAAACACATGAGTCACCAAAAAAGCTAAGTACAAAAAGTTTGAGGAAATCATGAAAGATGTTAGACAATAGATAGATCTAGGTCCAAGGGGGAGTTTGTTGATACATGTATGTACCTAGATCCTGATTTGAATGTAATATGTCTTACACTTGTGTAATTGTAATTGTACGGGTACTTAATGAAATACAAATGTTTGGTTGTGTTTTAATGTTTAATATTTCATTAATTAGTTGTTTAACGCATATTGACTTGATTATATAGGTTTGTGATTGTTTGAAGTGTTATGCATAATGTTATAATATTGAATACACTCAAACTTGGTGAAGTGAAGTTCTCATGCATCCGAATGGACCATGCGCCCCAACAGTGGTCATGCATCCGAATGGCCATGCGACTGAGTGTCCATGCGCCTAAATAGTTCATACGCCTGAATAACTTCATGCGTCTGACTCAGTCGCACGACTGAACACTCAGCCGTGCGAATGGATCAACCGCATGTCTCAATCACACGAATGAACCATGCCAATGGTTCAGTCACCCGAATGAGCAACCCTAACCTATAAATACCACCTAATTCATGAAAAAGCGTAAGCATTGAATCCCCTTCGACTCCAGACGTACCCTAGCCATCCAGAAGCCTCTAAGTTCGTACTCCAAGTTCATTGAACGCTGCAGATCGATTCCTAATCGATTCTTGACGTTAGATTCAATTCGTTATTATGTCTACGTGCATTCTCACTGATTGGATCGCCAATCAAATAGGATTCCGCACTATTTGGTTTGGTTTAACACGTTAATCAGTTGGTGTTTGGTCAAATACCAGATCCTAACAGTGTAGGATCAAGCACTGGAGAAGTTGAACTAACATCAGCTGAAGTTGGTTCATTTACTAACGAGTGGGAATGAATAGGTGATGGAGTGGAGGAAAATATTGATTTGAGCATTTGGAGTGGACGCATCATCATCGAAAACCGGAAGATTGAACGAATTAAACAGAGTATCGAAGTCAAAGAACCATGATGGTTCATATCGAACTTCAGAAGAGTTAGATTGCTGCCAATCAACATAGAATGACTCTTGAACAATACGTGTTCTTTTGTTACAAACCCGATATGCTTTTTGAGAAGAAGAGTAACCAACAAAGTAACACTCATCAGATACGGCACCGAACTTTGTCTTTTGAGATTGAGTATTTAGAAGAGTGCAAGAGCCACCAAATGGCCGAAAGAAATCAATTAGAGGTTTCCTCTTATGAAAAAGTTCATAAGGAGTCTTCATTTTATCCTTCACAATCAACACTCGGTTTAGAACATATGAAGCATAGTTTACAGCTTCAGCCCAAAAGATAATGGGTAATGAAGATTCTATCAGCATTGTACGAGCAGCTTCAATGAGAGTGCGATTCTTTCGTTCCACGATACCATTCTATTGAGGAGTTCTTGCAGCACAAAATTGTCTCACAATCCACCTTTGAGCACAAAATGAATCAAGAATCTTATTTTTGAATTCAGTGCCATTGTCACTTCTCAGACCCATAACCTTTCTCTTGCTGATTGTTTCGATAGAAAGAATTACTTTCTGCAATTTCTCAGCAACTTCGCCTTTTTGTGCAAGAAACCTCACCCATGAATATCTAGAGAAATCATCTGTAACAACAAGACAAAATGATTTTTTAGTAATAGATTTAATGCTAATAGAGCCAAACAAAACAGTATGTAACAACTCGAGAGGACTGGATATGCTATTTTGAAGTTTGGGCTTTTGAGGTTTCTTGTGTTGTTTGCCCTTTGCACAAGCCATACATTTTTCTGTAACAGAAAAATCTTTTGAAGGGAGTCCTCTAACGAGATTGTTCTTTACTAATTTGTTAATTATTTTAAAATTAACATGGCCTAATCGACAATGCCATAAGAGAGACTCAAAGGTTGAAGCTTTAGAAAGAAGACAAGTTGCAGTAGACTTTGACTTGCTTAAGTTCATATCAAGAAGATACGTATCATGTTTTCTTGGAGCATGCATAAGAATCAAATCATCTAGAATATCAATCTCTCATTTTAAAAATAGACATTCATCAAATTTAAACAGAATGGGAATGTCTTTATCGTAGATTTGGGAAACACTCAGAAGATTAAATGTCAGCTCAGGAACATAGTTGACTTTTTCCAAAGTTAGAGAACCATTGGTAACTTCTCCTTGTCCAATTATCTTTCCACCCTTTTTGTCACCAGCAAAAGCAACATATCCTCCATCAATAATCCAATAATTGGTCAGCAGATCTTTCAGCCAAGTCATATGTTTGGAACAACTGTTATCTACATGCCATAAGCTGTTTACAATCTTAGTGGATGACTCCTAAAATGAATGAATAAGACAGTTAACCATGTGTAATTGGAACCTAAGATTGAACAACTTTATCTTTAGATGAAACAGATTTTTAACAGAAGAAATTACTAACCAATTTTGTTAATTTATTTCCAAAGCAGTTCCTATAAGAGGACCCATGAAGCAATATAGGACAATTCATGACAAGGTGGTCCTCTTGATCACACATGAAGCAATATGATCAATGATAATTTCCTCATCATATTCAGATAAACTAGAATCAATGTCACTAAATGTCTCATACATGCCATGAGTTTGACGTTTATTTGAACAATAATTATTATTTACAAAAATAGATGAAGATTCATCCGACGGACCAATAGAACTAGTTTCACTCGTACTGGTGTCAGATAAAGAAGTAATAATCTCATTAGCTAAAGTCATATTTGATGGAGTGAAAGATGGAATAGGATGAGAACAGAACTTTTCAAAACAATTAGTTTTAATTTGCTCAGTTGGTTTTGAAGAAAGATTAGTTGCATCATAATCATTATCAGAACAAAAGACATCACCACAATGAACTGAATTATAAGATGAAATAGAACTGTCATGAGAACATGAGACAACAGAGTCTGTTACAGGAGAACTAGAAACAAAAACAGAATTTAAACTAGACTTGTGATCTAAAACAGACTGCTGACAATCAGGTGTACTAATACTAGTGCATCCAAGCCTACTAGTTGGTCCATAGTCGTAGTCTTCACGAACATGCTTAGAGTTAATCCCCTCTAATCCTACAGACATACTTTTAGTATTTGTTTTGATTAAATCATTAGAAGGATGAGGAACACGCATAGGAGAATAACAATATGTACTAGGCGGAGGATAAACCTTTACGTTATCATAACCCAATCCTGTTTTAATACTAGCTCCCCGTTGAGATTTACATTGATCATCATGTTTCATTCCTGATATGGTCAATTTGTCTAACTTTGACTCAAGTTTGCTTGCTTCAACTTTAGCAAGGGCAACCCTTTCAGTCAAAGTGTTAATCTCGACATTTCTTTCCAAAACGATTCGTTTTAAGTGATCATTTTCTTTTAAAGCCTCA
This sequence comes from Flaveria trinervia, assembly GCA_025506515.1. Lineage (NCBI taxonomy): Eukaryota > Viridiplantae > Streptophyta > Magnoliopsida > Asterales > Asteraceae > Flaveria > Flaveria trinervia. Next base: position 44,961,631 of record CM046451.1, read on the forward strand.
TTTAATTTAACAAAATATTTTGATTCATTGATTTTAAGTTCATCATTAATTCTCTTTAAATCCTTTTATTATCAATTAATAGACGATTAGCTTTATAAATCCCAAATAATCTAATTTTACCAGCTGATGAGCACATATCCTGTATTTCCTCATATGGAAGTCCCATTACCATCCTTTCAGCAGCTAAGGCTTTTTCACATTGACATACCAGAGTACTAGCAGCTTATCATCATTATCCTTTCTTTGCCTAGTGCATGAACTTCCTTTCTCACTTAAACGTGCAGTTTTATCTCCCCCAATTCTAGCATCTTTTTCTTCTTTCTCATTCACAAATAACATATCTTCTTGTTTGAATTCCTTGAAAAGATCAAATCCATCTTTACCATCTTCCTTCTCATTCCTTTCAACAAACTCAGCAACTAAAGCATGATTTATCTTAGTTTTTGTTTCCTCAACCTCAACACTCCAATCAAAATTTGAAATCAATGCAGTCTCTTTTTTGTAATTCACATCTTTCTTTCTTTCTCAGCTGTGAGTCTTGGAACTCCAGAATTACTAGGATCGGTGACAGTTGGTAATGCACATTCACATTTGAAGTGACCCAATTGTTTACAATTAAAGCATCTCAATTTGGACTTATCAAATCCTAGTTTTGAATTAGATGTTTGACCACCAAAGTTCTTTCGTCCAGTTCTATCCATAAGTCGTCGAGCTCTAAGGGTAACATAGCCATCTGCCATTGGATATCAGTTCTTCAATATCATCCAGATCCACCTGATACATGTCCTCCATAGTCATTCCCTTCCCTTTCAATTCTCAAGCTACAAGTGCTTTATAGCTTTGAATGAACATTCCAAAAAGAGCCATTGTTTCAGATGGAATTGAAGTTGCAACATTGGCCTTAGAATTATCCAGATCTCTTCCGATGCCACTGTTTCTATATGAGAAAGTACTTGTATTATCCCTCCTTGTATTGAATTTTGTATTTGTGAATTTGCAGCAGAGGACAATAAAGCAGCATTTTGTGAAAAACCAGATGTGGGCATCATAGTCTGCTTAAATTCCGGTCTCTTCATCTCCAACTTAAAGGATTTCAGCTTATTGATAATATCCATCAGCTTGTAGTCTGTGAACCCTCTTTCTTATTTAAGCATCCTCACTTGAAGACTCCATTGAGGTGGAAGAGAATCAAGAAGCTTATTAACTTGTTCACTGTTGGAAAGCCTTTCATCATATCTCCTTAAGGTGCTTGAAACAGTTAAGAAACAATTTGTGAAATCTATCAGACTCTCGTTCTTGTATCCAACAAAGGAATTGAATTCCTTCTCAGCCTGAATGCTCTTATCCTTTACCAAATCTGCATTACCATCATAAAACTCACATAGGGCATCGTAAGAGATTTAGCATTTTTATGCTCTGCAAAACGGTTGTAAATGTCTGGTGCCAGACAGAGAGTTAAAGCACCAAAAGCCTTTTGGTCATGATCAATCAATTTCAGATCCTTTTCAGTATAGGAAGATAGGTCCTTGTTTTGGGAAACAACATCACCAATAGTAACTGTTGGTATATGAGGACCAGAAGTAATCGATTCCCATTGGTTATGATCCATGTAGAAGAAGAAGGCTTTCAGATATCTCTTCCAATCTTTAAAATTGTCTCCATTAATGAGTCTTGGAGGCCTATTGGGTGCAACACTTTCAAGATCAGCAAGTGTGATTGAGGTTAACTTCGACATCTTTAGTTTCGGCAGAAGAAGATAATTTCGCTGACACTTTCGCAGAAGAAGATATTCGCAGACAATTTCGCAGAAAAATTACTTTCGATGATATTTTCACAGTGGAAGCTAATTTCGCTAACAATTTCAGCAGCACTTTCGTTACCCCTATGTCACAACAGACTTAGTTTCGTTGGTAAATTTGCACGAAACAAGCTTGAACTTTGGTTCAAAAACAATTTCAGCAGCAATTTCGCTTGTTAACCGTTCACACTCACTGATGAACTTTCGTTCAAAAGACTAGTTTCACAGAACCACTAGAAAATGATTTAAATAGCATATAACCCATAGTTTCGCTGGAAGAAGGTTGGCAGTTTCGCAGTAAGAACTGTAATTTCGTTGATCGATCCCAAAACCCTTTTTTCAACTCAAAATCAATCTGAAATCATCAAATACTCAATGAATTTGAGATATGATGATTATAAGATCTTCCTCATAATGCAATGGAAATTGATTGAAACTAGATATTGAACTAAAACCAACAAAAAACTCAACAAATCAAGAGCACTAAGGCTCTGATACCATATTGTTGGTCCATGTGATCGGAAAACAGTGCAAATGATATGAAGAATCGTTCAATAATCAACAATATGCTAAACAATAATAACAAAGAGGATTTATCACAATGTTAACTCATTCATAATGACTATGATCAATAACAATAAACAACAAAAGCACAACGATAATTCTGTATATTAACTGCTTTGAAATGATGACTTGCAACAAGGTTAATCAATTAGGATTTTTGCAAGCTCATCCACAATGTAAATTAACAAGAGTATATATAGTAGTCTTAGTTTCGCAGATAGTTTCGCTAACAGCGAAACTATCCTGCCGAAACTATAGATTCGCCCAACAAAACATCAAATTCGTCAAGTAAACAAAACATCAAACTGTGAGCGAACTTATTGTTTCGCTCATAGTTTCGCTAGACTGCTAACATACACAATTCTAAGTACATACAAAAGGAAACTAACAAAAGACCTATTACAAGAAAAGAAAACAATCTAAACTAAGTTAAGTCCAACCTATGCATGAACTTCACCTCCTATTTAGTATTCTCTCCACTCTTTCAACCTTTTGCAACAGTTCAGTTATCAACTCATCCTTTTCATCAGGCCTGTTCACATTTGATTCAGCAATGCTCTCTAAGGGAGCAGTCTCAGAAGTTGCTATTTTTGCAGGCATTTGAGTATGATGATCCTCCTCATTAGAAGATGATTTGGATGTTTTAGAAGCACTAGTTCCTGGGATTGCAAAGGTTGATCATGGTGATCATGGGATGGCAAGGTTTTATTCGAGAGTGATGATGTTTTATGGTGATATAGGTGATTGAAATGGTGGTGATATTGGAGAGTGATGATGATGTGATATGGGTGATATTGGAGAATGATGATGATGTGATATTGGTGAAGGTTGAGGGGTTGTTTGTGGTGTTGGTTGTGGTGTTGGTTGTTGTGCTGGTTATGATGTTGGTTGTGGTGATGGTTGTGGTGATGGTTGTGGTGATGGTTGTGGTTGAGCTTGACCTTCTTGATTTATTTACCGAATCATCCAAGGAAGAAGAGGTGAGTGAGCACCACTATAAAAGTTTCTTCAGTCCCTCTTCTTCATGTATTTGTAGGATCTTGCATCATAGTGTGGAATTCAAGCACCCGTCCTTCATTAACAATATCAAGGAATGATTCATTGATGAGGCATTGAATGAATCTTGGATACATCAGGAACTTGTATCTTCTCCTTCTTGAATGTTTGAAATCAGGCCATTGAAAACATATGCAGACATATTAAATGGCTTGTTGGTGCAGAGAGCATAGATTGTTGAGGATGTGAGGACTGGAATGTCATTCCATCTTGTCTTTCTCTTGGACAGACAATGTTGAAACATATGAATTTGGAATCTCCAAGGTAGATCAACTAATCCTTTAACAATTTGTTTTGCTTCATATCCTCCTTCATAACCAATTTCAGCAAAAAATGTGGTTATTTCTTCATTGTCTAACTCCAGAGGATCATTAGCATCATCACCAAATTATAAGCAACTTGTAACAGAATCTTTAGTGATACTCAAAGTGAGCTCATTATTGATTCTCCGAGTTAATGTTCTAACGCCATCAGCTTCAACTACCTCAGCTGAGTTCCAGAAGGACCTGATGAGATTCTCATAGATTGAGGGTCTCACAGTGATGGCATGGGCTACCCTTGTGGTATATAAGAATCTGATCATATCTCTAAGTCCTTCAGCTTCAGGCACATCAGGGTTTAAATAACCACTGACATTATGGAGCTTGCTCCATGTAAGATTTTCCATGTAATCTGCACAAGAGACATGTGTGTTAGTTCTCAGTTTGACTTTAAATGGACAAGGATGAATGCTTGTCATTTATGTTGCATTGTTGTCATAGCAAATGGTGAGTTTGCCATTTAACAATCACAGTTTCTATGTTTGAACCATTAATGAGATATTGTTTCATTGATTTGTTACAATGTTTCATTTTTTCAACATGCTCTGTTCTTACAATAAACATGAATATCAAGGTTTTCATGATGATAAGAATTTCTATTGGTTTGCATGCTCATTGAAGTCGAAAAGGTGTATTATGTTGCATCAATAAGACATGTTTTTGTGTTCTTCATTATCCGTTGGTTCATTGATTGATTTAGGTTAACATTTTGAAACTTAGCTCTTGATTAAAAGTTTTATGGAAATTTCACCATGTTTCCGTTACAAATGTGGTTTCAGGATCGATAACAAGAGTCGATTGAGTAGAATCACACGAAAATCTTTGATTGTTTATGATGAAGATGATCGAAGATGGTCTACTGTGCGTTTGTGCTCGTCTCACTATAAAGTCTCTCAAATTTGAAAAATATTAAATGACCCGTTGAATTCCTTTAATAGTCAAATAATGCATTTTGAAAGATTTTATAAGTTTAAGAGCAAATGCAGTCACCACTGTAGCAAATGCGGACTGGTTAATTTTTTTTTGACTTTTGGTCATCCGCATTTGTTAACTGTAGCAAATACGTAAGACAAACTTTTGATGTTTGACTGTCCGCATTTGGCTACTATTGTAAATGCGGAAGTTTTATTTCTTATTTTTATTCTTTCCGCATTTATGTACTGTTGCAAATGCAAAAAATTAGAACTTGAAACCTTTGACTATCCGCATTTGTGCTGTAGTAATGTGGATGAATAACTTGTGATTATGTCCATCAGTATTAACACGCTGTAACAAATGCAGTAGAGTTGTTACTTGTTTCATCCTATCCGTATTTGTACGCAGTAGCAAATGCGATAGAACAAAGTCAATCAGCATTTGTGTGACTACACCAAATGCGGTTGACAACACTTGGTCAGCATTGCACTATAGCAAATGCGAGAGAGAGATGTTCATCCGCATTTGACTCTTGTAGAAAATGCGGTAGAGTAGAATCCACATTTACTTCACACACTAATGCGGTAGAGTAAAATCATTGTCCGCATTAGTTGCACTTGAAAATATACTGTTACCCGCATTAGTTACATGCATGGGTCACCTTCACCCACATTAACCAATGCACTTACCTGCATTAGCTTTTGAACTTGATCAAAAGTTAATGTGATTGAATTGATTATTCATCTTATGAAGATTTCTCCTTTATTGATTTTTTTATGAAGTTGACTGTTGAAGTTATCAATTCTTGCTTGGATTGACTTGTATGTCACAATTGATACAAGTTTCCCAATTTTGACAGATCTTGGACTTATCACGCTTCTAAGAATCTGCATAAGCTAAGATATAATGGTATGACTTTTTGCAACAACACCAACCAAAATCCTTTTTGTATTGTTTTCCAAGTTACGTTAATAAACAAAATTTGTACTTACTCAAAAATTTTAAATTACTCCCCCTAAAGTTTATATCCACATCTGGATAGAAACTATAAAGATTTAAAACCTTTTAAATATTATTTTGATTATTAATAATGAAGAGAATTATCTATTTGTTAGGATCATATCACTCTTACATTACACTTGTGCATCCTTTATGATTAAACGGACATGATCATGAACTTGAAGATTGAAGGTATGTTTGCCCTCTTAAACTCATACATGGTTGATATTTTGATACAAATGACTTTTATCATGTTTTGGTTGATTTAATTATTCATGTGTACCTCACACACATAAGCATGGAATGATCAACCCTCCTTATACAATGCATGGTAGAACTTTTTCACAGCTTTTCTTACCAGGTTACTTAAGTTATGAAATCTCATTTTCATTGATCCTTATTGGAATTCTTTTACTTTGATCCTTTTTCATGATGATCCACATTGGGATTCTTTTCACTTCACTTTGGAAGGTGATCCATGATAGGATTCTTTTGTTCATTCACATGGAATGTATTACTTTGTTGATTCATCCAATTTTGGATGTGTTCCATATTGGAATCTTTTGGGTCATAACATCTGTACTATGTGCAAGTTTCATCAGGTCTTTGCTCAGGAAAACAAAGATGGAACATGATGTGGTGAAAGGATTCATAAAGTATCATTACCTGGTGTGTTTAGGCTACTACATACACATGCATTCAGATAAGCCAATGCATACCTGTACTTTGTGATGAGTGTTTCACAATTGAATAAGTCTTTAATTCATCACTACATGTATCTTTTCTTCCAGTTGAGACTACCAACATATCTGGTAAGTCATTTCAGTCTTTTATATTTTGAAATTAAGCACAGTGAATGATATAATGACGGTAATTATATCATTTCCCGGATAATTCTTTTCTTCATCAAATGGATTTCTTTTTGTGGTTTTTTTAATTGTTTTTAATGGTTTTCATGGTTTTTACTCAAGGTTAAACATGCCAATTGACTGAACCAGAAATTCAAACCTACTAGGTTCAAATGCCTTGGTAAACAAATCAGCTAATTGATTTTCAGTTGGTACTTGAATCAATTTGATTAAACCTTTTTCAGCACAGTCTCTCAAAAGTGATATCCAATCTCAATATGTTTTGATTTTTATTGCTAAACTGGATTATTAGTTATGTTGGAGCATATATAGTCATATATAGTGTGTCCGTCGCTTGTCGAATAGTCTAGGCTTAATGTTATACACCTGATATGTTGTAAACACATGAAACTGGGTCATTCGTAGGAGCATATAGGAATGAGACTCAGTCGTATGACTGAGCCATGCTAATGGACCAGCCGTGCGACTGAGAGATGCGATTGGGACATTCGTAAGACTGAACCATAAAAATGGTCAGTCGTACGATTGAACCATACGCATGGTCCAGTGATTGAACCATACGCATGGTCCAATCGCACGAATGGGCCCAGTCGCATCTAATATGGGCCGAGGCCTATATATACCAGTTTTAATGTGTAGAAGGGTAAAGGGTTGAGAGAGGAGTCTGCCCGGGAGCCTAGGGCTACTGGATGAGAGGGGAGATCATGCTCGATCTCTCCTTGCCAAGAGTCTTGATTCTTATGTTGTAACGAACTTGTAATCGTTAGGTTTTATCAATGAAACCAATATTTGATAGTTCGTGTTATTGATTTGACTTTTGGTTTTGGTTTATTCATCCTTCCGTCAAGAACGTGCTCGGATGTTTATCGATCCGGTGAAAAACCGACTTCACAAGTTATAAAGACAACATCTGTGTTGTCAATAGAAATTGGTGTGTGCAAGAAGTTAAAACCATAATCAAGCATCTGGTTTTGAATCCAAAGAACATAAGAGCAACATGCTGATGCAACAATATACTCAGCTTCTACTATGGACACAAATACATTGTCTGCTTCTTGCATTGCCAGGATACTAGTCTGGAACCAAAAAATTGACAACCGCCAGAAGTGGATTTTTTGTTGAAGTTGCATCCTCCATAATCACTGTCTGTGTAGGCATAGAGATTAAATTCTCCTTCCTTTGGATACATAACCTGAGAGCTAGTTTGCCATTTAGATATCCGAATATCCTCTTGACTACGTTCACATGTGATTTTTTTGGATTAGCTTGATATCTGGCACACACACAAACACCAAACATAATGTCAGGCCTACTGGCTGTTACATACATAAGTGAACCTATCATTGATCGATAGTGAGTCTGATCTACTGATTTGCCTTCAGGGTCAGGTCCAATCTTTACTTTAGTATCCACAGGAGTTCTGATAGACTGACAGTCTGCAAAGTGAAATTTCTTCAACATGGTTTCTACATATTTTGATTGGTTGATGAAGATTCCATCTGCTGTCTGTTGGATTTGCACCCCTAGAAAGAAGCGGAGTTCCCCCATAGCACTCATTTGGAACTTTAAGTGCATAAGGTCTACAAATTCTTTGCAGAGTTGCTTGTTTGTCGAGCCAAATATAATGTCATCCACGTAGATCTGGACTAACAGCGTGTCTTTTCCTCTTATTCTTCTGAAGAGAGTCTGATCAATCTTTCCTCTTTCATACCCATGTTCAAGAAGAAAGGATGATAGAGTCTCATACCACTTTCTTGGTGCTTGATGAAGACCATATAGAGCTTTGTCAAGCTTGTAAACTCTGTGAGGGAAATCTGGATCTTCAAAGCTAGGTGGTTGACTCACATAGACTTCTTCAGCAATCTTTCCATACAGGAAGGCACACTTTACATCCATTTGATAAATAGTAAATTTCATGGACGCAGAATATACAAGAAAGATTCTGATTGCTTCTAGTCTGGCAACAGGTGCAAACACTTGGTCGTAGTCGATTCCTTCATCTTGATTGTATCCCTGTGCCACTAGTCTTGCTTTGTTTCTGATGACGATCCCTCTATCATCAGTCTTGTTCCTGTAAAGCCATCCGGTACCGATAGGGTATTGTCCTTCGGGAAGATCTACCAGTTGCCATACTTCTTGCTTCTTGAATTAGAGCAATTCTTCCTGCATTGCTTCAATCCAACTATTGTCGTGAAGTGCCTCTTTGATGTTTTTGGGTACTGTTTGACATAGAAATCATGAGAACAAACAGATGTTTGCAATACTGGACTTGCTTCTTATCACCCTCTCATTAAGATCACCAATAATGGTTTCAACTGGATGATTCTTGTGTATTCTTGTGGTTGTAATGGTATCACCAACAATAGTTACATCAAGATTGGAGACATTCAATTCATTATGGTCAGAGGCACATTCATCTTGTACTGTTGTTGAATTATAAAGATTGTCAACTTCTATTTCAGTAACTACTACATCTTCAGTAGCACTGAGATTGCTTGCATCATTTGATGTACCTTGTGTTTCAACTGGATGAGAAGCCTGTTTTTTATTTCTGATCTCATTTGACAAGTCATCTGAGTAAGATGGTACCAGGCTACGACCTTCTTCAGAAGAAACACTAAGGTTTTGTGATAGTTGTCTGATGGGATCAGCTTGAAGAGGAACATCTTCATTCATGTCTTCATCAAATGTAGGTGGAATCAATGGATAATTATCTCTTCTTTCTACAGCTGATGAAGTATCACTTGAATGTATATTTCCTGCATGAGACAAGTGAAATTGGTCAAATGATTTTGTAAACGTGTCAATATCAAACAACCAGTCATGACCATTCGTAGATTCGGGAAACGGATGTTCCTTGAATTGAACATTTTTAGATTCATCAATAATGTTCAATCTAGGATTGAACACTCTATAAGCCTTTGAAACAGAAGATTAACCTACAAAGAATCCTTCATCAAACTTGGATCAAAATTTTCCCAAATGGTCTCAGGTGTTTAATATTGAGACTGGACAACCAAATGATTTGAGGAATCCAATAAATGGTTTCCTATGAAAGATAAGTTCATAAGGTGTCATGTTACTTTCTTTAACAATCAGAGTTCGATTTTGTACAAAGCATGATGTGTTAACTGCTTCTGCCCAGAAGGTGATTGGCAGTTTAGCATGGGCTAGCATCATTCTAGCTGTTTCAATCAGTGTTCTATTTCGCCTTTCAGCTACCCCATTTTGTTGAGGAGTTCTGTAGAGATTAATGAAGAGGCTTATGCAACCTAAAACATCCAATGTCTTTCCTGCATGCTGCACAAGTGCATTGAAGAAGAATGCTTAGGAAGTTTTACACATGCAACAGAAAATACTCTAAGTGTAAAATCTTTCGAAGCCATGACCAATATCTTCCGAAGCCAAATATGAAGTATTCCGAAGCCTTAGAGACAAAGTCTTCCGAAGCTTCAACTCATGTAGACAGATTTCTTCCGAAGACTTTTAATACATGCTTTATCTTATGTACTTTTCCATAAAGCTGGACACCTTTCTGCTGCAACTCTGTAAGGTCACGAACTTACTTGAGTCGGTGAAAAGGTCCATGCTTTTGGTAACTGTACATTGAGGTCTTGAGTCTGTAACTTTATACTTCATGTACTTTATCCTTTTTTTAATAGATAAGGATGTGAGCTATGGCATGTCATAGTCACAAGTCAAAAGGCAATCTGCCTTTTGACTCTACAATTGATTTTGTTTAGTGTCTAGTCAATTGTATCCAGCTGGCTTTCAAAGTATAGTCGGCTGTAGGATATAGTATAAGTATCTCATGTTCTTGTATCTTTCTAATATGCTTTGTAACACTTGTAATAGAACACAGAGACAGCAATATACTGCATTCTTAAAAACCATATACTTGTGTTCTTTGTGTTCTGTCTCTTACATTACTTGTGTTCTTAGTGTCTTATCTTGGTAAATCCAGTTTACTATTTGATCAAGTTTAGTTAATCTCCTCTTTGTGTTGTTGTGTTGTAACTCTACACCCTTCTACACCCTTCAAATGGCAACCATTTCCAAGACTGATATGGAAATTGGAACCATGAATAAGTCCCCACTGATCACTCTTGATGAGTTTGATACCTGGTGTTTGAGAATGGAAGGTTTCATCAAGTCTCTTGATTTAAGAATATGGGAGTCTATTAAGAATGGACCTTTCATACCCAGCACCCCTTCTGCTACTGGTGCTGGTATGATACCCAAGATATGGCTAACTACTCTGCTGAAGATAGGAAGAGAGTAGAGATAGACAGAAAAGCCATGACAGCCCTTCAAACTGCACTTCCAAACTCTGGGTACAGAGGTTTCAAGAAGTGCAAAACAACCAGGCAGTTGTGGGACGCACTGAAACTGATGTATGAGGGTTCCTCTGAAGGCAAGGAGAACAAGAAGGATCTCCTGAAGCAGCAGTTTGAACACTTCACCTTCAAAAACAGATGAAACCATGACTCGGCAGTACTTCAGGTATGTTGAGATTGTGGATACCCTAGTGGATGGAGGAGTTTCTCTTGAGAATAGAGACATTGTAAGGAAGTTCATGTCCTCACTTCCTAGGCAATTGAAACAATACTGTATGGTGATCAAGGGAACTGAAAATCTTAAAACTCTTATTCTGACAGAGTTATATGGGATTCTTAGTGGCTACCAGATGGAGATGAACATGCAAGGTTCATCTGGCAACTCCAATAATCAAATGGGTTCAGCCCTACATGTGGTTGAAAGGGATAGCATAGAACCCAACATCATCTCATATTTCTACCCTGACAACTCACCAAAGGGTCCTTTCATCACCTTCCCTCAAACACCAAGGGAGAACTACACTCAAGGAAGCACATTCCAAGAGACAAGCTCTTCTGAAGCTTTTGTGTTTTTTGATAAAAGTTGTGGCAACTCTCTTTTCACTCTTGAAGACCTAGACTGTATTCATCCAGATGATTTGGAATACATGGAAATAGTCCAGCAGATGGCTCTTCTCACTCACAGAGCCAAGAAGTTCTACAAGAGGAGTGGAAGGAAGTTCCCAAGCAATGCAACCAGTGGAAAGTTTGGCCTGGACAAAGGAAAAGTCAAGTGTTACAACTGTAACTTGATGGGCCACTTTGCCAGAGAGTGTAAGGCGCCTAGAGCAAATGGTGGCCAAACACAGTCCAGACCAAACTACACTGACAAAGCTCTCGAGAATGAGAAGTCAAAGCAGCAGGCTGCTGTTGTTCTTGAAGAAGGAGGCTTTGACTGGAGCTTTTAGGTGGAATATGCTTCTCCCAACCAAGCATTAATGGCATATCATGATGAAGCCAAGGTATTGAAACATCTCTGTACTCCTGAATGCATCGCTAAAGTGGTTAGATACAGGTCCTATAACCTGGAAATGAGATCTGACCTTAAGTCCTTATACATTTTAAAATCTGATTTTAGAAAGTCTCAAAATGATTATAAACTGAAGGTAGAGAACCTTGAGAAAACCATTTCAGTTCTAAAACATGAACACACATATTTTAGGACTCAAATCAAATATCTCATAACCAAGTTAACTGAGTGCCAGGCTGAGCTTGTGATCAGCAAAGCTAGGGTAGAAAAGAGTGTTCTTGAAGTAGAGACCTTCAAGAACATGATATCCTCATCCCTGCACAACAAAGTGTGCTATCAAAATAGGCAGGGACTGGGATCCAATGAGATAGCTCCTCCACACATAATCTTGTTTGTAAGATCTCCTAGGTGTGTAGGTGTGGAACTTGTGAAGATGAGCTTCGTCTCATAGATCCTATGAGTGAAGAGGATGAAGAAAAGATACTGAAGAATTCCTCTAAGAAGAGTGAAGAGGAGGATTCCAAGAAGGGTCACTATCCTTTTAAGGAGAAAAAGAAGACTGTGATGACCAAGTCCATGAGAAAGAACTTGAATAGAAAGAGCAAAAGAAAGACGAGGAAGGCTCAAGAGATCAAGGCTACTTTTGATTCTAAGCAGAAACAAGTTTTCATCTCTGCAGGGTTTAAAGTGGTAGGGACTGAAGACATCAACCGTAACTCTTCTGCTAAGAGTTTTGGTTCTTGTTCAACTCATCTTAGTAACAAGAAGAAGACTGATATGTTGTGTACCACTGCTGCACAGCCTGGACCATCAAACTCCAAGCACAGTTCTCAGCCCAAGAGGACTATCTTAGCATCTGCAAAGATGAAGGTGGAGAAGGGATGTGACCAAAGACAGTCTTGTTCTCAGGAAAAGGCTTTTGTGAAGAAAAAGATGAATAGTGTCATGTGTGACAGCACCACTCACATGCTAATGATTGTCCATACAATCCTAAAGGTACTGTCCAGATGACCAAAACAAAGACTTTAAAGGGTCTCAAGAAGATTCAAGCTTCAGAAGCTCCAAATCCAAGAAGAAGGGATTGACTACACCGGTGTCTTCGCTCCAGTGGCAAGATTAGAAGCTGTTAGGATATTCCTGGCATTTGCTGCATCCAAGAACTTCAAGGTTTTTCAGCTTGATGTGAAGTGTGCCTTTTTATATGGAGTGATAGATAAAGAGGTATATGTCAAACAGCCACCTGGTTTTGTAGACCCTGATCATCCTGATTATGTCTGCAAGCTTGACAAAGCTCTCTATGGGCTGCATCAGGCACCCAGGAAATGGTATGAGACACTATCTGAGTATCTTTGTAAACATAGATACAGGAGAGGTACTATACATGGAACTCTCTTCATCAAATAACAAGGAAATGACATACTGCTAGTTCAAGTGTATGTGGATGACATCATCTTTGGTTCAACTAATCCAAAGCACCACAAAGACTTTGAGAAGCTGATGAAAGATAGATTTGAAATGAGTGCCATGGGGGAACTCAATTTCTTTCTGGGAATTCAGGTGAAGCATGTTGAAGATGGCATCTTCATAAGTCATTCAAAGTATGTTCAGGACATACTCAAGAGATTCAACATGATTGATTGTAAGATTGCTATGACACCCATAGCTAGAAACCACTCCCTTGGACCTAATCTTGAGGGAGAGTGTGTAGATAAGCACTTATACAGGGCTATGATTGGGTCTCTTATGTATCTTACTACTAGCAGGCCTGATATTATGTTTGCTACATGCATCTGTGCAAGATATCAAGCCAACCTTAAGATGTCTCACCTCATCACTGTCAAAAGGATTCTAAGATACCTCAAAGGTGCTTCAACACTTTGTTTATGGTACCCTAAGAATCCTGACTTCAATCTGTATGCTTATACATATAGTGATTATGGTGATTGCAACATGACTGCAAAGTCTACATCTGGGGAATGTCAATTCCTTGGTGGAAGGGTTGTCTCATGGCAATGCAAGAAACAATCCTATGTCTCTGCATCAATTGCTGAAGCTGAATACATTGCTTCTACAAGCTGCTGTGCTCAAATACTTTGGATTCAAAATCAGATGCTGGACTATGGATTAAACTTCAAGGAGACTCACATTCACATAGACAACAACAATGCTATCTCAATCATAGAGAACCCTGTGTAGCATTCAAGGACAAAGCACATCAATATCAGGTATCATTTAATAAGAGATAACTATGAAAAGAGATTAATTAAACTAGTCAAAGTTCACACAGATGAACACTATGCTGATCTGTTTACAAAGGCTTTTGTTGAACATAAATTTAAATATCTAATATCAACTATTGGGATCATAAACTTTGAGTAAGCTTTTCTTAAAACTAATTCTTATTATTTCCTAAAATATGTGTGTCCTAAGTTGTCTAGTTCATAACTTTCATAAGCTCATGTTTTCTTTGGATGAAAATTTCTTTTTGAATACTTTCCTTAGATTTTTTAAAAATTCTGATACTTCAGAAGTTATGCTTTTAACTTCAGAAGCAAATCATGCCTTTAAAATAAATAACTGTCTAAGAAATTTGCCTTCAGAAGAGCTTTCAGATTTATCTTCCGAAGCTTAAATACTTGTCTCAGACACTTACTTATTTTCAAGGACCATTTACTTCTGAAGCAAAATTAACTCTCGGAAGCTTTGTTGTTTTTTATACAAAGCACTCAAGTTTGAATTTCTCTTCCGAAGAAAAAATTTCAAAACTCTCAGGAAATTCTTCCGAAGTCATTTTAGCTTTGGAAGCTTTTTAATTAAAAAAACTTCCGAAGATAATTAACTTTCGAAAGCTTTTTGACTTCCAAGAAAACTACTTTTGAGCAAAAGTAAACTACTTTTTCAGAGGTGGGACCGATATCCGGAGTTCAAAGTTTATCCTCTTTCATTAAACTTTATCTGAAATCCCTCTCACATATAAACCCAACGGTTCCCCCCTCTTTCTATAATCTTTTCTTCCTCCAAACCTAAAAACCCAAATTTCTCTTTTAAATTTTTTTCTTCCTTCTTTCTTCATCTTTAAGCTACCTCAAAATGGCCAACCTTACTCACAGAAATGATCCCAACTTTACCATGCAGCTACACAGGAAACATAATCAGGTTGCTCTGTTAAACTCTGAGAAAGATCCTCATTTCCTAGAGGTTTGTCATTTCTTAGCTCTGTCTAACTACTTCACGTCCCTAACCATTGTAAGACCTCCCTAAAATTGAATTCTTTTTCAGGAAGACCAATGACATGGTTTCCTTTGACTAACTTGTTCATATTTTTAATGTTAGTGTGCCCCAAACATCTATGCCAAAGCTATAACTCATTAAAATGATGCTTTGGACAAAAGACATGTTTCTTCCTTAGGTGATGCAGAACACAGGTTTAAGACACATGTATTATTCTTCCTCGGTGTCTTTAAGACAACCCATTCTTCAAGGATCTGAAATCCAGGTTTCAGAATGTACCAATGAGTGTCTGTAAAGTGCGTGGAATATTTCTTGTCGCAAATTTGAGACACGCTTAGCAGATTGAAATTCAGTTGTTCACAGTAGTTTACTCTGTCAAAGCTCAGCATCCCGTTTATCATAGATTCTTCTCCTGTAATTCTACCACCTTATGAATCTCCATCGAATGCCACAGTAGTTCCTTGTATGTGCTTGAAGTCATGAAGGAGGGAACGATCTCCAGTCATGTGTAGGGAGCATCCACTGTCTACGTACCATAGACTGTTAGACCTATGTGGATGAACCTGCAAGCAAAAAGAACTAATTAGAATAGGGAACCCAAGCCATGATGGTCTTGGGTTTCTGTTCCTATTCATGATGGTTACCTCCTGGTATTTCCCTGTAAATTGTGATTTGGATGGAGGTGTCCTGCGAGATTTTTGGTAATGAATGGGTTGAGTAATCTCATCAACATCTACTGTGGATTCAGATGAATAATGAAATCATTGGTCTCTGTTTCTTTGTAAAAATTTAGCCCGTTTTTCATTATCAACAGTAGATTTTTGTTTTGGAAGGTTAAGTTGGTGTTTGATTATGAGATGATTTCTTTGATCCTTCCTTAATTCTTTCAAATTATTCCTGACATTTGATCTAGGTGTCCTAGATTGAGTATTATGAAAATGAGGTTTGACAGAATGCATCACAGTGGATGTTTTTGAGATGGGCTTGTGTTGGGGAATTCTCAAACCCTTCTGATTGAAGTAACAATCAGATGTATTGTGATTGTTCATGTCACAGATTGAACAATACTTGTTAAAATAGCAGTTTTTGGTGGAGTGATTGTTCATATCACAGATAGAGCAATATTGATTAAAGAAGCATTTATCTATCTTGGATTGAACATTTCACAAATGTCAAAATACATTTGTTTGTTTCTTGAATCAGATATTTCCTTGTGTGACTCAACTAATATTTTCTTTTGATGATTCACTTTCTTTTCTTTAGGTGATGAATCATAATTAGCCCTTTTAGTAGTTTGCTTCACAACACTACTTTTGTTTAATTGTCTGGGTTGTTTCTGTTTCTTCAACCTATTTCTTACTTCTTTCTCAAGCTGGTCAACATGTTCCTTGTTTCTTTTGCAGTGAAACCTTTTCTGATTTGCTTGAATTTTGTGAATATATAATCTCATTATTAGAACTACTCTCAGTAGTGGGTTTCACTATCTTCATATATTTCTTTTTGCCTTGTAAAACATATGGTATGAATTTTATAAAAGGTACAATTGCTTTTACAGGGCTTGATGGTTTCATGACACTCACTGCCTTGTCTGAACCTCTTTGATTTTGATTAGGTGACCTAACTTGATTTTATCCTCATTGGTTTGAATAGAAACATCAAGTTTGTTTTGAGGATTGGTCACCTGTTTCACTACAGATTTAGGTTCCATAGTTTTAGGTTCAATCGCTTCAGAGAGTGATACAGATTCAGGCATGACAGTGTAGTTGTCATTGTATGGTGAAGGACATGAATTATACCCAATCCCTGACATGTCTTTTGGATCCTTTTAGGAATCAACCATCTCCCGCTTGACTGAAGACATTTGAAATATTTCAAGTTTCACTTCAGTCATAGATTGTTGAGCCTTAGATTGAGCTAACTTTTCAGTTAGAAGCTCATTCTCAGCTGCAAGAGTGTACTTCTCACCATGCAGTTTTTCTATGTCAGAGATGAGAGATTTAATTTTGATTTCAAAGTTTTTTATTTCTCTTTTCATCAACTCTGACTTTACCTTTTCTTCTTTGATTTTATTAGCCAGTTTGTGGTTATGCTCCCTATACCCTTGCAATTCATTAATACATTTTTCACTACAAAGGTTAGATTATACCTCAGTAGGCATTGGAGATGGTCCATCATTGATGTGAGCCATAAGAGCATATTTTGAAATTGAGGCTTGACTTCCTCTACATACACACTCCAGTCACATACTCCATTATGCTTTATCACTAGAGCACTGGCTAAAGACTGACTACTTCCATGAGCTTGATTCGTCAGTTGGGGTGGATTCTGATATGATTGGTGTTGATGATACTATTGTTGTTGGTTGTTTAGTGAAAGCTTGATTTAGGTTGTGAGGATGATTGGCCTGGAGAGTTGCTTTGATAGTTGTTTCTCTTGGGGGCATTGCACTCTCTTGAAAAGTGACTAGCCATGCCACAATTAAAGCATTTTACCTTGGATTTATCATATCCAAGTTTTGTATTTTCATTCAGGCTCAGCTTTCTTCCTTTTCTGAAGAATTTCATAGCTCTTATTGCAATCATGGCCATTTGCCATTGTAGATCCATTTCTTCCACATGATTTGGATCCATTTCCTCCAGATCTTCTTGAATAAGATTAGCAGAAGTGAGTCTTCCTCCCAAGTAGGCTTCAAAGCTTGCAACAAATGCATTGTATGTTGCTTTTTGTTCTTCTAATCTTGAGTCTTCAGGATTGGTTTGAGGAGCAGCAGTGACTCTGGATGTTTGAGATGAGGTTGAAGAATGATTGATTGGTGGAGTTGCAATGAACCCAATGTTGTTCATTTAATCTCTTGATGAGATAAAATCATCTTCCTCAGTGATGAAGGCATTTTCCATAGAATAAGATTCTGATGGAAATTTGTAAGCCTCAATCACTCTTAGTCCACCAAGATTTCTGCTTCTTTCATCAAGTTCTAAAGCTTCAATTTTGGCTATCATGATGTGTAGAGTAGTACTCTCAAGATCAAGGGTATTTTTCATCATGGTTACATTCTGTTTCCAGCTTTCAGGGAGACTGTGAAGCATCTTTTTGTTTAATTCTTTAATCTTGTAAGTGACTCCCATGATTTCCAAGTCATTTACTAACTGTACAAATCTATGCAGTTGTTTAGATATTAATTCTCCCTTGGTGTGGTGGAATGTTTCATACTGATTAACAAGCTTGTCTTTGTTGATTTCAGCCACCTCACTGCTTCCTTCACACATTATTTTGAGTGCATCCCACACAGCTTTTGCAGTTCCATACTTCTCCAATCTTTTCAGCACATCCATCTTGAGTGCTTGAGTCAGAATTGAGTAGTCTTTGAGGTCTATCTTGATTTTCTTGTAGTCTTCTTCATCTAAGGTAAGATCTTCAATGGGTATTCTAGCAGTTCTGTATATTGCAACTTGATCTGCAAACAGAGTAATAGGGATGTGTGGCCCCTTGCATATTGAGATCCAGAAATCAGGATCTACACCTATGATGTATTTCCTAAACCTGATTTCCACTGTTTAAACATAGATTTATGTTTAAGCATTGGAGGTTTAGGTGTATGACCAAGTTCTGAGTAGCTGTTAGAATCCATTTTAACTATGTGTTTAACTGGTATAATATAGATTTAGATGATTTTTAGGATTGATTAGTCCAACTAGTCCAAATAGTTCAAACGGATTTCAAAACCAGATCTGTGATGGTATTTGAGTGTCTTGCTGTTGTGAGTATTTTGGTGAGTATGTGTTGACAAGTGTATATTCTGTTGTTTACTAAGTAGAGAAGATGATATACTATACTAGCAACTTGATTACCAGATTAATCGAATTATATTCAGTTCTTGCGCAGATCTGAAAGAGAATCGAGAGCCAAAGCTCTGATACCAATTGACTGGGGTTGAGTAGGAGTGAGATTCTTGCGGTGAATCGTATATGGTAATCAAGTCAGTGATTGAATGGCGGAAACAAACAATCAAAGAACATTCAATTCAAGAAAATTACTTGTAAATGCTTTTGTATTGTATATATGAAAGTTGATAAATTACAAAGAATAATTACTACAAAAATTCTCTATCTATCAGCCGTCCCCTCATGTACGAGGTATCTATTCTATTATAGGCAGACAAGATGCCTTTTACAAAATGACTAAACTACCCCTGACCTATTACATCAGAACTAGTCTAAGTCTTCATCCGCATCTTTGCTTGTTCATCTCCATTGACAAATGCGAATGAGTTAACTTGATCAGCATTTCTTCACTTGATCATCCGCATTAGTATGTTGCTCATCCGCATTGGTTAATGCGGATGAACAAATACTTATGCGCATTAGTTCAGCCATCCACATTTGTCAAATACGGATGAGCAAAGTCTTGTCCGCATTAACTTTTAGTCTTCCGCATTAGTCAATGCGGAAGAGTAAATACTTGTCAGCATTAGCATTATGTCTTCCGCATTGACAAATGCGGAAGACAACACTTGTTCTTTTCCTTAGAAGAATTTCATCCGCATTTCTTCTTGACTTGAGGGATTTCAGCAGAGCAATCATCAAATCACCCAATGTGCTGGCATGTATGATCCTTTCAGGGTGCAACATTATCCTCAAGACAGTACCACCGCACAATAGAGAGGCACACAACCTATCTTCTTATTTGAGCAATTCATTCTTTTTGCACATATCGTACCAACAACATAGGTTATTAGCTTGATTGCTTTTTTTCATTTTTTATCATGTGCTTTGCTCATTTAATGGTCATCCACACACATTTGTGGTGTTTATTTTGCCCGTCACCCCTTATTGGAACTTAGTTGATTGTGTTAACCAGGGTTAAGATGATAACCTACAGCTTGTTGAACAACTTTGTTTGAACTTGACATCACCAATGAGATCTACTTATCTATTGTGTTGAATCTACCGACACATCATCAAATGGTCTAGCTACCTCTAGGTCTACTTTTTCCGTGTTACCTTAGTAGTAGCTAGTTTTACTATCATTTTTTCCTTTTATTGTTGCTTGACGTCTCGGACTTATACTTCGAATTTTGCATTTTAAATAATTTCTTCCTATAAAGTCCCAAACTATTTGTTCCTGTGTACTATCATTTTCCGTAGTCATGCAATCTGTATCACAGATACGATCGCATTTCTCTCAGCTTGCCTGTCCTCCTCCCTCGTTTTTTTATGTACTGAAATTAAAACAACTAAATTTAATTCTAACAAACCTATTCTCCCCCTAAAATTCTAAAACCTAAAAAGTTTTGCGTTTAGAATTTTAATAGGCGAAGAAATAAAATAGAATAAAATTAAATAAGACATAAAAGTAACAATGAATTCTACTTGTCGGACTAAGTACTGTCATCATCGGAAATCACATCACTTTTCTTCTTAACGCCGTTGACCTCTAACAGATATAGAAAACATGGTTTATCAAAAGCCTTTGTGTAGAGGTCAGCGCATTGGAAATCTGTATTAATTTTAACAACATCGATTAAATTCTTTTCAAAACAATCACGTATAAAGTGATATTTAATGCCGATGTGTTTGGTCTTAGGATGTTGGACCGGATTTTTGGTTATGGCTATAGCAGCAGAATTATCAACAATATAGGAGTGTTAGAGAATTTGAAACCGTAGTCCCGCATTTGCTGTTGAATCTAGATGATTTGAGAACAGCAGCTTGCCGTAGCAACATATTCAGCTTCACAACTTGATAGGGCAACTGATGTCTGCTTCTTACACTGCCACGTGGCTAATCTTCTCCCAAAGAATTGACAACCTGCCGAGGTTGACTTGTAGTTAATTTTGCATCCGCCGTAATCCGAGTCACTATACGCTATCAGTTCAAAGTCATCATCATGAGGATACCACAACCCAAGTGTTGGTGTACCCTTTAGATAACGAAATACTGTTTTGACTCCTATGAGATGGTTGACTTTCGGTTTCACCTGATATCTTGAGCAGACACGTTGCGTACATGATGTTAGGTCGTGAGGCAGTGAGATACATGATAGATCCAATCATTCCTCGGTACATGGTAGCATCCACCATATCACCATTCTCGTCGGGTGCTACATCATGGTTTGTAGCAAGAGGAGTCCAAGCTGCGGAAGCATTCTCCATATCGAACCGACTAAGAATATCGCCTACATACTTTGTCTGATGTAGAAATATTCCTTGTGGTGTATGATCCACCTGTAACCCGAGAAAGAATGTTATCTCTCCCATGGCACTCATCTCAAATTCAGCCTTCATTACTGCTCCAAGTTCTTTACATAAGTCTTCATTCTTGGAACCAAAGATTATGTCATCAACGTAGATCTGTAGAAGCAATAAGTCACCATCCTTTTCTTTGATAAACAATATACAATCAATCACGCCTCTTCAAAACCCATGTTTCACAAGATGAGTCGAGAGCTTCTCATACCATGCTCTAGGGGCTTGATGAAGCCCGTATAGAGCCTTGCCCAGCTTGTAGACTCTGTCCCGATGATACGGATCCTCAAATCCTT
Source organism: Flaveria trinervia (assembly GCA_025506515.1). Lineage (NCBI taxonomy): Eukaryota > Viridiplantae > Streptophyta > Magnoliopsida > Asterales > Asteraceae > Flaveria > Flaveria trinervia. The sequence continues at coordinate 44,983,269 of CM046451.1, forward strand.
TAGGTTGACTGACGTACACTGTTTCTCGGATTTCACCATGAAGGAATGCACTTTTCAAATCAAACTAAAAGACTTTAATCTTCATATACGATGCATAGGCTAGGAAGATACGGATGGCTTCCATTCTTGCCACAGGTGCAAACACTTCGTTGTAATCGATCCCCCGACTTGTGAAAATCCTTGAACTACAAGTCGAGCCTTGTTTTTGATAATGACCCCTTGGTCATCCTTCGTGCATTTTAAAACCCATTTACTGCCAATGACCTTAGCAGCTTTAGGTCTGTCCACGAGAGTCCACACACCTAACTACTTGAATTAAAGAAGTTCTTCTTGCATCGCACTCACCCAAGCCTCATTCTTTAAGGCATCACTTACATATTTTGGCTCAAATTGAGACACAAAACATCGATAAGCACTATCGTAAAGGTAGCCTTTTTCCATGACTGAGACATAATTAGTTGAATATAGCTGATTCTTGTCTGTACTCCCGATTGTACATCTCCTATGACATTGTCCAGTGGATGATAAGCATTTAGACGAGATCCAGGAGTGGTGGGTACCACTACCTCATTATCCAGATTGTGAACCACCGGTTCAGTATCTAAAGCAGTGGGAGTATGGGGTTCCGAAGAATTAGAGGCATCAACATCTGATATGTGTGTACTTGTAGTAGTTGGAACATCTTCCTCCTGATCCACCTTAACATTTTCTACTTCTTCATCATCAGAAGAGGAGTCACTTACCTCCAATGCTCCCCCTAAGTTACTAGAAGACTAGCCTGGGAGCCAGATGCTGTCGAGTCTAGGGGCGGTATGTTTAAAACCTCATACATCTTCTTGGTTGCGAACTCGTCTTCAGAAGTGGAGAGAGAGATATTGAAGGACTTAAAGAATCCATCATAATCGAAAAAGAATGCGGGTCTTTTTCCAACTGGGGGGTGGTGTATCTCTGAATGTCCACGTTACACCACACTTCTACTTGACCTGTTGAGTTGTTGTAATCTCTCTTAATCGGTATGTTGTATCCTAGGAAAATTCCTTCTTCATCCTTCTCACTAAACATGCCTTCCTGTGTTTTCTTCAAAAGGGTTCAAGGTGCGCCAAACGGTTCGAGGTACTCTAGATTTGGCTTACGTCGTTGAAGTAGCTCGTAACACGTCTTACCATGACGTTTTACCACCAGGACTCGAATTAAAGTGTAACATGCATTTGCAACTGCCTCATTCCAAAATTGAATTGGCAATTTCGAGTCTGCTAGCATTGTCTTTGCTGTCTCTATCAAGGTGTGATTCTTTCTCTCAGCAACTCCATTCATTTGCGGAGTGTAGGCAGAAGTGAATTGGTGCACAATTCCCTTTTCTTTGCAAAAAGCTTCCATCCACTAATTCTTGAACTCGGTACCATTATCTGAGCGTACTTGTCTTACCTTCAGCTTGTAGAGAGACTCTAAAGTAGTTACTAACTCTTTGAATGACTCAAATGTTTTAGATTTGGATTTCAAAAACATTACCCAAGAGAATCTTGAGTAGTCATCTGTAACTACATAATAGTATAAGTCTCCGGCGATGCTCCTTGTACTGACTAGATCAAACAGATCCATGTGAAGAAGCTCAAGCGGCGGTTTGATTAAATGAACTTTCTTTTCCTTATGAGACTTCTTAGTATGTTTGCCTTTCTTGCAGGCGACACAAAATCCTGTAATTGGAAGTTTTGACGTTTACTCCTCGCACTAGATCATTCTAGATCAAGTGATTCATCTTCCGTGGATTGATGTGACCCATTCTCCTATGCCAGAAGATCGAATCCTTCTTTGTAGCCTTGGACAGGAAGCACTGAACTTGATGATTCGTTGTGGAGACCTTTGATAAATCCAAGATATAAGATCGTTATATCTTCAAGATGACATTAAAACTTGGTCCTCCGGGATCACATAGTCCTTTTTCAAAACATAGCATTTCTTGTTGTTGAATACTACCTTAAATCCTTTGTCGTAGATTTGGGAGACAGAAAGAAAATTATTTTGAAGTTGTTGAACATAGTTTACCTTGTCAATCTTCATTTTCTGATTCCACACTTCCCCTTCAGCCGTGATGTAACCCTCCTTTGTTTCCAACAAATGAAACATGACCTCCTTTATTTTGTTTGACATTTGACAGGAGTTTCAGGTTTCCAGTCATGTGCCTAGATGCTCCGCTATCTACGATCCAGGTATTTGTGGTAGCACTATAGCGAACACCCTACACCTTCATAGCAAATCATTAGTTAAGGTTAGGGAACAAGCCTTAACTGGCTTGGGTGACCCCGAGGCATCACACATTATAAATTCCACCCATTGTCCATTTGAAGGTGAGGGAAGATCACTTGTCTTCTTGTTCTCATTATCAGACATTGAACTAGATTTTTCTTTCCATAAGCCAGTTTTGTGTAAGGCATGTTTGTGATAAATTGAAGATTGGCTTATGGTTTGAACTTTATGTTCACTAACTCTTCTTGGTGGGGTTATAAAGTTCCTTTTAGACAAGCTGGGTTTAGGATCATGAAGTTCAACTTTCTTCCTAGGTGTCTGATAGTAAGGATAGTTAAATGCGGTATGTCTATACTTTCCATAGTTGTAGCATGATCTGCTTTCGACATGTTGGTATGACTGTTTCTGTGGAGAAGTGTGTGACACTCGTCTGACATTAATTTGTTTGGGTTTTGACACTTCTTGTGTAGATGTTTTATCTTGTTTAACAAAATTAATTGTTTGAACCTTTTTAACATCTTTCCTCTTTTGTTTATTTGGACTTAGACATGATGCACGTGTTTGGTTAACATGTTTAGTCCTTTTGGGTTCTGAATTAGACATATTTGAACCAGACTTTACCTTAACCTTCTCAATTTGTTCATCCAGATTAATGACAGGAATTTTGCCTTTTGACTTTAAAGTGGTCTCCTTTTGTTTAGTGACAGATTCAATGGATTACTTGTGGAATCTGGATCACTTACAAGAGGAGTGGACACCACATGATCCTTGATTGGGTTGTTATTTATTGGTGTGCATTTAGAATTCAACAAGGTCTCATGTGGTGGTGGAACCACTTTATAACCCAAACCCTCCTCGTTGTTACGTTCTCTCACTAAGTGCTGGACTATGTGAGAAGAACTAGTCCAACTGTGTAGTTTTTGTTTTAATGATGTTACTTCAACTTCTAAAACTGCTTTTTGTTTCTTGGTTTCTTCTAGGGAATTTAAATAGAACATAATGTCATTTGCTTGGTTAAAGGCCACAACTTCGGTTTCCTTGAGTTTTTTATTCAACAGTTCTATTTTTTCTTTATAACTGTGTTCATTTTGTTTCAAAATCATGTTTGCTTCTGTGCACAGTTGTAAATAATTACTAAGCTATCATTGTGATATAATAACCTAGCAAATTTTAAGTCTATGCTTTCTCTAAATTTATTACATTCAATGCAAGCATGACTATCAAACAATTGGTCTTTGGTACATACCTGAGCAGATTCGGTTGAATCAACCATCATAGCAAGAGTCTGACTCTTCTGGTGCTGGTGATTCTGATCATTTTGTGCTTAAACCCTCTTCATTCAGGTGATCAACCACATTTTCAGTTTCATCATTATTTGACATCACGAGTTCAACTGCTTTATCACCTTTGATTGTAGAGTCGTCATCCAAACCCTCATCACACGCAATATTGGATTCTCCCGGAGATACAAATCGAAAGGTCCAATCTTGCCCTTCATCATCTTGAGCAGTCAAGGCCTTAGGATCCTTGCTTGAGGATGTAGGACTACTTGTGGGTTTATCTTGGCGATTGAAGGATGAGAATGGATTACCATTACCTGTCTTCTTGGGCTTAACACATTCACGTTTGAAGTGCCCCTTTTCTCCACAATTAAAACAGGTAACTTTCGTTTTGTCAAAACCAAAGGTTGTATCCTTTGTGGAAACCAGGTTCTGTCATGTCTTCTTAACAAACTTCTTTGCCCTCCAGACAGCACTTGCTAATGCCCACATGATATCCATTCTTTCCAGCTCAGTCTCGTCTACTTGCTCATAGTCTTCATCTGCCAGAATGCAGTTTCAAATCTTCCCTGCAACTAGTCCATCATAGGAGTGAACGATAGCTGCTAAGAGATCCATATGCTCCTTTACTACCTCTACAGTCACATTACCGATATTCTCGGTCTTCAATTTTGTAGCATTGGCTTCAGGTGTTATATATGGGTGCCAGACGACCCTGATGTGTTAGATCCCGAAGTAGTGACTTGAGACGGAGCGGCTGAACTCGACACAAATGTCGTTTGAAGTGGTGCTCCATACGCTTTTGCTTGAGGAGTTGAGTTGTAAAGTGATGGGTTCTGATCATATGATGCCTTTTGAGTGTACAGCTCACTCATTAAGTAGTAGAAGCGGTCAATGACGTTATCCAGACTCTCCTTACCCATTGACGAGAAGTTATCGAACTCCTTCTTTAAAGCTTTAGCCTTTAGAGCTTTTAGCGATGCATTCCCGTCACACCACTTTTCCAGAGCATCCCATAGCTTCTTTGCTTGCTTGTTCTCAGAAAACTGATGGAATATATCCTTAGGAATGGACTTAGTTAACAGAGCGTACGCCTTCTTCTTTGCATTGTACTTTACCTTTTGCCCATCAGTCATGCCCCCTAAGGTAAGTTTAACTCCATCGGCTCAAACTGGCATACTATACCCTATCTCAATTGATTCCACAGATTAGAATCTACTCCATTTAGGTATATCTCGAACCTTTGCTTCCATTGTGGGTAATCGTCTAACGTTATGAGCTTAGGAGGCTTATTGTGATTCCCCACTTCATTTTCCAAAGCAATAGATTCTGGACCCGTGAATCTCTACCTGTGGTGAATGTTGAATACTGATCTTCCATTGCTATTTACTTTTGATTTTAGAACTAACTGTTGTACTTGTGTGAATGAAAGAATACGACTGGGCTATTCATGCGATTGAACAATGCGGATGGTTCAATCGTGTGACTGGACAGTTGCGGATGAACAATGCGAACAAAAGTCTTCAGTCGTACAAATGGATGGACGACTGAGCCAATCGTGCATATGAGTGGTGCGAATGGGTTCAGTCGTGCGATTGAGTCAATTGTGCGACTGAAGGCTGCTGTTTTTGCAAAAACGAAGGTTTTGAACACTTTGACGCAAAAACACGAATTTCTTACTAACCCTAATTGCTGTATGCTGGAAAAACGTTAACTTTTGACCTGGAGACGTCGAAAACACTATTTGACACAAAAAGATTGAGTTGTTGGGTGAGAAACATGATTTTTATATCAAAATCGATAGAATCACACGCAAATCAAGAGCCAAGGCTCTAATACCACTTGTTAGGACCATTTTCGGTACGGAGTACTAACTAATTTATGTGTATACTAAACCAAATAGTGTGGGATCCTATTTTATTGGCAATCCAATCAGTGAGAACGCAAGTATAATCAATCTAAGAATGAATCTAAACGTTAAGAACGATTGTAGGATGATTTACTGCAATCTATGAACTTGGAACAGGTGTTCTAGGGTCTCTGGACGGCTAGGGTATGATTTTTTGCGTAGGGATTTGAAATCTCCTTTTTTCCACGAATTAAGTGGTATTTATAGTTAGGTTTTCCAATCATGCGACTGAACCATTTGCATGGTTCAGTCGTGCGATTGAATCATGCGGCTGATCCATCCGCACGACTGAAGATTCAACCGTGCGACTGAGTCAATCTCATATTAAAATCATGTGACTAATCCAGTCTCCTGGTTCATTCATGAAACTGGTTCATTAGCATGAAGTATTCATGCGTATGGTCCATTAGCATGGCCTAGTCGTATGAGAACTTCACACGATTAAGTTATCAATCATTATTGACTAACAACTATGTAAGAAACCATAAACCTATATTAAACATTATAAGCATCACAAACACATTACATTTCCTTCATACCCATTCTATTACATATATGTAAGGCATGAAAGACATTTTACATTTGAGCTCCAAAACTAGGTACACATGTATCTACAAACTCCCCCTTGGACCTAGTTTACTCTATTGTCTAACCTTCTTCATCAGCTCTTCAAACTTCTTGTACTTCTCCTCCCTTGTAACTCCTGCATGTATTTTGAATGCAAAGCAGAGTCTTATCACATTTTGGAATTGAAGGGCTTGTATAATGTCTTGCACGTCATAGAACAGTGGACACTTGTATAAAGTGTAGGCATCATCAGAAGACAAGTTAGTTAGCCACATTGGGTCAAATACCCTGATAGTTTCCATATTTCCATCTCTGTTCAGAACTATGACCGCCTCACCTGTTCTCCAGTCATAGTACCACCACTTAAAGTGTGGAGTGCAGTCCTGAGACATTCCCTTGGAGGGATTCTTGACATCTTGCGCAGAGGACTCCACTTTAGCACTATCTTTGGCTTTCCAGTAATGGAATCAACTTCAGATCGTCTGTTATACCTCATTGGTTGTTGAGGTTTGAAGTTGACCCACCTAGTGTGGTACTCCTTTTGTAATGCAGCCTCAAACCAGCCTGACACCTTTCTTGGGTCAGCATATAACAACTTCAGTTTGGCCAGCTGGTTGAGCTCAAAACCAGGGAGAGTCTTCAGATCATGCGGGAATCTGAAGTACTCATTTCCCTTCTCCCTCTTGACAGCATATACATCTAGATCTTCAACATAGGCCCACGCGATAATCTTGCCTGACACCTTGTGATGCTTCTTCACTTTGTAGAGCTTGGTGTAGGCACTCGGCATTGAAGCAGTGCATTGGGCCCGGATCTCTGCAAAACATGCTATCCATTCAGCCTTTTTGATGTTGACATTGGCGTACGAGGCTTGGGCTTGATTCGAATTCTTCTCTGACTCTTGCTCCATCTGATCCAGTTTCTCGAACGTATCACTGACAAGAGTGTCACCCAGATTGGGGACTAGATTACCCTCTTTATTAGCATACTCTAGATAGTGCTAGGCTATGACATCTTCAATCTCTATCGCATCCACATCATTAAGCTCTTCATCACTAGCCACATCAACAGTAGGGGCAACTTTGACTATTTCATCCAGATTCAGCCGGAACATCTCCGCCAGTTGCTTGTCACTAAGATCGTGAATTATTTCTCCTTTTTCAGGAGTATAACTCACAGACCTCCTGACAATGCCTTGCAATCAAGTATCATAGTGAATTGATATTGATTTGCTGTAAGGGAGCAACATCGTATTGGTCTTGCTAAGATGGTTGATCTGCTTAATTTAAACATTAACAATCAATCATTAGTCAATAATCAAGATAGTTAAATAGCAAATATATTGTTGGACCAAAAGAACCAATGAGCCTGATCAGAAAAACCTTTAAGTCCTACTGACATCACAACAACTGCTGAAGACTTGATCAGCTGTTGTAACAAAGTCTGAAGACTTCAACAGCTGAAGACTAAAGTCCTGAAGAGTTCAACAGCTGAAGAACAAAGTACTGAAGATCAACAGCTGAAGACCAAAGTCTGAAGATCAACAGCTGAAGAACAAAGTACCGAAGTTCAACAGCTGAAGTACAAAGACTGAAGACATCAGCTGATGACAACAGCTGAAGTTCAAGTACAAGTACTGAAGCCTTCACAGTTTGTTACAACAGCTGAAGAAGCACTCTTCAGTTGTTGTGATGGTATCCTTTCAGTAGTTTTCTTTTTGTTTCAGTATTTGTTAAACGACTGAAGGGCGTGTTCTTCAGTCGTTGTAGTTTTAGTAGTTTCTTTTCAGTAGTTGTAGTAATAGTTAACACTTAGCATTTTTGTAAGAAGATGTCAGCTGTTTGACATCTTCAGTAGTTGTGTTAACTATTAGTAGTTTGAATAAATTTTGTTAGATGTCACTATCAAGTGACATCAGCAGATGTCACATCTCCTGTATAAGAGGTGTTGACCTAATTGTATGTGTGACATTCTATTACCACGAAAGTGAATATTGAATGAAATATATTTTGCAGAATTCTTTCTGTCTATAACCGTTTGTTCTTACCTTGAATATCTTTTGTGTTCTTGTGAATTGGCTAATTCATTGTTTGTTCTCCGCTGCTATACTCTCAAATCAATCAAACGTAGATCACTGATCTTAACATATATATACAAACATTAAGTACATAAGTTTAATACATGATTCAATTACACAAGATTCAAATTACATAAATGTCTAAACATTACTTTTATCTTGAATGATGTGCTCTTCTTCAGTCGGGGCTGAGGTCCAGGCACCCTGATCCTGAGTCCTCTTGTTGCGCCTCTCTCTTGCTTGTGTGGCCCCAAATGCCGCTACATCATCTCCTTCCTCATCATCTCCTCCATCTCCTGCACCATCATCAACTCCTTCTTCTGTCCTTTCTTTATCATCATCCTCTTTATCATCCTCCTCGTCATCATCCACATCATCATCATCATTATCATCATCATCTCCAATGTCATCACCATCCCTTTCTGTTATCTTCAGAGGCTCATCCTTTGTTCCTTTAAGCTTAAGCTGGATAGTCTTTTTTACAGCCTCCAACTCCTCTATCTTCTTTGCTGATAGGACTTAATGCTACTGGAGTTGGGCAATCTCCTCACCCTGTGTAGGCATCTGCTGAGCTTGGTACTGAATCAGCTGGGCCTGCTGTGAGATCTGCTGTGCTTGGGTAGCGTTTGGCCCCACAAGATGACGTATTTGGGCAGCTCTCTCTTCATCAACAGCCCACAGCTTCAGCACCATTTTGTTTAGTGCTGACAGGTGATCCTCTACCCCAATGGTGGGTAAGGATGATCATGTGGTGAATATCGGGTGGGATGATGGTCTGGGTTGGTGGCTACTGGTGGTGGTGGTGGCAGTGGTGAATATGGGTGGTGGTATAGGAGTGGGTGGTGATGTGTAGGCTGTAGTGGTGGTGGAAGTAGTGTAGATCGGTGGTGGAGTGGTTGTATTAGTGATGGTTGGTGAAGTGGTAGTGGTGGTGGTGGTAGATGGCAGTATGGTTGTGGTAGGTGGTGTGGTAGTGGTGGTGGTAGCAGTAATGGATGAGATGGTGGTAGTGGCAGTAGTAGAGGTCACTATAAACTTTAGCCTCTTCCCCTTCTTGCCATAGGGGTGAGCCATTCTCTTCCTCCTCGGCCTTTAGGCACTGTGGCTCCCCCTTGGTTGCTGGACAGGTCCGGGCTATATAATGGATCTGTATCAACAGCAACAGCATCCCCGGACTCCCCTTGACGTTCACCAACCGCCCTAATACCTCTCTCTGTGGCTACAACCCGGCTCCCCGCCGTTCGCACCAAAGACTCTTCCTTAGACTCCTCCTCTTCCATCTGGAAGTCAGGGTGAATAGGAGCTGGTTCGGTTCACCCTGACCATCCCCTCCCTAATTAGCATCATGATCATCACCCTCAAATTCATCGAAGGGTAGAGCAATCTGCTCAACATCCGAGTCACTGTCCTCGTGACACGACTTTCGCCGAGCTGGCGCCACATAGTCTTCTCTAGCCAAGTGCCCAAACAGCCTCTTTACAAAGGGCTTTACCTGCTTGCCCCTGTATACCTTCATTCTTCCAAGAGTGGTGTAATCCATGATCTTGAGAGTTACAGCATCATGACTCTCCTTAGGCAGCGAAGTAAGCTTCTGGTCAATGATCATCTGCAGAAATCTCGGTACATGCAGAAGCCTTCGTTGCCTTTGGCCTCAATATTCAATCAAGTAGGAGAAACTCACGTTGGAGAAGCTGAAGGGGTGATTTAGCACCAGTGCCATGTAGGCATTCTGGATTTGGTCTGATAAATCATCAAATCAACCCCTTCATAAAGCAATGCACTTTAGTATGACATGAGCTAAGTACTTGAACTAAGGACACAGGTTGCTTTTATTGAGCACACCTGCATTGATGTCCCCGGTGTACCTCATCCGTAGGAAGCATCCCTTACGGTAAGAGGATGTAGTCTGGTGGGGTAGGCAGCATCATCTCCCAAATCCAGAACTCATCTCAGATTGGCTGCTGTGACCTCAACCTCCTAGCCAAAGATGGTGCTACGTATACTGTAGGGCTCAGTCGATCGGTCAACGGAAGCACCTTCCCAAAAGGCATTCTGTATTGACCTATAGGGTGTAGATATCGCTCAATATATCCTTGATCTCCTTCGGAATGCAATAATACCAGCAAACTCGGTAGTATTAAGAGTGGTGGCATCCAAGTGAGCACAAATATTGTGCTTGGTGTTTATGATCCACCTATCTGCCATGATTCTGTAACACAAGACATATACACATTAGTTCTACACATAACAAAAATCATTTCATCTTTAACTGTTTGAGATCAGTCTGGTTCAATCATGCGATTGAACCATACAACTGAGCTCTGTTGGTTGATTAGTATGTGACTGAATTCAATCGAGCGACTTAGCATGCGACTGAGTTCAGTCGGGCGACTGATCCTGCGACTGAGTTTAGTCGGGAGACTAATATTACGACTGATTTCAGTCGTGTGACTGAGCTCATATGCCTCCTTCATTTGGCCGACTGAGTCATTCGCCCATTTCAATCGTGCGATTCAAGTTCATTCGGAATGACCAGTCGCATACTTCTCTGTTCGACACAGTTATCCTGAATCCAAGTCAATACTTGCAATTAAACGTTATGTTTAGGTTCTTTAGACTCGCGGGATTGTTAATGGTTGTTGTATGCCTTTCATTTTCCCAATTTTGACGTTTATTTGGTCTATGTGTAAGCTAACTCTATTTTCTTGATTTTAAACGATTTAGCCCAGTTATGGTTTGTTTTTACCGTGCATTTACTGTGATTTGGGTCGCAAATTACCTGCAGATGAAGTACAAACTCGTCAGTAGCTAAATGGTGAGGAGTAATTGACATAATCAGATTTGGGCAGAGTAACCGTACTATCGGGGATTTTAGGGTGATTGAGGAGTGATGAACATATGCGACCGACTTTAGCCCTATTTATACTGAATCTGGTTTTAATCGGGCAACTGGATCTGTTCGCTCTTTTCATTCGTGCGATTGGATCTTAGTCGTGCGATTGGCTCAGTCGGTTACATTCACTCGGGCGACTAACTCATTCGGCAACTCCATTCAGGCGATTGGCTCATTCTTGTAAGCCAGTCGTGTGAATGGTTCATACTCTTGATCCATTCGGTTGACTGGTTCATAAGTGTAGTCCAATGGTACGACTGGTCCATACTCATGGTCCAGTCATGCGAATTGCTCCTACTTATGATTTTGACGTTATGACCATTCAATCATTTATTCGTTTTTCTTATTGATACGACATTTTGACCATTCGATCATCACAAACATGACCAGTTTAACTTAGAAAACCATTGATCACCTCAAAAATGATCCTTTTAACCTTAGAAAAACCTGTTTGGTCACTTCAGACGTGACCCTTTGTAGTGATTTAGATCCCAGGCAGAATTCCAATGCATAGTCCGACGTTTAACAACTAAACTGACAAAAGTAAACAAAAGAAACAACTTGTTGGATCAAGAAGAAGGCTGGTGCAACCAAAACCAAATCACTTAGACAATTTTTGTACTGCATGCAAGGTCTTCCAAAGCTTAGCATGGAACTTCCGAAGGTTGTAGAGTTCTTCCGAAGACAAAGTAAAAGATAAAATTTCGAAGACAGAATTCTACTTCCGAAGCAAAAAGCATGCTTCTAAAGATCAAGTCTTAGAAGAAGAACCTGAAGACTACTTCTGAAGTATGATGAAAAGAAGAAGTCTCCAAGCCTTGGAAGAAGCAGCCTCTTCCGAAGTATACATGGCTTCGGAAGTACTTACTCTTCCGAAGCCATTTAACCTTCGGAAGACACTGCTATGAACCAGTGGACACAAGTATGGTCTCTGACACTCCGCTATAGACCTCTGATAGTGTGTGGCTTCTTCCTAAAGAACCATGCAGTGGACCATACTTTATTCCACTGTTTACCTTTTTATGATAGTACAAGTTACCAACTTTAGTTGGTGACAAAAGGTATGTCAGGGACATGTCCTGACTACCAAATCTCAGATAAGACTTTACCCGAGATACCTTAAACTATAGTCTTGTAGTATAGGCTTTAGTTATAGGATCCCAGCTGGTATCAAAGTGTATCCGGCTGTAGGTAGTATTATATATAGGTTCTCTTTGTAACTCATTCCACACTGGTTGTAAGAGTCTTGTATTATTGAGTTAAGAAGCAATATATAAAAGTACCTTGAAAATTACTTCTTGTGTTCTTTATTACTTTCTATATTATGCTTAACTCTTACTGATTTTAGCTTTACCCGAGTGTTGTTCTAGGTGAGTTTGAAAGAAAACAAAGTTTTAAGTGACCAATATCGATCCTGTAATTGGTATCAGAGCTTCTCAGGCTCTTGATCGCGTGATCTAACCATCTAAATCAACTTTTTTTTCACTCATCCCTTCAACTCACTCACTCAAAATAGCCCTTAACAAGTCCGAGGTAGAAATGGGAACCACGACAAACGCTCCCATCATTACTCCTGAAAATTTCAGGTCTTGGAGCAGGAGATTGGAAGGCTTCATCGGATACCAAGACAGCAAGATGTGGAACTCCATTGTCAATGGCCCGTATAAGCCAAAGGTGGTATCACCTGGTGGAAATGGTGCCATGATAGAAAAGGCTGTTGAGGACTATTTTGATGAAGATCGAAAGAAGATGGACATTGACAGCAATGCTATGACCATTCTTATGACTGCAATACCAAACTCCATTATAGTGGGGTTAGAGCATTGCAAGACTGCCAAAGAATTGTTTGATGCACTTGCTCAGATGTACTCAAGCTCTAATTACTCGAAAAAGGACTCACTGAAGCAGCAGTTTGAGAACTTCACTCACATTGCTGGAGAGACTCTCAGCCAGCAATACTTCAGGTACATGGATCTTATCTCCTCTCTTCAGTGTGTGAAGATCACTCCCAAACTTAAAGATCTTACTAGAAAGTTCATGAGTGCTCTGCCAAACGAGTGACATTCTACTGTGTATCTATCAAGAGGACAGAGAACTTGAACATTCTTACCATGACTGAACTCTATGGCATCCTCGATGGATATCGCCTAGAGATGGAGAGTAAGAAGGGCCACCAAACAAGCAGACCCATGAGTCTTCCTGCTAGCAATGCTTTAATGGTTGTTAAAGGATCATTACCCCCCCAACCTCAGCATTACCTGACCTACCAGCAGCCATCCTACTCTTTTGGACCATACATCACTTTCCCTGAGACTCCAAGGTCTCAATAGGCTCAACAAATTCCTTCCACAAAAGTTATGCCTTTGTCTCAGGAAGTGGACACTCTGGTGATTTTCAATACTGCTTTGAGGATCTTGAGTGTTTCAGTCTAGATGATGTAGAGTACATGGACATTGTCCAACAGGTGGCTCTTTTAACTTATAGAGCGAAGAAGTTCTTTAAGAGAACTGGAAGGCATTTCCCTTAAAACCGAACTACCAGCAAGTTTGGGTTTGACAAGACAAGGCAAAGTGTTACAACTCTAACCAACTGGGTCACTTTGCAAGGGAATGCAAGGCTCCCAAGACCAATCCGGGAACCCCACAGGCCTTCACACATCCCTCAACCTCAAATCCCGCTGAGAAGTCAACTGAAACAGCTGCAATGGCTCAAGAAGTTGATTCGATCTTCATGGTACAAGATGTAACTCCTGCTCAAGCTCTCATGGTCGAAACAGACGATGCCCAGGTATATCAACATCTCTGCATTCCAGCCTGTATAGCTAAAGTTAAACTTTATCAGGATTACAATATGGAAATCAGATATGATATTAAGTCTTTAAAATTTTTAAAATCTGATTTTAAGAAAGCTGAAATCGACTACCAAAAGAAAATTGAGGAGTTAGAGAAAACTGTGTCTCGTTTAAAACATGAACACACCAACTACAAGACTCAAATCAAGGATCTAATATCCAAATTGTCTGAGGCTCAAGCCCAACTTGTCACTGCTAAGGCTCAGGCGAGGAAGCATGCTATTTCTAAGCAGAACTTCCAAGCTATTCTTGCATCATCCTCCCGTTCCAAACTCTGTTATCAGAACAAATGAGGGTTGGGAACCAATTGCTCCACCATACTCCTATGAGTCTATTAGACAGCCTAGATGTGGTACTGAGGAGCAAGAGGTTCCAACTACTGACACTTCCTCACTAGAGTTGAAGGATGAAGCAACAATAGTGGCCACCATAGAGAAGGAACAGGCAGATGTACTCATCTCCTCCTATGATGATCAAATCCTAACCACTAAGGCTAGAAGAAGTAGAGCTAAAGCTGCTAGAATAACTGCCAAGAAGGTGGCTGAGTCCAAGCTGAAGATTGACCCAAAGCAGAAGGTGTCTTTATCTCAGCTGGAATCCAAGTGTTAGGTACTTCTGATTGAGGAAAGGAGTGTAATACCCGCACTCCTCTCCTGCCAAAGGATCAGAAGTTGAAGGGAAAAGTTGTTGATGAAGAAAAGAAGCCCAAGAAACAGCAACCCTCTCATTCCCAAAAGACTAACATTGCATGCATAATGTGTGGTCCGTAAAACCACATGGCAAAAGATTGTTACTACAATCCTACAAGCACACATTATGCAAATAATGTTAGAAAAGAAGCAGTCAGGGAAGGTTTCACATTTGGACCTTTTCAAACGGTTCAAGTGATGAAGAAGGGAAAGCTAGTTTCGGAAGCAAGGTTGCTTTTGGAAGAAACTCTTTCTTCCGAAGGGAAAATGGCTTCGGAAGAAAAAGCTACTAAGGTTCGGAAGAACAAGAAAGCTCCCTTGAAACCATCCCAGAAGAAGACTGCTTCGGAAAAAAAGGTGGTGAAGACTTCTTCTGAAAAGAAAGAAGCTTCGGAAGATGGCCATACTGCAAAAGCTTCAACAAGCTCATCCTCTAAGATCAACCAAAGGGTGGACTGGAAGATCAAGGAAGATGATGCAGCCCAAACCCTCATGCATATCTTTTGGTTCAATTATATCATTATATTTAGAAGAACCCAAGACCAGCAAGGCTTGGGCTTCCAAACAAAACTAACAATCTCATCTTATGTGCACGGACATCCATATGATAAGAACAACAATGTCTGGATTGTGGACAGTGGATGCTCCAAGCACATGACAGGGAACATATTTCTCCTTCAACAGTTTCAACACTATGATGGAGGTCCTATCCAATTTGGAGGTGAGGCCGGAGGATATATTTGTGGCAGAGGGAGTATATCCAATGGTAAATTAAAGGTTGAAAAAGTTCACTTTGTCAAGCAGCTTGAACACAATCTGTTAAGTGTTTCTCAATTTTGTGATCAAAAGCACCAAATGTTTTTCATAGAACATGAGTGCATTATCCTCAAACCAGGGATGACAATTCCTCCGAAAATGGTGCTTCTTAGATCTCCCAGGAAAGGGCATATGTACAAGCTAGATATGAACAATGCTTCCCCAATGGGTGAAGTATCATGCTTTCTTTTGAAAGCTGATAGTGATGAGTCAACACTATGGCATAAACGTACGTGTAATGTAAATTTTAAGACAATGAATAAATTGGCTAAAAATAACTTGGTACATGGTTTGCCTAAAAAGGAGTTTTTCTGCAAAGATAACTATGTTGCATGCCTGAAAGGGAAACAACACAGGACATCTCACAAATCCAAATGTGTTAACTCTATCACTACTCCATTACACTTATTGCACATGGATCTTTTTGGTCCCACAAGTATAATGAGCATTGGAAGGAAATCATACTACCTTGTGATAGTTGATGATTTTACAAGATTTACATGGGTATTCTTTTTAAGAACTAAAGATGAAACTGCCGAAACATTAAAATCTTTTATTCTTAAAATAGAAAATCAAATTGATCACAAGGTAAAAATAATTAGAAGTGATCAAGGGACTGAGTTTAAGAACTTCATTCTTGACTCATTCTGTAACTCAAAATGGATTGCCAAACAATATAGTGCTCCCAGAAGTCCTCAACAAAACGGTGTTGCTGAGAGGAGGAACAGGACACTTATTGAGGCTGCTCAAACTATGCTAGCTTATTCAAAAATACCTCTAACATTCTAGGCAGAGGCAGTCAGTGCTGCATGCTATGTGCAGAACAAAGTTCTTGTAGTTAAGCCCCATGGAAAAGCCCATTATGAGCTATGGAACAAGAGGCCACCGTTCATTGGCTTTCTAAGGTCCTTTGGCAGCAGGTGTACCATACTTAACACAAGAGACAATTTAGCAAACTTTGCTGAAAAGTAGGATGATGCTATCTTTGTGGATACTCTTCCAGCTCCAAAGCTTATAGAGTGTACAACATTAAGAATCAACAATTTGAGGAGTCATCCAACATAGTTGTTAATGAGCACACTCCTCGTGTTAGGGGGAATGGCCCTGATCATATCTTTGATTTAGAATTGTTTCTAAACAATTCTAAACCATCTTGTGAGAATGTTTCAGTTGGAACGGGTGCTCAAAATGATGTTGATGCTGCTGCTGATGATCTAGTATTTGAGTTACCCAGGCCTAGTCCAAATTCTCGAAGTGCTCCAATTCACCAAGCTTCCACCATTCACAGATCTGATAGCTTAACCATATCAAGGAATAGTGAAGCTTCCACAAGTGAATCACTTGCTGAGCCTCAAAACTCATCAGGTGATCCACCATAACATGAGGCAGAAAGAAGTAGTAATTTGAAGGAACAAGAAACTATTAATACTACTTCACATCCAACCATTGATGATATTTCTCACTCATTCAATCAGTCATCATTGAATGATTTTGAAACAGCAGCTGGACAGAGTGTTCCAGTTCCTGAGCAAAATATGTCCAACCTAGACCTATCTCTGCAACTGGAAGTGATTTCTCGCCTTAGGATTCATAACACTCATCCTGCTGAGAACATCATAGGGGATGTCACTGAGGGTGTGAGAACAAGAGGACAAACTCATCAAGGGAATGTCTGCTTGTACTCATGCTTTCTATCCCAGATGGAACCCAAGAAGGTAGAAGATGCCTTGAAAGATAGTAGCTGGCTTGAATCGATGCAAGAGGAGCTGCTTCAATTCAAGAGATAGAAGGTATGGAACCTATGTCCGCTACCATCTGGTCAAGTACCAATAGGCACTAAATGGGTTTTGAGAAACAAGAGAGATGATAGAGGCTTGATGATCAAGAATAAATCAATACTTGTAGTTCAAGGATACACACAAGAGGAAGGAATCAATTATACTGATGTCCTTTGCACCAATTGCAAGACTTGAGGCAGTTAGGATCTTCCTTGCTTATATTGCATCCAGGGACATCACTATCTATCAACTTGATGTCAAGTGTGCCTTTCAATATGGGGATATAGATAAGGAAGTCTATGTATGCCAACCTCCAGGATTTGAAGACCCACAACACCCCAACTATGTGTGTAAATTGGATAAAGCTCTATATGGGCTACACCAAGCACCTAGGCTGTGGTATGAGACTCTGTCTCAGTTTCTTCTAAAAATGGCTACACTAGAGGTACCATTGACAAGACTCTCTTCATCAGAAAGTCTGAAAGGACATCTTGCTCGTTCAAGTCTATGTCGATGACATCATATTTGGTTCTTCAATGACCAAATGTGTAAGGACTTTGAGATCATTATGAAGAAAAAGTATGAGATGAGTTCCATGGGAAAAATGGACTTTTTCCTTGGAATTCAGTAAAGTAAATGAAGGAAATGTTTTTCATTAATCAATCTAAGTATGTCTCTGACATCTTAGAAAGATTTGAAATGAAAGATTGCAAGCCTGCCAAGAAACCCATACCCAGAAACCATAATCTTTGTCCTGACCTTGAGGGGGAGGATACTAATCAACATCAGTATAGGGCAATTATTGGTTCTCTAATGTATCTTACAGCCAATAGACCTGATATCATATTTGCTACTTGCATCTGTGCAAGATATCAGGATGCTCCAAAGGTGTCTCACCTAGCTGCTATTAAGAGAACCCTCAGATACCTCAAAGGAGCACCTAAACTAGGTCTCTGGTATCCCATAAACAAGGATTTTAATCTCTATCGATACTTTGATAGTGACTATAGTGGCTGCAACATTGACAAGAAATCAACATCAGGAGGATGTCAATTTCTTGGTGGAAGGATCATCTCATGGCAATGCAAGAAACAATCTTGTGCCTCTTCATCAACTTCTGAAGCTGAATACATTGTTGCTGATAGCTGTTGTGCTCAACTGCTATGGATTCAGAACCAGATGTTAGACTGTGGATTCAACTTTATGAGTACTCCTATCCATATTGACAATAGCAGTGCTATCTCCATTACTGAAAATCCGGTGAAGCACTCCAAGACAAAGCATATTGACATCAGGTACCATTTCATTAGAGATATTCATGAGAAAAATCTGATTAAACTAATGAAAGTGACTCAAATGAACAATATGCTGATTTGTTCACCAAAGCTTTTGATGAACAAAGATTTAAGTATCTCATAACAGCTATTGGGATGATAAACATTGATTAGATCACCTCTTTTGAAAACCTTTTCAATATGTAATGTCTTATGTCAATACAATTTAAGCCCTGTTATGAAAGGTATTTTTGAAATTTTCTAAGTGTAAATTCCTTCCGAAGAGAAATTAAACCTCGGAAGTTATTTTCATATCTTCCGAATCATAATTTCTCAAAGGATAATTTTCTTCTCAGAAGAGTTTTTGGTCTCGGAGGAAGCGATTCATTATGTATCAGATCTACTTCCAAGGATTATACACTCTCCATTCGGAAAGCAATCCTAACCTTCGGAAGCAAAGTCTTTGCTTCAGAAGTAAGAATTGCCTTCGGAAGACAAATTACCTTCCGAAATGTTTTACACTAGGAAGAGAGATTATACTATGTAACGTAAATCTCTTGGGCCGCACACTGTAAAAGCAAATATTTTGTTAGTGATGTCGGATTACTAAACTGATTTTAACCTTACCGCAACTGTCAATTCATGCACTAAAACATCACATCACCTTATCCTAACCCCCATTACCGCCTTCCCACCCTCTTTTAAATAATCTCGACTGTTCTATTTCATCTTCTTACTTGCAATTTTTACTGCCCTATAAATTTTTCTCCTCTCCAACTTTACCTAAGCTCAAAATCATCTACATTCACCTTTCTCCAATGGCACTTAACCCTCAGCACAACCAAGTTGCACTTCTTGATTCATCAAGAGAGCCTGACTTCTCAGAAATCATCTCTTTTCTCACCCAATCATCTTACTACATAGCCCTTATCATTAACCCCACTATTTAGTCCAACCAAATGGCTGAATTTTGGGGAAATGGTCAAGCCGAAACCCTAAATGGGATTCGTGTACTGAGGTCCAGCATTTGTGGACAAGAGTTGATCATCACTGAATAACTCATCAGGAAGCATCTAGAGCTTCATGATGAAGGAGCTCCTACTAAATTCCCTAAGGCAGATTTGGACAGCGCTTACATCCTAATGGGATATGGTGGAGACATAAGCAGGTCGACAGTCTACAAGTTCAACTTCTTCTACAACTAGAAGTTCCTCCTGCATATTGTCCTCCACTGCCTGTCAAATAAGTCCAGGGGATGGGATCAAATCTCATATGAACTAGGATTCTTAGTTCATGGATTGGTAAGAGGCCTGAGATTCAATTACTCAAGTTTTGTGTTCACCAATCTGACTGGGAATCTACAAGGGAAACATTCTTTGTGTATCCCAGATTCATTCAAGACATAATCAACTATGAGTTGGACCAGAGTATGCTTGTTTGTGCAACTACTCTGAGTGTCCCTCAGATGAGGCCCACTATCTTCAAGACTTTGAAGAAGGTGTCCACCAACTTCACTAGAAGGTACACTACTATGCTTCCAGGAATGATTGAGCGCATAGCTCCTTGTGACATCCCTGTTCACCCCACAGGTGATGAACCCACACGAGCAACATCCACCACAATGCCAACACTGCCTTCTCCACCCATCACCATCACATACCAAAGATGCCCCAAACGAACCCTTATTCAATCTACTCTGATTGAACAAGCCCTTCCTGTTCAATCCAAAAAGACTAGAGTGGAACCATGGGCTCCCACTCAGTCTGAGGTCTCTCCATCCTTCTTCTTTGACCCCAATATGGGTTTTGAGTATCCTCAGTCTCAAACCTAGGAGCCCGACACCCAAACCAACAACCCTCAGGATGAGTATTTACACTCTTCTGAGCAGGCAACTAGGGATAGCCCCACCAAAGGCTATATGCCTGTAGACGTTGACCAAGATCCCAGGTCAGTAGGCTTAACCTTCCAATGTTTTACTAACCTTCTCTTCAAAACTGATGAAGAGATAACATCTCTCCATGGCAATGAAGTTGATCCACAACATGCTCTTCAAGATCAACAGAGCTCGGAGAAATCCCTTATCTCTAGCCCCTATCAGCAACCTATAACTGAGGTGAGCCCCACTGATATGGAGGGGACTCATGCGGATTCAGCTGCCACTACAGAAGGTGCCTCAATGGACCTTATGGATAGTGGTAACATATATCAGACTGAATCTATGGCAACCGAGCCTTTTGATGACTCTGAAAGAGACATCATTGAGCACAGGAAACTAGGGTGCCAAGAAAGCACATCTGGTGCTGAGGCTAAACATACTAGGTATGTTACCTCATCTCCCCGTGATTCTTCAAAGGAAGATGAGGGAAGCATGCAAATCCTCATACAAGACCTTCTATCTAAAGTCTCAAACCTTGAATTCTTGGTTAAGACTTTAGAAGAAAGGTCTGCCACTCAACAACTTGAGATTGACAATCTCAAGGCCAAACTAGCTGAGAAATAGACAGAGAGGTCTGTTAGGCATGTACCTATTTAGGTCTCATTGACTTCTTCCTCTAGCTCATCTCTGAAGATAATGCTATCAAAAAAGGGGAGAATGTTCAGAGACAAACACTTGAGGACCCATAGTCTCAAACTTCATCCTCAACATCTTTTACTCCTATCATAACTGTGTCTGAGCCATCTCAAGTTATTCTTCAGATTGACTCAAAGATGCTCAGTGATCTCTACAGACACTTCACCATGTTTTTGTTAAGATCCTCCACTGATCAGCCAAGCTCTGATGCTGCAATGCTCTACTTCGGAGCTGAAAAGCTTCAAACGCTGACTGCACCTTCTACCACTATGGAAGAAGTTAGTCAACCTAAGGTCCACATGGAACCTAAGATTCAATTTGAAGGGGAATGGTGACTGATGGCCCAGCAACTGAAATAGTTGGGACAGAATTTGCATCTCCTCCAACATCCGAAGTTGAAGTTAAAGCCTCGGAAGAACAAGCTGAATCTTCCGAAGCTGAAATGGAAGCTGTGGAAGGACTATTCAAAATGTCCGAGGAACTAATCATCACAGATGCAATCCTTGAAATGGCATCTGAGGTGAATAGCGAGGGCTTTCTAAATCTACCTCCATCCCAAACACCATCTCTACCTCTCTCACAATCAGAATCCACTCTCCAAGAACCACCACAGTTAGGATCATCAAAAGATAAAGGGAAAGAAAGATGACTACGGAAGAGCTTCAGGAGAGGAGAGATTGAGAAAATCAAGAAGAAAGGAAGACTTCCAACTGAAAAGTTGCTAGCTGCTAGTACAAAGCAGCTGCAGCCAATCAGGAGGCTGTCAACAATAAGAGAACAAGGAAGAGATTATTGACCAACTTATCCAATTGGGAGCTGCCAATGAAGAAACACTCCTGTTACCACTAGAGGAGTTGGTTAATCTAGAGAAGGCAACCCGGCTAAAACTTGAAGAAGAACCCAGTTTGGCCTTACAGAAAAAAAGGAAGAACAGAAGGAAGCTGAATTACAGTTGAGGAGAAATAGGATAAACTTCCTAATCTCCAGAGGCTTTAATCTTCAAGAACTCTCTCCACACGATGATGAGACGATCCTCTGGCTCTACAACAAAGAGTAGGATAAAATGGAGAAAGAAAGAAGAAAGGCTGCAAGAGAAAAGACAAAGGAGAAGAAAAAGGAGGAGGAGGAAGAAGCTAGGGTCATTGCAATCGGGAAGCTCAATGAAAAGGCCTAGATGAAAGACTATCCTCGGGCCCATGGCTTCTCTAGAAGACAGGTGGGTCCCATGTCTGAGAAGACACTCCAACGGATTCTCAGTGAAATCAAGGCTGACATCCGGTTGGGAAAGAGAAAAGAGATGTACAGAAGGGTAAAGGGGATGACCTTCACTGCAACCACCCAATCACAACCTGAACCCTCACCCCTACCTTTACTATCAAAACCGAACCTTTCACCCCTGAACCCACATCTTTGTCCACATCCATTTCATCACCCCAACCTCCTAAACTTCCCATCCTCCAACCAAAAACACTTCCCAGAACCTCTGAACCTCAACCTACCCATCAACCATCCAAACCATCCCCTCAGCCTTCTCAACATCTCTCACTTGAGGAGTTCAAGGTAATCAACCAAGCTCATCAACTGCACAACTTTGAGCGAAGTCTCATCTGATGAAGATTATGTCAACATTACCTATGTTGATGGATCCTCTTGCTCCCTCACAAGAGATCATTTTCTTGATTTACCTAAACATTGGACCAGACAGCTAGACTCTAGGCCTCAACTCAGATTCATTGAATGATGAAGAGAAGAAACTTAGAAGGAAACTGGTGACTCTACTAGATACCAAGAAAGAGGACAAGATTCCAGTCAGTCTCTTGTGCCTAGAAAGAAAATAATCCAGCGGAGGTTCGATGAAACTTCTAAAAACTTTGTTGTTGGGA
The DNA here is from genome assembly GCA_025506515.1 of Flaveria trinervia. Lineage (NCBI taxonomy): Eukaryota > Viridiplantae > Streptophyta > Magnoliopsida > Asterales > Asteraceae > Flaveria > Flaveria trinervia. Next base: position 45,006,102 of record CM046451.1, read on the forward strand.
GGGAGAATGGCGAAGTCAACAGACTTAATGCAACCTCTCTGTTACACTCCAGTAGATTTGACATTGCTGAGTTAGCAGAGAGAAGCCATTCTCCAAACCCTCAACTCTGAAACTGCTGCACTCATCAGAAATCATCTCAGTATCTTCATCTACCTGAGCTAACTACAAAGGCCAAGATTGAAGAAAAGTTGAGATTGAGAAGACAGGAAGACAAGGAAAGACCTCCTACCAAAGGCACCTTTCTACAGATGGTGGAAGGTCTAATTGGAACCTATAGTGAGATGGGATTATGATTACAGTTCCTATCAACTAACTCTTTTCAGCGGGCTACAACAGAGGGTACATGTCATCCAAGGTGAATACTGGACTTCCTGTCTACCAAGGATCTGTACAAACTTATCAGCACCACTTCAGGGAAGAACAAGGAAACAGACAAATATCTACTCTCCTTGGTGCTGAAAGTTTTGAGAAGCAGAAACAAGTGAGGTTTTGGTAGCATCAGCCTAGGGGAGTTCGTTGGGTCAAGAAGAAGGTTGGTGCAACCAAAACAATTCACTTAGACGATTTTGGTACAACATGCAAGGGCTTCCGAAGCTTAGCATGGAACTTCCAAAGGTTGTAGAGTTCTTCTGAAGACTAAGTGAAAGATAAACTTCCGAAGACAGAACTCTACTTCCGAAGCAAAGAGCATGCTTCTGAAGATCAAGTCTTAGAAGAAGAACTTGAAGACTACTACCGAAGTATGACGAAAAGAAGAAGTCTCCAAACCTTAGAAGAAGCAGCCTCTTCCGAGGTATTCATGGCTTCGGAAGTACTTACTCTTCCGAAGCCATTTAACCTTCGGAAGACACTGCTATGAACCAATGGACACAAATATGGTCTCTGACACTCCGCTGTAGACCTCTGATACTGTATGGCTTCTTCCTAAAAAACCATGCAGTTGACCATACTTTATTCCATTGTTTACCTTTTTATGATAGTACAAGTTACCAACTTCAGTTGGTGACAAAAGGTAAGTCAGGGACATGTCCTGACTATCAAATCTCAGGTAAGACTTTATCCAAGATACCTTAAACTATAATCTTGTAGTATAAGCTTTAGTTATATATAGGTTCTCTTTTTAACTCATTCCACACTGCTTGTAAGTGTCTTGTATTATTGAGTTGAGAAGCAATATATAAAATTACCTTGAAAATTACTTCATGTGTTCTTTATTGCTTTCTATATTGTGATCAACTCTTACTGATTCTATCTTCACCCGAGTGTTGTTCTAGGTAAGTTTGAAAGAAAACAAAGTGTTAAGTGACCAATATCAATCCTGCACAACTAGAACTAAAAGGCAAAATTAAAACATATTTTTGTAATTTTTGTGTGAGGTGGAAATCCTGAAATAGATATCTAACAATTTATTTCTCGAACAGGCAGCTTCATGTTATTTTGACCATAAGTAGAACTATTCATTATGGAATCATACAGGGAAATCAAATCATTAAGGACATGTCATCAAAACCTTTTGATGCTCCATTCTTGTTTTCATCGAGAGTCATTAGTAAGTCTAGGAATCATACTAGTACCACAAGATGCACGTAGTGGTGTTTACTTTCAAGAGTTGCAGCCACGATGATGGTCAGTATACTTATCCTTTTAAATCCATACACTGACTTTTGACATAGATTGGAGATGATTCAAGGTTTAATTATTTCAACAAGCATTTGTGGATCCCACGCTTATATGGTAATCAACATTCCTTAGGAGATTTTGAGCGGTCTGGGGATAATAAGCCATGCTAATATGTAACCTCATCCCTAGGGCGTCATGGAATTTCTTTCAAAATTTTGATGTAAACCGGGTGTCACGATCAGACACAATAGACACCGGCACACCATGACGAGTTACAATTTCCTTGATAAACAGATCAGCCAACCTCTCAGATGAATATGTCTCGCGGATCGGTAGGAAGTGAGCCTCTTTGTCAAGTGATCAACAATCACCCATGTCGCATCATACCCTTTCGGAGTACGTGGAAACTTCGTAATAAAACCCATGGTGATGTTATCCCACTTCCATTCCGGTATATCCAAAGGTTGAATCTTCCCATACGGCTTCTGATGTTCGGCCTTCACCTGTAGACAAGTAAGGCATTTACTCACATACTCCATTATGTCATGTTTCATACCCAGCCACCATAATCCTTCTTCATGTCTTAATACATCTTTGTGGCACCTGGATGAATGGAGTATCGAGACTTGTGAGCTTCATCCAAATTCACCTGTAGATCCCCAAAACGAGGAATCCACACCCGTCCAAATCGGGTTTTAACACCAAGTGTGTTTTCACCCAACTCCACAACGAGACCTCTCATTATTTTAGAGTTAAGATGATCTTCTTTCAATGCCTCATATTGAAACTCTTTGACTTGCTTCATCACATCTGAGATCATGATCAACTGATAGGCTTTCACCTGAATCGGCTCGAGCCTCTCTTTTTGACTAATGGCGTCCGCCACCACATTGGCCTTGCCCAGATGGTAATGGATCTCATAATCGTAGTCCTTTATAACCTCCAACCATCGTCTCTGCCTCATGTTCAGATCTTGCTGCTCAAAGAAGTACTTCAAGCTCTTGTGGTCAGTGAAGATGGTGCACTTCGTCCCGTAAAGATAGTTCCTCCAAATATTTAGTGCAAAGACCACGACTGCTATCTCCAGTCATGAGTAGGATAATTGACCTTATGAACCTTCAACTGTTGAGATGCATAGGCTATAACTTTTCCACTCTGCATTAACAGACACCCCAACCCTGAGTAGGAAGCATCAAAATAAACCACCTGATCTTCCCTTCCATTGGGTTATGACAGAACATGAGCTTGAGTCAACGTCGCCTTCAATTCTTCGAACGCCTTCTCTTGAGCTTGACTCCATACAAACTTCACATCCTTCCGGGTCAACTTAGTTAGTGGAGAAGCAATCTTAGAAAAGTCTTGGATAAATCTTCTATAGTAGCCCGCCAAACCCAAGAAGCTACGAATCTCGGATGGCATCTTTGGAGACTTCCATTGCATCATTGCCTCCACCTTTGTTGGGTCCACCCTAATCTCGTCAGGATTCACCATATGACCCAAGAACTGACCCTCGCGCAACTAGAACATGCACTTGGAGAACTTAGCGTACAACTTCTCCTTTCTCAGCATCTCCAAAACCTCCCGAATGTGACCGGCATGCTCCTCCTCATTCTTTGAATAAATCAGGATATCATAAATAAACACGATCACTGGTTTATCCAACATCAGCCGACACACTCGATTCATCAAATCCATAAATGCAGCTGGCATGTTGGTCAAACCAAAAGACAAGACAAGAAACTCATAGTGACCATAACCTGTGCCTGTTTTAGGAACATCCTGCTCTTTCACCTTCAACTGATGGTAACCAAATCCAAGGTCTATCCTTGAAAACCAACTAGCACCTTGAAGCTGATCAAACAAATCATCTATTCTCGGTAAGGGATATCGGTTCTTCACCGTCAACTTGTTTAGCTCACGGTAGTCAATGCACATCCTCATACTACCGTCTTTCTTCTTCACAAATAGGACTGGGGCACCCCAAGGAGAGATACTCGGTCTGATGAACCCCTTATCAAGTAGCTCTTGCAACTGCTCCATCAACTCTTTCATCTCTGTCGGAGCCAACCGATACGATGCTTTGGCAACAGGTTGGGCACCCGGTATCAGATCAATCTAAAACTCAATCTCTCTGTGAGGTGGCACTCCTGGTAAGTCCTCTGGGAACACATCGGGAAAGTCACACACAACCGATACATTGGATAGTTGTGGTGTTGGCGTATCTACATCCTTTACATAAGCCAAGTAGGCGCTACATCCACGCCTCATACACTTTCCCGCCACCGCCATTGAGATTACTTTCGGGATCATCATGACCCGATCCCCATAAATAGTTACCGAACTCCCGTCAGGCGCTATCAACCAAATCATCTTCTTGCGACACACAATGTTCGCCTCGAAGTCTGCTAACCAGTCCATCCCAAGAACCAAACCGAAACCACCTCAGGTCATCACGAATGGTCTCACAGGAATTTATGACCCTCAAGTTCCACATCACAACCCTCTATCATCTCGGAAATCCTCATGGAATTACCTATGGCAGTTTCTAAATCAAAGGGCGCATCAACACGTCTACTACTAACAAGCAGCTTAGCACAGAAAGCAGCATAAATAAAACTTTTATTGGCACCCAGATCAAATAACACAGAAGCTAAAGTTTGGTTTACTAGAAACGTACCAGACACAACATCAGGGTCCGTCCTAGCTTCCTCCTGTGTCATGATGAATGCCCTGGCTCTCGCCTTTGGCCCTTCACTCCCCGTCTTCTTCGCCCCGGAACCCTCAGCCCTCGGCTTCTTACAATCCTTACTTATGTAGCCCTCCACGCCATAGTTAAAGCACTGAACCGTACAACAGTCCCTGGCTATATGCCCCGTCTTCCCACATTTGAGGCACCCGTTCAATCCCAACCTACATTCTCCTGCATGCTCCCTTCCACACTTGCCACACCTTTTTAACCCCGCACTCAATATGGCCACACGGTGGTAATCCACCAGCGCCTTCTTGTTACCCGTCGAGGTATCACCCCGACCAAACATCTTCCCCTGCTAGTTTCGATCACCATCACCCTTCTTGCTACCTTTAGCCACCACCACTACAGCACTCTCATCATATAACCTCCCTGCCATATCCACCGCCGACCTAAACGTGCTCGGTCAGGTAGCGATCATGTGCCTGGGAATATCCACTGGCAAACCCTGAATATACCTCTTGATCTTTCGAGATAGAGGTGTCCCTTGATCCAGAAACAGACGTGCCATTTCGTTGAACTTCATGGTGTACTGTCGATGTGTCATGGTTCCTGCCTCCAGCTGCAGGAACTCTCTCTCAACTTTATCCGACCATCTCATCCTCCCAATAGCCCTGCTACCCTTGGCTTGGACTATATTGTCCCACTAGCACAAAGCCGAGTCCACAAAATAATGGGCAGCAAACTTGACTTTCTGGTCCTCCCAGCACTCGCTGATGTTCAAGACAACCTCTATTTCTCTCACCCACCGGTGAGCCGTAGCAGTACTTTCGTTTCCATCAAACGCCCCATAATTATAGCCTCGAGCCGCCTCTAGCGCAGGCTCTTCCTCTTCTTTTTCACCATCAGATAGAACCGTATCATGCTCTAGTTACTCTCGTCCTCCCACGGACCTGTTCCTCTCTTGTCTTTCCCCTTCTCGTTCAGCCTTGATGACTTCGGTCACCACAGACGGTAAGATTGTCTGCATGACCTGATGGACTTCTTCAACAACAGCCGCCTTTACTGAGGCTCTCAGATTGGAGCTCTCGTCGCCACCCTCCGGATGAGGGGTCTCTGGTTCTTCATGAACCTCCTTTTCCATTCTGGGTCTTCCTCTCTTGGGTCGCGGCTCAGCACAAAGCCCATCATGACCACCTCCACGAGAGGCTTCGAAGATCTACCACCAGCCATTCACACGCACACTGAAAGATTCAAACACCAACACGGTCGTTCAAGGGAACAACTCAGTTTATGTCAAGTATAGTAAGTCCCTAATTATAGTGGCCAGTTATGATTAGCCACTTACTTTACTCTTCATACCCCAAGCATTACCTGTCCTAACTACATCAGTACTTATACCCACGAGCAACACATAACCACATAAAATGCACACATAATACGGTTAACATTACGAAAATACCTAATGGCACGCAGCTACTCAGACTGGCATCCCTTCCTTTTCCGTCCCATTCTCAGTTTAAGTTAGGGTTTATTTTGAAAATTTACCCATTTCACTTAAACTTTGGCTCTGATACTAACTTCTAAGGCCCCGTTCCCGGGACACTCACAGTTGGTCGATCACACATTAAAACATATAAATACATTTGTCTTTCATAAAACATCGCAGCGGAATAACCAAAATATACATCTCATTTCATTATAAAAGCTTTTGCAAAATAATACATCGTTAACAAGTTACAAAACACATGTTACATTACATCACAAAAACATTATAAGAATGGATGCCATCCAAATGAGCTGAGTAGCCACCTCGTGCCATCCTCAGCAATCATTATCTGCCAACTGGAAACACATAAAAGTCAGCGTTGCTAAGTGAGTTCTAGTTTTTAAAATAAAACATACTTTTCTTTTATTAAAACCATACTTTACTTTCATGCGATCATACATTATACGTACACATAGATAGTATCATTATTATCTTCATTAATCGTTCATACATTCATTCTTTCATTCGTATGTTTATTAGCTTTCGCATTCTGGCATCATTACATATTTTCTTTCCTTCAACCATAAACTTTACCCTGCTATTCCTGGAACTGGACCTAGGTCTATCATAGACCAGCTATAACGGCGTATCGTACCTCTGGTCATAGTACCTAGGGTAGAGTTTAGGTGTACTAATGCCATGTGCAATACCCTGCTATTCCTGGTACTGGACCTAGGCCTATCATAGACCAGCTATAACGGTGCATTGCACCTCTGGCCACAGTACCTAGGGTATGCAGCAATGGTTCTATACAAATAGTCAATCACGAAGAAAGACCCCAATATGCATCCTCCCGGGGTAGCGAATCCGCACACCGTTGGGCTAACACCTTTTAATGGTGTGTCCCGACATACAAGGCTTGCAAGACTTTCTTTACTTTCATCATTTATTAATGCATGCATTCTTCCTTCATGTTCCTATTTCACTATCTTTCACTTTACGTTACATAATACTTTCATTTCATTCATTAACATTCAACGTAAAGTCACGGGAAAGATAAACATACATCATAACAAGGAACATAACATACACAGTCATCATCATCATACAGGGCAACATCATACATACATAACATGTATCATGCATAAACATGCAACATCATACATCATGCAGGATTGATGTTTGACACTTAAACACAAATGTTTTCTCTCAAACTCACCTAAAATCACACTCGGGTAAGAATCAATAAGAGTTGATCACAATATGAAAAGTAACTAAGAACACAGAAAGATAATTTTCAAGATACTTTTATATATTGATTCTCAACTCAAGATACAAAGACTTTTACAAGCAGATGATAATCTTTTTCTATGAGTTACAAGGAGAACCTATATATAATACTATCTACAGCCGGATATACTTTGATACCAGCTGGGATCCTTTAGCTAAAGCCTATACTACAAGACTATAGTTAAGGTATCTCAGATAAAGTCTTATCTTAGATTTGGTAGTCAGGACATGTCCCTAACTTACCTTTTGTCACCAACTAAAGATGGCAACTGTACTATCATGAAAAGGTAAACGGTGGAATAAAGTATGGTCAACAACATGGTTCTTTAGGAAGAAGCCATGATGTATCAGAAGTCTGCAGCAGAGTGTCAGAGACCATACTTGTGTCCACTTGTTATAGCAGTGTTTTCCAAAGGTTAAATGGCTTCGGAAGAGTAGTACTTCCAAAGCCACTTTATACTTCGGAAGAGGCTGCTTCTTCCAAGGCTTGGAGACTTCTTCTATTCATCATACATCGGAAGTGGTCTTTACTTTATTCTTCTAAGTCTTGAACTTCAGAAGTATGCATTTGTCTTCGAAAGTAGATTTCTATCTTCGGAAGTTGGACATTCCCATTGTCTTAGAAAGAACTCTACAACCTTTGAAAGTTCCATGATAAGCTTCGGAATCCTTTGCATGCAGCACCAAAATAATTTAAGTTATCTAGTTTTGGTTGTATTAGCCTTCTTCTTGATCCAACAAATCCCCCTAGGCTGATGCTACCAAAACTTCACTTATCTCGACTTCTCAAAACTTTCAGCACCAGGAGAGCAAATTTGTTTGTCTCCTTGTTCTTCCCTGATGTGGTGCTGAGAAGCTTGTACAGATCCTGGTAGACAGGAAATCCAGTCTGTCACCTTGGATAACATGTACCCTTTGTTGTTGCCCTCTGAAAAGAGTTAATTGATGGGAACTGTAATCATATTCCCATCAAACTATAGGTTCCAATTCAAAACCATCCACATCTGTAGAAAGGAAGCACCTTTGGTGGGATATCTTTCCTTTCCTGTCTTCTTAACTTTAACTCTTCTTCAATCTTTGCTTTTGCAGTTAGCTCAGCTAAATGAAGACTGTTGAGATGATTTCTGATGAGTGCAGCAGTTTCAGAGTTGGAGGTGTTGGAGAATGGCTTCTCTGCTAACTCAGCAATGTCAAATCTGCTGGAGTGTAACAGAGAGGTTGCATTGAGTCTGTTGACTTCACCATTTTCTCTTTCCACAAAAAAGTTATGAGAAGGTTCATCGAACCTCCACTGGATTATCTTCCTTTTAGGCACAAGAGACTGACTAGGAATCTTGTCCTCTTTTCTTGTATCCAGCAGAGTCACCAGTTTCCTTCTGAGCTTGCTTTCTTACTCATTTAAAGAGTCTGAATGGAGACCCAAAAGTCTTGCAGCCTGGTCCAAAGTTCCTCTAGGAAAATCAAGGAATCTGTCTCTTGTGAGGGAACTTGAAGATCCGTCTACATAGGTAATGTTAACGAAGTCTTCTACACAGGAGACTTTGCTCAAAGTGATGCCATTAGTGAGCTTCATCTTGATTGCCTTAAACTCCTCGAGGGAGAGATGTTGAGAAGGCTGAAGGGATGGTTTGGAGGGTGGTTAGGTAGGTTTAGGTTCAGAGGTTCTGGCTAGTGTTTTGGGTTGGATAATGGGAAGTTTGGGTGGTTGAGGTAAGGGAGTAGTAGTAGGTAGTGATGTGGGTTCAGGGGTGAAAGGTTCAGGTTGAGGTTGGGTAAAAGCAGTAAAGGTCATCCCTTTTACCCTTCTATACATCTCTTTCCTTTTCCCTATCCGGATGCCAGCCTTAATTTCACTGACAATCCGTTGGAGTGTCCTTTCAGACATAGGACTCACCTGCCTACCAGAGAAGCCATGAGCCCGAAGATAGTCCTTCATTTAGGCTTTCTCAGTAAGCTTCTTGGAGGCAGTGACCCTAGCCTCTTCTTCTTTCTTCTTCTTCTCTCTAGCCTTTTCTTCTGCAGCCTTCTTCCTTTCTTTATCCATTTGATCTTGCTCTTTGTTGTAGAGCCAGAGGATCGTATCATCGTTGTGTGGAGAGAGTTCTTGAAGATCAAAGCCTCTGGAGAGTAGGAAGTTTATCCTGTCTCTCCTCAGCTGCAATTCATCCTCCTTCTATTTCTTTTCCTTTTCCTCTAAGGCCAACCTGGCTTCTTCTTCAAGTCTCAACCTGGTTTCCTTCTCCAGATCCACCAACTCCTCTAATTGTAGCAGAAGTGTTTCTTCATTGGAAGCTCCCATTTCAATGAGCTGGTCAATGATCTGCTCTCTTCTTTTATTGATGACAACCTCCTGATTGGAAGCAGCTGCTTTTGTGCTGGCAGCTAGCAACTTCTCAGTCTGAAGTCTTCCTTTCTTCTTAAGTTTCTCAATCTTCTCCTCTTTCTGAATCTCTTCTGCAGTCATCTTCCTTTTTCCTTTATCCTTTGAAGATCCTGACTGTGGTGGTTCTTAGAGAGAGGTTTCTGATTGTGAGAGAGTCAGAGATGGTGTCTGAGATGGAGGCGTAATTGGAAAGTCCTCGGACATTTTAAACAGTCCTGTGATGATCAGTTCCTCGGATATTTTAAACAGTCCTTTCGCAACTTCCATTTCAGCTTCAGAAGATTTAGCTTGTTCTTCCGAGGCTTTAACTTCAGCTTCGGAAGTTAATGGAGATGCATATTTTGTCCCAACTGTTTCAGTTGCTGGGCCATCAGTTCCTATTTCCCCTTCGAATTGAATCTTAGGTTCCATGAGGACCTTAGGTTGACCAACTTCTTCCACAGTGGTAGAAGGTGCAGTCAGCCTTTGAAGCTCTTCTGGTCCAAAGTAGATCATTGCAGCATCATGGCTTGGCTGCTCAAAGGACGATCTTAATGGAAACTTGGTGAAGAGTCTGTAGAGATCATTGAGCATCTTTGGATCAATCTGAAGAGTGACTGAGATGTTTCAGGCGCAGAGATGATGGGGGAGGAAGATGTTGAAGTAGAAGGCCGGCTCTGTGGTTCCTTGTGTGTTTGTCTTTGAACATTCTCCCTCTTTTTGGTAGCATCATCTTGAGAGCTAGATGAGCTGGAGGAGGAAATCAGGGAGACCTGAATAGGTACATGCCTAACAGACCTCTCTGTCTGTTTCTCAGCTAGTTGAGCCTTGAGATTGTCAATCTCAAGTTGCTGAGTGGCAGATCTTGCCTCTAAAGTCCTAACCTGAGATTCCAGGTTTGAAACTTTAGAAAGAAGATCTTGAATGAGGAGTTGCATGCTTCCCTCATCTTCTTTCGAAGAATCACGGGGAGATGAGGTAACATACCTAGTATGTTCAGGCTCACCACCAGATGTGGTTTCTTGGCACCCTGGTTTCCCATGCTCAATGATGTCTCTTTCAGAGTCATCAAAGGGCTCGGTTTCCGCAGATTCAGTCTGAGAAATGTTACCACTGTCCACAAGGTCCATTGAGGCACCTTCTGTAGTGGTAGCTGAATCTACATGAGTCCCCTCCACATCAGTGGGACTCACCTCAGTAGTTGGTTGCTGATAGGGGCTAGAGATAAGGATTTCTCTGGGCTCTGTTGATCTTGGAAAGGGTGTTGTATATCAACTTCATTGCCATGGAGAGATGTTATCTCTTCATTAGTTTTAAACAAAAGGTCAGTGAAAGATAGGATGGGTAAACCTACTGACCCAAGACTTTGGTCAATATCTACAGGCATTGAGCCTCTGGTGGGGCTGTCCCTTGTTGGCTGCTCAGGGGAGTATAGAGACTCATCCTGAGGGCTTTCAGCTTGGGTTGTGGGTTCATGGGTCTGAGACTGAGGAGACTCAAGACCCAAATTGAGGTCAAAAGAGAAGGATGGAGAGACCTCTGACTGAGTGGGAGCCCATGTTTCCACTCTAGTTTTTTTGGATTGAACAGGAGGGGCTTGTTCAATTAGAGTAGACTAAACAAGGGTTCTTTGGGGCGTCTCTGATAAGTGATGGTAATGGGTGGAGAAGGTAGTGTTGGCATTATGGGGGTAGTTGCTGGTGTCGGTTCATCACCTGTGGGGTTAACAGGGATGTCACTAGGAGCCGTTGGCTCAGTCATACCTGGAAGAAGTGCAGTATCTCTTCCTGTGAAGTTGGTGGACACTCACTTCAATGTTATGTGCTGGAGAAACCTGGGATACATGAAGAATGTGTCCTTCTGAAGATTTCCCATGAGGTTAGTCATCACAAATCTTGAATAGTTGAAGCGGAGGCGTTTTACCAACCCATGAACAAGGCACCCAAGTTCATATGGGATTTGATCCCATCCCCCAGATTTATTCGACAAGTAGGACCACATGTAGCAGGAACTTCCATTTGTACGAGGAGTTAAATCTGTAGGCAGTTGACCTGCTAACGTCTCCACCATATCCCATTTGGAGATAAGAATTGTCCAAATCTGCTTTGGGGAATTCTGTTGGAGAGCCCTCATCATGAAGCTCTAGATGCTCCCTGATGATCTGTTCAGAAATGACCAACTCCTGGCCACAGATGCTCGATCGAATGACACGAACCCCATTTAGGGTTTCAATCTGACCATTTGCCCAAAATTCAGACATATGGTTTGAGTAAATTATGGGGTTAACAGTTAGAGGGGTGTAGTAGGAAGATTGGGTTGGAAAGGATAGAATATCTGAGAAGTCAGCATCTCTTGATGAATCAAGAAATGCGACTTGGTTGTGCTGAGGGTTGAAGGCCATTTGAAAAGTTGAATGGGGATGATTTGAGCTGGGTAAAGTTTAGTAGAAGAAATTTCTAGGGCTGTAAAATTTGCAAGTAGGGAGTGAAAGTGAATAGTCGAGATTATTTAAAAGATTGTGGAATGGCGGTAATGGGGTTAGGATAAGGTGATGTGATGGTTTAGTGGATGAACTGACAGTGGCGGTAAGGTTAAAAATCAGTTAAATAATCCAACATCATTAACAAAATCTTTGCTTCTTACAGTGTGGGGCCCAAGAAATTTACGTTACACAGTGAAATTCTCTTCCGAGTGTAAAACATTTCCGAAGGTAACTTGTCTTCTGAAGGTAATTCTTACTTCCGAAGCCAAGTCTTTGCTTCGAAGGTTAGAGTTGCTTCCGAATAGAGAATTGTAAGTTTCGGAAGTAGATCTGATATGCAATCAATCGCTTCTTCAAGACCAAAAATTCTTCCGAGAAGAAAGTTATCCTTTGAGAAATATTGCATCGGAAGATATAAGAATGTCTTCCGAAGGTTAATTTCTCTTCGGAAGGAATTTACACTTAGAAATTTCAGAGAGAATTTCTTGTAACAGGGCTTAAATTGTATTGACACAAGACTTACATATTAAAAAGGTTTTCAAAAAAGATCAGATTAATCAATGTTTATCATCTCATAGCTGTTATGAGATACTTAAACCTTGTTCATCAAAAACTTTGGTAAACAGATCAACATATTGTTCATTTGAATCAACTTTGATTAACTTGATTAGATTTTTCTCATGAATGTCTCTAATGAAATGATACCTGATGTCAATGTGCTTAGTCTTGGAGTGCTTCACCGGATTTTCAGTAATGGAGATAGCACTGTTGTTGTCAATATGGATAGGAGTACTCATAAAGTTCAATCCATAGTCCAACATCTGATTTTGAATCCATAGTAGTTGAGCACAGCAGCTAGCAGCAGCAATGTATTCAGCTTTAGCAGTTGATGTAGAGACACAGGATTGCTTTTTCATTGCTATGAGATGATTCTTCCACCAAGAAATTGACATCCTCCTGATGTTGATTTCTTGTCAATATTGCAGCCTTCATAGTCACTGTCAGAGTATCCATAAAGATTGAAATCCTTGTTTTTGGATACCAGAGACCTAGTTTAGGTGTTCCTTTGAGGTATCTGAGGATTCTCTTAACAGCAGCCAGGTGAGACACCTTAGGAGCAGCCTCATATCTTGCATAAATGCAAGTAGCAAACATGATCTCAGGTCTACTTGCTGTTAGATACATCAGAGAACCAATAATTGCCCTATACTGATGTTGATCAGTATCCTCCCCCTCAAGGTCAGTACAAAGATTATGGTTTCTGGGTATGGGTGTCTTGGCAGGCTTGCAATCCTTCATCTCAAATCTTTCTAAGATGTCAGAGACATATTTAGATTGATTAATGAAGAACCCTTCCTTCAGTTGCTTTACCTGAATTCCAAGAAAAAATTCCATTTTTCCCCTGGAGCTCATCTCAAACTTCTTCTTCCTAATGCTCTCAAAATCCTTGCACATTTGGTCATTTGAGGAGCCAAATATGATGTCATCAACATAGACTTGTACGAGCAAGATGTCATTTCCAGACTTTTTGATGAAGAGAGTCTTGTCAATGGTACCTCTAGTATAGCCATTCTTCAGAAGAAACTAAGATAGAGTCTCATACCACAGCCTAGGTGCTTGGTGAAGCCCATATAGAGCTTTATCCAATTGGCACATATAGTTGGGGTGTTGTGGATCTTCAAATCCTGGAGGTTGGCATACATAGACTTCCCTGTCTATATCCCCATATAGAAAAGCACACTTGACATCAAGTTGGTATACTGTGAAGTCCTTGGATGCAGCATAAGCAAGGAAGATCCTTACTGCCTCAAGTCTTGCAACTGGTGCAAAGACAACAGTATAATCGATTCCTTCCTCTTGAGTGTATCCTTAAACACAAGTCTTGCCTTATTTTTGATGATCAAGCCTCTATTATCTCTCTTGTTTCTAAAAACCCATTTGGTGCATATAGGTACTGGACCAGATGGTAGCGGACATAGGTTCCATACTTTTTGTCTCTTGAATTGAAGCAGCTCGTCTTGCATTAATTCAATCCAGCTACTATCTTTCATGGCATCTTCTACCTTCTTGGGTTCCATCTGAGATAGAAACCATGAGTACAAGCAGACATTCCCTTGATAAGTCTGTCCTCTTGTTCTCACACCCTAAGAGACATTCCCTATGATGTTCTCAGTTGGATGAGTGTTGTGAATCCTAAGACGAGGAATCACTTCCAGTTGCAGATAGATCCAGGTTAGACATATTCTGCTCAGGAACTAGAACACTCTGTCCAACTGTTGTTTCAAAGTCATTCAATGAGGACTGATTGAATGAATGAGAAACATCATCAATAGTTGGCTGTGAAGTAGTATTAACAGTTGCCTGTTCCTTCAAAATACTACCTCCTTCTGCCTGGTGTTGTAATGGATCACCCGATGAGTTTTGAGGCTCAGTAGGTGACTCACTTGTTGAAGCTTCACTATTCCTTGATATAGTTAAACTGTTGGATCTATGAATAGTGGAAGCTTGATGTATTGCAGCACTTGGAGAATTTGGTCTAGGCCTGGGAAGCTCAAACAGTTGATCATTAGCAGCATATCAGTATCATTTTGAGCACCTATTCCAACTAAAACATTCTCACAAGAGCGTTTAGAATAGTTTGGAAACAATTCTAAATCAAAGATGTGATCAGGTCCATTCCCCCTAACACAAGGAGTGTGCCCATTAACAACTATATTGGATGACTCCTCAAATTGTTGATTCTTAATGTTGTATACTCTATAAGCTTTGGAGCTAGAAGAGTATCCAACAAAGATAGCATCATCCTACTTTTTAGCAAATTTTGCTAAATTGTCCTTTGTGTTAAGTATGGTACACCTGCTGCCAAGGGACCTTCGAAAGCCAATGAACGGTGGCCTCTTGTTCCATAGCTCATAAGGGGTTTCTCCATGGGGCTTAACTACAAGAACTCTGTTCTGCACATAGCATGCAGTGCTGTGCCTCTGCCAAGAATGTTAGAGGTAGCTTTGAATCAGCTAACATAGTTCGAGCAGCCTCAATAAGTGTCCTATTCCTTCTCTCAGCAACACCGTTTTGTTGAGGAGTTCTGGGAGCACTATATTGTCTGGAAATCCCTTTTGAGTTACAGAATGAGTCAAGAACGAAGTTCTTAAACTCAGTCCTTGATCACACCTAATTATTTTAACCTTGTGATCAATTTGATTTTCTATTTTAAGAATAAAAGATTTTAATGTTTCAGTAGTTTCGTCTTTAGTTCTTAAAAATAATACCCTGTGAATCTTGTAAAATCATCAACTATCACAAGGCAATATGATTTCCTTCCAATGCTCATTATACTTGTGGGATCAAAAAGATCCATGTGCAATAAGTGCAATGGAGTAGTGATAGAGTTAACACATTGGATTATGAGACGTCCTGTGTTGTTTCCCTCTCAGGCAGGCAACACAGTTGTCTTTGCATAAAAACTCCATTTTAGGCAAACCATGTACCAAGTTGTTTTTAGCCAATTTATTCATTGTCTTAAAATTTACATGACACATATGTTTATGCCACAGTGTTGACTCATCATTATCAGCTTTGGAAAGAAAGCATGATACTTCACCCATTGGGGAAGCATTGTTCATATCAAGCTTGTACATATCCCCTTTCCTGGGAGATCTAAGAAGCACAATTCCGGAGGAATTGTCATCCCTGGTTTGAGGATAATGCACTCATGTTCTGTGAAAAGCATTTGGTGCTTTTGATCACAGAATTGAGAAACACTTAACAGATTGTGTTCAAGCTGTTTGACAAAGTTAACTTTGTCAACTGTTAACACACCATTGGATATACTCCCTCTGCTAGAAATATATCCTCCGGTCTCACCTCCAAATTGGACAGGACCTCCATCATAATGTTGAAATTGCTGAAGGAGATGTATTCCCTGTCATGTGCCTGGAGCATCCACTATCTACAATCCAAATATTGTTATTCTTGTCATATGGATGTCCTTACACATAAGATGAGATTTCAGTTTTGTTTGGAAACCCAAGCTTTATTGGTCTTGGGTTCTTCCAAAGATAATGACATGAGTGAACCAAATGATATGCATGGGGGTTCAACAGAGGTCTTTGAAGAAGAGGTTGGGCTGCAGCATCTTCCTTGATCTTCCAGTCCACCCTTTGGCTGATCTTGGAGGATGAGCTTGTTGAAGCTTTTGCAGCATGGTCTTCTTCCGAAGCTTCTTTCTTTTCGGAAGAAGTCCTCACCACCTTTTCTTCCGAAGCAGTCTTCTTCTGGGATGGTTTCAAGGGAGCTTTCTTGTTCTTCCAACTTAGTAGCTTCTGCTTTCAAGCCATTTTCCCTTCAGAAGAAGGATTTTCTTCCGAAAGCAACTTGGCTTTGGAAACTAGCTTTTCCTTCTTCAACTCTTGAACCGTATGGAAGGGTCCAAATGTGAAACCTTACCTGACTCCTTCTTTTCTAACATTATTTGCATAATGTGTGCTTGCAGGATTGTAGTAACAATCTTTTGCCATGTGATTTTGCAGGCCACACATGATGCATGCGATGTTAGTCTTTTGGGAAAGTGAGGGTTGCTGTTTCTTGGTTTTCTTTTCTTCATCAGCAACTTTTCCTTTAACTTTTGATCCTTTGGTAGGACAAGAATGCTGGTATTACATTCCTTTCCTGAATCAGAAGTACCTAACACTTGGAATCCAGCTGAGACAAAGACACCCTTCTGTTTGGGGTCAATTTTTAGTTTGGATTCAGCCACTTTCTTAGCAGTTCTCCTAGCAGCTTTAGCTCTGCTTCTTCTGGCTTTGGTGGTTAGGATTTGATCATCACAGGAGGCGGTGGGTATATCTACCTGTTCCTTCCCTGTGGTGGCCACTATTGGTGCCTTATCCTTTAACTCTAGAAAGAAAGGGTCAGCAGTTGGAACCTCTTGCTCTTCAGTACCACATTTTGGCTGTCTGATAGACTCATAGGATGTGGTGGAGCAATTTCATTGGTTCCCAACCCTTCTTTGTTCTGATAACAGAGTTTGGAATGGGAGGATGATGCAAGAATAGCTTGGAAGTTTTGCTCAGAGATAGCATGCTTCCTGGCCTGGGCCTCAGCAGTGACAAGCTGGGCTTGAGCCTTAGACAATTTGGATATCAGATCCTTGATTTGAGTCTTGTAGTTGGTGTGTTCATGTTTCAAAAGAGATACAGTTTTCTCTAACTCGTCAATTTTCTTTTGATAGTCAGATTTAGCTCTTTTAAAATCAGATTTTAGAATATTTAAAGACTCAATGTCAGATCTGATTTCCATATTGTAATCCTGATAGAGTTTAACTTTAGCTATATAGGCTGGAGTGCAGAGATGTTCATATACCTGGGCGTCATCTGTTCCGGCCATGAGAGCTTGAGCAGGAGTCACATCCTGTACCATGAAGCTCCAGTCAACTTCTTGAGCCATTGCGGTTGTTTCAGTTGACTTTTCAGTGGGCTGTGAGGTTGAGGAATGTGTAGAGGCCTGTGGGGTTCCCGGATTGGTCTTGGGAGCCTTGCATTCCCTTGGAAAATGACCCAGTTGGTAACAGTTGTAACACTTTGCCCTGGTCTTGTCGAACCCGAACTTTCTGGTAGTTGGGTTTTGAGGGAAATGCCTTCCAGTTCTCTTAAAGAACTTCTTTGCTCTGTAAGTTAAGAGAGCCATTTGCTGGACAATGTCCATGTACTCTATGTCATCTGGGATAAAACACTCAAGATCATCAAAGCAGTATTGAAAATCTCCTAAGTGTCCACCTCCTGAAACAAAGGCACAACTTTCCTGGAAGGGATTGTGTTGAGCCTGTTGAGACCTTAGAGTCTTAGGATAAGTGATGTAGGGACCAGAAGAGTAGGATGGCTGCTGATAAATCAGGAACTGCTGAGGTTGAGGGGTTAATGAGCCTTCAGCAACCATTAAAGCGTTGCTAGTAGGAAGACTCATAGATCTGCTTGTTTGGTGGCCCTTCTTACTCTCTATCTCTAGACGGTATCCATCAAGGATGCCATAGAGCTCAGTCATGGAAAGAGTGTTCAAGTTTTCTGTTCTCTTGATAGAGACACAGTAGAATTTCCACTCATTTGGAAGAGCACTCATGAACGTTCTGGTGAGATCTCTAAGTTCAGGAGTGATCTTCATAGACTAAAGGGAAGAGATAAGATCCATGTACCTGAAGTACTGTTGGCTGAGGGTCTCTCCAGCAATATGAGTGAAGTTCTCGAACTGCTGCTTTAGTGAGTCCTTCTTTGAGTCGTTGGAGCAAGAATACATCTGAGCAAGTGCATCAAACAATTCTTTGGCAGTCTTGCAATGCTCGAACCCCACCATAATAAAGTTCGGTATTGCAGTCATGAGAATAGTCATAGCATTGCTATCGACGTCCATCTTCTTTTTGTCTTCATCAGAATAGTCCTCGACAGCTTTTTCTATCATGGCACCGTTTCCACCAGGTGAAGCCACCTTTGGCTTGTATGGTCCATTGACAATAGAGTTCCATATTTTGTTGTCTTGGTCATCGTCCCCTTCTCTATTTCAGATTTGTTAAGGGCCATTTGAGTGAGTGGGTGGTAGGGAGGAGTGAAAACAGGTTGATTTGGATGGTTAGATCACACAATCAAGAGCCTGAGAAGCTCTGATACCAATTGCGGGATCGGTGTTTGTCACTTAAACACAAGTGTTTTCTCTCAAACTCACCTAGAATCACACTCGTGTAAGAATCAATAAGAGTTGATCACAATATGAAAACTAACTAAGAACACAGAAAGATAATTTTATATATTGATTCTCAACTTAAGATACAAACACTCTTACAAGCAGATGATAATATTTTTCTATGAGTTACAAGGAGAACCTATATATAATACTATCTACAGCCGGATATACTTTGATACCAGCTGAGATCCTTTAGCTAAAGCCTATACTACAAGACTATAGTTAAGGTATCTCAGATAAAGTCTTATATGAGATTTGGTAGTCAGGACATGTCCCTGAGTTACCTTTTGTCACCAACTAAAGATGGCAACTGTACTATCATGAAAAGGTAAACAGTGGAATAAAGTATGGTCAACAACATGGTTCTTTAGGAAGAAGCCATGTTGTATCAGGAGTCTGCAGCGGAGTGTCAGACACCATACTTGTGTCCACTGGTTATAGCAGTGTTTTCCGAAGGTTAAATGGCTTCGAAAGAGTAAGTACTTCCGAAGCCACTTTTTACTTTGGAAGAGGCTGCTTCTTCCAAGGCTTGGAGACTTCTTCTATTCACCATACTTTGGAAGTGGTCTTTACTTTATTCTTCTATGTCTTGAACTTCAGAAGTATGCATTTGTCTTCGGAAGTAGAATTCTGTCTTCGGAAGTTGGACATTCCCATTGTCTTAGGAAGAACTCTACAATGTTCGGAGGTTCCATGATAAGCTTCGGAAGCCATTGCATGCAGCACCAAAATAATTTAAGTGATCTAGTTTTGGTTGCATTAGCCTTCTTCTTGATCCAACACATCATCATGCCCGTCGTAGCGTCTATGACCTCAAAAGTCATCTTACATGAACTTAAGGAACCTCCCACGTTAAAACTTACATGTGCACTTTCCCTCGAAAGTCAGTAATTAAACTGCACTTTCCTCGGGTACACCAGCCCTACTTGGGCATGTGGGCACCCTTCAGTTGCATGGCCTCAAGGCGACTGAGCATTATGTGATTGGACCAATGTGGATGAACACCTACGCGAATGAACACCCATGCGAATAGACCTAATATAGATTAGTCCCATGTGGATGAGCATTTATGTGAATGGGCTCTCAGTCATGCTAATGAACCCCAAGTCGCGCGAATCAACCCCCAGTCATGTGAATGAACCCCCAGTCATGCGTATGAACCCCCAGTCATGTGAATGAACCCTCAGTCGCACCCCAATCGGCCGTATGGCCTCCATTTGGTCGCCTAGCCCTAGCTGATGCAGAATGCAGTTCATCCCTAGCCCAATCTGCCATTTTCAACCTCTAAGCTCATCCAAACTCATTCTAAGCCCAAATCAACCATCCTAACCTTAGGAGTGCAGACCACAATCCATTCAAGCACACACAAGCCCGGAAACAAACTTCAAATGCATCACGCGTAAACGCATACAAATGGGTCAAACACACACATACAAAAATGGGTTTTCAGATGTGTTCCAGCCCCAAAATCGACCAAAAACGTTTAAAAGAGGGGTCCTAAAACTCACACAAACCACACCGAGAAGTAGAGCTTCGTTTAGACCCGCTACACGACGATTTTGCTCACCTGAATCCGCCCAAACCAACGTTTTCTCTCTTTTCTCCCTTTCTTTTTCTCCTCCCTTTTCTTTGCAGAATATTGTGCGTGGGGAGAGGGTAAGGGCTGCCCTCTCCCTTCAAATACTTCAATTCACCCAACTTTCTCTCGTTGGCGAGTTTGGTCCCTCGACTTTGGACTTTATTTCTTTTTTTTCTTTTTTCGTCGGCTTCAAAATAAATATATAACTGGGTGTTACAATCTAACCTTACTTATTTATAAAAAATCCCAAATTCCTATAGAAACCCTAGTTCACGTTAATTGTTAATATTACCTTTAAACATAACCTTGAAATATATACGTTAGGTAACTTGTAAAAGGAATCGTTAGAGCATCATTTAATTTCTTGTTATCATCTTATTTATCTATCAATTGAGTTTTCATACACCTCTTTTACTTTATTTCACATCTTTTTATGGTGAAACATGTAAACATATTGATACTTGTAAATGTAGATGCAATTCATCTTTACTTTTTCTCATGGTAATTTGTAATATTGTGAGTCTTATATGATAGACATTATATGTTGACAATCACTAACTATTGCTAGCTTGGTGACGTCATAGATCTATGGGCCTACAAGCATATTTAGTGCTAAAGCCGAGGTTATTACCGGCTTCTGATCACATATGCTTGCTCATCATGGAAACCAAGTACACTTAGCTAATTGTTATAACTTGTAAATGATATTCTTGGTCAAGTATTGATTGTAGCTATATGTTATCTATAAACTTGCTCTATTTGTAACCATTGACATAAATTGCTACATGTAAACTTTTATATGTGTATGTATGCTTAACCCATGGAAACTCACATAGTTTCAAAGTTGACCCTTTAGTTTTAACATGTTTTAGGAAATGCACAAGGTTGATGATTATCTTTTGAAGCATGCTTACACCTAGGATTTGGACCTAGGAAAACAAATAACATGTCTTGAAACTTGGAAGTTTAACTTTTATTACTTTATTTCGTTGACACTTTTGGATGCAATGTTAATTAATCTTATGATTAATCATATTTACAATTTATGGTAGTGTTATGTGGTTATGAAAAATCTTAACCCTCACATCTCAACGATTCCGCCGTTAAGGTTAGGGTGTGACATCAGTGAAATATGGTAAGTATCAAATCTTCCGAAGTCACAAGATCAAATCTTCTGAAACCAAAGATGAAGTCTTCTGAAGCTTCAAAGACAAAGTCTTCCAAAGCCAAACACTAATTTATTTCGAACATAGATAAGACATGCTTTCTCTGAATCACCTTTTGACAAAAGTTGACCACTTTTTGCTTCCATCTCTGAAAACTCACCAACTTAGATGAGTTGTTAAAAATCCATAATTTTGTCAAACTATAGATTAAGGTCTTATATTTATAACTATCTACTTTTTGTACTTTTATCCTTTTTGTATCATATAAGGATATGAGCTATGGTATATCATTGTCACTAGTCAAATGGCAATTTGTCTTTTGATTTTTCATATTGTTGTCTAGATTAGTGTTTCCAACTGGCATTTAAAGTATGGTCTGTTGTATCATGTCGTATAAAGTATCTTAAGTACTTGTATGTCTATGTATGCATTGTAACATGTGTAAGAACATGAGAATAATATATATCATTTTTGAAAACTATATTATATTGTTCATATTATGTTATTTACTTCTCTCCTGCAAATGGCAACATCACATTCATTCTCACCAAATTTTTTCGATTCTCGCTCCTATTAAATAATCATATTAATTACTACTAATATTATTTGATAGTTCTTTGATTCAAATAGTTTCTTAATAAATTAGGAAAAAAATCCTTTTATTAATATTATTTATAAAGAAACTATTTTTTGTAAGAAAAGAAAATTTTCTAAAACGTCAAACTTTTTTTAAAATAAAAATATATTAAAACTGTTATTTTAAAGAAGTAAAATGTTTAAAAATAAGTAATAATTAAAATTGAGATTTATAATAAGAAGAAATTTGAAAATGATATTTTTTAAAGTTGTTTGTTTTGAAATAAAATTTTCATTCTATTTATTACAATCAAAAAATATTCGACCATATCTTATTTTAAAATATTAATTTAGTTATTTATTTATCTACTCTAATAAAAATATATCTTGAGATGACACGTGGCAACACCATAATCATTCTCAAAAAAATTTTCCAATATCTCTCTTATATTAAATAATTACCTTAATTACTATTAATATTCTTTAACATATTTTTAGATTTAATAAATAAAAAAATCTATTTATCAATGCTATTTCTAAATAAATAATCTTTTTATAATATAATATTTTTTCTAAAGCATAAAACTTTTTTAAAAGTATGAATTTTTTTTAAAATTGGTATTTTTAAAAAGTTTTATTTTTTAAAAACAAAAACTGATGGATCGTTGAAGGGTATAGAGTTACAACACAACAACACAAAGAGAAGATAAACTAAACTTAGATCAAACAGTAAACTGGATTAATCAAGTGGTGACACTAAGAACACAAGTAGTATATGAGACAGAACACAAAGAACACAAGTGTTTGGTTTTCAAGAATGCAGTATATTGCCTTCTCTATGTTCTATAACAAGTGTTACAAAGTATATTCGAAAAATACAAGAACATGAGATACTTATACAACATCCTACAGCCGGCCAGACTTTGATAGCCAGCTTACAATTGACTAGACACACATAAAATCAATTGTAGAGTCAAAAGGAAGATTGCCTTTTGACTAGTGACTATCACATGCCATAGCTCACATCCTTATCTATTACAAAAAGGATAAAGTACATAAAGTAGAAAGTTACAGACTCAAGACCTCAATGTACAGTTACCAAAAGCATGGACCTTTTCACCAAACCTGTTAGTTGGTGACTTGCAGAGTTGCAGCGGAAAGGTGTCCAGCTTTATGGAACAGTACATCAGATAAAGCATGTTACTAAAAGTCTTCGGAAGAAATCTGTCTTCATGAACTTGAAGCTTCGGAAGACTTTGTCTCTAAGGCTTCGGAAGACTTCATCTTTAGCTTGGGAAGATATTGGTCTTGGCTTCGGAAGATTTCACATTTAGAGTATTTCTGTTGCACATGTCAAACTTCTGAAGCATTCTACTTCAATGTACTTATGCAGCATGCAGGAAAGACTGAAGATGTTTAGATTGCATCAGCCTCTTCATTAATCTCTACAAACTCCCCCTTGGCTGATGCTACAAAAACATTTATAAAACTTCAGATATTAACAGTCCTCATTAGGATGATCACCATTCCTTTCTTCATAAGATGATCAGGATCCTTCAGGCTGTCAAAGTGTCTTCTCATGTCAAAGAGATCATGCAGAGGCAACTGAAACATATCTTGCCATGTATAGATGTCTTCAATGCCTTGATCTCTAATAACATGCCACCTTTCTGGATTTGTGGTGTATGTCCAAGAAAAGATGGGTCTTCCTGATGCTAGAGGAGCTACTAAGGTTGGAGTTGATTGAGCTTCCTCTGGCTGCACATCCTCAGGCTGTTCTGATTCATCCTGAGGTCCAGAAGGGGATTCAGGCTTCTTCTTCTTCTTAGACTTTGGTCTAGAAGCCATCCTTTTCCTTCCTTTTCCAAATTTTAACTGAGAAGACTGGCCTGCAGCACCAGATTGATCTTCACTGTCTTTCTCAGTTGGGACTTCCTCTCTCTCAGGTTCAGATAGAGAAGGAGGTTGACCCTGTTGTGGATCAGAAGATGAAGCTTGCTAAGTATTAGCAGGAGGTCCAGGTTGTGTTGTGTCTGTTTGTTCAACCATAACCTCCACTTCAGGTGGGGCCTGACTTGGGGTGGAGTGTAAGTCAGTGAGCACTCCACTCTTAATCTTCTGCTTGATTACTCTGATATGCTCATCCATGGTGGATAGAGACATGGGTCCAAGTCTCCTTCCGGAGAATCCATACAGCTTCAAGAAGCTCATCATCCTCTGCCTATAGCAGACTCCTTCATGCTCTTTTGGATGATGGCTCTTGACTTTGCAGCTTCTTCCCTCAGCTTCCTCTTTGTTGTCTTTCTTTCCTTGACTAACTCAAGCTCAAGTTGTTTTAACTACTCAAACTCAACATAGTCATAAGGTAAGGGAAAGAGTGCATCTGCCTAATAGAGACCTATGGCACTCAGGTAGTTAATCATCTTGATTTTGTCTTCTTCCTTATCTACCTGAGGTTCTTGTTGAACCACATCCTCTTGTTCAGGACTTTCTTGAACTGGTGAGAGAGTAGGCATACCTTTGTACAGTCTTTTTCTTCTTCTCTCTTATTTGACTTGTACTAGGAGTTCTGCATCTTTTGCCTCTTTCTTCTCTCTTGACCTTTCCAAATCAACCAGCTCATTCAATTCATCCAAGGGGAGAGAAATGACACAATCTATGTCATAGTTCCTAGTCTGCAGATAGTTAATCCTGACTGCCCTTAACTCATCATTCTGAGTATCTAGTCTGGCGGCAGCCCTGATTGCAGACTCCATGAGTCTTGGAGACTCAGTAGTGGAACTTTCTCCCCTTAGCCTCCTTTTCCTCTCTCTCTCTCCTCCTCCTCAATCTCCTCAAATGTCATCTTTCTTTTCCCTTTGTCACTCACAGACCTTTGTGACTCAGGGTGGAGAGAGCTTTGGCCTTCATTGCTCGTTGCAACAACTGAGCTCAGGCCAGAGAGAGGTTGAGAAGCACCTTCACCAGCAGGTGTCTCAAAAGGAATATGGATCACTGTAGCAGTTGGAGATGATGAGACAGGGCTCTTAGGTTCTGTCACTGGGCCTTCAGTCAAGGTTTCCCCTATGAAGCTAATCTTAGGGTCTGCCTCAATATCCAGTTAACCGATGACATTGTCTGATTGCCTTAGTCTCCTTCTTAGACTGAACTCTACAATGATCCTGTCTTGGATTCTTTTAGCCAATCTGTCAGCTTGTCTTGATTGGCTTGGGTTGACAAGTGGCATGTTGACTAGATCCAGACCTTCATAGTAGTCCAAGTTCTGAAAATTAAAGACTTCTTGTTATCCTTCAACTCTTATGATAATGAGGGCTCTCCAGTTGTTGTCATACCTCCGCCCAACAATGTGATTGAAGAATGATGAAGGTGACATAGCCCTTGGTATCCTATCCTCAAACAGACTTTGTATGAAGGAGTCTGTGTATTCCACATCAACGTGAACTAGAGGAGGTTGCTGAGAATGCACAGTTGCAAGTGAGGATGGTGAGTCCTCAATGTCCATTCTCTCAGAGGAACACCCAGGTTCTGTGGCTGGAATGACTTTCTCCCCCTTTTTGGTAGCATCACCCACTTGCATAGGTGAGCTGGAGGATAGGTCAATCACATCCACAAGTTCTTGTGTTCCTGGTTAAGCTCTCCTTAAGGGTCTCCCAGCTAGTTTTTCCTTAAGATATGAAATCTCAAGTTGCTGATCATTGATCCTGTTTTGTAAGGTAGTCACCTGAGATTCAAGGTGACTGACCTTTAAGACTAGGTAAGTGTATGATTTAGATAGTTTTTGCACTTTTAGTCTTAGATCCCCCTCATCTTCATCAGAAGAATCACTTGGGGTGGAGAAAATTGGACCAGAGTCCTTTCTCTCATGACCAGTTCTAAGTTCTTGGCTATTGGATTTCCTTTGCTCACTAGTAGTCTCAGTTGAGATGTCAGTGGGCAGAGTTGCCATGGTTGAGGTCTTAATGATGTAATCACTTTCAGAAGTGAGAGCCTCTTCCATATGGACATCCCGAACATGTTCAGTAGTGTCCACCTCAGTAGTAGGTGACTGATGTGGGATAGATGTAGGAGACTCAGGAGTACTCATCTCTCTTTGAGTAGGGGGAAAGAAGAGAGATTCATTATACTCACTGAAACCTATATCTTCATCAGTATAGAAGTCAAGGTTAGGAAATGGTTGGTTGAGATCTATAGGCTGGGGATGGTAACTGTCCCCTGAAGGTTGATCACTTGAGTGTTGAGACTCAGAGTGATGGCTTAAGGCAGTAGGGCTAATGAGCTCATCAGGCTGAGCATGAGGAAACTCAGCACTGATTCTTGAAGAGATAGGAGTGGTCTGCTCCTCAGAGAAATGGGAGCCTAGTGTCCACTTCTTCCTGTATGGGTGAGTATATGGGGACCTCCACAGACTGAATAGTCTGAGCAGGGGTTCGTTTGTATTTTCTTTGGTAGGTATGGATATTGAGGTGTGTGGGTGGTTGGGAGTAGCAGGTGTGGGTTCAACACTAGCTTGTGCTGCTAGGTTGTCACCTTGAGCAATGAGCTCTAACATTTTGGGACTAGGGGCTGTTTCCCCCCAGAGAATCCAACAGTGGACTTTCTCATATTTTAAAGATGCCGGGCTTCATCTGTCCCAATTTAAGAATGTTACCTGTTTCCCTTAACTGTGAGCCCAGTTCACAGTTAAGAATGTACTGGACATATCTAGGAAACATGTAATATTCTAAGGAGTCTAAATTTGCAAGCAAATTGGTATAAACAAACTGAGAGTACCTGAATTTGACCCCTTGAACCATTCCATGGACTATGAAGGAGAGATCTTTAGGAGTCTGGTCCCATCCACCATGCTTGTTTGATAAGCTATGGATGAACACATGGAGCATGAATCTCCATTGGGATGAGACCTTCCTTTTCCTGAAGGTCTTTACATAGAAATCTCCCTCATATTCCATCTGCTCAAAGAATGATTAACAGCTTCCTTTGAAAAGAACACCTCACCTTCTTCATCATCCAGCTGAAGATGTCTGTTGATGATGGCTGGAGTGATGAAGATTGTTCTCCCCTGCACTGTGACAGACAGTGCCTTCTCCCTATCCATAATGACCTCTTGGCAAGTCTTCCATAATTCAAGCAACTAATCCTCATAGAGTGGAGGATCAATTATGAGGGAGGTGAAGTAGTTCGACAGAGACAAGAAACGACAAACCTCTGAGAAATGAGGATCTTTCTCAGAGCGTAACAGAGCAACTTGATTGTGTTGTCTGTGTAGCTGCATGGTAAATTTGGGATCATTTCTGTGAGCAAGGTTAGCCATTTTGAAGTAGCTTAAGGATGAAGAAGAAGAAAGAAAGAAATTTCAGAGAGAAATTTGGGTTTTTAGGTTTGGAGGAAGAACAGATGATAGAAAGAGGGGGAAATCGTTGGGTTTATATGTGAGAGGGATTTCAGATAAAGTTTAATGAAAGAGGATGAACTTTGAAATCCAGATGTCGGTCCCACCTCTGAAAAAGTAGTTTACTTTTTGCTCAAAAAGTAGTTTTCTTGGAAGTCAAAAAGCTTCCGAAGGTTAATTATCTTCGTAAGTTTTAATTAAAAAGCTTCTGAAGCTAAAATGACTTCGGAAGAATTTCCTGAGAGATTTGAAAATTTTGCTTCGGAAGAAAAATTAAAGCTTGAGTGCTTTGTGTGTAAACAAACAAAGCTTCCGAGAGTTAATTTTGCTTCGGAAGTAAATGGTCCTTAAAATTTAGCAAGTGTCTGAGACAATATTTAAGCTTCGGAAGATAAATTTTGAAAATTCTTCCGAAGGTAAACTTCTTAGACAGTTAATTAATTTGAAGGCATGATTTACTTCCGAAGTTAAAAACAAAAACTTCCGAAGTATCAAAAATTTTAAAAAATCTAAGGAAAGTCTTGAAAAAGAAATTTTCATCCAAAGAAAACATGAGCTTATGAAAGTGATGAACTAGACAACTTAGGACACACATATTTTAAGAAATAATAAGAATTAGTTTTAAGAAAGCTTACTCAAGGTTTATCACCCCAATAGCTGATATAAGATATTTAAATCTCTGTTCATCAAAAGCCTTTGTAAAGAGATCTGCATATTGTTCATTTGTGTGAACCTTGACTAGTTTAATTAATCCCTTTTCATAGTTATCTCTTATTAAATGATACCTGATATTGATGTGCTTTGTCCTTGAGTGCTGCACAAGGTTCTCTGTGATTGAGATAGCATTGTTGTTATCTATGTGAATGGGAGTCTCCTTGAAGTTTAATCCATAGTCCGCATCTGATTTTGAATCCAAAGTACTTGAGCACAACAGCTTGCATCATCAGTTGATGTAGAGACACAGGATTGTTTCTTGCATTGCCATGAGACAACCCTTCCACCAAGAATTGACATCCCCCAGATGTAGACTTTGCAGTCATGTTGCAACCACCGTAATCGCTATCTGTATAGGCATACAGATTAAAGTTAGAATTCTTGGGATACCATAGGCCAAGTGTTGATGCACCCTTGAGGTATCTTAGAATCCTCTTGATAGTGGTAAGGTGAGACATCTTAGGGTTGGCTTGATATCTTGCACAAATACATGTAGCAAACATGATATCAGGCCTGCTAGCAGTAAGATACATAAGAGACCCAATCATAGCCCTGTATAAATGCTCATCTACACACTCCCCCTCAAGATCAGGACCAAGAGAGTGGTTTCTGGCTATGGGTGTCTTGGCAATCTTACAGTTAGTCATATTAAACCTCTTAAGTATGTCCTGAACATAGTTTGACTGATTTATGAAGATGCCATCTTCAACTTGCTTCACCTGAATTCCCAGAAAGAAATTAAGTTCCCCCATGGCACTCATTTCAAATCTGTCTTTCATTAACTTCTCAAAGTCTTTGCAGAGCTTCACATTAGTTGAACCAAAGATGATGTCATTCACATATACCTGAACTAGCAATATGTCTTTTCCTTGTCCTTTGATAAAGAGAGTTCCATCTATCAAAGATGTTTAGATTTGGCAAAGATGTTTCTCCCACCACATCAGCACACTTTTCAAGTGAAACTTGATCCAAGCAGTGTGTGACATCATTGATGTTCTCATCTGTGGTGTGGTTAGTGGCATCAAGAAATTCTTGGTCACTGTCACCATCACCATTGTTGTCTTCCACAATTGAGGTGTTCTTATCTGGTTGTAGAGCCTCTGAGCTGGAAATTGAAGGCATACCAGATATATCAGCTGAATTTGTCATTGTAGGGCTGATAGAAACCTCATTTGCAGAAGTGGTTCCAACTGGAGCTGAAGATATATGTCTTGAAGATCTTCCTAGCTCAAATCTTGGATCAGGATCATCTGGATTCAAATTTTCTGTAGATCCTGAAACATTCTCACAAGATTTGTTAAAATAGTTGGTAACCAAGTCAAGATCAAACAACCAATCCAGACCAGAACCAGTAACACAAGGTGTGTGCTCATTGAAAGTCACATTGGCTGACTCCTCAACAATTCTAGTTCTAAGATTGTATACTCTATAAGCCTTAGCTTGGGAAGAGTATCCAACAAAGTGTCCATCATCTGATTTCTCAGCAAACTTGGCAATTTGATCTTTGGTATTCAAGATGGTGCAAGGACATCCAAATGACCTGAGAAAACCAATGAAAGGTATCCTCTTGTGCCAAAGTTCATAAGGAGTCTTGCGATGAGTCTTAACTACTAAAACTCTATTCTACACATAGCAGGCAGTGTTGACTGCCTCTGCCCAGAAGGTGATGGGCAGTTTAGAGTCAGACAGCATGGTTCTTGCAGCTTCAATCAGTGTCATGTTTCTCCTCTCAGCAACACCGTTTTGCTGAGGAGTCCTGGGAGCACTAAATTGTCTTGTAATACCCTTTTCATCACATAATGTGTCAAGGATATGGTTCTTAAATACGGTTCCTTGATCACATCTTATGATCTTGACCTTGTGATCAGATTGATTCTCATCTTTAAGATGAAATTCTTTAGAATATCAAGAGTCTCATCCTTAGTTCTAAGGAAGAAAACCCAAGGGAATCTTGTAAAGTCATCTGTGATCACTAGACAGTATAAGGTCCTTCCTAAACTCATTACATTGGTGGGGCCAAAGAGATCCATATGTAACAAGTGTATGGGAGTAGTGATTGAGTTCTTTTCCTTAGGCTTGTGAGAAACCTTATGTTGCTTCCCTTTCAGGCATGCACACAGTGGTCATCACTTGTAATCTCTTTCTTTGGCATTCCAGTTACCAAGTCATGTTTAATTAACTTATTCATGTTCTTAAAGTTTACATGGCACATTCTTTTATGCCATAGGAAAGACTCATCACTATTGGCTTTAGACAGAAAGCATGAAACTTCTCCAGAGGGAAAGGTTTCTTGCAAATCCATATTGTATATGTTTCCTTTCCTGGGGGCTCTAAGCAGGATATGCTCATGAGGAATGACTACACCAGGCCTAAGAACAATGCACTCATGCTCAGTAAAGAGCATGTTATGACTCTAATCACAAAATTGAGATACACTCAGAAGATTGTATCAAAGCTCCTTTACAAAGTTCACCTTTCCTATGCTGATCTTACCATTTACGACCTTGCCCCTACCAGAAATGTAACCACCTTCATCTCCTCCAAAAGCAACAGGTCCTCCATCAATCCTTTCAAAGTTCTGGAGTAGTGACCTATTACCAGTCATGTGCCTGGAGCAGCCACTGTCTATGATCCAGACATTTATGTCTGTCTTCAGCTGTCCCTGCACAAAAGAGAATGATTAGTTACATCTGGAAACCCAAGCCTTGCTTGTCTTGGGCTCACTTGCAGAAGGTAAATTAACAGTAATAGATCCTATGGTTGTACTAAGAGGATCTTGAGCTGTTTTTGATGGAGAAATCTCAGTCACTTGGTCTTTCTTAGATGTCCACACCACCTTTGGAGTCTTGGACTTGACCTTCAAAACTTTAGAAGCTTTTAGAGCTTCAGAAGTTTTGATAACTGAACCTTCGGAAGATTCTGCAAACACTACAGCAGACTTCAATGCTTCGGAAGAACTCCTTTCTTTCGAAGAGAATTTTCCACTTCCCTTCTTGTTAGATTTGAAACTTCCGAAGGAAACTGGTTTTCCTTCCAAAGCCTGAATCTTCTTAGAACTCTTTGAAGCCTTTGTTTTGGCCATATGGACAGTAACTTTAGGATTGAAGGGACAATCCTTTGCAATGTGAGTGGTGATGTCACACATGACACAATTCATTTCTTCTTCACAAGGGCCTTGTCTTGAGTAAGAGTTTTGAGATTTTCAGTTCTCTTGATCACCACACAATAGTTTGTCCACTGCCTAGGAAGTGAGGACATGAACTTCTTTACAATCTCTCTATTTTCAAGAGAAACTCCTCTATCCACTAGGGTATCCACAATCTCAACATACCTGAAGTACTGCTGAGTCATGGTTTCACCTATTTTGAAGGTGAAGTTTTCAAACTGCTATTTCAGGAGATCCTTCTTATTCTTCTTGGCTTCAGAAGAACCCTCATACATCAGTTTCAGTGCATCCCACAGCTACTTGGCTATTTTGCACTTCTTGAAACCTCTGTACACAGAGTTTGGAAGGGCAGTTTGAAGAGCTGTCATGGCTTTTCTGTCTATCTCTACTCTTCCTATCTTCATTAGAGTAGTTAGCCACATCTTTGGGAATCATACCAGCACCAGTAGGAGAAGGTGTGCTGGGTATGAAAGGTCCATTCTCAATAGACTCCTACATTCTTGAATCAAGAGACCTAATGAAACCTTCCATTCTTAAACACCAGGTGTCAAACTCATGAAGAGTGATCAGTGGGGACTTGTTCATGGTTTTAGTTTCCATATCAGTTTTGGAAATGGCTGCCATTTGAAAAGTTTAGTTTTTGTGTGTGAGAGGGATCTAAAGATGGTGAGATCTTTTATCAAGAGCCTGAAAGCTCTGATACCAAATGCAGGATCGTTGAAGGGTATAGAGTTACAACATAACAACACAAAGAGGAGATAAACTAAACTTAGATCAAATAGTAAACTGGATTAACCAAGTGGTGACACTAAGAACACAAGTATATATAAGACAGAACACAAAGAACACAAGTGTTTGGTTTTCAAGAATGCAGTATATTGCCTTCTCTGTGTTCTATTACAAGTGTTACAAAGCATATTCGAAAAAATACAAGAACATGAGATACTTATACAACATCCTACAGTCGGCTATACTTTGATAGCCAGCTGGATACAACTGACTAGACATACATAAAATCACTTGTAGAGTCAAAAGGCAGACTTCCTTTTGACTAGTGACTATGACATGCCATAGCTCACATCCTTATCTATTACAAAAAGGATAAAGTACATAAAGTAGAAAGTTACAGACTCAAGACCTCAATGTACAGTTACCAAAAGCATGGACCTTTTCACCAAACCATGTTAGTTGGTGACTTGCAGAGTTGTAGCGGAAAGGTGTCCAGCTTTATGGAACAATACATCAAATAAAGCATGTTACTAAAAGTCTTCGGAAGAAATATGTCTTCATGAACTTGAAGCTTCAGAAGACTTTGTCTCTGAGGCTTCGGAAGACTTCATCTTTAGCTTCGGAAGATGTTGGTCTTGGCTTCGAAAGATTCACACTTAAGTATTTCTGTTGCACATGTGAAACTTCTAAAGCATTCCACTTCAATATACTTGTGCAGCATGCAGGAAAGATTAAAGATGTTTAGGTTGTATCAGTCTCTTCATTAATCTCTACAAAAACTAATCAAATTTGAGAGTTACAATAGGAAATTTTTTAAAAATAATATTTTTATATGGTTTGTTTTAGAGTAGGTAGATTAGAATATCATTTTATAATTAATAATTTTATTATATTAGTATTTTATAATTAATAAATTTTATTATATTAGTATTTTAGAGTAGGTACATTCATTATTATCGAAAATTTTCCGTCTCTCTCGTTATTAAATAACTACATTATTACTAATCATGTGTTTAATTCTTTTTTGGATTAAAATTAGTTTTATAAGCAAATAAGCAAGAAATTTTTTCATTAGTGTTATTCTAATGAAATAATTTTACTTTTTTTAAATAAGAAGAAATTTGAAAATGATATTTTTTAAAGTTGTTTGTTTTGAAATAAAATTTTCATTTATTTATTACAATCAAAAAATATTTCGATCATATCTTATTTTAAAATATTAATTTAGTTATTTATATATCTATTCTAAAAAATATATCTTTAGATGATATGTGGCAACACCATAATCATTCTCAACAAAATTTTTATGTATCTGTCTTATATTAAAAATTATCTTAATTACTATTAATATTCTTAACATATTTTTAGATTTAATGAAAAAATCTATTATCAATGCTATTTCTAAATAAATAATCTTTTTATAATATAATATTTTTTTCTGAAGCATAAAACTTTTTTAAAAGTATGAAATTTTTTTAAACTTGGTATTTTTAAAAAGTTTTATTTTTAAAAACAAAAACTAATCAAATTTGAGAGTTACAATAGGAAATTTTTTAAAATTATTTTTATACGGTTTGTTTTAGAGTAGGTAGATTAGAATATCATTTTATAATTAATAAATTTTATTATATTAGTATTTTATAATTAATAATTTTATTATATTAGTATTTTAGAGTAGGTACATTCATTATTATCGAAAATTTTCCGTCTCTCTCATTTATTAAATAACTACATTATTACTAATCATTGTGTTTAATTCTTTTTGGATTAAAATTAGTTTAATAAGCAAATATACAAGAAACTTTTTTATTAGTGTTATTCTAATGAAATAATTTTAAATTTTTTTAATTACATCAAACTTTTTTAAAAATACGAAATATATTAAAATTTATGCTTTTAAAAAGTAAAAAGTATAAAAGCAGGTAGTTTATAGTAAGGAAAATTTTAAAATAGATTTATTTAAAATGGTTAGGTTTGAAATAAAATGTTTAATTTATTTTTTGGAAAACAAAAAAAGGTTTAAAAATTAAAGTTGAATAAGATTTATTTATACTTTTATTCATGTGTACTTTGAATTGTATGTTATTTAATTTCGCTTTATAATTAAGAAATTGTTATTTTTTAAATATTTAATCTATTCAAACCGTGTAATGTATGGGTTTATTGAATATAATAACCAATATATAGTAACTTGTTAATTTGCCAGTAATGTAAAAATTATATTGTTAACATATTGATCCACCGGTTTCAATTGGTAGGCTGTTGTAAGTTATGGGGCGATGGGATTTCAAGGTGAGCATGAGGGAGGAAGTGATATGTGTAAGGAGGTATGTCTAGGATATATAAGTATAGTATAGTATATCATTATTTGGGCAAGGATTATTATATAAAATAGTTTCTCGAAATAAACAAACATGATTTATATATTGGGGGAATATATAGGCAAACAATCTATACTATAATAATTCACATTAAATAAAATTCCTTAATTACAGAATGACGCACACATGCATGGTGTGTGTATATAAATATGAATGAATGGTTCCTTAGCAAGCTAGGTAAGGGATCATTGGTATTGTTGATATACATATATATATATCACGTACAGGAGGAGGAGGAGGATGATGACCACGGATAATATTGTCCCGCCGTGTGGTGATGGTGATGACGGAAGCAAGAAATCGTTGAAAAGGAAGAAAACAGCAAACGAGGAAGACAGCGAGTACGTTCCCAAGGAAGAAGCGAAAGGAGGGAGTCAGAGGGTGTGGTCGGAGAGCGATGTAATTAAGCTTCTGGGGGCCTTGAAGAAGCAAGGGAACGTCTCAGACATGAAGACGCTGTTCCAGACGGTACACCCGTCTCTGGAAGCCAAGGTAACGCAGAAGCAGGTATCCGACAAGGTTCGTAAACTGAAGAAAAAGTTTATGGACAGTGTAGGCAAGGAGGTTGTTCAAGATGGCGTTTACAAACTTAGCAAACAACTTTGGGGAGGTGGGGTTACTGCTGCTGACGAGGGCGACGTTGACGATGAGGACCAGGACCAGGATGAAGTTGACGTTTTCAGGGCCAATTATCGAAACGTCGATCATTGGGTGCGCCGCATGCACTCTGAAGTTGATCTTTCTGTCATTGAGTTTTGGACCAGCATACGTGGTATTACATTAGCCATGCTGGACCGTCTTCCTCAAAAGGAATTGGATGAAATCGAGGATCAATGGAACCAATACAATCTTGAGGGTTTAGAACGTGGAAACAAGAGAATGAAACTCATGAATAAGATGTTGATGCTATTCGATAAGTACAAAATATGAAAACATGCTATTTTTAGTTTCAACTTTACTATGCATGTATTCTTCTTCTTCTTCTATTATTACTATTATTATTATTATTATCATCATCATCATCATCATCATCATCAATGAATTAGTCGCAATTATTATTATTGGTGCTGTTAATCCTTCGATGTTTGATGCTAAATCGTTTATAACTACGTTATGTAGATTTGATAAAAGAATCAATTCAACAGTAATCTGAATCCTTATAAGTCTCTTTTCAACGTTATCTTTTGCTTTATCTAAAATCGTAAACTTCAGCTTCCGCAAATATTAAGAAACAAAACAAACAAGATTACAAGATTACTTTTACCAATACTATTTAATAATAAAACAAGATAACAAAAGCTACTGGGAACAATAACAAAGAATAAATGCGTAACGAGAGTAAACTTCCCTTCTTTGAGAGTGGTTAGCAGGGGAAACAATATTTTTTCATTTGACCATGATTTTGATTGAAAACCAATTTCAAAGTATTGTATTAAGAAACCGAAACAATTGTCAATATTAAAGGCATTTTCATATGGATCTCGATTGGTTCATATGTTGAACTAACTTTTTTATGATTAAAATCATATAGATGAATTACCAGTTCGTATGTGGATGATCGATTGTGTTTTTGGAAAGTCAAATTATATTTGTAACCTTACATGATTTTAGGAGGCATTAGTTGAATTAATTTTAAGGGATATTGAAATAAAATTACCTTCTATTGATTGATTTCATTTCCAAATTTAGATGTTTAAACAAAAACATATTTACTTTTCTCTAATATTATATCAGACTAAAGTCACGTGAAATACACGCGTTCAATCATAAATAATTGTTTTTAATTAAAATGGTTCGTATGTTATAATATTATTGTTAATATTTTGTCTATCGATTTTTAAGTTTTATTTTTTTAATTCACCTATATTAAATACTAGTAGTTTTTCTTTATCAATGCTTATAATTTTAAATAATGTATAATATGAAATGAACTTAACTTATAAATAAGAACTTTAGGTAATAATTAAATTATATTGAACATGACGCTAAACTCCAACGACACTTTCTAGTCTATAAACATCCAAAAACTTCTTTATATACAAAATTTGATGTTCTTTTATAATTTTATCATAATTGTCAATATTAATCATTTTAATTCATGTATACTTATAGCTAGATATAATGCAACATAGAACTTGAATCGGTGTCAGGGACCAAACATGTTATTACACAAAAGTTTAGACTATCTTTGTGTTTTTAATGTTTGAGGACCAAACATGCAATTTGATTAAACCACATGGACCACTTATGCATAAAGAAAATTATGTTCATAAAAAACATAAATCAATTCCATCCTGAAATCAATTAAAGCTAAAACATAATTTCATGCTTTCATAAAAAAAACATAAATTAGTAAAATTGATTTGAAAAAACCAAAATATTAGTGTGTATATATTAAAATCAAAATCCTTGAATCGTACAGACCACTACTACTGTTGCAATCGAGATTTATATATATGAGCATAGAATTGAAATTTTGCACAAAGCTATTATGATTTAAAATTTAGGGTGTGAAAGATATTAAATAGATTAATGAAATCATAAAATGATTGATGAGTTGAACTTGAAACATAATATGATTTGGGTTAATCGAACCCATGATATGCTTGTAAATTGAAAAGGATATGAAGCGGTTCATCTTTCCATTTGGAAATCGATATCATGATTTGGTGAAATCAAAACCGTGAATTAATTATTTGAGACCCTTAATTTGAAATATGTAAAATCTTTTCGAAATAGAAAACGCGTATTTCTTTTTCTTTGCATAAGACGAGTGAATTAGGAAACCTTTAATTACTTGTTTGAATAATCAAGAATCCAACATGTTTCAATTCGCAATTTTTGTGTAATACAACATGTAAAAACTCATTCTATTATATGTTCCTAAGATAGAGTCAACTTGTTCTTAGCTAGATATAATGCAACATAGAACTTGAATCGGTATCGAGGACCAATATGCTATTACACAAAAGTTTGGACTATCTTTGTGATTTTTAATGTTTGAGGACCAAACACGCAATTTGATTAAACCACATGGACCACTTATGCAAAAAGAAAATTTTGTTCATAAAAAACATAAATCAATTCCATCCTTAAATAAATTAAAATGTAACACCCGAAAATTTTTTTGAAGCCGACGAAAGAAAAAAAAAGAATAAAGTCCAAAATCGAGGGACCAAACTTGCCAAAACAAGATAAACCTTGAATGAGTGGGAGTATAAAAGGGGGAAGGCAGCCCACACCCTCCCCCATACTCACCATTTTCGGATTTTAGAGAAAAAGGGAGAAAAAGGGAGAAAGCTTGGTTCGGGTGGATTCAAGCATGCAAAACGAAGTGTAGCGGGTCTAATCGAAGCTCTACTCGAAGAGGTTGCCAAGGTGAGTTCTAGGACCCCTCTTTTACACATGTTTGAATGATTTTGGGGCTAGAATACATCTGAAACCTGTTTTTGAAATGTTGGGTGTTAAACCCAAATGTATGCGTATGTGTATGTGTTTGATGCGGGTGGGGCTTGATTTCGGGCTTGGTTGTGCTCGAATGGTGTCATGGTATGCATTCCTGAGGTTTAAGATGGTTGATTTGAGCTTAGAAGAGGTTTAGGAAGGCTTGGAGGCCGAAAATGGCAGATTGGGTTCGGGATGAACTGCATTCTGCATCAGCTAGGGCTAGGTGACCGAATGGAGGCCATACTCACGAAAGGAGTGCGAATAAGGTTCATTCGCATGTGAATATTGTGACTAAGAGTCATACGCATGAGAGGCATTCGACTAAAAGAAATGCGGATGAGAGCCATGCGACTGAAAGAAATGCGGATGAGGGACATGCGACTGAAGGAAATGCGGATGAAGGTCATGCGATTGGAGGTCATGCGATTAAAGTCCATACACTTGTGAGTCGTGCGACTAAGTTTCATTCCCATGCAAGGAGTGCGACTAGAGCCATTCGCTTGAAGGTCATGCGACTGAGGTCCATACGCCCGAATACTATGCGACTGAGGTTCATGCGCATGGGAATCATGTGACTGGAGGCTATGTGACTGGAGGTCCATTCGCCTAAGTGTTCTCATATGTATGGAAGATCATGCGATTGAATAGGGCCCATACTCCCGAATGATCATAGTTTATTTTCCGATTCTTGGGAAAGTGCAGATGTAGGTTCTGACCGGTGGGATTGTAGATGATGTGATGGGCTTGATGATAATGATGAGTGTGTGATGTATGATGGATGCTATAAGGCCCCGTTCCCGGGACGCTTACAGCTGGGTTCTCATCGCACATAAAACGTGATACATTTGTGTTTCATAAATCGCAGCGGAAAACTAAAACAATCTTTCATTTCCATGTAAATGCTTTTGCAAGTTAATACAACATTCATTACAAAATAACTTGTTCGCATTACAATGCAAAACATTATCAAAAGAATGCCATCCAAAAGAGCTGAGTAGCTTCACGGTGTGCCATCCTCAGCAAACATTACCTTCCAACTGGAAACACATCAAAGTCAGCGTGTCTGAGTGAGTTCTAGTTTTATAAATAAAACATACTTTACTTTGATATAAAACCATTCGTTACTTTTACATGATCACACATCATACGTACACATAGATAATATCATTATTATCTTCCTCATTCATTCATTCGTTCTTTATGACTTTACTTGCACATCGGACATCATCCGTACCAATACCATGTGCTACACCCTGGTTAGTCGTAGCTACCGGGCCGAAGTCAATAAATGAACAGCTAAACGTATGCCACGGTACTAGGAGTAACCATCAGTCTTAGCTACTGGGCCGAAGTCAATAAATGAATAGCTAAACGTATGCCACAGTACTAGGGGGAGCGGTAGAGGTTCTACATTAAGGTCAATCACAAGAAAGACCCGTTATCCGATGCGTGCAAGATGTTTCATTCGTTCATTAATGCATGCATTCAACATCGTGTTCCTCTTTCATTATCTTTCACTTTACGTTAGATAATATTTCGTTTATTCATTAACATACACATAAGGCCCAAGAGATAACATACATCATATTAAGGAACATATCATACACGGTCTTCATTATCATACAGGGCAACACCATAATACGACGTGCATAAACTTGCAAATCATCATCTCATCATACCCAACATGCTTTCTAGGCTCAAGCGTCATCTTACATGCCTTATGGGACCTTTACATCAAAACTTACATCTGCACTTTCCCCCAAAATTCAGAATTCAATCTATACCTTCTCGTTACAACAGCCCTATTCGGGCGTATGGACACCCTTCAGTCGCATTGCCTCCATGCGACTGAACATCGTGCGATTGAACTCAAGCGATATACATTTAGGCGAAAACACTACTCGTGCGAAGGACATGCAGGGACCTCATGCGATGGGATTAATACGGATGAGCACTTATGCGACTGGACATTCTGTCGCACGACCTCCATGCGACTGGCCTTTCATCCTGCGAATGGACCCTGTTAGGACCTGGTATTCGACTGAAATACCTAGAGATCACGTGTATACCGGATCAAATAGTGCGGAATCCTATTTGATTGGCGATCCAATCAGTGAGAACACACGAAGAATCAATCAAGGATTGAAACTAACGTTAGAATCGATAAGGAATCGATCTAATGTGTTCTATGAACTTGGAGAACGATTTGGAAGGTTTCTGGACGGCTAGGGTTCGTATGGAATTGAACTTGATCGAATCTCCGTTTTTTCACGAATTGAGTTGTATTTATAGGTTGGCACTCTTCAATCGTGCGACTGAACCATTAGTATGGTTCAGTCGTGTGATTGAACCATGCGGTTGGTTCATTCGTGCGACTGAGTGTTCAGTCGTGCGATGAGCCAATCTTATGTTACAGTCGTACGACTGATCCAGTCTCCTGGTTCAGTCGTGCGACTGAGTCAATCGTATGAGGTTCTTCATGCTTATGGTTCATTCGCATGAGCCATTCGCATGGAACTTCATTAAGTTAAGTTTGAATGTTTTAGTTAATTAATATAATATTATATGTAATCATTCAAGTAATCATAAACTCAATCAATTCATTTACGACTCATTAATGAACTATTAACCATTATAACCAACAGACTATCAACATCAGTTCATTAATCATACCAAACAAGATCTATTACATCACATATCACGATCTAGGGACATACATGTATCAACAAACTCACCCTTGGACCTAGATCTCTCTAATGTCTTGTTTTCTTCATTACCTTCTCATATTTCTTGTACTTGTCCTCTTGTGTGACTCCCGCGTGAATATCAAACGCGAAGCAAAGTCGCATAACATTTTGGAACTGGAGGGCTTGTACAATGTCTTGTGTGTCATAGAACAGTGGCCACTTGTATAATGTATAGACATCATTAGCAGACAAGTTGGTTAGCCACATTGGGTCGAATACCCTGACAGTATCCATTTGATCCCCTTTGTTCAGAACTATGACAGCTTCAGCAGTTCTCAATCATAGTACCACCATTTGAAGTGTGGAGTGAAGTCCTGTGGCATTTCCCTGAGAGGGATTCTCGACATAGTGCGAGGAGGACTCCACTTCAACACAATCTTAGGTTTTCCAGTAATGGCATCCATCTCAAACCTTCTAATATACCTTGTAGGTTGTTGAGGTCTGAAGTTAATCCACCTGGTGGGTACTCTTTCTTTAGGGCAGCCTCAAACCAGCCTGACATTTTTCTCAGGTCAGCATACAACAGCTTCAACTTGGCCAGCTGGTTGAGCTCAAATCCAGGTAGAGTCTTTAGATCATGTGGAAATCTAAAGTACTCTATGCCCTTTTCCCTCTTAACGGCATAAACGTTAAGATCATCAAAATATGCCCATGCTATAATCCTGCCTGACACCGTAAGATTTTTCTTGACGCTGTAGAACTTGGTGTAGGCATCCCTCTTCGGTGCATCACGTTGGGCTCTGACTTCTTTAAAACATTCAGCCCACTCAGCCTTTCAAATGTATACATCATCGTTTGAGGCTTGGGTTGTTCCTTCGGTCTATCCTGCTTCCTGCTCCATCTTGTCTAGTACCTCAAACATATCACTGACTAGGGACTCACCCAGATTGGGGACCACATTACCCGCGTTGTCAGCGTATTGAGGGTACTCTTCAGCAGCAATATCTTTAACCTCAACTTCATCAACGTCGTGTAGTTCGTCGTCACTGGTTGAATCAACTGTTGGAGCATCCTTGACAATATCATCAGGATTGAGTCTGAACATTTCTGCCAGTTGCTCGTTAGATAGGTCGTGAATTATTTCACCTTCTTCAGGTGTATAACTCACTGACCTTCTGACAATCCCTTGCAGATCAAGAATCATTGTGAGTTAGACTTGACCTGTTGAAGGGGAGCAATATCAAACTCATCTCTGTGGTACTTTGGATCTGTTTGATTTACACATTTCACATTCAAATCATTAGTAATATATCAAACAAAATGCATTAAGTTAATATAAACATTCAGTACATCGTTTTTCAATACATACAAAAGTAATTAAATCATAAACATCCACTATTTACTTTTATCCTGTATGCTAGTCTCTTCGTGTGAAGGTGCAGAAGTAGAAGCTGACTGATCCTGTCGGTTCTTTGTTCTCTGCTCTTGACCGGGAGCTGAGACAGATTCAGCTGCTTCTCCTTCTTCAGTCTCTTCCTGCACACCACTCTTCTGTTTTCTCTTCATCAGAATCACTGTCATCATCATCATCATCATCCTCACTATCTCTTTCTCCATCCTTTATCTTTAGAGGTTCCTCCTTTGATCCTTTCAATTTTAGCAAAATGGACCTCTTCGCCTTTTCCAACTCCTCTATCTGCTTACCTGCTGTGACGCTTTGTGCTCGGAGTTGGTCCACTGAGTGTTCTGAGCAGCCAATTTCTGGGTCTGCTCCTCAATAGCTCGATCCTGCTCTGCAATTTTCTTCGATTGTGCAGCAGTCAGGTCGGTGAGCTGGCGGATCTGAGAGGTCTTTTCCTCATCAGCCGCCAGCAGTCGTAACACCATTCTATTTAAGGCTGCCAGCTGTTCCTCTACCCCGATGGAGGTAGAGGAGATCTAGAGGTGTGTGAGGGGTAGGCTGAGGGCTCGGTTTGGTGGCTAGTGGTGGTGGTGGAGGTGGTGATATCGGGTAAGGTCTGGATGATGGTGGTGGTGAGTGTGGGGTGAATGAGTAGTGGTAGCAGGGGTCTGGCTTGTGGTGATCAGTATGGTGGTGGTTGTGGTTGTGTGGGGAGAGGTATGGTGGTGGAAGGTGTGTCTGCAGAGGTGGTAGTGGTGGAAGGTATGGGGGATGTGGTGGTGATGAAGGTTACCTTATGCTTTTTTCTTTTTCTGGCCATGGGGTTGAGCCATCCGTTTTCTCCTCGTTCCCCTCGAGGTGGATGCTCCCCCTTCAATCCCGCCTGAGGACTCCGGAGCATATGATGGATCAGTCTCTGTATCTCCGGAGCCTCTCGGTTGTTCACCGACAACCCTCAACCCGTGTTCTGTGGGAACCACTTTCCTTCCCACAGTCCGGGTCAATGGCTCCTCATCAGATTCTCTTCATCTTCCTCGGTAAGCACAAAATCTTGATGGAATCCTGCTGACTCAGTTACCTCAGCAGGTGAGACAGACACCGAGGGAACAGAGTCAGACACGGTGCCTCGGGATGGAACAACCTCATCCTCAATGTCATCCTCCTCAGAATCATCAGTAGGGAGGACAATTGGCTCCACGTCGGAGTCACTGTCCTCGTGACGCCATTGGCGTCTCCCCGGTGCCACATAGCTTTCATCTGCTAAGTGGCCAATCATTCTCTTCACTTGGGGCTTAATCTGCTTTCCCCTGTAAACTCTCATCCTGCCCAGAGTAGTATCATCCATTATCTCTAAGGCCACGGCGTCATGACTCTCTTTGGGCAATTGTGGCAGCTTCTCGTTGAAGATGAGCTGTAAGAATCTGGGGTACATACAGAACCCCTCTTTTCCCTTTACCTCCAAATTCTCCACCAAGTAGGAGAATATCATGCTGGAAAAACTAAAGGGGTGGTTCAGAACCAGTGCCACGTAGGCATTTTGAATCTGGTCTGAGAGGTCGTCAACCCCCCCTCCTCGAAGCTACACACTTTAGAATCACGTGTGCTAAGTACTTGTACTGGGGGCTCAGGTTGCTCTTGTTGAGCACACCTGAGTTGATATCCCCAGCGTACTTTAGCCTTAGGAAGCATCCTCTTACAGTCAATGGATGTAGTTTTGTAGGATGATCAGCATCCTCCCCGAACTCTAGGACCCTCTGAATATCG
This sequence comes from Flaveria trinervia, assembly GCA_025506515.1. Lineage (NCBI taxonomy): Eukaryota > Viridiplantae > Streptophyta > Magnoliopsida > Asterales > Asteraceae > Flaveria > Flaveria trinervia. The sequence goes on from CM046451.1 coordinate 45,049,763, forward strand.
GCGGCAGAGATCTCAATATTATGGCCCATATGGAGCTCCTGATACAGTAAGGCTCACGAGAGCGGTCCACCGAGGCATTTTCCCAGAATGCCTGATGGAGTGATCTGTAAGGCGTGCAAGGAGTGGAGATCGCCTTATAGATCCGGACCGTCTCAGAAATGCAATTATGTCGGTAAACTCAGCCCCGTTCCTGTGGTGTGATCCAAGTGGGCACAGATGTTGTGCTTGGGATTTATGGTCCACTTTTCTGCCATTTATCTGTAACACACAAGACATAGACTATTAAGACATAAGACATGAAAACTTCTGTTCTAAGTGTAAAGTTGAAAGTCATTTTGATTCATTCGTGCGAATGAATCATGCGACTGAAGTCAGTCGCCTGTTTGAGACATGCGACTGAGTTCAATCGGGTGTTTGAGACATGCGATTGAGTTCAATCGGCTGATTGAGGCATGCGATTGAGTTCAATCTGCCGACTGAGACATGCGATTGAGTTCAATCTGCCGACTGGACTCATTCGGGTGGTTCAGTCGGTCGAATGATCCAATCGCAAGGTTCAATCGTGCGATTGGAGTTCATTCGAACGACCAGTCGCTTGCCCCACTGTTCGATCCCTGTGGTCGAATCTTGACCCTTCTAAGTCTTTTAACAGTGTGTAATGGTCCATTAGTCTCGTATACTTGTCACTAATAACCTATTAAACTCAATTTTAGCATTTTGCTTCATTTACATAGGTGATTAGGTCGATTCGCAGTTCGGTTCTTGATTTAATCCAATGTCGCTATGTAGTTCGGTGATGTACTGATTTTGGTAGGATTCAAGGAGTAGTGTACCTGTAAAACGTCACTGGAATGTAAGAATCTTAACCGCAATGTATATCAGAATCGGAGGCAATTTCGACAGGGTAACGGTAATGAACGCGATTCGGGGTGTTTGGGAGTGATGAGTGATATGCGATCGATTAAGACCTTAAATACTAAACCTAGGTTCATTCGGCCGACTGGCCTCAGTCGCTCAGTTCAATCGGGCGACTGAGGTTCAGTCGTACGATTGGCCTAGTCAATCGCATTCAGTCGGCCGACTGAGTCTCAGTCGGTCGACTGACTCATTCGGTCTCCTTCATTCGCCCCTTTAGTTGACCGACTGAGCCTCAGTCGGTCTACTGTTTCATTCTCCCCCTTCCATTCGGTCGAATGAATCAATTCATGTCCATTCGGCCGATTGGAAGCCATTCGCATAGTTGGTCGATAACCATGATCCACTAGTGCGAATGGGTCACACTTTGTGAGTTTACAGTCATTTTTAACATTTACTATTCGACCCTTTTCACTTTTGATAATAACATTGTAAGCTCTTAACCAATTCAGTCACTTCAGACGTGACCTTGACATTTTGAAAAACCATGTGGCCATCTCAGACATGACCCTTTTTAGGTAAGTTAATTCCCTTCTGATTTCCCTGATGTAGTCCGACAGACACACAAATTAAAGATAACATAGTAACTTAAACTAACTACACAACTAAAGTTTATGTTTGGACTTTTTGTGAGAGATAAAACCCTAAGATGAAAATCTAAGGGATTTGATTAGGAGTAGACAACTTTAACTTAGATTGATCATATCTGGACCAAATCAATTTTGGAATCATACAGGAATATCAAATCATTTTGGGACTTGTTATTACAGCTCTTTGGTGCTTAAATTCTCGGTGTTCATCTAGAGTCGTTAGCAACTTAAGGAAATCATACTGAAACTCTTAGATTTTCACATTGAGTTGAACTGTTGAGAATGTAGCCACTAAGATTGTCAGTATATTTGTCCACTTAAATCCATACACAGACTTTTGACGCAGACTGGTGACTGATTTAGGTTTAATTATTTCAGCTAACATTGGTGGATCCCACACTTATATGGTAATCAACATTCCTCAGAGGTTTTGAGCGGTCTATGGGGATTATTACAAGAAGAGACTATTCTTAGAGCTTTCAAAGAGAAGCCTGTCCTCAGGTCAGTGCCATCGCACAGCAGAGAGGCGGCAAACAACAATGAATTCTAGAATATCTAGGTTATGCTTATCCTCAGGTCAGTGCCATCGCACAGCAGAGAGGCACATAACCTATCTTAGGTTATGCTTTGCTCTAATTTGGTCATCCGCACACTTTTGTGGCGTTTAAATGCTCATTGCCCCTTATTGGAATATATTTGATTGTGTTAACCAGTGATAAGATGGAAGTCCACAGTCAGTTGAACAACTTAGTTTGATCTTGAAATCACCAATCAGGTCTAATTGTCTATTGTGTTGAATCTACCAACATATCATTTGTGGTCTAGCAGCCTCTAAGTCTACTTCTCTGTGTCACCTTAGGAGTTGCCAGTTTTCTATCATATTCCCTTATTATATTGCTTAGACTACACAGACTTATACTTTGAACTTTTGCATCTTTTCAAACCTTAAATTTTAAAATCCCTCTTGATTTGTTCCTGTGTACTATCATATTCCAAAGGTATTGAATCAGTATCACAGACACAATCTACCTATTTCAGCTAGTTACCCCTTCTCCCTCATTTTTTTATATTAACTTGCTGACATATTCTCCCCCTAAAATACTAAATCAATTCGGATTTAATTATTTTTGGATTTTAATAAACAGCAAGGTAACATGAAGTTAAAGGTAACAGACAAGAAAAAACAGATAACAACATAAAATAAAATAAACTTAATGAAACCTACACCGACTACACATTATTCTCATCAGGAATTACCTCACTTTTCTTTTAACGCCGTTGACCTCTAGCAAGTATTGAAAACGTGGTTTATCAAGGCTTTTGTATAGAGGTCAGCACGTTGAAAATCCGTATTAATTTTACCACATCTATTAAGTTCTTTTCAAAACAGTCTCTTATGAAGTGGTATTTAATACCGATGTGTTTGGTCTTAGGATGTTGAACCGGGTTTTTGGTTACTGCAATTGCAGCAGAGTTATCACAAAAAATAGGAGTAACGAGAATTTCAAACCGTAATCCCGCATTTGCTGTTGAATCCAAATGATTTGGGAACAGCAACTTGCAGCAGCAACATATTCGGCTTCACAGGTTGACAATGCAACCGATGTCTGCTTCTTACACTGCCATGTAACTAATCTTCTCCCAAAGAATTGACACCCTGCTGATGTAGACTTGTAGTTCATTTTGCAGCCTCCATAGTCCGAGTCACTATACGCTGTGAGCTCAAAAGCGTCATCATGAGGATACCACAACCCCAGGGTGGTGTACCCTTTAGATAGCGAAAGATCCTTTTGACCCCGATCAGATGATTGACCTTAGGTTTAGCCTGATATCTGGAACATAAACATGTAGCATACATGATCAGGTCTTGAGGCAGTGAGATACATGAGGGATCCAATCATTCCTCGGTACATAGTGGCATCTACAAGATCTCCACTCTCATCAGGTGCTATATCATGATTCGTAGCAAGTGGAGTCCCAGCAGCAGAGCATTCTCCATGTCAAAGCGACTGAGAATGTCTCCTACATACTTGGTCTGATGTAGAAAGATCCCATTAGGTGTTTGATCCACCTGTAACCCGAGAAAGAACTTCATCTCCCCCATTGCACTCATCTCAACTCTTTCTTCATCACTGCTTCAAACTCTTTGCATAACTCTTCGTTCTTTGACCCGAAGATTATGTCATCAACATAGATCTGTACAAGCAGTAGTCACCATCCTTTTCTTTAATAAACAGTGTACAGTCAATGACTCCCCTGCGAAAGCCGTGTTTCACAAGATGAGTCGAGAGTTTCTCATACCAAGCTCGAGGAGCTTGATGAAGCCCATATAAAGCTTTGTCGAGCTTGTAAACTCTATCCCGATGATAAGGTCTTCAAATCCCTCGGGTTGACTGACATAGACTGTTTCCCTTATTTCACCATGAAGGAATGCACTCTTCACATCTAATTGGTAGACTTTAATCTTCATGTACGAGGCATAGGCGAGGAAGATACGAATAGCTTCCATCCTTGCCACGGGTGCAAACACTTCGTTATAGTCAATACCCTCGACTTGGCGAAAACCTTGAACCACCAGTCGAGCTTTGTTCCTTATGATGACTCCTTGGTCATCCTTCTTACATTTTAGTACCCATTTGGTGCCAATGACTTTAGCACCTTTAGGTCTATCTACCAGTGTCCATACACCTAACTTCTTAAACTGCAGAAGTTCTTCTTGCATGGCACTCACCCACGCCTCATCATTTAGTGCTTCACTGACATATTTTGGCTCAACCTGCGAGACAAAACATCGATAAGCACCATCATGAATGTAACCCTTCTCCATAACTGAGGCGTAATCAGCTGAGTATAGCTGATTTCGGGTTTGTACTCCTGATCGAACATCTCCAATAACATTGTCAAGGGGATGATAGACGTTTAGTCGTGATCCTGGAGTAGTCGGCACAGTCACCTCCGAACCAAGATTGTGAACATTTTGGTCTGCATCTGAGGAGGTTGGAGTTTGAGGTTCGAAGTCGAGGGTGCATCACTTGTGGATGCTTGTGGACTTTCAGGAACTGGAACCTGTTCCTCCTGACCGTTCTGGTCATCTGCTTCAGTTTCATCTTCAGAGGAGGAGTCACTTTCATCGACTACCCCTTCTGACTGAGTAGATGACTCTCCCTGTGTGCTGGATGGAGTGTTTAGTATATCATACATCATCCTAGTAGCTAACTCATCATCCGAGGGAGAGAGAGGGATGTTGAAGGATTTGAAGAATCCATCATAATCGAAGAAGTATGCAGGTCCTTTGCCTGTAGGTGGTGTGGTATATCTCTGAACGTCGACATTACACCACACTTCTACAAGACCCGTTGAGTTATTGTAAACTCGCTTGTTCGGTATGTTGTATCCTAGAAAAATTCCTTCAACTGCCTTCTCGCTGAATTTTCCTTCTTGTGTCTTCTTCAGAAGTGTACACGGTGCGCCAAAAGGTTCAAGTACTCCAAATTCGGTTTGCGTCTTTGAAGTAGCTCATAACATGTCTTTCCGTGGCGCTTGACTATTAGGACTCTGTTCAGTGTATAGCAAGCATTTGCCACTGCCTCGTTCCAGAATTGGATAGGCAGTTTCGAGTCTGCCAGCATAGTCCGGGCTGTTTCTATCAAGCTCCTGTTCTTTCTCTCAGCAACTCCATTCATCTGAGGTGTGTAGGCAGAAGTGAATTGATGCACAATTCCCTTTTCCTTGCAGTATGCCTCCATCCCTTGATTCTTGAATTCTGTCCCGTTGTCTGAGCGTATTTGTCGAACTTTGAGCTTGTAGAGTGATTCCAGTGTGGTTACTAATTCCTTGAATGTCTCCAAAGTTTCTGATTTTGATTTCAGAAACATTACCCAAGTGAACCTTGAGTAGTCATCAGTGACCACATAGCAGTACGCGTCGCCTGCGATGCTCCTTGTACTAACTGGACCGAACAGATCCATGTGAAGAAGCTCAAGAGGAAGTTCTATTGAATGAACTTTCTTTTCCTTATGAGACTTCTTTGTCTGTTTTCCCTTCTTGCAAGCTACACAAAAGTCAGGAAGTTGGAAGTTCTTGACATTCACCCCTCTAACTAAATCCTTCTGAATCAAATGATTCATCTTCCTTTGACTAATGTGTCCCATTCTCCGATGCCAGGAGATGGAATCCTTCTCAGTAGCTTTAGATAAGAAACACTGAACCTCATGATCCGTTGTGGCAGCTGTTGACAGATCCAAGACATATAGGTCTTTATATCTTGAAGCAGTCATCAGAACTTGGTCTTTTGGGATCATATATTCTTTCTTCAGCACGTAACACTTCTGATTATCGAAGATGATTTTAAATCCTTTATCACAGATTTGGGACACAGAAAGTAAGTTGTTCTGAAGTTGTTGAACGTAGTTCACTTTATCAAACTTAACTTTCTGATTTCCCACTTCTCCCTGAGCTGTGATATAGCCTCCTTTGTTTCTTGCAAAGGAAACATGCCCTCCTTTTATTTGTTTGACGTTAGATAAAAGGGCGCTATTTCCTGTCATGTGCCTGGATGCTCCGCTGTCTATAATCCACGTGTTAGTCTCAGCACTATATCGAGCACCCTGCGCATACAAAGTAAAAGAATCAGTTTAGGTTAGGAACCCAAGCTTTGACTGTCTTGGGTTTCCCAGAGGCATCACACATCATAACTCCACCCATTGACCCTTAGAAGGTGAGGGTAGCTCAGGTTCTTCTTGTTATCAGTATCAGACACGAGGGTGGATTTTTCTTTCCATAAGCCAGATTTGTGCAATGCCTGTTTATGATAAACAGTCGTCTGGCTTACAGGTTGGACTTTAGGGTCACTAGCTCTTCTAGGTGGAGTTAGAGAACTCCGCTTAGAAGACCTAGGTCTAGAGTCCAGAAGATCAATCTTCTTCCTAGGTGTCTGATAGACATGACAGTCGGAAGCAATGTGTCCACATTCTCCACAGTTGTAGCATGACCTGCTATCAACTTTATGAGTAGACTTTCTTTGTGGAGAAGTGCGTGACACTCTAGTAACATCAATCACTTTAGTTTTTGACTCTTGGATGTTTGATGTTTTCTCTGGTGTAACAAACTTTACTGATTTAACCTGTTTTACTTTTTGTTTAATGGTTTTTGACTTGAAGCATGTGAAAAGGTAACATTTGAAGTCCTCTTAGGTTCTGATTTGACTCTATTTGAACCTGACTTTAAATTAATTTTTTCAAATTCATTTTCCAGGTTAACACATGGCATTTTACCCTTTGCCTTTGAAGTGGCCTCCTTTTGTTTCTTACCAGATTCAGTAGATGAACATGAGGTGTCTGGATCAGTAACAAGAGGAGTGGTCACCACATGATCCTTGATGGGGTTATATTTACTAGTCTAGACTTGGTGTTCATCAAGGTCTCAGGTGGTGGTGGAACCACTTTGTAGCCTAATCCCTCCCCGTTATTCCTTTCTCTTACTAAGTGTTGAACTATGTGAGAAGACTAGTCCAACTATGCAGTTTCTGTTTTAATGAATTAACTTCGACTTCTAAAACTGCTCTTTGTTTCTTAGTATCTTCCAGGGAGTTAAGATAGTACCTAATGTCGTTTGCTTGGTTAAAAGCCACTACTTCGGTTTCCCTAAGTTGTTTGGTCAATAGGTCTATCTTTTCTTTATAACAATGCTCATTTTGTTTTAGCACTCTATTTGCCTCAGTACACAGACGTAAATCTTTTACTAAGTTATCATTATGGTCTAATAACCTAGCAAATTTTTCATCTATGCTCTTCCTAAATGTGTCACAATCAGAACAAGCATGGTTATTAAAAGTCGGTCAGTGGTACTTACCTTAGTTGGTTCAGAAGTATTAGCCATCAGTGCTGCATCAGATGATTCTGGTTCTGTCGACTCTGGCTTTTCTGTCTCTGAGGTGGAAACTTCCTCATTTGGCTTGTAGCTGACCTCGGCTGCAGTTGTTTCTTCACTATGTGACATTGCAATTTCAACTGCTATATCACCTTCACTCGCAGAATCATCGTCAATATCCTCGACACTGGCAATGTTAGATTCTCCTGGTGAGACAAACCTAAACTCCAATGCTGTCCTTCATCATCATGAGCAGTTAGTGCTTTAGGGTCCTTGTTTGATGAAGTAGAATTAGAGGGTTGCTTGTCCTGGCGAGTAAATGATGAGAACGGGTTCCCATTCCCCGTCTTCTTTGCTTGACACATTCTCTTTGAAGTGCCCCTTCTCACCACAGTTAAAACAGTCACTTTACTCTTGTCGAAGCCAAAGGTGGTGTCCTTAGTAGCAACCAAGTTCTGTCCAGTCTTTTTCACAAACTTTTTCGCCCTCCGAACAGCACTTGCTAAGGCCCACATTATATCCATTCTTTCAAGCTCCATCTCATCCACCTGCTCGTAGTCCTCATCTGCCAGATGGCAGTTTCCAATCTCCCAGCAACAAGTCCATCATATGAATGAACCACTGCTGCTAAGAGATCCATATGCTCTCATGCTACTTCCCGGTCACATTACGAAGTTCTCCGTCTTCAGTTTGTAGCATTTGCTTCGATCCAATATGATGGGTACATGATGACCCAGACGTGTCTGATCCAGAAGGAGAAGCATGTGTGGGACCTAACGAGCTAGACACAAAAGCAGTCTGGAGGGGTGCTCCAGATGCCTTTGCTTGAGGTGTGGCGCTGTATAAAGCTGGATTTTGTGTGTACGAAGACTTCTGAGCTCTATACTTCATCCTTAGTGCTTCTTCTCGCAATTTAAGAATGAATCATTTATATCCAGTTTTACAAGGATTCCATTCTGTCTCAGGTTAGACACGAATGTAGCCCACTTATCAGGCAACCCTCTGCGAAATTGCTTACTTTTTCTTCCATGGTAGTAGCCACTCCATGTGTATGCAATTCGTTCATCAAGTGGTAGAATCTATCTATGACGTCGTCTAAGCTTTCATTACCAATTGATGAGAAGTTATCGAATTCCTTCTTTAACTCCTTTGCCTTGATTGCCTTCAATGATGCGTTACCATCATATCTCTTCTCTAGCGCATCCCACAGTTTCTTAGACTGCTTGTTCTCGGAATACTGGTGGAATATGTCTTTGGGGATAGACTGAGTGATCAATGCATAAACTCTTTTCTCTGCATTGTACTTTACTTTCTGTGCGTCTATCATCCCGCTTAATGTTAGTTTAACTCCATCAGCTCCCACTGGTGTACTATAACCTATCTCAATGGCTTCCCACAGATTAGGATCTACTCCATTAAGGTAGATCTCAAAACGTTGTTTCCAGTGGGGAAACTCATCTAAAGTCAAGAGCTTTGGTGGTTTATTGTGATTCCCTACCTCACTCTCAAGCAGCAACAGATTCTGTATCCTTGAGTCTTTCCCAGCAGTAAAGGCTGACATCTGATCTTCCATGATGAATAACTTATAATCTAATCAAACAAACTTTACTGATGCGACTGAAGGATCCGACTGAGCTAATCGTGCGTATAAGCTCTGCGATTGGTTCAATCGTGCGAATGAACTGGGCGATTGGTTCAGTCGTGCGAATGAATCTGGTACGTATGAGCTATGCGAACGACGGTTCAATCGGCCGAATGAAGGTGCGACTAGGTCCAATCGTGCGTATGGGCAGTGTGAATGGAGTCCAGTCGTACGAATGAGTAAGTCGTGCGATGAAGCTGCTTTTTTGCGAAAATTTCTAGGTTTGACGGGTTTCAGTCGTAAAAATTCGAAATTTCACAAGTTCTAATTGCCTAGTCCGTAGAAACCACACGTCGATGAGCAGGAACTTCCAAGATCACTTTTGATGCCAAAGATTGCGTTTTTAGTGTAAACCACAAACTTTATGCAATCTTGATTGAATCAACATGTAATCACGAGCCAATAGCTCTGATACCACTTGTTAGGACCTTGTATTCGACTGAAATACCTAGAGATCACGTGTATACCAGATCAAATAGTGCGGAATCCTATTTGATTGGCGATCCAATCAGTGAGAACACACGAATCAATCAAGGATTCAACTAACGTTAGAAATCGATAAGGAATCGATCTAATGTGTTCTATGAACTTGAGAACGATTTGGAAGGTTTCTGGACGGCTAGGGTTCGTATGGAATTGAACTTGATCGAATCTCTGTTTTTCACGAATTGAGTTGTATTTATAGTTGGCACTCTCAATCGTGCGACTGAACCATTAGTTTGGTTCAGTCGTGCGATTGAACCATGCGGTTGGTTCATTCGTGCGACTGAGTGTTCAGTCGTGCGATTGAGCCAATCTTATGTTACTGTCGTACGACTGATCCAGTCTCCTGGTTCAGTCGTGCGACTGAGTCAATCGTATGAGGTTCTTCATGCTTATGGTTCATTCGCATGAGCCATTTGCATGGAAACTTCATTAAGTTAAGTTTGAATGTTTTAGTTAATTAATATAATATTATATGTAATCATTCAAGTAATCATAAACTCAATCAATTCATTTACGACTCATTAATGAACTATTAACCATTATAACCAACAGACTATCACATCAGTTCATTAATCATACCAAACAAGATCTATTACATCACATATCACGATCTAGGGACATACATGTATCAACAGACCCCAATCGCACCCTAATTGGCCGTATGGCCTCCATTCGGCCTCCAGTCGTTCGCCCTAACCCTAACTAATGCAGAATGTTGTTCATCCCACTGCAGCCGAGGATTTTCGGCCACCAAACCATCTAAACCTATTTAAGCCCAAATCGACCATCCTAAACCTTAGGGATGCATACCACGACACCATTAAGCACACATAAGTTCACAATCGAGCCATAAACGCATCATACATACCACATACACATACACAAACGGGTCAACATACACACACTCAAAAACCCAATTTCAGATGTTTTCCAGCCCCAAATCGTTTGAAAACAAGTAAAAGAGTGGTTCTAGAACTCACACAAACGAGCACAACGACAAGAGCTTCGATTTGGCGACCCGAACTAACACGAACCAACTTTTTCTCCTTTCTCTCTTCTTCTCTCTATGAAATCTAAATGTGGGGTGTGTGGGGAGAGTGGGCTGCCGTCTCCCTACTAATATCACCACATTTCCCAACTTTTCTTCGTTGGCGAGTTTGGTCCCTCGACTTTGAACTTTATTTTCTTTCTTTCGTCACCGGCTTCAAAATATAAATATCCAGGTGTTACAAGTCCACCCCCCTTAAATAGGTTTCATCCCCGAAACCTGTTATTCGTCGAACAAACATGGATAATGCTGTCTCATTTCTTCCTCAGTCTCCCACGTTGACTCGGATCCCTTCCTGTGCTTCCACTGTACACGCACAAGAGGAACCACTTTATTCCTTAGCCTCTTTTCTTTACGATCAATGATTGCCACTGGTTGCTCCACATAATTGAGCCGTTCATCTACTTCGATATCTTCCAATAGGACAATCATATCTTCATCTGCTAGGCACTTCCTTAGATGAGATACGTGGAATGTCGGGTGAATTCCACTTAACTCATCTGGTAACTCCAGTCTATAGGCCACCTCTCCTACCCGAGCAATGATTCGGAAAGGGCCTATATACCTTGGGCTCAACTTGCCCCGCTTTCTGAATCAGATAATACCCTTCCAAGGTGAGACCTTCAGCATACCCGGTCACCCACCTGGAACTAAATTGGCCTACGTCGCTTATCGGCATACGACTTCTGTCTATCTTTGGCTGCCTTCATGAAGGCTTTAATCTTTTCAAGCTTCTCTGTCGTAGCCTCGATTACCTCGACGCTCCCCAATTCCTTCTAACCAATATCACCCCAACAAATGGGTGTTCTGCATCTCCTACCGTATATCATCTCATATGGTGGCATACCAATGCTGGCATGATAGCTGTTGTTGTATGAGAATTCGGCTAACGATAAGTGGTCATCCCAACTTCCACCAAAATCGATCACACATGCCCGGAGCATGTCTTCCAGTGTCTGAATGGTTCTTTCTGACTAACCATCGGTTTGGGGATGATAAGCCGTGCTAATATGTAACCTCGTCCCCATAGTGTCGTGGAATTTCTTCCAAAATTTAGATGTAAACCGAGTGTCACGATCAGACACAATAGACACCGGCACACCATGATGAGTTACAGTTTCTTGATGAACAGATCGTCCAACCTCTCAGATGAATACGTCTCGCGGATCGGTAGAAAGTGAGCACTCTTCGTCAAATGATCAACTATCACCCATATGGCATCGTACCCTTTCGGAGTACGTGGCAGCTTCCTAATGAAGTCCATGGTGATGTGCTCCCACTTCCATTCCGGTATATCCAAAGGTTGGATATTCCCATACGGCTTTTGATGCTCTGCCTTCACCTGTAAGCAAGTAAGGCACTTACTCACATACTCCATGACGTCACGCTTCATACCCGGCCACCCATAATCTTTCTTTATGTCATGGTACATTTTTGTGGCACCAGGATGAATGGAGTATCGAGTCTTGTGGGCTTCATCCATTATCTTCACCCGTAGATCCCCAAAACGAGGAATCCACACACGACCGAATCGAGTTCTAACACCGAGTGTGTTTTCACCCAATTCCCCACCAGACCTCTCATTCTTTCCGAATTAAGATGATCTTCTTTCAATGCTCATCTTGAAACTCCTTAACTTGTTTCATCACATCAGAGTCATGATTAGTTGATAAGCTTTCACCCGAATCGGTTCGGGCCTTCCTTTCGGCTAAGGGCACCCCACCACATTAGCTTTGCCCGGATGGTAATGGATCTCGCAATCATAATCCTTTATAAGTTCCAACCATCTCCTCTGCCTCATGTTCAGATCCTTTTGCTCGAAGAAGTACTTCAAGCTCTTATGGTCGGTGAATATGGTGCACTTCGTCCCGTAGAGATAGGCCTCCAAATCTTTAGTGCAAAGACCACGGCTGCTAGCTCCAAGTCATGAGAGGATAATTAACCTCATGGACTTTCAATTGTCAGGATGCATAGGCTATAACCTTCCCTCTCTACATTAACACACACCCCAACCCTGAGTAGGAAGCATCAGAATAAACCACCAAGTCTTCGCTTCCATGGGTAATGACAGAACAGGAGCTGAGTCAGTCTTGCCTTCAGCTCTTCGAACGCCTTCTCTTGAGCTTGACCCCATACAAACTTCACATCCTTTCGGGTCAACTTAGTTAGTGGAGAAGCAATCTTAGAGAAGTCTTGGATGAATCTTCTATAGTAGCCCGCCAAACCCAAGAAGCTACGGATCTCGGTTGGCGTCCTTGGTGACTTCCATTGCATAACCGCCTCCACTTTCGTCGGGTCCACCATTATCCCGTCAGGATTCACCACATGACCAACAAAACTAAAACTTTGCGCAACCAAAACGCGCACTTGGAGAATTTAGCATACAATTTCTCCCTTCTCAACGTCTCTAGAACCTCTCGAACGTGAAGGCATGCTCAATCTCACTCTTCGAATAAATTAGGATCATCAATAAACACAATCACTGATTTATCCAACATAGGCGACACACATGGTTCATCAGATATAAAAGCAGCTGGAGCATTGGTCAAACCAAGGACATGACCAGAAACTCATAATGACCATAGCACGTGCGGAAACTGTTTTAGGGATATCTTGTTCCTCACCTTCAACTGATGATAGCCAGACCGAAGATCTATTCTTGGAAACCAACTGGCACCCTGAAGCTGATCGAACAAATCATCTATCCTCGGTAAGGGGTAGCGGTTCTTCACCGTCAATTTATTCAGCTCACGGTAGTCAATGCACATTCATACTACCATCCTTCTTCTTTACAAACAGGACCGGAGCACCCCAAGAGAGATACTCGGTCTAATGAACCCCTTATCAAGCAACTGTTGCAACTGTTCCATCAACTCTTTCATCTCCGTCGGAGCTAACCGATATGGTGCCTTGGCAACGGGTTGGGCACCCGGTATTAGATCAATCTGAAATTCAATCTCTCTATCAGGTGGTACTCCTCGTAAGTCTTCCGGGAATACGTCTGGAAAGTCACACCAACCGGTACATCAGACAGTTGTGGTGTTGGTGCATCTACATCCTTTACATAAGCCAAGTAGGCGCTACATCCACGCCTCATACAATTCCCGCTACTGCCATTGAGATCACCTTCGGGATCGTCGTGACTCGATCACCATAAACCGTTACTCAACTTCCGTCAGGCGCTGTCAGCCGAATCCTTCTTGGACACACAATGTTCGCCTCGAAGTCCGCCAACCAATCCATCCCAAGAACCAAATTGAAACCACCCAAGGTCATCACGAACGGTCTAACAGGAAACTTGTGACCTTCTAATTCCACATCACAATTCTCTATCATCTCAGAAATCCTGGTAGACTTACCTATAGCAGTTTCTACATCAAAGGGTGCATCAACATGTCTACTACTAACAGGCAGCTTAGCACAGAAAGCAGCAGAAATAAAACTCCTACTAGCACCAGAATCAAATAGCACAGAAGCTGAAGTTCGGTTCACCAGAAACGTACCGGACACGACATCAGGGTCTGTCCTAGCTTCCTCTTGTGTCATGGTAAATGCTCTGGCGCTCGCCCTCGGTCCTTCACTTCCCGTCTTCCTCACCCCTGAACCCTCAGTCCTTGGCTTCTTACAATCTCTGCTCATATGACCAGTTTCCCCACAGTTAAAACATTTGCCCCACAGAGCAATCCTTCGCCATATGCCCTGTCTTCCCACACTTGAAGCACACGTTCAAACCCAGCCTACATTCTCCCACAGCTCCTTTCCACACTTACCACACCTCCTTGACCCACTCCGATGTGGCCACACGGCGGTCATCCACCCGTGCCTTTTTGTTACCCGTCGAGGCATCACCCCGACCAAACCCCCCCATTCCAGTTCGATCACCACCCCCTTCTTACTCGCTTCAGTCACCACCTCCTCCCGCTCGTCATACAGCCTCCCTGCCAAATCAACTGTCGACCTAAACGTGCTTGGTCGGGCGGCGATCATATGCCGGCGAACATCCACCGGTAAACCCTGAATGTACCTCTTGATTTTCCGAGACAGAGGCGTCACCTGATCAGGCACGAGTCGTGCCATTTCGTTAAAATTGGTGGTATACTACTGGTGTGTCATGGTTCCAGCCTCCAACTGCAGAAACTCCCTTTCCAACTTATCCATTTCCCTGTGAGGACAGAACTCCTCAATCACCATCTTCTTCAACTCAGGCCATTTCATTCTCCCGATTGCCCGATTACCCTCTGCTTGGACAATGTTGTCCCACCAACATAGTGCCGAGTCCACAAATGAATGAGTGCCAAACTTCACCTTCTGATCTTCCCGACACTTGCTGATGTCGAGAACGGCCTCCATCTCTCTCACCCATCGGTGAGCAGCGGTAACATCGCCATTACTGTCAAAAGTAGGGGGATTGAATCTCATAAATACCCCGTAGTTACATCCTCGCACTGCCTCTGGCACAGGCTCTTCTTCTTCCTCTTCGTCATCAGACAGGACCATTTCAGGCTCTGGGTGTTCCCGTTCTCCAAAGGATCTGTTTCTTTCTTTTCTTTCCCCTTCTCGTACAGCCTTAATAACTTCAGTCACCACAGACGGTAAGATTGTCTGCATGACCTGATGGACTTCTTCTACAACAGCCTCCTTTACTGAGGCTCTCAGATTGGCGCTTTTGTCGCCACCCTCCGGATGGGGGGTCTCTGGTTCTTCATGAACCACCCTCTCAACTCTGGGTCTCCCTCTCTTGGGTCGCGGTTCAGCACCGTGACCTCCACCCCTAGAAGCTTTCGAAGATCTACCTCCGGCCATCACACACACACTGAATGATTCAAACACCAACACAGATCATTCAAGGAAACAACTCAGTTTATGTCAAGTATAGTAAGTCCCTAATTACAGTGGCCAGTTGTGATTAGCCACTTACTTTACTCTTCATCCCCCAACTATTACCTGTCCTGACTACATCAGTATTTAAATCTACATACCACACATAACCACATACCATGCACACATAAAACCGATTAACTTTACAAAATACCCGATGGCACGCAGCTACTCAGATTGGCATCCCATTCCTTTCCGTCCCATTCTCAGTTTAAGATTAGGTTTATTTTGAAATTTTACCCATTTCACTTAAACTTTGGCTCTGATACCAACTTGTAGGCCCTGTTCCCGGACGCTTACAGCTGGGTTCTCATCGCACATAAAATGTGTAATTACATTTGTGTTTCATAAATCGCAGCGAAAAACTAAAACAATCTTTCATTTCCATGTAAATGCTTTTGCAAGTTAATACAACATTCATTACAAAATAGCTTGTTCGCATTACAATGCAAAAACATTAATCAAAAGAATGCCATCCCAAAAGAGCTGAGTAGCTTCACGGTGTGCCATCCTCAGCAAACATTACCTTCCAACTGGAAACACATCAAAGTCAGCGTTGCTGAGTGAGTTCTAGTTTTATAAATAAAACATACTTTACTTTCATATAAAACCATTCGTTACTTTTACATGATCACACATCGTACGTACACATAGATAATATCATTATATCTTCCTCATTCATTCATTCGTTCTTTATGACTTACTTGCGCATCGGACATCATCCGTACCAATACCATGTGCTACACCCTGGTTAGTCGTAGCTACCGGGCCGAAGTCAATAAATGAACAGCTAAACGTATGCCACGGTAACTAGGAGTAACCATCAGTCTTAGCTACTGGGCCGAAGTCAATAAATGAACAGCTAAACGTATGCCACAGTACTAGGGGTGAGCGGTAGAGGTTCTACATTAAGGGTCAATCACAAAGAAGGACCCGTTATCCGATGTGTGCAAGACGTTTCATTCGTTCATTAATGCATGCATTCAACATCGTGTTCCTCTTTCATTATCTTTCACTTTACGTTACATAATACTTCTTTTATTCATTAACATGACACATAAGGCCACAAGAAAGATAACATACATCATATTAGGAACATATCATACACGATCATCGTTATCATACAGGGCAACACCATACATACATAACGTGCATAAACTTGCAACATCATCATCATCATCATACCCAACATGCTTTCTAAGGCCTCAAGCGTCATCTTACATGCTCTTATGGGGACCTTTACGTCAAAACTTACATCAGCACTTTCTCCCGAAAGTCAGAAGTCAATCTATACCTTCCTCGTGTACAACAGCCCTATTCGGGCGTATGGACACCCTTCAGTCGCATTGCCTCCATGCGACTAACATCGTGCGATTGAACTCAAGGGATGAACATTTAGGCGAATAAACATCCACTCGTGCGAATGGACAATGCGGATGGACCTCATGCGAATGGGATTAATACGGATGAGCACTTATGCGACTGGACCTTCTGTCGCACGACCTCCATGCGACTGGCCATTCAATCGTGTGAATGGACCCCAATTGCACCCTAATTGGCTGTATGGCCTCCATTCGGCCTCCAGTCGGTCGCCTAGCCCTAACTGATGCAGAATGCAGTTCATCCCGACTGCAGCCGAGGGTTTTCGGCCACCAAACTCATCTAAACCCATTTTAAGCCCAAATCGACCATCCTAAACCTTAGGGATGCATACCACGACACCATTTAAGCACACACAAGTTCACAATCGAGCCACAAACGCATCATACATACACATACACATACACAAACGGGTCAACATACACACACTCAAAAACCCGATTTCAGATGTTTTCCAACCCCAAAATCGTTTGAAAACAAGTATAATAGGGGTTCTAGAACTCACACAAACGAGCACAACAACAAGAGCTTCGATTTGGCTTGCTACACGATGATTTTGGCGACCGAACTAACTCGAACCAACTTTTTCTCCTTTCTCTCTTCTTCTCTCTATGAAATCTGAAATGTAGGGTGTGTGGGGAGAGTGGGCTGCCCTCTCCCTACTAATATCACCACATTCCCAACTTTTCTTCGTTGGCAAGTTTGGTCCCTCGACTTTGAACTTTATTTTCTTTTCTTTCGTCACCGGCTTCAAAATAATAAATATCCGGGTGTTACAGATGCTGATGTGATGTGCGTGATTGATGATTGTGCGTGATACATGTTATGTAGGATGGTGGCCTGTGTGGCGATGTTGATTGTGTATGTTGATGTTCCTTTTATTGCATGTTTGTCTTCCTGTGGCTTTTCTATGAACGTTAATGAATAAAATGAAAGTATTACGTAATATAAAGTGGAAGATAATGAAAAGAGGAATGTAATGAACGAATGTATGCATTAATGAACGTATGAGAGTATGAATGGCTTGCAAGAAGAAAGAAAGGAGGTTCATAACTCATTGAGAGTTGTTAGCTCAACTGTGTGTGTACTTGCAGCGTGCGATCTTGGCTAACTCATAAGGGATCATAGACACAGTAAGAGTTCAGTCTTGGTGACTGGTCCGATACGTGCAATGTGGTATTCACTGTGTGCTATGTAGCGTGCGATTTTGGCTAAATCATGTGGGTTCATACACATAGTAGGGGGTTCAGTTTTGGTAATTTCCCCAATACGTGCGATGTGGTATTCACTGTGTGCTATGTAGCGTGCGGTTTTGGCTAACCCATGAGATGGCGTGCGATTTTGGCTACACCCCTAAGAGTTCACACACACAGGGGGGGAGTCTGTCCTAGTGACAACTCCATTGGTGTGATTTGTGCGATATGTATGATGGGTACGAAGATATGGAAGTGTGAAATGTACGAAACGTGCGATGTGTGTGAAACGAACGAATGTAAGAAAAGATGTTATGAACAAATGAAGCGAATGATAATGTAACGTACGATGATTAATGAATGAAAGAATGTAACGAATGTAATGGAAGATAATGATTATATTATTGGTATGTATGTATGCTATGTGATCGCGTACGAAATTAACGAATGGTTTATAAGGAAGAAAAGTGTGTTTTATTTAAAACTAGAACTCACTCAGCAACGCTGACTTTGATGTGTTTCCAGTTGGCAGGTAATGTTGCTGAGGACGGCACGGGGCGGCTACTCAGCTCTTTTGGGATGACATTCTTTTATTTAATGTTTTTGCATTGTAATGTGAACGAACGATGTTTTGA
The DNA here is from genome assembly GCA_025506515.1 of Flaveria trinervia. Taxonomy (NCBI): domain Eukaryota; kingdom Viridiplantae; phylum Streptophyta; class Magnoliopsida; order Asterales; family Asteraceae; genus Flaveria; species Flaveria trinervia. The sequence continues at coordinate 45,068,398 of CM046451.1, forward strand.
AATGAATGATTGTATTAATTTGCAAAAGTATTGTAATGATATGAAAAGTATTTTTAAGTTTCCGCTGTAATGTTTTATGAATGTTAAATGTAAAGTTATACATTTTATATGTAATGATTGGCCAGCTGTAAGCGTCCGGGGACGGTGCCTTACATAAAACTAAAACAAAATTTTAAGCTTTCATAAAAAAACATAAATTAGTTAAATTGATTGAAAAAACCAAAATATTAATGTTTATATATTAAAATCAAAATCCTTGAATCGTACATACCACTACTACTGTTGCAATCGAGATTTGTATATATGAGCATAGAATTGAAATTTTGCCAAAGCTATAGTGATTTAAAATTTTGGGTGTGAATGATATTAAATTTATCAATGAAAGCGTATGTAACACCCGGTTATTCTTTTAAAAGAAGAGTAATAAATGAAGAATAAAAGAATGAAACATCAATAAGCCCAAGTGGAGGGGTTAATGATGTAAATGGGCATAAAAGTATAAAAGTTGGTGTAAAGGTGGGCATGGCCACCCACCCTCATTCCCATCACCCTTTTTCACTTCGGATTAGAGAGAGAGAGAGAAGAAACACTCTCGGTTGAAGAAGAAGAAGAAGAAGAGAATTGAATTCATGGTAAGAATTTGGAGTTTTAAGTGTTCATGTGGGTTTTTGTCTCGGTTACATGCTTATGTGCTTATATGCTTGTGTGTGTGTTTGTATGTATGTGTGTTTTGGTGTGTTTTTGGGTGTTTGAACTCATTTGCAAGCGGGTTAGAAGAAGAAACACCCAAGTTGCACCAGGTGAGTTCTAGACCCCATTACTTGTTTTAAACTCTCTTGGGGCTGAAAATGTATTAAAACAATTTTCAAATGTTTATGTATGTATACTCGTATGTATTATGCATGTTGGATGATGATTCTTGGATGGTTATAGGTTGTTCATGTTTAGAATAGCCTTGGTAAGCTTAGAACAGATAGGTTTGATGATTGGGTTCGAAAACATCCAAGAAACATGTATAGAAGGTTCATGCGCCTAGATAAGGCTCATGCGCCTGGGAATGCTTTAGAAGAATTTAAGTGTAACCCATGCGCCTAAATAGTAGTCCATGGGTACTATTTGGGCGCATGAGTTTTGGGCACTTGGGAACACTTAGGCTGTTATTTCTGCTGGGCGCATGGGCCACTCGGACCCATGGGCACTTAGGTGCATGGCCACTATTGGGGCGCATGGCCTTACACTAATTGTCCGATTGTAAATTCTAGACGCATGGACCACTGTTCAGGCGCATGGGATACACTTAATACTCCTAAGGAATTTCCAGCCGCATGAGCCTTATCTAGGCGCATGAACCTTTTGTATAACATGTTTTTAGGATGCTTTCGAACCCAATCATCAAACCTATCTGTTCTAAGCTTACCAAGGCTATTCTAAACGTGAACAACCTATACGTATCTAAGAATCATCATCCAACATGCATAATACATACGGGTATACATACAAAAACATTGTAAAATCATTTTAATACAGTTTCAGTCCCAAAGAGAGTTTAAAACAAGTAAAAAACGGGGTCTAGAACTCACCTGGTGCAACTTTGGGCGTATCTTCCTTCAACCCGTATGCGAATGAGTTCAAACACCTAAAAACCCACAACACACACACACGAACACCCACAAGCACATAAGCATACAACCGAGACCAAAACCCAACACAACCACTTAAAAATCCATGAATTCTTACCTTGAATTCAGCCTCCTCTTCTTCTTCTCCTTCAAACCGTAGTTTCTGCTCTCTCTCTCTCTCTAACCGAAGTAAAAAGGTGATGCGAAGTCAGGGTGGGAAGCCATGCCCACCTTTACATCAACTTTTGTACTTTTATCCTTCTTTGACATTTTTAACCCCTCAACTTGGGTTTAATTGCATTACCTTCTTTTATTCTTTATTTCTTATCTTTCTTAAAAAAATAACCGGGTGTTACAAGTCCACCCCCCTTATTTAGGTTTCGTCCCCAAAACCTGTTATTCCTCGAACGTATGAGGATAATGCTGCCTTGTCTCTTCCTCGATCTCCAATGTAGATTCACATCCCCTCCTGTGCTTCCACTGTACAGGCACAAGAGGAACCGCTTATTTCTCAACCTCTTCTCTTCTATCGATGATTGCCACTGGTTGCTCCACATAATTGAGCCTTTTGTCTACTTCTATATCCTCTAGTGGAACAATCATGTCTTGATCAGCTAAGCACTTTCTCAGATGAGATACATGGAATGTCGGGTGAATTCCAGTTAACTCATCTCGTAACTCCAATCTATAGGCCACCTCTCCTACTCGAGCAATGATTCAGAAAGGTCCTATATATCTCTGGCTTAGCTTACCTCGTTTCCTTAATCGAATGATACCCTTCCAAAGTGAGACCTTCAACATAACCCGGTCACCCACCTGGAACTCAATCGGTCTGCATCGTTTATCGGCATACGACTTCTGTCTATCTTTAGCTGCCTTCATGAAGGCTTTAATCTTCTCAAGCTTCTCAGTTGTAGCCTCAATTACCTTGATGCTCCCCAATTCCTTCTGACCAATATCACCCCAACAAACGGGTGTTCTGCATCTCCTACCGTATAGCATCTCATACGGTGGTATGCCAATGTTGGCATGATAGCTGTTGTTGTATGAAAATTCAGCTAACGGTAACTGGTCATCCCAACTTCCCCCAAAATCAATCACACATGCCCGAAGCATGTCTTCCAATGTCTGAATGGTCCTTTCTGACTGACCATCTTTTTGGGAATGATAAGCCGTGCTAAATGTAACCTCGTCCCCATGGCATCGTGGAATTTCTTCCAAAATTTGGATGTAAACCGGGTGTCACGGTGGGATACAATGGACACCGGCATATCATGACGAGTTACAATTTCTTTGATGAATAGATCCACCAACCTCTCAGATGAATATGTCTCGCGGATCGGTAGGAAGTGAGCACTCTTCGTCAGACAGTCAACAATCACCCATATGGCATCGTATCCTTCGGAGTACGCGGCAGCTTCGTAATGAAATCCATGGTGATGTGCTCCTATTTCCATTCTGGTATATCCAAAGGTTGGATCTTCCCATACGGCTTTTGATGCTCGGCCTTCACCAGTAAGCAAGTAAGGCAGTTACTCACATACTCCACCACATCGCGCTTCATACCCGGCCACCAATAATCTTCTTCATGTCTTGGTACATCTTGGTGGCACCAGGATGAATGGAGTATCGATTCTTGTGAGCCTCTTCCATTATCTTCACCCGTAGATCCCCAAAACAAGGAATCCACACACTACCGAATCGGGTTCTAACACCGGTGTGTTGTCACCTAATTCTCCAACCAGACCTCTCATTCTTTCCGAGTTAAGATGATATTCTTTCAATGCCTCATCTTGAAACTCCTTGACTTGATTCATCACATCAGAGGTCATGATTAGTTGATAAGCTTTCACCCGAATTGGCTCGGGCCTCTCTTTCCGACTAAGGGCATCAGCCACTACGTTATCCTTGCCCGGATGGTAATGGATTTCACAATCATAGTCTTTTATAAGCTCCAACCATCGTCTCTATCTCATGTTTAGGTCCTTCTGCTCAAAGAAGTACTTCAAGCATTTGTGGTCCGTGAATATGGGGCACTTTGTCCCGTAGAGATAGTGCCTCCAAATCTTTAACGCAAAGACCACGGTTGCTAGCTCCAAGTCATGAGTAAGGTAATTGGCCTCATGAACTTTCAACTGTCGGGATGCATAGGCTATAACTTTTCCTCTCTGTATTAACACACACCCCAACCCCGAATAAGAAGCATCAGAATAAACCACCAGATCTTCACTTCCATCGGGTAATGACAGAACAGGAGCTTGCGTCAACCTCCCTTTCAGTTCCTCGAACGCCTTCTCTTGAGCCTGACCCCATACAAACTTAAGTCTTTCCGGGTCAACTTGGTTCTTGGAGAAGTCTTGGAAAAATCTTCTATAGTAGTCCGCCAAACCCAAGAAGCTATAAATCTCGGATGGCGTCTTCGGTGACTTCCATTGCATAACCGCCTCCACCTTTGTCGGGTCCACCATAATCCTATTAGGATTCACCACATGACCCAAGAATTGGACCTCGCACAACCAGAATGCGCACTTGGAGAATTTAGCATACAACTTCTCCCTCCTTAACGTCTCCAACACCTCCCGAATGTGACCGGCATGTTCATTCTTGCTCTTCGAATAAATCGGGATATCATCAATAAACACAATTACTGATTTATCCAACATCGGCCGACACACACGGTTCATCAGATCCATAAAAGCAGCTGGCGCATCGGTCAAACCGAAATACATGACAAGAAACTCGTAGTGACCATATCGCATGCAAAAAGCTGTCTTAGGAATATCATGCTCCTTTACTTTCAACTGATGGTAGCCGGATCGAAGGTCTATCCTTGAAAATCAACTGGCACCCTGAAGTGGATCGAACAAATCATCTATTCTTGGTAAGGGGTATCGGTTCTTCACTGTCAACTTATTTAGCTCACGGTAGTCAATGCACATCCTCATACTATCATCTTTCTTCTTCACAAATAAGACCGGAGCACCCTAAGGAGAGATATTTGGTCTAATGAACCCCTTATCTAGCAGCTCTTGCAACTGCTCCATTAACTCTTTCATCTCAGTCGGAGACAACCGATACGGTGCCTTAGCTACTGGTTGGGCACTTGGTATTAAGTCAATCTGAAACTCAATCTCACGGTCCGGTGGCACACCTGGTAAATCTTTTGGAAACACATCCAGAAAGTCACACACAACTGGTACATCAGATAGTTGTGGTGTTGGCACGTCCACATCCATTACGTAGCCAAGTAGGCACTACATCCACGCCTCATGCACTTTCCCGCCACCGCCATCGAAATCACTTTCGGGATCGTCGTGACTCGATCACCATAAACCATCACCTTATTCCTGTCAGGCGCTGTCAATCGGATCATCTTCTTGCAACACACAATATTTGCTTCGTAGTCCACCAACCAATCCATTCCTAGGATTACATCGAAACCGCCTAAGGTCACCACGAATGGTCTAACAGGGAACTTATAGCCATCTAGTTCTATATCACAACCTTCTATCACCTCAAAAATCCTTGTAGACTTAACTATGGCGGTTTCTACCTCGAAGGGCTCATCAATACATCTACTCTTAATGGAAAACTTAGCACAAAAGGCAGCAGAAATGAAACTCCTACTAGAACCAAAATCAAATAACACAGATGCAAGAGTTTGGTTTACTAGAAACATACCTGACACCACGTCAGGGTCTGTCCTAGCCTCCTCCTGAGTCATCATGAAAGTTGGGCGCTTGCCTTCTGCCCTTCCCTCCAGCCTTCTTTGCTCCCGAACCTGCAGCCCTTGGCCTCTTACAAATCTGCTCAGATGACCATTCTCCCTATAGTTGTAACACCTTGCAACCCCATAATCTCTAGCCATATGGCCAGGCTTCGCACACTTGAAGCAGCTATTTGATCCCCATTTGCATTCTCCCAAATGCTCTTTCCCGCACTTACCACATTTCTTCAATCCTGCACTAGATGTGATCACCCGCCGGTCATCCACCCGTGCACTCTTGTTGTTCATCGGGGCACCACCCCGACCAAACCTCTTCCCGTGCTAGTTTCGATCACCACCACTCTTCCTACCTCTTTCAGTCACCACCACCGTTCTCTCATCATACAGTCTCCCCGCCAAATCCACTGCTGACCTAAACATGCTTGGCCGGGCGGTGATCATGTGTGTGCGAATATCTGCTGGCAAACCTTGAATATACCTCTTGATCTTTTGAGAGAGAGTTGTCATCTCATCCGGCACCAGACGTGCCATTTCGTTAAATTTTGTGGTGTACTGCTGGTGTGTCATCGTTCCCGCCACCACCTGCAGGAACTCTTTTTCTACCTTATCCATCTCTCTATGAGGACAGAATTCCTCAATCACTAACTTCTTCAGTTCAGGGCATCTCATTCTCCCAATGGCCCTGCTACCCTCGGCTTGGACAATATTTTCCCACCAGCACAAAGCCGAGTCCACAAAAAAGTGGGTACGAACTTCACCTTTTGGTCTTCACGGCACTCACTGATATCAAGAACAGTCTCCATTTCCCTCACCCACCAGTGAGCTGCAGCAGCAGTACCATTTCCATTGAAAGTAAGGAGCTTGCATCTCATAAACATCCCGTAGTTACCGCCTCCGGTGCAGGCTCTTCTTCTTCCTCTTCTTCATCATCAGAGAGAACCGTTTCCGGCTCTGGTTGCTCCCATCCTCCCACGGACCTATTTCTCTCCTTTCGTTCCCTTTCCCGTACCACCTCAATCATTTCGGTCACCACAGACGGTAAGATTGTCTGCATAACCTGGTGGACTTCTTCCACCACAACCTCCTTCACTGAGGCTCTAAGATTGGCGATCTCGTCGTCCCCCTCCAGATAAGGGGTCTCAGGTTCTTCAGGAACACCTTCTTAACTCTGGGTCTCCCTCTCTTGGGTCACGGTGTAGCACCATGACCTCCACCACGAGAGGCTTTTGAAGATCTACCACCGGCCATTCACACGCACACAGAAAGATTCAAACACCAACACGGTCATTCAAGGGAACAGCTCAGTTTATGTCAAGTATAGTAAGTCCCTAATTACAGTGGCCAGCTATGATTAGCCACTTACTTTACTCTTCATACCCAAAGCATTACATGTCCTAAATACATCAGTATTTAAATCCACATACAACACATCACCACATACCATGCACACATAAAAACGGTTAACATTACGAAAATACCTGATGGCACGCAGCTACTCAGATTGGCATCCTATTCCCCTTTCCGTCCCATTCTCAGTTTAAGTTAAGGTTTATTTTGAAAATTTACCCATTTCACTTAAACTTTGGCTCTGATACCAACTTGTAAGGCCCCGTTCCCGGGATGCTTATAGTTGGATCCTCATCGCACATAAAACATATAATTACATTTGCCTTACGAAAATATTGCAGCGGAAACATAAAAATACTTTTCATATCATTACAAATGCTTTTGCAAGTTAATACAAGCGTTCATTTCAAAACATCATTCGTTCGCATTACAATGCAAAAACATTAACAAAAGAATGCCATCCAAAAGAGCTGAGTAGCCGCCTCGTGCCATCCTCAGCAACGTTTACCTGCCAACTGAAAATGTATAAAAGTCAGCGTCACCGAGTGAGTTTTAGTTTTATCATAAAACATACATTTCAATCGTTAAAACCGTTCTTCACTTTCTTTGAAATCATACTGCGCCTTACATTCATTCGTGACCATGCAATATACGTACACATTGATAATATAATTATTATCTTCTATTACATTCGTTAGCTTTTGTTCATTCTACACGTTCGTTCTTCCGAGTATGTTACGACAATAGGGTTGCTCACCTCATTAACAATCCCAACGATTGCACGCTATCCGAGTCTGTCGCAACCATCAGGTTGCTCACCTCATTGCCAATCTCAACGATAGCACGCTATCCGAGTCTGTTGCAACAAGAGGGTTGCTCACCTCATGGCAACTTCACGATAGCACGCTGTCCGAGTCTGTTGCAACCACAGAGCTGCTCACCTCATAGGCAATCTCAACGATTGCACGTTATCCGAGTCTGTTGCAACAACAGGGTTGCTCACCTCATATATGTGCTTGCAAGCCTTCCTTCATTCATTCATCATTCAATAATGCATGCATTCTTACTTCTTGTTCCTCTTTCATTATCTTTCACTTTACATTACATAATACTTCATTCATTCATTAACATGACACGTAAAGCCATAAGAAAGATAAACATACATCATCATAAGGAACATATCATACAATCATACATAATCATCAAACATCATCAATCACACATCATCATGCCTAATCACCCATCTTACATCACATCATACATCACCCATCACAACAGTTATGACTTCAAAAAGTCAACTTACATAACCCCTGGGAACCTCCCAAGTCTAAGCCTACATTACACTTTTTCCCCAAAAATCAAAAAATATTCTAAGTCCTTAAGCGCATGGGCACTATGCAGGCACATGGGGAACACTTAGGCGCATGGGCAACTTCCAGGTGCATGGACACTATGCAGACGCATGAGTGCTTAGGCGCATGGGAATCCTGGACGTCTGGACACTTAGTCAATTCCAGACTAAGTCTAGGAGCATGGGTACTATTAGGCGCATGAGTTTGGGCGCTTGGGAACACTTAGGCCGTTATTTCTGCTGGGCGCATGGGCCACTCGGACGCATGGGCACTTTGGCGCATGGCCCTACACTTAATTGTCCGATTGTAAATTCTAGGCGCATGGACCACTGTTCAGGCGCATGGGATACACTTAAATACTTCTAAGGCATTTCCAGGTGCATGAGCCTTATCTAGGCGCATGAACCTTCTGTACAACATGTTTTTAGGATGCTTTCGACCCAATCATCAAACCTATCTCTTCTAAGCTTACCAAGGCTATTCTAAACATGAACAACCTATAAGCCTCTAATAATCATCATCCAACATGCATAATACATACGGGTATACATACATAAACATTGTAAAATCATTTTAATACAGTTTCAGCCCCAGAGAGAGTTTAAAACAAGTAAAAAACCTGGATCTAGAACTCACCTGGTGCAACTTTGGGCGTATCTTCCTTCAACCCGTATGCGAATGAGTTGAAACACCTAAAAACCCACAACACACACACAAACACTCACAAGCACATAAGCATACACCCGAGACCAAAACCCAACACAAACACTTAAAAATCCATGAATTCTTACCTTGAATACAACCTCCTCTTCTTCTTCTCCTTCAAACCATAGTTTCTGCTCTCTCTCTCTCTCTAACGAAGTAAAAAGGTGATGAGAAGTGAGGGTGGGCGGCCATGCCCACCTTTACATAAATTTTTGTACATTTATCCTTCTTTTACATTTTTAACCCTCAACTTGGGTTTAATTGCATTACCTTATTTTATTCTTTATTTCTTATCTTTCTTTAAAAAATAACTGGGTGTTACATACAAGTACATCAGAAACCAGATGACAACTTCATTAATACACCTTCATGCAAAACTCCTGCTTCAACAATTGACAAAATTGTCCCTGATCCTACAAGAAATCTATTGATCAAGATTGTATAGATCAATGATAGCTTCTCTCATGTATTTAACTGCCAGTAGACCTGACATTATGTTTGTTTTGTATGTTTGTGCTAGGTACCATAAGATCCAAAGGAGTCTCGTCTGAATGTTGTGAAGAGAATCTTCAAATATCTTAAAATAAAACCAATGTGACACCCCGTATTTCTTCAGGTTAACATCGTTCCATTATCTAAATCATTTTCGTCACTTAGTATTGCTATATTCAAATTGTATAAATGAAATTACAATTGTAATCATTTTATTTATTTAAACTTCAAACTAACTTAAAACAAAATTGAGTTAACTATGAAATTAATGCAAAGTGGAGGGGCCTAATATGCAAATTCATAAAATATATTATAAATCTCAATCACCTCTCGGCTATCATTCGGAAACCGCATAACTCACTTTCCCGAAACCCTAACACATCCGGGAACTCTCCCTCTCGTCGCTCTCAATCGAACCGTGCTTTGCAGCCTCTCTTTGGCAACTTCTTTGCCGTGTGACCTCCTCGACGAGATCTCTTGCAATCATAGCCCTTCGACATCGCTTTACACGTTATGTTTTCTTTAGCTTCATCGCTCGTATGGTTTTGAGTTACGAATTCAGGATCGTTGGGCTACAGTGTATGCGCGTTCTTGTTTGCGGGCGCTCGGGTCGCGACGTTTGTTGGTGATCGAATGTTACGGGCTGGTCTTGTGTGTGTATGAATCTGCGATGTATATGGTGTGTATGGTGATGCTGCGATGTGTGTGTGTTTTATGTATGTGTTCCTGTTTTATATATATATATATTATGTATATGTTTCTTCATATATATATGTATGTATGTTCTTGTGTTTATATATATGTGTTAATGTCGTGTGTATGTATAGAAGATGTGTGTTGTGAAAGTTCCCGCGAGATACATAGTATGCATCATGTTTATGTGTATTTTGCATTATTCATATGTATATATTATATGAATGCATGTGTGTCTTTTGGTATATATGAATGCAGTGGTGGGTCATTGATGTGCTTATGTATGTGTGTGTTTGTGACATGCCGTGAGTGTGCATGTATGTGTGTTATATTGTGTAGTGGGTTGCTTGATAATGTGCACTATGTATAAAAGCATAAATGAAGATTATAATGTTAAGTGTTATGCATTATATGTGGTTGGTATATTTAACTATAATATAACAAGAATAATTACACATATGAATATATTTAGGAAAGAACAACTGGATTTAAATGTTTGTGTGACTAGCATTTGTTTATGTTGTTTTGATTATGACTGGGGGTTAGCACGATACCGAGCCGTGAACACGAAACCATATGATCGAATTATTGACATTTAGTATTAACTAAATATTAATTGAATTCCAGGTTTAATCGGAACCCTAAACGTTTGTGCTTTTGGTTATAATTGATGTGCATTTAAGGTGAGTTCTCAGCCCCACTTTCATATTATACTCTCTTTTGGGGGAGAGAAACATGTTATTTCATAAACATTCAATGCTTTAGATTAGTAATACTGCATATACTGGTTTACTATTATGATACCACTACGCCTCATCAGACCGTTAATATGGTATTAGCGAGGTGATTGTTAGTAGATCTACTGGGTTTGACAAACCCCACTTGGGCTAGTTGCGCTAGCTTGACTGGAGGTCAAACGGGTGAATGGTATAATACAAAAAAAAAGTACAACAAATTTATATAATTATTAATAAATAATATAGTAACTTTATATAATTATCTCTTTAACTACACCAATATGTAAAGAAAGCAATGTTGAATTTAAGTTTTGAAATCAACACATACCTGATAAGCTGTCATCAACTAATGGCCATGTCATTGTGTTTACAAAATAATAATAATAATCAATGGAAATATATTTATATAGAAGCACGTTTCATAGTAGGTTCCAAAACATAATTGTATGTCTTCTGCAACAAACTCGCGTGGGTATGGGATGAATTTTCATCCTTAATCACATTTCAAGCGCCGTTATATACCCTGAAACCCTCAATCGCACTTCATGAAACCATTATCAATCAAGTTCTATTGATCGTTGCATTCGAACCTTTTGTTTCTGTTAGCTGCTACCGGCGAACACCGCCCGCCACCACGTAATCAGTTGTCATTCCGCTCGTCCGCTTCGTTTAACAATTCTATGCCGTTATAGTTACCAAGGAAGTATGTACGTAACTTGATCAGTTTCGTTTCATGAGATCAGGTACCGAATTCAACTTGATTTTTTTCCTTAAATATTGCTACCCATTCGTGAAGGTTGATCATCGTTACGTGCATAGCCAACACACACATTGTCGCTTTAATCTTATCCGCTCCTGTTGGATATTTGCAAGCTGCTCCGCTAACTTAAGTTTTCCATAGTTTCCGATCATTGCTCGTCTTGCAAATCAAGTAACAGTTCTAATTATGTGTTTATGATTTGTTTAACTTTCAACCTGTTCGATTATGGCATGTGAATCATTGATTTGTTCCGGCGGCTAAAACTTGGTCCATATAAGAAACCGATTCTCAAAACACTCTAATACGTGGGTATAAGAATAGAAGTTCTATCCAATCATGTTTACGATCAGTTCAACTATATCAACAATCGCATAACAAAGATATTTGAAATCCCTTAACTGTATAGAATTTAGAAGTTAAACTTGCAGGTATGTTGTTCAGCACACACTTGTAAACACATCCATGACTTAAATATCTTCGTATACTTATATTATTAAAGATGGAATCGCAGCGAACATTAAGTGCAATGGAGAATTCTTTAATTTAAATATATAAATGAGCTATGTTGCAACTTAAGTAAAATTGGAATACCAATTATATGTTATTAGATATTTTGTATGGAGCACCGTGGGTTTGTGTTATATATATATATATATATATATATATATATATATATACACACACACATACATATATATATACATATATATATATACACATATATATACACATATATATATACATACACACACACACATATATATACACACACACACACATATATATATATATATATATATAATATATATATATATATATATATATATATATATATATATATATTAAGTAGGTAAGTGGAATAAATTAAAAAGTTGGATGTTAATCGGGTATTCAAAGTTAAGATTTTGTAGCCTCACATCGTAAGAGACAATAAAGAAAAAGACAATAAAAAAAGAAGAATAAAACGTAATTCACGGTGTTATAAATCTAATTTAAACTATAAATAAAGTTTAGGTTCACGGGGTTTGTGAAGGGACTCGACTTGTTTTCTTTTTCTTGTGTAACTAAGGTACGGATTCCTGATTTTTTATCTCATATTTGATTCCCGTTCATTTCTAGTTTTGATTCCTGTCATATGTAGTTATTTTGCTTTTGATTTTGTTATAAGTAAGCTAGACTATTTTATATTTTTGAAATTTGTTACCCGAGTTCTCCCTATCTTGGGGATGACCAAGACGCGTTATTGCGGTATCAATAACATGGCACCAACCGTGGCGGTGAGCTGAGATCACGACGTCTCTAAAGAGGACTCTGAATTTATATTGGCCGTTCTGTTTGTTATTATTTCCTCAGAGGCGTATGGATCGACCCTAGGTTAGTTCTGTATTTCCTGATGGATGGTTTTATACATTCCATTCAAGACTCTGGTGAATGGCTTGTATGTCTGCCCATACTCCATTTCACATTGGTTCACGGGCTAGCTACTTGTGTTCCCTCTGTTCAGTTATTATATGATATGATTATTAGCTCGGGTTATGTTCTGTTTGATATATGTATTACATCATTTATTCGTTGTTATCATCATATCTATTTATTTTGTTATCTGTTACTCCGTTCACTGAGCGTTATGCTCAGGCGTGCTTTTGTTTTCGTGCACGTCAAGTCAGCAGGGCCATCCGGGAGGGGAGTGAAGAGTGAAAATCTGCATAAAGAAAACTTTATTTTATTAATGTAACCAACTTTGTTTTCGGGTTTTAGACTAGTGTTATCTTTTTGGAAATTGGACTTGTAATCTTTATTAATTATGGAATTGTGTTTTGGACTTTTGATTACCGTGATAGTGACACGTCAGCCTTGTCGGGTTGGGGTGTTACAAATGGTTAGCCTGTTTTACAATGTTGTGGTCTGGTATCCACAGTCGGGGCATTCATTATATTATTACTGTCAGCGCGGTCGCGATATTTATTCACATAGTGACTTGTTGTAGGCTAGCTACCTACTTATATGCTTTGATTACTTAATCTGGATTTCATTACTGTTACTTACTATTTTCTGAAACCTGTGAACTCACCAATCTTGTGTTAACACTTTAGCATATTTTTTTCAGGTTCTTAAGGTGTGCACGGATAGGAACATCATGCATTGCATTCATCATCGTTGCGTCTAATGAACAATCTACATTTTTGTATAAATATATTTACTTTGTTTGAGTTTGTTTACGCCGTTTAAATTATGGTTTATACGCTTCCGCATTTACTTTCATGTTTTTGTAATTAACTCAGATTTTGAGAAATTTTATTTGAATTAGATATTATGTTTTGTAATTGTTGCGTCATTTGGTGTAACTAATGGCTAAGACCCTAGTATGTCACGCGCCTAATGGTATTACCCCGTTTGTGGAAATTGAGGGTGTGACAGATTGGTATCAGAGCCAATGGTTATAGCGAACTAAAATAAATATGCATTTCATTTGCATTGCATTTAGACTATAGCCTGATGCCTTAGTTACACGCATATAGACATGTTAGCTTTATTAGTTTCCCTTGTCTAATTGTTTACTTGCTTGGGATTTGCTTGCTGTGGTATATTCCTGTGAGCGTTCGGCTACAGGAATGGCATAATCATCTCTTCATTCTATGTTTACGGGAAAAAGGCCAGTTCATCTTGATTTCCCACTGTTACCTCATGTTTTCTCGTACAAGAGACTCTAAGTTGCTGTGAGTCACGAGAAGGTTATTTACGAATTACCTGTACCTTACCTTTTACATTATACCTCTCGGAATCGGATACAATACCATTGGTACCTAACTTGGATGGTTCATTAGGAGCATGTTCTGTCTCCTTTTGAATTCGTTTTGTAAAATAGGGTTGTGTCTGCCAATCCTTCTTTACCTACCTTGCCACTTCTCTCTCTTGTGGAACAGGTAATAGCTGTATTGGTGGCTACCGTATACATTACGATACAACTTATCAAAGTTTACTTACGATAATGCTATTTACCCATTTGACCTGAGCGCATCGACGATTCCTTGCCCAAGTGAATATTTCCCCAATTGATTCTTTCGTACAAGTATGGTTAATTGACCCTGGGTTTAATAACTATATCTTAATACCTTTATCATTAATAACACTATATACTTGACAAGGTATGTTAGCTCGGATAGGAGGAACCAGGGGTGACCAATGCAAATTACCATCACGGGTGCACACGTAGTTGTAATTTGTCGTGCATGAGAATTCGTGCGAATCCTGTCAGATGATAATAGTTATAGTCGGTACAAATTTTCATTTCTATACTTTAGGACACGACAATCTCAATCCATATAAAACTTCACCAAGGATATGGAAGCAATCTTTATCTCCACCCATATGAAAGTTTTCATCTATCTAGAACCTTAATGGGATTTGTATTATGACAATAGTCCCAGTCCTTATGAGATGTTGCTCATTCTAGCATTCTAGTTATCATACAATACTATTTATTTATTTGATATGCGTGTAATCTTCATGAAATTTACATCGGAGTAGTGATACTCTATGCGCATGTATTCTTTGTTCATTTGGTTAATCTTAAGACCAGGAGTCTTAGCCATTTAAACGTTCCAACATTTGTTTCTTTGGTATTTATCATGTTGAGCATAAGTTGCTTTTGTTTGTCCCCCAGTGGTGGGATTCAATTGGATTTTCTTGGTCGATTGTGTTTGAGTAAGGTCAGTTAACAAAGTGTCTTACAATGACATGACGGTTACATCTCTACATTTCCACTATAAGAAACAAGTGAAACTATCATTGCCATGGGATGTGAGATGAGGACATCTGAGAGCGATCTTTAGAAAATTGGACATGCCGTCAAGAGCTATCACATGAACATCTCGGTCAAGTCTCCTCAATCTCAAGTAGCATAGAAGGGATGCTACGAGTGTGGTCAAACCAGGCACTTCAAGAGGACTTGTCCAAAATGAAGAAAAACAATGGCGGTGGAAATGGTGCTAATAACCGCAATGTCAATGGCAACGGAAACGACAATGGTAATGGTGGTGCCACGGGTAGAGCCTTCATTATTGGTTTAGATGAGGCTCGTATGACCCTTCTACTGTAACTGGTAAATTTCCTATCAATGGTTGCTTTGCCTCTATGCTATTTGATTCTGGTTCTGATAGGAGTTTCAATTCGCATAAATTCAGTCGATATTAGATGATAATTCTGTAGCCCTAGATATGAATTATACAGTAGAAATAGCAAATGGTAAGATCATTGAGTCTTCTCACATATACAGGGGTTGTAAGATTAGTCTATCTGGGCATGATTTTGATATTGACCTTCTATCTATTACACTCGGTAGTTTTGATGTCGTTGTTGACATGGATTGGTGTATAAGAACTAAGCCGAAATCATTTGTCGTGAGAAACTCATCCGACTACCTTTGCCTGATGGAAAGATACTCACTGTGGAAGGAAACAAGAGTGGTGTAGTGGTTGGCATCATCTCATATATGAAAGCACAGAAGTGGTTGAGGAAGGGCATTCGGCGATTTTAGCCCTAGTTACTGAGGAGAAACGACTGGAAGACATTCCGGTTGTTAGAGATTTTCCTGAGGTATTTCCCGAGGACCTACCTGGCCTTCCTCCACATAGGCAGGTAGAATTCCAGATTGAGTTAGCACCTGGAGCAGCTCTGATCGCTCAGGCGCCGTACCGTTTAGCACCGAACGAACTACAAGAGTTATCCAAGAAATTGTAAGAATTGCTGGACAAAGGATTTATACGTCCCAACTCTTCACCCTGGGGAGCTCCAGTGCTTTTCGTGAAGAAGAAAGATTGAACCTTCAGAATGTGTATTGACTACTGAGAACTAAACAAAGTGACAATCAAGAATATATATCCACTTTCACGTATTGATGACCTGTTTGACCAGTTGCAAGGATCAAGCTACTATTCCAAGATTGATCTGAGATTAGGTTATCATCAGCTACGAGTTCGAGAGAAAGACATCTCGAAGACGACATTCAAAACTCGCTGTGGGCACTATGAGTTTGCAGTAATGCCTTTTGGATTGACCAATGCCCCAGTAGTTTTCATGGACCTCATGAACCGTGTTTGCAAACCTTATTTGGATAAGTTTTTCATTGTCTTTATTGATGACATACTAATCTACTCTCAAAATAAGGTGGATCATGAGGAACACCTGAGGATCATTCTAGAATTGTTGAAGAATGAACAATTGTATGCAAAGTGCTCAAAATGTGACTTTTGGATACGAGAAGTGTAGTTTCTTGGTCATGTGGTGAACAAAAAGGGTATACATGTAGACCCTTCAAAGATTGAAGCAATCAAGGATTGGCCGACATCAAAAACGTGTACTGAGGTGCGACAATTCCTTGGTTTGGCAGGTTATTATAGGTGATTTATCAAGGGATTCTCAAAGTTAGCACAACCTCTAACTGCCTAACCCACAAGGGAACCATCTACAAATGAGGTAGCCAAGAGGAATCAGCATTTCAGACACTTAAAGACCAACTCTGCAGTGTGCCGATCCTAGTTTTGCCAAAAGGAACTCATGACTTTGTTGTTTATTGTGATGCATCCATCCAGGGTTTGGGATGTGTACTGATGAAATGCAACATGCCATTGCTTATGCATCTAGACAACTCAAGGTACATGAGAAGAATTATACAACACATGATCTGGAACTAGGAGCTGTGGTGTTTGCCTTGAAGATCTGGAGGCACTACTTATATGGAACCAAGTGCACGATATACACAGACCACAAGAGCCTCCAGCACATATATGATCAAAAAGAGCTGAATATGCAGCAACGACGATGGCTAGAACTGCTCAATGACTATGATTGTGCGATCAAGTATCACCCGGGTAAGGCTAATGTGATAGCCGACGCCCTCAGCCGAAAGGAAACCCCTAAACATCGTCGAGTACGTGCATTGCAGTTGCCCATTCACTCCGATCTACCAGAGCAAATCAAGGCTGCCCAATCTGAAGCCTTGAAAGTTGAGAATCTAAAGGCAGAATCCATGCGAGTAATGGAGAAACAGCTAGACACCAAGACTAATGGAATTCGTTATTTCATGGAACGGATCTAGGTACCATAGTATGGGAATTACAAGAGCTAGTAATGGATGAAGCTCATAAGTCACGCTACTCAATTCACCTAGGTTCAGACAAGATGTACCAAGATCAGAAGGAGTGTTACTGGTGGCCGAACATGAAAGCTGAAATTTCCACCTATGTTGGTAGATGTTTAACATGCTCTAAAGTTAAGGTGGAATACTAGAGACCATTCAGTTTATATCAGCAGCCGGAACTTCCAGTGTGGAAATGGGAGCAGATCTCGATGGACTTTGTCACAAAGTTGCCTAGGACTCCCAGCAGATGCGATACCATTTGGGTTATAGTAGATCGCTTAACAAAATCCGCTCATTTTCTAGCAATCCGAGAGACCGATCAAATAGAGAAGTTAACACGAATTTATTTAAGAGAAATAGTCTCTTGGCATGGTGTACTAGTATCTATCATATCTGATCGTGATGCTCGGTTCACTTCTAATTTCTGGCAATCTTTGCAATGATCATTGGGAACACGGTTGGACATGAGCACTGCATACCATCCACAAACTGATGGTCAGAGTGAACGTACGATCCAGACACTGGAAGATATGTTGCGCGCCTGCGTGATTGAATTTGGCAGCAATTGGGAAACTTATTTACCATTGGTTGTGTTCTCCTACAATAACAGTTATCACACCTCAATCAAGGCCGCGCCATTCGAGGCATTGTATGGGCGTAAATGCCGATCACCTATCTATTGGGTAGAAGTTAGAGAAAGACAACTTACGGGTCCTGAGCTTGTACATGAGACGATTGAGAAAATCCTGCAAATACGTAACCGCATGGCAGCAGCACGTGATCGACAGAAGAGTTACGCTGATAAACGCCGTAAGCTGTCAGAGTTTTAGATCTTAAAAGTCTCACCATGGAAAGGAGTGATACACTTTAGAAAGCATGGTAAACTAAACCCTAGGTACGTTGGACCGTTTGAGATTGTCAAACGAGTTGGCCAGTAGCCTATTTACAGGAAGAGCTCAGTGGAATACACAACGTGTTTCACGTGTCAAACCTAAGGAAATGTCTATCTGATGAATCACTCGTCATTCCACTAGAGGAATTGGAAATTGATGAACAGCTCCATTTCATTGAAGAACCAATTGAGATTATGGATCGAGAGTTACAAAATCCTAAAACGTAGCAAGATTCCCATTGTGCGTGTTAGGTGGAATTCAAAGCGTGGACCAAAATTTACCTGGAACGCGAGGATCAAATGAAGAAGAAATGCCCGCAACTGTTTAAAGATCAGACATCTACTTCCCAAGTTATCCATTCTTAAGATATCGTTCATTAAATTTCAAGACGAAATTCCCTTCAACAAGGGGATGATGTCACAACTCTCATGAAACCTTACGTCTTTATTTTGGGATTATTTCAGAAATCTTAAAAATCCTATCATAAGAGAGCTTCTGACCTCCTATCATTGCTTGTTAATACTGGCGTTCTGACCTGAAGTTGATGTTCTAATTTTCGGGACGAAAATTCTTTCCACAAGGGGATGATGTGACACCCCGTATTTCTTCAGGTTAACATCGTTCCATTATTTAAATCATTTCCGTCACTTAGTATTACTATATTCAAATTGTATAAATGAAATTACAATTGTAATCATTTTATTTATTTAAACTTCAAACTAACTTAAAATAAAATTTAGTTAACTATGAAATTAATGCAAAGTGGAGGGGCCTAATGTACAAATTCATAAAATATATTATAAATCTCAATCACCTCTCGGCTATCATTTGGAAACTGCATAACTCACTTTCCCGAAACCCTAACACATCCCAGAACTCTCCCTGTCGTCGCTCTCATTCGAACCGTGCTTTGCAGCCTCTCTTTGGCAACTTATTTGCCGTGCGACGCCCTCGATGAGATCTCTCGCAACCACAACCCTTCGACATCGCTTTACACGGTATGTTTTCTTTTCTCTTTGTCACTAGTATGGTTTTGAGTTACGAATTCGGGATCGTCGAGCTTCAGTGTATGCGCGTTTTGTTTGCGGGCGCTCGGGTCACGATGTTTGTTGGTGATCGAATGTTACGGGCTGGTCTTGTGTGTGTGTATGCATATATTATATATATGGTTGTGTTTATATGAATGCATGTGTGTCTTTTGGTATATATGAATGCAGGTGGGTCATCGATGTGCTTATGTATGTGTGTTTTGTGACATGCCGTGAGTGTGCATGTATGTGTTATATTGTGTAGTGGGTTGCTTGATAATGTGCATTATGTATAAAAGCATAAATGAAGATTTATAATATTAAGTGTTATGCATTATATGTGGTTGGTATATTTAACTATAATATAACAAGAATAATTACACATATGATTATATTTAGGAAAGAGCAACTTGATTTAAATGTTTGTGTGACTCGCTTTTGTTTATGTTGTTTTGATTATGACCGGGGATTAGCACGATACCGAGCCGTGAACACGAAACCGTACAATCGAATTATTGACATTTAGTATTAACTAAATATTAATTGAATTCCAGGTTAATCGGAACCCTAAACGTTTGTGCTTTTGGTTATTAATTGTTGTGCATTCAAGGTGAGTTCTCAGCCCCACTTTCATATTATACTATCTTTTGGGGGAGAGAAACATGTTGTTTTCATAAACATACAATGCTTTAGATTAGTAATACTACATATACTGATTTACTATTGTGATACACTACGCCTCATCGGACCGTTAATATGGTATTAGCGAGGTGATGTTAGTAGATCTACTGGGTTTGACAAACCCCACCCGGCTAGTTGCGCTAGCTTGACTGGAGGTCAAACAGGTGAATGGTTAGCCTGTTTTACAGTGTTGTGGTCTGGTATCCATAGCCGGGGCATTCATTATATTATTACTGTCAGCTCGGTCGTGAAATTCATGCACATAGTGACTTGTTGTAGGCTAGCTACCTACTATATGCTTTTATTACTTAATCTGGATTTCATTACTGTTACTTACTGTTTTCTGATAAGCTTTTAAACCCACCAACCTTGTGTTGACACTTTAACATGTTCTTTCAGGTTCTTAAGGTGTGCACGGATAGGAACATCACGCATTGCATTCATCATCGTTGTGTCTAATGAACAATCTACATTTTTGTATAAATTATATTTACTTGGTTTGCGTTTGTTTACGCCATTTAAATTATGGTTTATACGCTTCCGCATTCACTTTCATGTTTTCGTAATTAACTCTGATTTTGAGAAACTTTATTTGAATTAGAAATTATGTTTTGTAATTGTTGCGTCATGTCACATCCCGGCGGAAGCGTGAGATGAATATTTGGGTATGACTTGTTTGTCCATAACTCATTGATTAACAGAACTTATCAAATAACACAGCAGAATATATATTAACTAGATTCATAGGATAATATTAAAGTTAAAATTACATCAAATCATAATAGTCAAAACTTGATCTAATATAATCCTATTACAAACATATTATCTAACTGTTACATCTTTTAGTAACGATGGAAGTGCGCGTCCACCGATATGCTGAGATCATACATGTTAACGGTTAGATTAACACAGACTTTTCCCATGACTTCTCCCCAGCCATTGTAAACATCAAAAGAAAACATAATGCTGTTACTCATGGTAATTTTCCTGAAAAAGCATACTCAAAACAGTCACATAAAGTTGGTAAGTTCACAGGTTTATCTTAAACAAAATATTATTGATGCGTCATATACAACCAAACCTTATTTAATAATCAAATCATCCATACTGTCATAACATAATTCATAAATCGGATAATATAGCATCACTATTGATGCAGGAAATTATTTCCTAAGTAGTGGTACCTATATTATCCAACAGTTCAACATCCGAATTAATGGTTCTAACATAAATGACAGTATAACTAAAAAATTGTATCAATCATTAAAATCAATAGTATGCCTTTCCCCAAAAGTTTATCAAACTCAAAATGGGGCTATGAATCTCACATTTACTCCAAGAAATCACCTATAAACAAAATATTCATAGTTTAAAAAACATTAATATTTTCTTCAAAATTTTCAGTACCTCATATATATCATAAAATTATTATAATAAATAGGTAAGAAAATAGACATAACATACTCGTATTTCATATTTTAATTAATTACAGTTTATTTTCTATAATTTTGGGATAGTCAAATAAACTGTTAAAAATACCTTCGGGTTTTTAAAATTCTCAAACTTGATCAGAGTATTTGGCACAATATTTAAAACTTCTCAAAATTTTCCCAAATCCCAAATCATGGCAGAGTTGATTCTGTGATTTTTATCACTTTACTAATATGTAGTAAAATACCAAATATGTACAAATATTCACATTTTTATACAGACTTTTCCTTTCAATTTTTCACTTTTTCTGAAATTTTTGCATAATTTATCTCAAAGTTAAAGTATTTTTCTCGATTTTCATATGGCTGAAACTTTTAAAACTTATAACTTATTCGTAACTTTAACTTAGGTCACGAAAATTTTTCTGTAAATCTGATAAATCATAAGAGTCAACATATAATTCTTCAACTACTTTCCAGGTTCAATTCTTCCGGCATAAATTTTTCTTTTATATACTTAAATAATTTGTATAAATTATTCTACTTGTAGTAATATCATCAAATTTTGCAGATTATTACTTCCCAATATTCCAAACATATGTATAATATTTGTTCCCATAATCACAGTTAAATATATATTCAACCGATTTTTGTAAGTTGATACATCATTTTTTGATAATTTCTTTTGTATAACTTTGGTTTGTCAACCACTATCTATTTTCTTCAGGTTATAAAATCTTTTTAATATTATTTAATAATATTAACATATTTGTATGATTTTGTGAAGAATTTGTAGGTTTAACCATATAGTTTGTTTACATATGTTGTTAGACACACATATATATATATTTTTTAATAAACTTGACTAGTTATAGTTTAGAGATTAAAAACCTTGATTTTGACAAAGGAAGAGGGTAGTGATAACTAATGGCATCTTCTTTCTCTGTCGAACCAAATTAAGCGAAGGTCTTCAATTCTCCAAGTCTTGTTCTTCTTGTAACAATCGGTTGGAAGATAATGACGTTTGGTTGTGGTGAACCTAAGGTAATAACCGAGAGTTACAGTGAGAAGGAGTGGAAGTGGCCATGAGGTGAGGAGTAGAGATGAAGGTGGTAGTAATCTTCTACGATTTTGGTGGCTCTTGGTGGTGATATTCGGGAGAGGTAACCGGGAGTAATAATGAGTTGGTTAGCAAAATAGTTTCACATGTATCTTCTCATTATGGCCGAGAGTTTCTATATATTTTGGGAAGGTAATCATTAGTTCTAAGACTAGAGTAGTGAGGTGTGATTATAGAGTCCTTAGGTGGCTCTACCTAGGTGTTAAGGTGGCGGTTTGAGGGGGTGCCTAAGAGGAACCGATTAGGTGGCTGGTGCAAGAGGTGGGTTGGTGTCCAAACATGTAAGGTGGCATTTCAAGAAGGTACATGACTCATCAAGTCATGATTACAAGGTTTATAAATGTTTTAGAGTGTTAATCGGGTGGTTTAATTATTCTAACGAACCGAGATTTGAGCTTAATTGGTGCTTAGGTTTGAGGTTTAAGTGTATAAGGTTTGCTTAGTTTTGTTTTGATGTCAAGTTGTATTGTATGGTGGTGTTTGATTTGATGATACAAAGTTGTAACTTTTGATTACATAATGCTTGGTATTATTACAAAGTTATGCATGTTGAATGCAAGCTTATTTAAATATTATGCATGCAAGCATGCACACGTACAACATATATATGTATATATTCATCAAAAATGGACACATGCATAAGTAAGATATGCATGTAAACATGCATACGTACAACTTATATATACACACATAAATATATATAGGGTAGGTCAAATAATGAATAACATATAAGAGAATTCATTCGTAAATTGATTTTGCCTAACCTTATTTTTAGGGTCGTCACATTCTCCCCTCGTAAAATAATTTCGTCCCAAAATTTGTTTTAGAAGATAATACCTAAGGTTGAGGAGTACTTATCTGGTTACCGACTTCCAATAAGTGGGGATACTTTCTTATAATTTCATTTTTTCTTTCCCAAGTATATTCTGGACCTCTTTTAGCATTCCACTTAACTTTTACTAAGGGAATTTTACTTCTCCTTAACCTTTTCATTTCTCTATTTAATATGGCTATTTGGTTCTTCCATAAAATGGAGTTTCTTGTCTACTTTTATCTCTTGAACTGGAACTTTTAATGTCTCATTTGCTAGACATTTCTTTAGATTGAACGCATGAAAGATGTTATGTACTTCACTTAATTCTGAAGGCAGATCTAACTTATATGCTACCGAACCAATCCTATCAGTGATTTCAAATGGACCAATATACCTAGGATTTAACTTATTTCTTCTTTCAAATCGAACTATGCCTTTTGTGGGTGATATCTTAAATAGACCTTATCTCCAATCTGAAATTCCAAGGGTTTTCTTCTTTTATCGGCATAACTTTTTTGTCAATCCCTGGCAGCTTTCAATCTATTTTTAATTTCAAGGATTTTATTTGATGTTTCCTGTATCAATTCAGGTGCTGTAATTTGTTTGTCTCCTATTTCATTCCAACATAGGGGTGATCTACACTTCCTTCCATATAAGGCTTCAAATGGCGTTGTTCCAATACGTGAATGATAACAATTATTATATGAAAATTCTACTAAAGGAAGATGTGTATCCCAATTTCCACCAAAATCTAATGCACAAGCTCCTAACATATCTTCCAAAGTTTGAATTTTCTTCTCACTTTGACCATCTGTTTATGGATGATAAGTTGTACTTAGATTTACCTGAGTCCCTAAAGCTTTTTGTAATGTTTGCCAGAATCTAGAGGTAAATCTACTATCTCTGTCTGATATAATTGAAATAGGTATTCCATGTCTAGATACAACTTCTTTTATGTAAATTCTTGCCATTTCTCCATTTTACAATCTTCCCTGATTGATAGAAAATGTGCTAAATTTGTTAACCTATCCACTATAACCCAAATAGTGTCATATCCGCTTGAAGTCCTTGGTAATTTGGTTATGAAATACATGGTTATTTGATCCCATTTCATTATGGAATTTCTGGCTGTTGCAAGTATCCAGAAGGTTTTTGGTATTCAGCTTTTACTCTTGCACAGATATCACATTTGCCTACAAATTCTCCGATTGATTTCTTCATACCTGGCCACCAGTATTGGTTTTTCAAGTCTTTGTACATTTTGTTATTTCCTGGATGTACAAAATACCTTGATTTATATGCCTATTGTAGGACAAGCTTTCTAAGTATAACATTATCTTGTATCCAAGTTCTTCCTTTGAATTTCATAACTCCATTTGTGTCTTTTTCCAGATCTTTATTTGCCCTTTTAATGTTAACTTATCTTTTTACTGAGCTTCCTGTATTTGACTTATCAATTCGGAACGTAATTCCATTCTTATGGCGCGTACTCGTAATGGTTTTGTTCTCTCTTTTCTACTTAAAGCATCAGCTACTACATTTGCCTTTCCTGGATGATACTTGATTTCACAATCATAATCACTTAGTAATTCTATCCATCTCCTTTGTCTCATATTTAACATTTTCTGATCAAATATATACCGTAAGCTTTTATGGTTTGTATATATTGTACACTTTGTTCCATATAAGGTAATGTCTCTAGATTTTTAGTGCAAATACTACTGCTCCTAATTCCAAATCATGAGTAGTATGGTTCTTTTCAGTACCCTAAGTTGTCTAGAAGCATAAGCTATTACCTTATCTTTTTGCATTAGAACACATCCAAATTCTTGACGTGAGGCATCACAATATAAAATAAAATCATCAGTCCCTTCTGGTAATGCTAAGATAGGAGCACTGCATAATTTACTTTTTAATAATTCAAATGCAGCCTTTTGCTTTTCTTCCCAAACATAAGGTCTATCTTTTTGAGTAAATTCTATGAGTGGTTGAGCTATTCTTGAGAAATTTTCTATGAATCTCCTATAATATCCTGCCAATCCTAAAAATTGACGTACCTCTGTTGGTGTCTTTGGATTTTCCCATTCTTAATAGCTTCTATTTTTGCTGGATCAACCTGTATCCCATGTTGGTTAACTACATGCCCTAAGAATTATACTTCTCTTTTCCAAAATTCATATTCTGAAAATTTTGCATACAGTTTCTCCTTCTTCAATAGTTCTAAAGTCATTCTTAAGTGCTTTTCATGATCTTCTTTACTCTTAGAATAGATTAGAATATCATCTATGAAGACTATGACAAATTTGTCTAAGTATGGTTTACATACCCAATTCATGAGATCCATAAATGTTGTGGGAGCATTAGTTAACCCAAATGGCATTACAAGAATTCGTAATGACCATATCTTGTTCTGAATGCAGTCTTTGGTATGTCCTCCTCTTGAATTCTTAATTGATGATATCCTGACCTTAAGTCAATTTTGAAAAGTAACTAGACCCTTGTAATTGGTCAAATAAATCATCTATCCTGGGTAAGGGATATCTATTATTATAGTCTTTATTGAGTTCCCTATAGCCAATACACATCCTGAAAGTTCCATCTTTCTTTTTAACAAATAGAACTAGTGCACCCCATGGTGATACACTAAGGCGTATAAATACTTTGTCCAAGAGTTCTTGTAATTGGTTCATCAGTTCCTTCATTTCTGTTGGTGCTAAACGATATGGTGCTTTAGCTATAGGAGTGGTTCCTGGTACTAATTCTATTTTGAATTCTACTTGATGATGGGGAGGTAAACCAGGCAATTCATCAAGAAATATATCAGGATATTCATTAACGATAGGGACACTTTCTAAGCTTTCTTTATTTAATTGGGTGTCAACAATATGAGCTAGGAAAGCTAAGCATTTCTGTCTTAAACATTTTTATGTATTCTTACAGGAAATTATCTTCATGGTACCTTTGGGTTTCTCACCATATACACAAAGTGTTCTATTAGTCAGAAGAATTTTACCATTTTCTTGCCACATACTACCTCGGCCTGATTTTTACTTAACCAATCCATTCCCATAACAATATCAAATCCTCCTAGATCAATAGGGAGCAAATCTATTTTGAAACAATATTCATCTAAATTTATCGTACAGTTAGGAATGATTTCACAGGCTTCAATGATTTTACCATCAGCTAATTCTATCATATACTTTTGATTTAACTTTTCTGAGGTTAAATAAGTAATGGTCTAAATGTGTTTGACATAAAACTACGGGTTGCTACCGTATCAAATAGTACGGTAGTGTACTGATTGTTTACAGGAAACGTACCCGTTACAACCTCTGGTTCGTGTTGAGCTTCGTTAGCTTGTATTATAAAGCTCTTCCTCTAGGGTTGTTTTGGTTGACCGGAGCCTTACCTTCAGTTGTGGACATTTGTTTCGAAAGTGGTCTTCATTTCAACATTGATAAACTGGTTTTGGGTTGGTGGGGCTCTTGCAGTCTTAGGATATATGTCCCTTTTTTTATGCAATTGTAACAGATTACCATTGCGCAATTACCCTGATGATATCTCTGACAGGTATTGCACCATGGCTGGTTTGTGGGTTGTGGTTTCTTTTCCTGTGTCATCCCTAAAATGTTTCGGGTGGGTTGTCAGGCTATTCTTTTCTAGGAATTTCCTCCAAACCTTCCTCCTGAGTTATCATCACTCCATTTTCTTTTCTCTCCTGATATAGGGATACTTAAAGATCCGTTTCTTATCATTTCGTTAGTCAAGCTTCCTGATAGGCTTACGGAATCTTGAAAAGTTTTAGGCATAGCAGATTTTACTAGCCCTCTTATTTGTGGTACTAATCCCCAAATATATCTTCCTATTCTTTTTGTTTCTGGGGTCACTAAGTGTGGTACTAACCTTGAGAGTTCATTATATCTGTCTGTGTACTCTCGATGTGCTTCCCCATTCATTTCTAGTGTTAAAAATTCAGTTTCTAACTTTTCTATTTCATTGTAGGGACAATATTTTTCTATTACTAAACCTCTAAATTCATCCCAACTTAATCCATTCATAACATGCCTACCTTTAGTGTGCATCCCCATTTTCCACCAGGATTGTGCTTCTCCTTTTAGTGAATGTGAAGCAAACAAGGTTTTGTTGTTGTTGGCACAATTATTGATTTCCAAAGTTGATTCCATTTCATCTAACGAACGTAAAGCTTGTACTGCTCCTCCTTTACCATCAAATTCCCAGGGCCTACATGACATAAAAGCTTTATAGGAGCATCCTTTTTCAGTTATAGTTCCTTCTTCTGGTTGTCCTCCCATGGTGTCGTTGACGGGTATTTTATTACCTGGTGTTGTAGCTCCAAAGTTTAGGTTTTGTTGAAGTTGGGTTACTAGTATGGGTATAGCAGCCTCTATCTACTGTGTTACTATTCGTGAGATTCTATCATCTTCATTGGTGGTTGTGTTTGTAGGAGTTTCTTCTCCGAGTCGAGTTCTAGGTCGTCCAACTCATGCCGTTCTTCTTACGGGCTGTGTGTTTTCTTCTTGGCGGCATGATTTTCTATAAGTAATTGTAGTCATTATATATATAAAAATATATATTTAATTTCTTAATAGCATTTTAGCTAACACTTAACAGACAATAATTTCAAACATAAAAGATATATTGCACAGAAGTTCTTATTAAGGATTTTTGCATGTTAAGTTAGAAAGTAAATTCTAATTTCCATGAATCCATTTCCATATCCTTGAAAAGATGTTTTTCTTGGGTGTCTTCAACTCTTTAACATCCTTCTGAATATTCCTGATTTCTTGTTGGATTTTCTTAAACTTTTTAAGAGTTTGTTGGGCTGTCATAATTTGTTCTTCATCCACCTTTTGTCTTTTGCTTTCCCTTTCCTCCTTCTTGGGAGAGTCAGCATTTTGTATTTCTGCATCCTTATCTTGCTTAGCCTTAAACTTGTTTCCGGGTCATACCTTTTTCCTGGGGGTTTTAATGGTATATCCTCCTACTGTTACTGTTGCACGTCAGACATAAAATTTTGGCTTATGGTTATTTTCAATTTCAGTTTGGGAAGTTTCCATGACTTGCTGAGGTTCGGGTTCAGAGGTTATTTCCTTATAATTGCTATGTTCTGAGGATTCAGATTGGTCAGTCTCACTGTGATAATTGTCAGAGGTCATAGCCGCAAAAAGTCTTTTCATAATTTCAAGCAAAATTAGTTAGTTATTTATTTTCTTATAAATAAAATTTTACCTTTAGATTTACTAAAGAGTAATGCTAGAATATTTCTAATTCACAAAAGTTCACGTATACTCATAACATATATTATTTATAATATAAGCTTATGGTTATAGTCTAGGTGTTTTATAATACCTAGTTCTCTATAACCAATGGCTCTGATACCAACCTGTCACATCCCGACGGAAGCGTGAGATGATTATTTGGGTGTGACTTGTTTGTCCAGAACTCATTGATTAACAGAGCTTATGAGATAACACAACAGAATAATATATTAACTAGATTCATAGGATAATATTAAAGTTAGGATTACATGAAATCATAATAGTCAAAACTTGATCTAATATAATCCTATTACAAACATATTATTTAACTGTTACATCTTTTAGTAATGATGGAAGTGCTTGTCCACCGATATGCTGAGATCATACATGTTAATAGTTAGATTAACATAGACTTTTCCCATGACTTCTCCCCAGCCATTGTAAACATCAAAAGAAAACATAATCTTGTTACTCATGCTAATTTTCTTGAAAAAGCATACTCAAAACAGTTAACAAAAAGTTGGTGAGTTCACAGGTTTATCTTAAACAAAATATTATTGATGCATCATATACAACCAAACCTTACTTAATAATCAAATCATCCATACTGTCATAACATAATTCATAAATCAGATAACATAGCATCACAACACTCATCTTGTTGGTGCAGGAAATTATTTCCTAAATAGCGCTACCTATATTATCCAACGATTCCACATCTGAATTAATGGTTGTAACATAAATGTACATTATAACTAAAAAAATTGCATCAATAATCAAAATCAATAGTATGCTTTTCCCCCAAAAGTTTATCAAAATCAAAATGGGGCTATGAATCTTACCTTTACTTCAAGAAATCATCTATAAACAAAATATTTATAGTTTAGAAAACATTAATATTTTCTTCAAAATTTTCAATACCTAATATATATTCAAACATATGTATAATATTTGTTCCCACAATAACAGTTAAATATATATTCAACCGATTTTTATAAGTTGATACATCATTTTATTGATAATTTCTTTTGTATAACTTTGGTTCATCAACTACCATCTATTTTCTTCAGGTTATAAAATCTTTTTAATATTCTTTTAATAACATTAACATATTTGTATGATTTTGTGAAGAACTTATAGGTTTAACCATATAGTTTGTTTATATATGTTGTTTAGACACACATATATATATTTTTTAATAAACTTGACTAGTTATAGTTAGATAAAATCTTGATTTTGACAAGGGAAGACGGTAGTGATAACTAATGGCAGCTTCTTTCTCTGTCGAACCGAATTAAGCGAAGGTCTTCAATTCTCCAAGTCTTATTCTTCTTGTAACAATCGGTTGGAAGATAATGACGTTTGGTTGTGGTGAACCTAAGGTAATAACTGAGAGTAATAGAGAGTGAAAGAGTGGAAGTGGCCGTGAGGTGAGGAGTGGAGATGAAGGTGATAGTAATCTTCTGCGATTTTGGTGGCTCTTGGTGGTGATATTCGGGAGAGGTAACCGGGAGTAATAATGAGTTGGTTAGCAAAATAGTTGCAGATGTATCTTCTCATTATGGCCGAGAGTTTCTATATATTTTGGGAAGGTAATCATTAGTTCTAAGACTAGAGTAGTGAGGTATGGCTATAGAGTCTTTAGGTGGCTCTATGACAGGATCTGTGATCTCAAGTTTGATGGATTAGAGTGTAACACAGCGGAATAAGAACAAGAATTAGACAAATTATAGCAAGAATTTGATATTCGTATGCATTAAGAATAAATACGGTTGTAACGAGAGAATATATTTCTGTGAAAAGGAATGTTTCAATAATATCAAATGTTTCTGCTCAATCATTCACAGATTACAATTAGGTTGACACTCCTTATATAGAGTGCAATCACTGCTGATATCACGGAATAATGACAACTGGCAGATTTATTACAAAATAACTAACACTTAACAAACTACTGAAATGTTCACAACTACTGAGAACATTTCAGAGAGTGCTAAGTACAAAATATAAAACTACTCATGCTAAACTACTGAAACTAAACTACTGAAAACAAAACTACTGAAAAGGGAAAATATAAAACTACTGAAAGAAAACCGTCACAACTACTGAAGAAGACCTCTTTAGCTGTTGTGACAACGTCTGATACTTAGTCTTCAGTACTTGTCTTCAGCACTTGTCTTCAGACTGTCTTCAGTACTTGTCTTCAGACTTTGTCTTCAGCACTTGTGTCTTCAGACTTGTCTTCAGCACTTGTGTCTTCAGACTTTGTCTTCAGCACTTGTCTTCAGACTTTGTCTTCAGCACTTGTCTTCAGACTTTGTCTTCAGCACTTGTCTTCAGACTTTGTCTTCAGCACTTGTCTTCAGACTTTGTCTTCAGCACTTGTGTCTTCAGACTTTGTCTTCAGCTGTTGTGAACTTCAACAGTTGTTGTGACGTCTGTGGGACTTAAAGGTTTTTCTGATCCGGCTCATTGGTTCTTTTGGTCCAACAAACTCCCCCTGAACCAATGCAGCCAAAACCTTTCACTTTATTGAGGTCCCACTTATTGTTCGCAAAGACTTATCTTGATCAGCTTGAGAGAATCGGATCAGGCCAGGAAGAGGTTTCTAATCATGTGTTTGGCTAAGTATGGAGGGGAACTCTGTTTTGGGGAATCTGGACATAGAGTTGTGATCCCAACCATGAAACCTACTTCCCATTTACGAGTCTGTAAGACTCACGAACATAGGCCTCAAGGAGAACAACCTGTTCCTCCTTGGAGAGTTCTTCTAGTCCTCCTTCAAAGAAGAACTCTGGACCATAGTACTCAGATAAGTACTTTACAGTCCTGCCATTCTTCAACTCCATAGTAGTTATCTCCCTATAGACAAATCATCAGGATGGGTGCCCTCAAGGAGTAAATGGAGCTCATTCTTCTAATGTCTTCAAGCTTCTTATATAATAACCCCTTTTTGATCATCTTGTTTTCCAGTAAGGCTTGAGGGGTCATTTTTTCTTGATGAGCCTTCTTGAATTCATCGAGTATTTCCCAAGGTGAGACTACAATAGCTTCTTATATAATAAGCATTTCCCTTTGTGAGTCAGGTGTGATCATGAGTTGACTCTTGGGTTCTGGTACCCTTAGAACAGCAGAGAGTGGCAGACTATCATCTTCATCATCTTCTTCTTCATCTTCTTCTATCCTCAGCACCCTTCTCCTCCTTCTAGGTGCATCACTGGATGATGGTTGGGTTGGTTTTTGTGGTAAAGGAATTGGTTTTGAGGGTCGAGGATGTTTGGATTTGAGTTTTGAGATTGGTTTGGAGATTTGAGGGGCAGGCTGTTTTTGAGTGGGTGATTGGGAAGGTTGTTCAAGCATTTTGGTTGTAAGTTTGGCTTTTGTGAGTTTTTCCATTTCAAGCCTTTTCCCAGCTCCAGCCTCATTAAGTGCTTCAATAATTATCCCCTTATGAAATTGCTCAGACAAACAAATTCTGGTGGCTATAGCCAGAATGCTGTCTCTGGTCCATGAACGAATCTCCATCAGTGATCTTCCTAAGTATTTGGCTATGAATGAATCATGATCTCCAATCTCTCTTTCTCTAGCACACTGTACCCAGCCCATCTGTTTTGGATTTCATTTATTTCAACCTCCTGATCTCACTGTCTAGTTTGGTTGTATCAAAGTCTTGCTTGAAGAGTTGCTCAATGATTTTGTCCATGGATCGGCTGTGTGCTTCATCTGCATCTTTTATCAGCTCGTCCAAGGATTTTTCTTCAGCATTCTTTTGATCACCAGCACTTTTCTTTCTTTTGTAAGTGATCAGTTGTTGTTCCTTTTCCTTCTCCAACTCCTTGGTTTTCTCTTATGCCTTCTCATCCTCAGTTCTTTTTCTTTTCTTTTCTTTCACTGCTGTACTCTCCCCCCTTTTTAGATGCATTGGTTGCAGGGGTTTGTACCGCAGAAAGTTTCTTGTGCACAACATCATCAATGAGTGGTTGTAGACTTGAGGAGATCCTCTCATCAATGGCTTTATGAACAATGTCATTGATGATGAGAGTGATGAGAGGTAAGGATTGTTGGAATGCAGCAACCATCTGCTCAGGGGGGTTCTGTCCCTGAGAGATAGTGCCAAAGGCAGAGGCTGGAGGCTCAGTGAAGTGAGAGGGTGAAGTGTTTGGGGAACCTTCGAATAAAGGTGCCATCTGTGGGTTAGTGGGGGCAGATGGACGTACATCCTGAGACTTCTTGGCAAGCAGTTCTTGTAGTCTGCTTACCTCAGACTCCAGGATGGTGTTGTGGGCTAGAACGTCATAGAAAAAGCCTAGGTCATCATCAGCAGATGTTGAATCACCTGACCTCCTGCTTGTAGCAGGATGTACATGCACCGGGTGTAGGCCAGTTTTAGCATGTGCCCCTTTTTCTTGGAACCGGGGACTTCCAGCCTCAAGACAATGTCCTTCATCAGCTGTTGCCTCTGGTGAGGTCTTAGCTATGTTACCAGCCTCAGTCTGATCATGTGCTGATTCAGAAGAGGTGGCAGCCTCACCAGATGTTCGTATCTGCATATCCACACCAGGAGATAGAACAGTAAAACCCTGGTGCTGTGGGTTGTCAGAAGCATGTTGATCCTCTTCCTCAATTGCTGTGGTTCTCCCCTTTGTTGGTGTTTGTTGGGGAGGAGGAGAGGCATGCAGCTAAGTCAACATGTTTGCAATTGTAATGGTTGGACTTTGGGGGGCATTTGCATGGGGAGAGGGGATAGAAGCTGATTGCATCCAGGGAGAGGAATGCTCTTCAATGATAACCTCCTCAAGTGAGAGAGGTCTCAGCGATGTGGTTGCCCCTGATAAGGTTGCATCAGGATCCTTTTGAGAGGATGCCTGTGCGGTGTTGGCTGGTAGAGTCTCTGATACTGCCGGGGGGTTTAAACCAGCAAATATATCCTGCCTTGGTGGTACAGGAGCATCTTCAGGGGACTCATCTCCCTGAATAGCTATTTTGGGGCGTTTGGTTTTTGGTTTGGTGGGGACTCTGGTTCTGGTGGTGGAAGCTGTGGGTTCCCTCTGCTTGGGTTTTAGCATTCGGGCAGCTTCTTTGAGAGTGAGGTCTGAGTTGTGCCTGGAGTATACCTCAGCTAGAACAGCTGGTGTAGGGACTCCAAGGCCAACAAGGCCATCAGATTTTAAGTCATTTAAAATAATGGCCATCAGAAACCTGGGATATAATAGCCAGCGGTTTGCCGCAGGTTTCTGAGCCAAGTTCTTTATTTCTAGAAACACGATTTCAGAGAAATTTAGTGGTTGGTGTTCAAGAATAGAATACAATACCTGTTGCCATTGGGATGAAATTTGATCCCAAGAGGATGTCTTTGAAGCAAAGCATACATTTACCATGTGAAAGATAAGTTTTTCAGCATCATGGAAATGTTTCTTCAGAATAGTTGTAGCCCGAAGATCACCTTCATACCCATTATTGATAAAGGACATATCCATTGTGCCCTTTGGGTATTCAGTCACAGTGGTGGAGTCATGTAAGTGTAATGCCTGACGAATGATGTCGGCTGTAACAGCCACTGGTTTCTTGTTGACGAGGGACCGAACAGAGATTTGGCCAGTAGACTCATCAGTATGAACAAAAACATTTGACCAGAATTGACTGAGAGATTCAGGGTAGATGGTCGGATTCAAGAGAAAGGCTGTGCGATATGGGGAATCCACCATTAGGTCAATGGCATTATCAAATTTGTTCTAGAAAGCCGACTTGGTAAGGTATGCAACGCAGTTATGTCGTGGTTTTAGACTCATGGTCGCCATGTTTGAGAGAGAGAAGGTCAGAAAATAACGGCTAATGAAACGTTTGAAGGAGAAGACAGGTATTTATAGGGTAGGATAGGAAAAGGCTGAAAGAAAACTACTGAAGGTTTTGGTGTGGTCATCAGCTGTTTGAAACTACTGATGACGTGGTATTACCTTCAGAGGTTTAAAACGACTGACAGTGGTGGTGTTGTCATCAGTTGTTATAAAACAACTGAAGACTTGGTTTTGACCATCAGACGTTGAAACAGCTGAAGACTTGGTGTTAGTCTTCAGTAGTTGTAAACTACTGAAGACATAGTTTTGGCTTCAGTTGTTTTAATGAAACAGTAGTTGTATAAACGACTGAAGAGAAATTTCTCATCAGCTGTTTTCGTCAATTCATAGCTTTTCAGCTGTTTCAGTCTGACCTCCACACTTACTCATCAGACTTAGATCTGAGTTTCAGACGTTTCATTGGTCATCAGTACTTATCTGCATTTCTGACATCAGTAGTTGTAGCTACATCAGCTGTTGTGACTACATCAGCTATTGTAACTACATCAGCTGTTTTGACAAATAAAGTACTTGAGTACCGAGAAGTTACTTAAGCTTCAGTAGTTTTAGAAACTTCTGAAGGGAGGATAACTTCAGTACTTATATATGACAATAATAAACTAATGATCATCAGTATTTGTGAGCTGAGATCATCAGTAGTTGTCACTTATTCTAGCTGCAGCATACCAAGCCTTAGCACTAGGTTTTGGAAAGTTGTGCTATCCAAGGGCTTAGTGAAAATGTTTGCAAGCTCATCAGCACTAGGAACAAATTTTGGATCAATCAGACCTTTTTCAAAAGAATCTCTATAAAATGGTGTCTGATTTCAATATGTTTAGTCCTAGAGTGCTGGACAGGATTCTTGACAATACAAAGAGCTGAAGAGCTATCCATTAACAATGGGGTCTTAGTCTCTGTTATGCCATAATCCAATAATTGGTTTTGAAGCCAGAGTACCTGAGATGTATAGCTTGCAGCAGCAATGTACTCTGCTTCGGCAGTTGATGTAGCAACTGAGGTCTGCTTCTTACTCTGCCAAGAATCAAGCAGTTGCCTAAGAATTGGCATCCTCCAGAAGTGGACTTTCTTGTCAACTTACACCCTGCATAGTCACCGTCAGAAAAAGCAACTAATTTACTATAATGTCTAGTAGAATACCATAAACCTAGAGATGGAGTGCCTTGCAGATATCTAAAGATTCTCTTGACTGCAATCAAATGAGACTCCTTAGGTGCAGCCTGAAATCTAGCACAAACACATGTAGCAAACATAATATCTGGTCTAGAAGCTATTAAGTACATCAAGGACCCAATCATACATCTGTAAAGTGTTTCATCAACCACTTTACCTTTCTGATCTGTATCCAGTTGTGTGGTGTTGCACATGGGAGTAGAACAGGGCTTACAGTTTTGTAAATCAAACTTTTCCAAAAGATCTTTTGTGTATTTGGACTGATGAATGAAAATTCCATCAGCCTTTAGTTTGATTTGCAAACCCAGAAAGAACTGTAATTCTCCCATGGCAGTCATTTCAAACTTCTGTTGCATCAACTTTGTAAAGGCATCACACAACTGTGGATCAGAGGATGCAAAAATAATATCATCTACATAAATTTGAACAAGTAGATTATGCTGCCCAGCTTTCTTAATGAATAAAGTCTTATCTATGAAGCCTCTAGTGAAATCATTTTCCAGAAGAAAGTTTGATAATGTCTCATACCAGGCTCTAGGAGCTTGTTTCAACCCATAGAGAGCCTTATCAAGCTTATACACCCAATTAGGATGTTATTGTCCTCAAAACCTGGTGGTTGACATGCATAAACCTCTAATTTAATTTTTCCCATACAAAAATGCACTTTTGACATCCATTTGAAAAACTTTAAGGTTGTGATAAGCAGCATAAGCTAAAAACAATCGAATTGCTTCCAGTCTGGCTACAAGGGCAAAGGTTTCATTATAATCAATACCTTCCTCTTGTGAAAACCCCTGTACAACCAGTCTGGCCTTTTTCTTAACAATAAGCCCATTTTCATCAGTTTTGTTCCTAAACACCCATTTAGTGCCTATTGCACACTTACCTGGAGGTAGAGGAACCAGTTCCCACACTTGCTGTTTCTTGAACTGAAGAAGCTCAAGCTGCATTGCTTCAACCCAGCCATTGTCTCTAAGTGCAACATGATAATTCTTTGGCTCTAGCTGACTGATGAAGAGAGCATAGAAGCAGAAATTGGACAATTGACTTCTGGTTGAAACGCCAGCATTGATATCACCAATGATTTGAGACATAGGGTGATTCTTCAGATCTTGGTACACAATAAGATCTGTGCAAGTGTTTGTAGCAGGCTCAGCAGCAACAGATGGTGATGGTGAAGCATTTCCTTGAAACCAATCAGTAGATGGTAATTCAAAAGAAGTTGAAGTTGTAGAAATCTCATCAGCATTTGTTGTGGATTGTGCTACTGGAGCTACAGGAACATCAGGTCTAGCTGAATCAGGCAGTTGATCACTAAACTTGAAAAGGTGATTACTGATATCATCATCATCATCAGTAACACCAGATGGATGACTAGCTGCAGAAGATGATGGATTCATATGATCTGCAACAGCAGGCGGTTGATAAGGAACATATTGCAGAATGTCCAGATCAAACAACTCCACAGGGTTTTGTGGAATTGTATCCTTAGGGGATTCATTGAACTTCACATGCAAGGTTTCTTCAACTATCTTTGTTCGACAGTTGAATACTCTGTAAGCCTTGCAAGTGGATGAATACCCAACAAAATACCCTGCATCCACCTTAGAATCAAACTTTTGGAGTTGATCCTTTGTGTTGAGAATGTAACAGGGACACCCAAATGCTCTAAAGAATGAAATCAAAGGGGCCAAATGATGTAAAACTTCATAAGGAGTTTTCATCAACCTCTGATTTACTAAGGCTCTATTCTGTACATAGCAGGCTGTATTGACAGCTTCAGCCAAAAAGGTCAGTGGCAGACCAGAATCAGCCAACATGGACCTTGCAGCTTCAATGAGGGTCCTGTTCTTTCTCTCCACTACTCCATTTTGCTCTGGAGTCCTTGGGATGCTATACTGCCTCTTGATTCCCTTTGACAAGTAAAACTCATCAAGAATGTGGTTTCTGAATTCAGTACCATTGTCACTCCTCACACACTTAACTGGTAGGGAATACTGCTTCTCAACTTGTAACACAAAGTTCATAATGGACTGAGCAGCCTCATCCTTTGAATGCAAGAAGAAAGTCCATACATATCTAGAGTAATCATCCATAATTACCAGACAGTATTTCTTCTTTGCCATACTCATTACCTTCACAGGACCAAAAAGATCCATGTGCAGTAGTTGTAAGCAGGCATTAGACTTGGATTCTTCTATGGGTGGGAATGAAACTTTATGTTGTTTCCCTTTTAAGCATGCAGTGCAGATTTCATCACAATTGAACTCCTTTATTGGAAGGCCTCTCACTAAACTTTTATGGATCAGCTGATTCATGTTTTTGAGATTAACATGACCCAGTCTTCTATGCCACAGTTTAGATTCTTGGAGAGAGGCCTTGGAGAACAAGCATGGATAGCCTTTTAACTCAATTTTCTTTGACAAATCCAAGGCATATACTCTTCCTATCCTGTTGGCCTTCAGGAGAGTATTATCATCCAGTACTTTGTCAATCAGGCTCAGAACCTTGGAAGACAGAATCCTACAGTTCTGGCTTGTGAAAAGAGCAACATGTCCTCTGTCACACATCTGACTGACACTCAACAGATTGTATTTGAGATTCTCCACATGGTTGACATCATCAAATCTAATATCTCCATTAGACACAAATCCCTTTCCAATGATGTAACCTTTAGCATCATTTCCAAATGAGACAATTCCCTTCTTTCCTTGAGAGTAATCATGAAGAAGAGAGCTGCTCCCAATCATGTGCATGGATCCTCCACTGTCCACATACCAGATGCTTCTTTGGCATGCTGAAGAACCCTGCAAAATCATAAGAAACTAGTTAGCTTTGGAGACCCAAACCTTTTTGGTTTTGGGACTGACTTTATCAATAGATTTAACCATAGCTGGTTTCTCATGATTAACAGCTGATGAAGATGGAGATGGTGCTGAAATAGATTTGGACCTGGAATTCCCTTTCAGTTGTTTGATCACATGGGCTTCAAGTTGGTTAACTCTCCCCAACAGATGCTGAACCATCATAACAAGCTGTGTCTGATTTGAAGCTTGAGCTTTCAGTTTATTTGACACTCCAGAGCTTGTTTTTGATGAGTTCCTGTGACCCACCATTTCCTCCTTCTTAGATTTCACAGACTTAGTCTTATGTTTATCATGAGGAACAATATCAGCTGTCTTCTGATAAACCACATCCTTCTTAGTGGATTTTGGTAAGGCCTTGGATTTATCAGGTTGAGATGATTGTGGTACAAACTTGGTCTCAAACTCAGTTTTCATTTTATTTATTTCTAGTTTAATGAGCTCATCCCTTTAGAGCTTTAAACCCTTTTTGTACCAACATTCATCAGATAGATGATTGAATTTACCATAAATTTCACATGGTTTATTCTTCATCTTGGACATCTCTACTGCTGTAGTGGAAACTACTGAAGGTGTGATCTTCAGTACTTTCCTCCTATCAGTACTAGGTACTAAAGGATTTGTAACAGCTGAAGACTGGTAATTCAACTGTTTTCCATCCGTCCTAATAGACCGATTGATGGATTCCTCAGCAGTTGTTAGTCCTTGTATTTCAACTGATTTGAAATGCTTTTCAGATGTTGGGTCTCTTTCAGTACTTGGGGTACATTGAGGAACAACATCTGAAGTACTCAGCTTCATATGAGTCTCAGTAGTTAGACCATCAATCAACTTATTTGCTGAGATCTTAACACTGGTTTCATTCTCTGATCTTAGATTATCATTGGAGAATGATTCACATGATAATGTGGTTTGGAGATTGCTTTCACTTTCAGACTTAACTATGGAGTTAGGAGTAAAGTCTGTTGGTGGAGCAGTATGGTTGTAACCAATACCAAACTTCACATTTGAAGCAGTTTGCTTGCTAAGAAGCATTTCAAATCCCTTGCATGATGAGACCCAGCGGTCACACTCAACTTGGGTCACTGCAAGTTTTTCTTTGAGACTCCTGTGGTCTTCCACAATAACCTCTAGCTTGGCCTTTTCATCATTTAATTGGCATTTAAGCTTATAAATCTCATCACTTTTACTGTTAAGAGCAGACTCATACTCAGCTTTTCTTTTGAAAATGGTTTTCTCAAACTCAAGTTTTTGATTTATTAATGCTACATTTGCCTCTCTAATAGAGACAAAGGCAGCTATGCATGATTCAGAACATAACTTGGTTTTAGCCTCTAAAGATACCTGAGTTACCTGTGAAGATGATGCATTTGAACAGCAACCCTCAGTAGACTCCAGGGCCATGAGAGCAAGATTTCCAAAAGGGTGTTCACCACCATGTTGACTAGCACCAACATAGTATTGCTCAGTGTGACCAGACAAGTTATCAGGTAACCTACTCCGGTCAACGACTCTAGGTGTGAAGAAGCTATGATGAGGTTGTGATTGAGATAGAGATGGTTGAGGTTCTGGTAGTGCATGAGGTTGTGGTACTATAGGAGCTTGAACTTGATTTGACTGTGGCATATATAGCAGGGATAAGGATATGGCATTTGACCTTGAGGAATAAAATATGCAGGAGATTGAGGGTGTGATGAATGACTAGAACCAGCAGAATGTTGCCCTTTGGATTGTGAATTGTTATTTGGAAAAGTCAAAAAGGGTGCAGAGGTGTTAGATCCAGTTGATCTACACTCTCTTGCAAAGTGTCCAAGCCTGTGGCATTTGTGACACTTCAACTTGCTCTTGTCAAAACCGACTTTGGTTTTGTCAGAGAGTCCAGGAAATTTCCTGCCAGTTCTCTTGTAGAATTTCTGAGATCTGATATTAATCAAGGCCATTTGGCTCAAAATATCCATCTCTTCTAAATCATCATCAGCAATGCCCTTCAAATCATCCATGATAAAGCATAGATTGTCACTATTATTACCAGAATGACAATCAACACTCACAAAGGCATGATTAGAATTGTTTGAGGTGAAATCA
Source organism: Flaveria trinervia (assembly GCA_025506515.1). Taxonomy (NCBI): domain Eukaryota; kingdom Viridiplantae; phylum Streptophyta; class Magnoliopsida; order Asterales; family Asteraceae; genus Flaveria; species Flaveria trinervia. Next base: position 45,109,191 of record CM046451.1, read on the forward strand.
ATATGCTCATCATAGTAGCATTCTGATCCTGCATATTCTGACTCATGACTTACCAAGGCAGTGTTTCCTGGTACAAAGTCATCAGTGAGCTTTCCAGATGATGACAGTTTTCATTTCTGTTCTATCTCTCTCTCTCAAATGTGAGCAATTTCCCATGGAGTTGGGTGAGAGATAGTTTGTCCAAATTTGCACTGGAGCGTAGGACAATAGTATATGTGTCCCATCTCTCAGGCAGTGATCTGAGAAATCTGTTATTCATCTAGCTATTGGAGTACTCATGTTTGACCATTTTTAATTCAGAGATCAAACAAGAGAACCGCTCAAACTGTTGAGTCAGTGTCTCACCCTTCCTATGAGAGAATGTCTCATATTGTTGGGCAAGGATTTCTCTATTATTTGCCAAGACCTCATCTGTTCCTCCAAATTGTTCTTTCAAGGCATTCCAGAGGTCATGGGCAGTTTCATAATGCATTAGCCCAGAATAGATTTCATTGGCCATGGCCAGAATTCCATGGGGTTTTGCATCAATCTCAAACAATTTCTTATCCTCATCTGAGTATTTGCTCCCTCCTCTTCGGAACCATTTGATTGGTTTCCGGGTTATTCACCATAGGCTTGTGTGGACCATGTACCACTGATGTCCAACAACCTGAGCTGTTAACAGACAGGTGATGGAGCATTCGTCGTTGCCATATGTTATACTCACTCCTAACTAGCATTGGAGGCTTGGTTGAGGAACCAGTATTGTGAGGATCATTGGAAGGAGTAGTCATTTTAGGTCCAAATACAATTGAATTCAAGCTTTTAAAAGATTTTACACAGACCACAACAGACTCAATGAAAACCAAGAATAAATCTCAGGATGAATGACCAAAAACACAAAAAATTCAATCTCTATAACCGTTTCTTGCAAAAATGCTAATTCAATCAAACTTGGATGTTGGATAATGATCAATTATTAGATCGATCAATGATTAACCAGCTCTGATACCATTTGACAGGATCAGTGATCTCAAGTTTGATGGATTAGAGTGTAACGCAGTAGAATAAGAACAAGAATTAGACAAATTATAGCAAGAATTTGATATTCGTATGCATTAAGAACAAATACGGTTGTAACGAGAGAATATATTTCTGTGAAAAGGAATGTTTCAATAATATCAAATGTTTCTGCTCAATCATTCACAGATTACAATTAGGTTGACACTCCTTATATAGAGTGCAATCACTGCTGATATCACGGAATAGTGACAACTGGCAGATTTATTACAAAAATAACTAACACTTAACAAACTACTGAAATGTTCACAACTACTGAGAACATATCAGAGAGTGCTAAGTACAAAATATAAAACTACTCATGTTAAACTACTGAAACTAAACTACTGAAAACAAAACTACTGAAAAGGGAAATTATAAAACTACTGAAAGAAAACCGTCACAACTACTGAAGAAGACCTCTTCAGCTGTTGTGACAACGTCTGATACTTGGTCTTCAGTACTTATCTTCAGCACTTGTCTTCAGACTGTCTTCAGTACTTGTCTTCAGACTTTGTCTTCAGGACTTGTGTCTTCAGACTTTGTCTTCAGCACTTGTGTCTTCAGACTTTGTCTTCAGCACTTGTCTTCAGACTTTGTCTTCAGCACTTGTCTTCAGACTTTGTCTTCAGCACTTGTCTTCAGACTTTGTCTTCAGCACTTGTCTTCAGACTTTGTCTTCAGCACTTGTGTCTTCAGACTTTGTCTTCAGCTGTTGTGAACTTCAGTAGTTGTTGTGACGTCTGTGGGACTTAAAGGTTTTTCTGATCCGGCTCATTGGTTCTTTTGGTCCAACACTCTACCTAGGTGTTAAGGTGGCGGTTTGAGGGGGTGCCTAAGAGGAACCGATTAGGTGGCTGGTGCAAGAGGTGGGTTGGTGTCCAAACATGTAAGGTGGCATTTCAAGAAGGTACATGACTCATCAAGTCATGATTACAAGGTTTATAAATATTTTAGATTGTTAATCGGGTGGTTTAATTGTTCTAACGAACCGAGATTTGAGCTTAATTGATGCTTAGGTTTGAGGTTTAAGTGTATAAGGTTTGCTTAGTTTTGTTTTGATGTCAAGTTGTATTGTATGGTGGTGTTTGATTTAATGATACAAAGTTGTAACCTTTGATTACATAATGCTTGGTATTATTAAAAAGTTATGCATGTTGAATGCAAGCTTATATAAATATTATGCATGCAAGCATGCACACGTACAACATATATATATGTATATATTCATCAAAAATGGACACATGCATACGTACAACTTATACACACACACACACACACACACACACACACACACACACACATATATATATATATATATATATATATATATATATATATATATAGGGTTGGTCATATAATTAATAACATATAAGAGAATTCAGTCGTAAATTGATTTTGCCTAACCTTGTTTTTAGGGTCGTCACACGTCATTTGGTGTAACTAATGGCTAAGACCCTGGTATGTGACGCGCCTAACGGTATTACCCCGTTTGTGGAAATAGAGGGTGTGACAACCAACCTTTGGACTTTGGTATCCAAAAGATGGAGAATTCACTCTTTACTCATATTCAGACAGTGACTATGGAGGATGCAACAACAATAACAAATCCACAACTGGTGGATGTCAGTTTTTAGGACCAAAACTTGTTTCATGGTAGTGCAAAAAGCAAATAAATGTATCTATATCCACAGCTAAGGCAAAGTACATAGCTGCTTTAGCTGGCTGCTCACAAGTTCTTTAGTTACAAAACCAATTACTTGATTATGGTTACAATTTCCTTCAAACCCTAACTCATTTGACAATTCAGCTGCTATGTTCATCATTGCTAATCCAGTACAACATAGTAAAACAAAAGAAATTGAAATTAGATACCATTTTCTGAGAGATTGCTCAGAAAAAGGTTTAATCAAGTTAGTCAAAGTGGATACAACAAATCAGCTTGCTAATTTATTCACTAAAGCCTTTGATTTAGTTAGATTTAATTTTTTTAATTGAGGCATTGGACATGATTAACTTAGATTAATCATCATTAACAAAGAAAAACATGAGTTTGTCCTTGTATATGGTCATAAGTAAATAAAAAAACGAAAACATCCATAAAAACTTTCAAAAATATTGTCTTTATGTTTTTTTGTATCTTTTGGTTCAGCATCACATATATTGGGAAATAATAGTATACTATGTCTTTGCTACTTGCCTGAGTTTTTAACTCTTCCTACAGACTTATCAGAAGTGATTTGATATGTGAGTATGTTCAGCTTGAGTGAAAAATATACTAAGTGCATGCATAACATAACGACAAGGTAACTGTATGTCGGAAACTCCACATGGTTCACTTCTTTCTCTTTCTTTTTAAGGGATGCTTGGTATAGTTCGTATAGATGTGGAGCAGTACGACAAGCTTTTGAGCAATGGTTTCTACTACCACATAAATTGACTTAAATTGAATGTTTATATATAAAATTTTAAAAAAAGGCAAAATGAGTATGTATCAATTAAAAAACACTAGAGATAGAGAAAGTGTTGTGGCTAGTTTCAAAAAATTATTAAAGATTTAAATGTAAAATTGTAAAAATATAAAAATAGGTTTTTATTAGAAAAAACAAAGAAAATTATTGTGTTAACATTGAAAATATCTACACATTGACTACTCATATTTTTTTTATTTCTTATATATAGTGATACGGTGGGTGTTATCGAGCATTTTTCCAACCTGTCTTAAACGTTGATATGTTTTGGTTATTATTATATATTTATGTAAATATTTATTGATCATATACTTAAGCATTTAAATAAAATAATACTTAAATGAAATGTTATTAAGTTAAGAAAATATAAATAATAAATGTATATATTTTAACATTAATTTAAATATTATGTTAAGTGTCTTAAATTTAAGTAAAACTACAAGTGTGCTCTTATCAAATGCTTTATATAACAATATAGATATTATTATAACTAATTAATATGGATATTATTATAACTAATTAACAAAATCGATATCATTTTTGTAAAATAAATACAAAGTAATTTCGTAAAACCCCACACATATTTTGAATGATTGTATTGTAGTTAAAGTTACATATTGGTAGTCGAACTTCATTATTGTGATTATATATATTTTTTAATTCAAATCTTTAAGCGACTGTTATGCAAAACTTAGTTATTGCATAAAATAATAACCGTGATAAAACCCGCACAAAATAGAAAATAAAAATAAATATAAAACTTGATTCATGGCTTACAGTTTGCAAAATACTATGTATGCAGTTAAGATATCTTTTCAATCATATTGAATGTAATTTTTGTAAATTGCTACAGTTATATTTTTACTTTTTATATTCAAGCCCTAATAACAAGTCCTCTCGCAAGGCATCTTGTTTCTTTTTCACTTAATATTTTATAAAAAAAAATCACTTAACTAAACTTATAATTTCCTTTAAACTTTTAAACTTTTGATATGTGGTGGCGGTATTGTGTGGTGGTGGTGAAAGAAGCGTCAACGGCTACGGCAACGCCACCTCCAGCTTTGTCCTCGGTCGGCGTACAAATGCGATGGAGACACCATCGTCGTTGGCATACTGTCGTTGAAACCGTTGCACCTGTTCTCGAAACCCAAGTCCCTCTGCCAATAGATCCCACACAACGCACGTAGAATCACCACAATTGGGGCTTCGGTCGTGTCTGCACCATCTTCATCGTCAACTGCATCTTTCCCTTCGTCGTTAACCACGACGGTGCCGGTGGCCGATTACTCCTTCACTCCTATACGAACATTAGTGAGGGTGGAGTCGGGTTTTGTGGCGGTGGAGAGAGAAATAGAGATATATATAGAGAGTAAAGTGAGAAGGCTAAGAAGTGTGAATTTTTTTAAATCATTTAATCCCTAGGGGTATTTTGGTATTTTAAAAAAATCTAATAGAAATTGTTAACTCTATTAGTGAAAAGGACGATAATGAAAACGACTTGTAAAACTCATGTTAATAAAAAAGACAAATTAAACATTGGTACTCAAGCGGAGACAATTCGCAAAACACAGGGACTAAAACCGAGATTAACTCCTTTATTTATAAGAAGTGTTTATTAAATAGAACTTCTTTTAGTTTTTCGTAATTAATTTTTAATTTCTTTCAAATGTTTCACTAGAATCATTTTTTTAAATGTTTAACCATTGTATCAAAATAGAATTATATTTGATTCATTTTAACTTTTTTAAATAAAAATGTTTTTATATTTATTTAAAAGTTTTATCTAGATATTTTCTTTATTTCTTAATCTGGTTTTGAAATTGTAATTTAAAATGTTTAATCTTGTTTTTATTAATGATATTTAAAAAATGCAATTTTCTTTTAAAAAGTTCGTATTACAAAGAAAAAGTTGAAAACTTTATACTGGAAAAATTAATATGATGAAAAAGATGTGTAAGTGCTTTAAGAAAGATTAACATGTTGTCTTTATTTGTCTTTTGATAGTTTGTAATAGTATAGGGACTATTTGTGTAATTTGTTAGTTCCTTTACTTTTTGTTTTCAGTATAAATAGCTTAGATTTGCAGGTAGATAGTAACAAATACACAAGATATTCGAATCTGTTTTTCATACTTGTAATTGTCTTAGCTTGATATTAATGAAAACTTGAAGTTTATTGATATCTTGTTTTGATTTGATTACTTTGTGTGAATTTCATTGAATTGTGTTCATAAATCATCACATATTGATTCATTTGATCCTATCAAATGGTATCAGAGCTGTTGGTAAGCTGTTAGTGATTGATTTTTTTGAAGTTATCGAACTTGAAAAACCTCAAAAATCTCACTGAATTTGTGATTGAGATACAATTCAATTGAAAATTTGTGAATTTCAGTTGTGTTTCATCATTAGAAACATAATTTGAATCACAATTAGCAGATCAATTCATCAAATTCAAGTCAATTTGTTGAATTTGTTGTTCGAGAAAAAGGTTTGAAGTTTCGAACTGAAAATCTCAAAATTGAGTGATTTGTTGTTGAAATTGAAGAAATTGATATTAAGAAGAATGTTTATCGGCATAAAACTCATTTAATTGAAATGTTTCAATCGAATTCATCAACATTTGAAGAATTCAGAAGATTTAAGTTTGTTACATTCATTTGAAGATGATGAATGTGTCGCATGAGCTGAGATTGACTGAAAATTTGTCTAAGTGTTAGTCGTATTAACACTGTGTAGACGTTTTTAGTCAGTCGTTTGAGTACTGTTGATGAGAAGAATCTCAGACGTATCACCTTTGTTGAGTTGATAATTGTTAGGCGCTTGATAACTGCTTAGGCGTTTGACAACTATTTAGACCCTTCACAACTGTTTAGGCGTTTGATAACTATTCAGGCGTTTGACAACTGTTTAGGCGCTTGAAACCTTCCAGACGCATTAATACTTAGACGTTTTGAAAAAATTGTCTAAGGCATTCCCTTAGACAACTCTCAACTTAGACGCATCAACTGTTAAGGCGTTTGAATACTGTTCAGACATTTCAACCTTGATACTTAGAATTTTTTTAAAAAAAATTCTTTGAAAACTTTTTAGTTTTTTTAAAAAATTCAAAATATAAGAAAACAACAAAATATAAGAATGGTAAAATCAGAAGATTCTGAAAACAGAGTTTCAAAACTTAAAAATAGAGCTGATTTCAAAATTGGTCTCTTAGACTAAAACAACATTTTAATTCCATTGACACTGATCTCTAGAAATCTATAGAAAAAGAACCATACATTCCTATAATAACTCATGGACCAGACAGAGGATTTGTGTACACTAAAGATTCTCCAGAACCTTATCCAGAAGATGATCTTCAAGGAGATGATCTGAAAAGAGTTAAGAATGATATTAAGCCTATTCATTGATGTGTAAAGAACTACCTTTGGAAGTTCTTACAAGGCTTGATGCATATCAAACTGGATATACACTATATAAAGCATTGAAGATCATTTGTGAAGGAGGTAAGGAAGGAAATTCAAAATCTAAAGAAACAAAAGCTGAAAAGACAATTAGAATTGTTTCAACATTTGTTTGGAGAGACAATAAATCAAATGATGAATAGATTTGTTCAACTCATAACTGAGATGTCAACAGCTGGTATCAAACCTGATCTTGAAGATTTAAATCTCAGACTACTTAATGCTTTACCATTATCATGGAAACAAACTATAACTCTACTAAAGCATACCGAGAGGTTTCCAATGGATCTAGATCTTCTTATTGCAAAAATAGAATCAGTGGATATTGATGAAAGCTCAAGGAACAATGATAGAGCAGCATCAATGTCTCAATATCAGTTTGTTGCCTCTCCTGCAACCACTATAGAGAATGCATTCATGGAAAAGAGTGAGAAAAGTCCTGAAGAAGAAGGAGATCTGTTTGTTAGAGCAGGATTTTTCACTGACTCATTATTTACCAGTGCACCTACATATACAACTCAGTCTCATTCTCAATCTCCTCCTAAACCACAGTCCCAATCATCAAATATTCAGACAGAGACTTCTTCATCATCTAACTCTGCTAAATCTAGCAAAGTTAAAGATGTGATTAACATCCTATTAGAGGATGAAGAGTCCAAAACTACATTCACTGCATTTATGGCCAGCTTTCAAGCATATCAAGGTAGCCATTTAACTCAACTAGATTTTGTTTTGCAGGATTTATTTGAGATGGATCCTGAAGATGTTGAAGAGATGGACCTGAACTGGCAGATGGTGATGATTGCCTACAGGACTCAAAAACATTCTTATGTCAACAAGAAATGCAAGCCTAGTGCAAACAAGACTGTTGGATTTGACAAGTCAAAAGCTAGATGTTTTAACTACAACAGTTATGGACACTTCTCAAGAGAATGCAAAGCTCCAAGGAATAATGGAGGAAGTGCTCAATCAAGCTCAAATAATCAAAGGTTTCAACAAGCTCAGAAGACTTTTCAAAAGCCTTATCAAAGTCTTCCTATGCCAGAGCTTAAAGATGAAACCAAATCATCTGATGAAACAAGAAAGCACTAGTAGTCAGCATAAAAGATGGATATGATTAGAGTGCATATGCATATCAATTTACAAATGAATTAACATCAAGTTTATCTCTTATTGCAGAAATTCAAGAAGAAGATGGTCAGAAAACAATGACCCAAAAGTGGAAAGTGATGAAGAGGAAGATGACTATGATTGGAGTGACAAGTCTGATCCTAAAGAGGATACAGAGGAAGTAGCTCTAATGGTTCAGTCTGATCAACCAAAGGTTAACTCTTCTACTTCAACACCTGAAACCACAGTTCCAAAATTTCCTGAAATACCATCAGAAGTAAGAAAAAGCTTCGCACCAAATCATGCTATCAACATGTTGAACACTACAGAAACTATTCATTCAAAATCTGTGAAAAGCTAAAACAAGAGGAATCTATGCATAACCAACTTAAATCTGATCATAAAACTGCAGATCAAAAGATTATCTCTCTTCAAACTTCATGGAACAAAACAATCAAAGATTTAGAAATTGTTACAAAACAACTAGAAGAGATGACCAAGAATCTTGGACAAGAGAAAATAGCACATGCTGCTACTCAAGTTGATCTGGCAAAAGTAAAGAGTTCAAAAATGATAGTAGAAAAACAATCAGTGAAAGAAAAGATAAACAAAAGGCAGGGTTAGGTTTCACTCATGAACCTATGCCCAAATCTATCACAAACACACTACCAGAGAACTTCAATACTCATGATCATTCACCTGAAAATAAAGCAAAGCTTAAAGCCTTCCAGATCAAAAACAAGAATACAGAAGAAGAAAAAGAAAATGTTCAAGTGTTTGTTGAAAAAGATCAAGAAAAAATCAAAAATGGTCATCCAATCAAGATAAAATCATATGAACCAAAACAACCAAAACAAAATATCTCTTCTGATCAAATTCATAATGTAATAGAAGAAGTGAGAGTTCAAACAAGGATAAACATCAGATAGGAACATCAGAAGATTCAAACACCATCAATATGAAACAATTTCAATCAGAAAAGGAATCTTCTTCTGATGATGTTCAATCTGAAAATAAACCAAGTTCTTCTAAATCAAAGAATCAAAGAAGAAGAAAGAAATCTGCAAAAGCAACATCTGAACAAAACAAAAGTTTAGAAATTTTGATTAAAGCAACAAATCAAGCATCAAAACTAAAACCAATTAAATTTGTGTCAGCAGGTATGTCAAATATGAATTCTCTTCCAAATAATAAAGCAAATATTATGAACAAATCAAACTCTGATCTGAAATCTAGTTCAGATTCAAAGACTTCCGCTGTAGTAAAAAGATTTGTTCCTAATATATTCAAGAAGAAATTCATGTTAAACAAATGAACAACAATCTGACACAAAATCAAACTGTGAAAAATGAAAGACAACAGTTTAACTATTTGACACCAAAATCAAACATTATGTCATTGTCAAAAGTTAACAAAAAGTTATTTTTAACTCCACAAAAGTACTGTGAAATTTATGATATGAATAATCACAATACTGCTGAGTGCTACTTTAACAAGTACTGTCACATATGTGACATGAGAAATCATTCGATAGCAGATTGTTATTATAACAAATATTGTACTTATTGTGATGAAAAGACTCACAACACTGCAAATTGTTACTTTAGAAATAGATCTCCCACTAGAAACTTTGCAAAACCGAACATAAGCAAAGGATTTGCTAGTCCACAATATTTGAGAAATCAAACTAATGGATTTCAAAGAGACATTAATCAACCTAATGTAGGTTTGAGATCTTTTTCTAAGAACAATAATGTGAGCTCAAAACATAACATGCAAGAACACTTCATACCAAGATCTGTAAGGATGAATAATAAAAATGTTAGTCATCAATACATTTCAAAAGATGCTCAATCAAATGGTATGAATGTTCCAAAAATAAATCAAACAATTTTCAAAATAAAATTGGTAAATTCATCAAAAATAAACCTGATTTGAATAATCTCCATTATAAACAATTTACAATTATTGATAAATTTGGAAAGCCCAAGACCATTTTGGCTTGGGTAGATATTTCAACTTAACTTTCTTGTAGTGCAGGTACGCCCAAAAAGACCAATCAATTCATGGTATGTGGATAGTGGGTGTAGTCGGCACATGACAGGCAATACTGCCTTGTTACAAGACTTTAAGTCAAAAGATGGAACTCACGTCGCCTTTGGTGGTGATGCTGGAGGAAAAATAACCGGAGAAGGAACAGTATCCAATGGGATAATAAGCTTTGATAAAGTCAACTTTTGTTCACAGTTGAACTTTAATCTTTTAAGCGTATCTCAAATATATGACAAATCTTATTTATAGTTCTGTTTGATGATTCATTCTGTTATGTTTTGAAGCCAGGTTTCAAGATAAGCAAAGATTGGGTGATTGTTACAGCTGAGAGAGACAGATTTGTATACAAATTGGATATGTCTCAAGTTGATCCTTCAACTGAAACAACATGCCTAATTGCAAAGGCATCAAATGATGAAAGCCAGCTTTGGCATAGACGTCTCGGTCATTCAAACTTCAAGAACATGAACAAGCTTGTAGCAGGAAATCATGTCATTGGACTTCCATCTAAGAAGTTTGCAACAAATGATAACTGCTTAGCATGTTTGAAGGGAAAGCAACACAGAGCGTCTTATAAGTCCAAGCCTATAAACTCAACATCCAAACCTCTCCAGATGTTACATATGGACCTTTTTGGACCAACAAACGTCAAGAGTATTGGATGAAAATCATATTGTTTAGTTATCATTGATGACTTCACAAGATTTTCATGGGTTTTCTTTCTTTATGCCAAATCTGAAACAGCTGATTTACTAAATGAATTTATCATTAAAGTTGAAAATCAATTAGACAACAAAGTGAAAATAATAAGAAGTGATAATGGAACGGAATTCAAAAATGCTAACATTGAAATGTTTTGTGCACAGAAAGGGATAGCTCATCAGTTCAGTGCTCCCAGAACTCCTCAACAAAATGGAGTTGCGGAAAGGAAGAATAGAACATTGATTGAAGCTGCTCGTTCTATGTTAGCTGATGCAAAAATTCCTATCACTTTTTGGGATGAAGCAATATCAGTTGCGTGTTTCGTTCAGAATCGAATCTTAATTGTCGAAGATAAACTGAAAACTCCATATGAGTTAATGTTTGGCAGAAAACCGAACATAAACTTTTTAAAATCATTTGGTTGTCCTGTTATGATTCTTAATTCAAGTGATCAATTAGGAAAATTTGAAGCAAAATCTGATAATGGATTTTTCGTTGGATATTCATCGGTTTCAAAAGCCTATCGAGTCTACAACTCTAGGACAAATGTAATCCTTGAAACATTCAACGTTAAATTTCTAGAAAATTCTTTTCCATCAGTTTCAAATGGTCCTGCATGGTTATTTGACTTAGATTCATTATCAAACTCTTTTCAATCTAATTTGTTTGATCAACCAAATTGTCTTAATTCTACAGATAAGAAGACCACAAGAGGAGATCTTAGATCTTTCAGTGAAGATTCAGATTTTGATGACCCAGATGATTCAAGCTCAGACTACCCATTTTGTCATTTGTCAAGGATTCAACAATACAAAACCATGAAAATACAGTTTCAGATCATTCAAAGTCAATTAATCAGGAAGAATCACAAAATATTCCTAATGATGGTAATGAGTTTGTGATACCTGAGTCTGGAACATCATCCATTTCAGGTGATGTAGTTGATACAGGTAACTTTGATTACTTTGTCAATTCACCTACTCAAGTTCCAAACTTCAATCCACATTCTTCTACTTTGATACATGAGTTTTCCAACTTGAATCAAACAAATCTGGATGTTAATGTTCAATGTAATGAGATTACTACATCTCGTATTCACAAGAATCATCCAATTTCTCAGATTATTGGTTCATTGAATGAGAGAACAAGGAGTAAATCAGAACAAGCAAACGTATGCTTATACTCTTGTTTTCTTTCTCAAATTGTTCCTAAAAATGTTACCGAAGCATTAAAGGACAATGGTTGGAGAGAAGCCATGCAAGAAGAATTACTTCAATTCCGCAAACAAGAAGTGTGGAATTGGTGGATCTACCTGATGGAGAAAATGCAATTGGCACGAAATGGTTATTTAGAAATAAGACTGATGATCGTGGTGTTGTAATAAGGAACAAAGCAAGACTTGTTGCACAAGGATACACACGGAAGAAGGTATAGATTATGATGAAGTGTTTGCACCAGTTACAAGACTTGAATCAATTCGAGTTTTTCTGGCTTATGCTTCATTCATGAAATTCAAGGTGTATCAAATGGATGTAAAGGGTGCATTTCTATATGGTCCAATCACTGACGATGTGTTTGTGAAGCAACCTCCGGGCTTTGAGGATGCACAATTTCCACATCGAGTATATAAACTGAGTAAAGCTTTATATGGACTTCATCAAGCCCCTAGAATTTGGTATGAGACGTTGTCACAACACCTAATTCAACATGGATACACACGAGGGAAAATTGATCCAACTTTATTCATAAAGAGGATAATAATGATCTTTTATGTGTACAAGTGTATGTTGATGACATCAATTTGGTTCTACCTGTCCAAAATTGTGCAATGAATTTGAAGAAATCATGAAATCTCGATTCCAAATGAGTTCTATGGGAGAGATTAACTTCTTTCTTGGACTTCAAGTCAAGCAAACTACAGATGGAATCTTCATCATCAAGAAAAGTTTGTTGACAAGCTCTTAAAGAAATTTAAGTTGCAAGACTGTCAGTCCATACGAACTCCAGCAGATGTTAACACCAAGATTGAACCTGATCCAAAAGGAAAATCTATTGACCAAACGTTATAGATCAATGATTGGTTCTTTGATGTATCTCACTGCATCTAGACCAGACATTATGTATGTTATTTGTGTATGTGCCAGGTATCAATCAAACCCGAAAGAATCTCACTTAATTGCTGTCAAAAGGATATTCAGGTATCTCAAAGGTAAACCAGCTTAGGGCTTTGGTATCCTTACGAGGGTAACTTTGACTATATGGATATACAGATAGTGATTATGGTGGATGCTGTCAAGATAGAAAATCTACTTCGGGTGGGTGTCAATTTCTTGGTCCCTGATTAGTCTCGTGGCAATGTAAGAAACAAACAAATGTCTCTGTTTCATCAACTGCAAAGCTGAGTACATTGCTGCATCAGCAGGATGTTCTCATATCCTTTGGTTGCAAAATCAATTACTGGATTATGGGTTCAACTTTCTTAAAACACCAATTTACATTGATAACACAGCTGCTATGTTCATAACAGCTAACCTGTTCAACACTCAAAAACAAAACATATCGAAATTCGATATCATTTTCTTAGAGATAACTCTAAAAAAGGATTAATCATATTGATTCAAATTGCAACAGAAACAATTGGCAGATCTATTTACTAAAGCCTTCCTACCAGGACGGTTTGAGTACTTAGTAGAATCAATTGGCCTTATAAATCATATGTGATCTCCTTAAATCAAAAGATCATAATAAGTGATACTCTCATTGTTAATTGCCTGTTTATATTTTGTGTGTGTGTGATTTTATGTTTTTCATAAAAAAATCAAATACAAAAATATATATCAAAATACAAAAATAGAGTTCTTTTTAGAAAGGATTATGTTTTGCAACATGTGAGAAATGATAGTATATTAGTGAGATCAGTTGCATACTTCACTAATTGATAAAGTCTAGACATGATCAGATATGATGTGTAGACAATATCTGACTATTATGCTAAAAAAGTAAATTCTTGTGATCAACTAAATATACATGCTTGTATGTATTCATCTGAGTACTTTTGAGTTGTTTTCGCTTATCCGAATGAATGTTTGTTAAGATACATCTCTCACACCTGTTGAAACTATGTGAAATCATGAGATCTGTTACAAAGCATCATTTCACTTCTCTGTTATGAGTCATCATAGACCTGAAGTACTCAGATATCCTTTGTTGTAAGTCATTACAGACCTGGATTCTCTTTTTGATGCAAAAAGATGCCAATGTGAAAAACCTATTCAATTGAATAGTCAGCGCTGATCAAATGGTTATCCATGATCATCCTCTATTAACTAAGTAATGAACTCTGGTGATATCTATGTTTCAGGTAATAAGTTGAGCATGTGTTCTTTCTTACATTTCATGACGATAGTTGAGCTCTCTTAGTCTCTGTATGCCATACATCATGTCATATCTAAATCAACACTAATCATCCAAGAATTGAAAAGTAAGTGAGTTGATAATTGTGTCAAAAACACTCATTGTCTATCCTTAGATCTTATGTCTCCTTTGTTGTGATATCACTGACCTGGAACACACTTGATCAGGATTTATTCATTGTCTATGACTCTCCACATTTATTTTATTTTAATGTGCTGATCTTCATTAACATGATCTCTCTGTAGACATTTATTCTGTGCTTATATTAGATTTTGATTCTATTTTCATTTTTCTTTTATGCATGTCTTGTGTGTGAAGGCAATGTCTCAATATGCTGTGTGATCTTATTCTCTTTCATAAGAAACTTATAAGTATGTTCTCAGAAAATATTCAATAATCATAATCAAACTTTGAAATGTTGAATTGAAAGGATGATGCTTTATGTTCAAAGTATTTGTGTAAACTGAAAATAGAATATGTTTGAAAATTACAATATGAATCTACATAATCTTTGCAAATAATGCTTTTTAAGTTGAACATCAGATGATATTTGATTTTATTTTGAGACTAAAATAAAGGAACAAAAGAATTTAAAAAGAAATAGAAAATAAAATTTTATAAATTGAAAGTGCAATATGCAAAAAGTTCAAAATTTGGGGATCTAAATGGTAAAAAGTGTGCAAGTGAAGAAATTGGAAATCACAAGTGTTTAAATCATGAAAGTCAACTCATGCACCTAAACAGTACACATGTGCCTCAATAGGAGCATGATGAAATTTTCAGGATTATACAAAGTGTTGGACGTTTGATTCATTCCCATGCGTCTAAACAGTTGTAATACATCTATGAAAATTACAAGTGTTGGGCGTTTGTGATAATCCCATGCATCTAAATAGTGTTTCTGTGTTAGACGTTTGTCATGTCTTATGCGTCTACATAGTTTCAAAATTTCAAGTGTTAGACGTTTCACAAAGTCCATGCGACTGAACAGTGCAAAAGCGCCTAAACAGTGCTTTGTGTCTGAACAGTTCCCATGCGTCTGATTTAAAATGCACACAGTGCTCATGCGTCTAACGAAATAAGTGAATTCTAGGTTTTCATACGCCCAAACAGGGACCATATGTCAAACAGGGCTCATACGCCTAAAAATTTCACTTATATAAATTGAACACTTATGTGTATTTCTCATTTTCACTTCAAAAATTCTCAGAACAAAACCCTCGAACTTGCGACAGTCGAGTATCATCACATCCTTATTTCATCTGAAGTCGAATCAAATCCATTGAGTATACATTGTATTTGAATATATAAACGTAAGTTTGTGATTCAAATATATAAATTTTGGGTTAAATCAGTGCATTGTTATAGACGGTTGAATGCTATTTGGGCGTTCGAACCCAATATAATCCAAGTTAATCTGATCAAATGAGTATCATATCAAAAATTGATACTGGATTATTGATAAGAACTCATTTTCGAGTACAGTGATGTATTGTTTTGATCTTAAAGTGAAAATGTTTTGTTGATGATGAACTCAGTCGATTTTACATAGTCGAAGAAGAAGAAGATGAACAGACAATCATTCTTTGAACAAAATTAAAAGATAAATAATAACAAAATAAAAAATTAAATCAAATTGAAATGTTAAATAATAATTCAAAATGAATAAAGATTAATGTTTTACAACTTGAAATCTCAATTCAAAAGTAAAAATAAAAAGGTCAAATTCAAAAGTCAAAATCAAAAGTCATATGTAGAAATAAATTTCATTAATCAATATTCAATGTTCTCATAATACTTTTGTTGTGTTTCGTAGATGGCAGAATTAAATTTGAGCCAAAGCATAATGTAGTTGCTTTTTAGATGATGAAAACAGAGAAGCTACTGGATATGAAGATTATCAGATTTTTACTCAGAACAAAATATGTGTATGCTATGTGTGCAAGGCCCATGATAAATAGAAGAATGATTAAAAATTCTAGAGAACTGCTCAAGTTGAAAGAGATGATCAAGGAAACAAAGGTTTAAGAGCCTTCATCACATAGAAAGAATGCTTGAAGTTTCTGAAGAAGCAATCAGACAAGCTCTAAGACTAGTGATAATGATCCTGAAGATTTATCAGAATATACATTTAATGAATGTAGACAGGTTTTTCTACAGATGGGTCATCCAGATCATTTCCCTAAGAAGCAATTTTTTAGAGCTCGTGTATTTAAGCATTGGAAGCTTTTATGCTATATCTTTCAACATTGCATGTCTAAAAGAAGTGCTGGTTGGGATTCATTCCCTGTAGACATTGCATCTCCAATTATAGCCTTATCCATAAACAGAAGATTAATATGGCTAAGTGGATAATGAATGGTTTCATTTTAATCTTGAAAGAGGAGTAAGGCATAAGTATTTGATGTACCCAAGATTTCTTCAACTTCTCATTAATGAGCAAATCCAGATCTGTATGTTGAAGAAGTTATTGGCGAAAAGATTCAGTTAGAGCACATGTCAGAGGTTGTTTACAAAAGACTGGCAATGATCACTGGTGCTCAAAACATTCCAGTTTTTGATTATATCAGGAATGTATCATGGATGAAGTTGATATTAGTCAGCCACACTTCCATCTAAGTGTAGAAGAACCAATAGATCCAAATGATCTGATTGAAGATGTAGAAGTTGATGAAGAAAGTGATGACGATGTGTCTGAAATTTCATCAAGTGAAGATAGTGATGATGATGATGATGGAAATGATGATGCCACTTAAGCACATCAAGAAGGTTATGAAGAAAGAAATGCAGAAGATACTGGAAATGAGCCACAACCTTTGAATGAAGAAAATGTTGAGGAAGCTGTACAAGAAAGAAATCTCAAAATCAAACATTTGATTCTAACTTTATAAATGATATTCTATTCAATCCAGCATTTTAAATTGATACAAATGAAGGAGTAGAAGAAATCCCTGTAAGTATGTCAAACAATGTGTCTATACAAACAGAGGAAATAGTTGACGTTGATAAGATTGAAAAACTGAAAGAAGAAAATTTAAGAAAAGAAAAAAAGATTGAAGAGTTGATAGTAGAGAATGAAAGAATGAAAGAGATAAACAGATCTTGTGAAAAAGAAATTCAAAAGCTAAAAGATGAAAATTTAAAGTTCTCTGAAGAAAATGCATTAAAAGATGAAAAGATTGTAAGTTTTGCCAAATAAAGAAGACGTGATCAAGAACTTTGAAGTTATGATTAAGATTATGATATTCTTGAGGAGAAATTCAAGAAATTATTTGAAGAAAATGAAAATCTCAAAGCTGAATTGCTAAAGGAAAAAGAAGCCCAGAAACCTATATCACCAGTACATGTGATTACAACTGAGATGCAAGTTGATGAAAATCTTGAGCAAATAAAAGGAAAAGGAAAGTGAGTGAATTAGAAGATATTTCTCAAACTGAATCCTCTTCTAAGCTTCAAGAACTGAAGAATCTATTGAAGAATAAAATGTTCAAGAACAGATTGATGCTTTAGATGATATTGAGGAACATACAATGATGATTGGTATGATGAAGTTCTTGATAATGAAGATATTGATGAAGCTAATTTGTATCACACTTCTCTTCATAAGAACATATTCAAGAACAAGATGAAGTACCACAAGACTTTGAAGAAATATATAATTATCTTGTGAACATGAAATACAATCGAGTATATTTGGATGGACTGACTGTTTCTCAGATTAACGATGAATACGAGAAATGTATCTATGCAGAGTTAGTTGCTTCAATAGATCCAAATGAGATTGTTGTTGAGCATGGTGAATGGACAAGAGCAAAAGAAGTAATAAATGTAGAAGAACTGTCTAGTTCTGAGTTGCACCATCCTGATCCAGATGATATGAGTATTCCAGCTCTTAGATCATGGTTGCAAGCTAGAAATTACCCTTGGAGGAAGCTAAAGAGATTACAATCTGTATCTCTAAGAAATCTTGTCAGAAGCTTTCAAGAGACTGAGAAACAAATGAAGAAAATGATAGTACTTGATACAGATAACCCTCAATATCTTGAAATAACAAAGAAAACAAGAATGCTAAAGCCTCAGGAGATAAATCAAATGTCAAGATTTGATGATGCTCATGCTCATAGAAAAGAATTGATAGAAATGTTTGCTGATCCAGAAAGACAAACTTATAAAGCATCAACTGAACAAAGGCATATTTTGATAGTTCAAGAACAACTGGAGACTTGGTAAGAAACATATTGCAAAAAGGACAATCAGTTGTAGAACTGTTGAATGCTATGATTGCTCCAGATTTTACCAACCAAGTAAAGATCATTGCATGGAAGTATGATGAAGTGTTTGATTCATTTTTATTAAAGATAGTAAATGTTGTATGTGATGTTTATTATTTTTACTCAAGTATCATAAAACTTCCTGTGCAAGATTTAAAAGAGCTGAATAGATTACCTCTGATCAATCCTTCTGATTCAAAACGTGAGAAGATGTTTGTAGAATTATTAAGAAGAGGATTGGATAGATCGAGTAATTTTCTTAACACAAGATGTGATCAAGAGGATAAAGAGTACTTTGATACTCTGAAGAAAAACAAGAAGCTTAAGGGAGTCCATTCAGAAGAAGAACATTCTTTGATAGAATTTTGTGACAAATATTTTGAGAAAGTTACAACTCCTGGACTGAAAGTGATCGATGGTAATCAAAACTCAAAGCCAATTCTCAGATGATTTTATAACACTGAGACATTTGAGCTTAAGTTGGTCCGAAATCTAGAAAGATGGGAAGAGAATATGATTACTTTATTTGGAGTTTTTGAGCTAAAGCTTTTACATCCGAGCTATATCTCATTTTTGTCTTTACAAAAATTTGAGAAAGTATCTCTTGAAGTGGCTAAGCAAGATAAGAAATATTTCATTTCTATTATTAATGTGATGAATGCTGCCATGGAAAGAATATCTTTGAGAAAAGCTCTTGCGTATGCCAACATAGTCAAGAAAGATATTAAAGATATTGAATTCATGAGAATATCAAGGAAAGGAGTATTAGAAGTGTACTCAAAGGAAAGTAACAGCCTATTGAGTTATATGCTAACATTGATATTTCATGTCTTTTAAAAGACACATTGGAAGAATGAACAAGATGGAGATTAAAACAAATGAAGCTAAACCCGAACAAGGCATTCTTGCAAGTAAATTCAAGTCTGCAATATCAAAAGCTTTGAAAGAATTAGATATGTACAAACAGAAGCCAATGTTCAAAGTCAAAGAAGAACCGGCAGATTACGTTGAATGATGAAGTCAAGGTTGAAGATAGAATTGAAGATAAAGTTAGCAGTCAAAGCTTGAAGAGTTTGAAGACAGAAGACCATGTCAATCTTAGGGGGAGTATTGTTAAGTGCTCTAAGAAAGATTAACATGTTGTCTTTATTTGTCTTTTCAGCTTTGTAATAGTATAGAGACTATTTGTGTAATTTGTTAGTTCTTTTACTTTTTGTTTTCAGTATAAATAGGTTAGATTTGCAGGTAGATAGTAACGAATACACAAGATATTCGAATGTGCTTTTCATACTGTAATTGTCTTAGCTTGATATTAATGAAAACTTGAAGTTTATTGATATCTTGTTTTGATTTGATTACTTTGTGTGAATTTCATTGAATTGTGTTATAAATCATCACATATTGATTCATTTGATCCTATCAAAATGCTTTTCGCTTGCAAAAGTTAATATTTAAACAATAATGAAAAAGGAAAACCATCTGTGTGTAGTTCAATTCTTCCTACCAAACAAAATGCTATATGAATTTGAAATTTTCTTAATGAATTCATATGAAATATGAAACCCAACACAATTTATTTTTAATAAACTAATTTATAGGGTAGAAAACATTCAAATCCATAAATGCTAAACAAGAACATTTCATAAGTCAATTTTATGGGAGGTATAGTTTCGTGATTTAAAACAGAGAGTAAATAGGGACTTATTAGAACTTTCAATTCCTTTAAACAAAGAAGAAGTATTTGAAATTTTTAGTTAGTTTTGAATAAAAAAAATAGGAAAAAAATATTTTTTAAGTAGCTGATGGGAATAGTAGTAAAAAACATAAAAAAAACTAAAACTATATTATTTTGATAAATATTTTTTAAACTATACTATTTTAGTAAATAAATTTACTAACTACACCGTTATAGAAATAGATATGATAATTATTAATACTAACAATTATTTATATCACAAACTTAAATATCAAAACCAAAATATAAAAAAATATAGTAACGATCATCACTCTGACTTCAAACTCGAAGGCATCAAGTAATGAAAGTAAAGAAATAATATCAACATTACAAAATAAACTTAACAAATATGTCAAATTAACGTAAATTTCACATATTTTATAATACAGTTAAATAATAGATATTTAGAATAATTTTGTAAACTAAAATAACTTGACAAATCAAGAATGGTCATATATAAAAGCGACAAATCAATATTTGGTGGCCAAAACCAAAAATTAAAAATTGCAAAAATTATATAGATAGATAAATGATATTATTTGATGAGCTACGTAACGACGAAGTTAATTATAAGTGCAAAGTGGAAGGCGAAAAAACCATTAGTTATAATAAATTGATAGAATTCTAGTGCATCCAAATCGAAATCTAAATCCAAATAAATAAAT